>VIBL01000007.1:2419896-3629844 GCA_008271625.1 Lutraria rhynchaena | reverse complement strand
TATGTACATCATTATTCCAATATTCAACAAAGTTCAAATATGATTAAGAAATGAAACTAATAAGGATAATAAAGTAAAAACTTGGGTCCGTCGAGTAACCGTAAATACGACGGTTTTTTCTGGCCTTACTGATTGACACTAAACCCATTAAGGAAGTGTGTGTATGTTTTTTATAGTTCGGATTTTCTCATTTGAACCTGGAAATGGTTCCTCTTACACCCACTTAAATAGTAATTCTAAAATGACGTACATTATACTTTATGTCCATGATTTGATATGATACAGGTGTTTTATTCTATATAACATGTATAATATATGTGAAATTATAATATAATATGTGAAATTTCTACACTTTCAAAAATTACCTTTATCGTTTTGTAATTTCAATGGAAATGGACTATTTTGAAAAAAAATGTTCTGACGTCACGTATATGACATCATACCACTCGGTGACATTCTATTTAACCGGACTCCATCTGATGTCCGTATCGAAGTTTTGTAAAATACGCGTAATTGTTTTGCAAAATTTTCCCCAACATTGCTGGACATAAATGTTCGTTTTTATGACAATAACATAGATATATGAAGTCATTTTTGTAAAAATTAAGTGGCTCTGCTTAGTTACAAATGTATTCAACTCATTAAAGTACACTCAAATAATCGTAAAAATCTACTCAGTACATTTCTGAGTGTTTAATTTCGTTCTTGGCGAATATTTATGCTAAAGGTCAGATAATATTGACAAAAAATCGACAAAATCAGAGATAAAGTTAAGTTTTTGATGTTGTATACACCCGATTTATGGTTGCTTTAGATTAAAATAACGATGGAAACATTGTTTGCAAGCCTTTATCAGCACACTTTGATCTGACTGGTTGAAAAATGAAGACACTCTGTTCCAAGTGCGATAAAAGTATATTTATTTTCGAACAGAATTTTATTTTGGGCATCGTGTCTCTAATTGTTTTAGAAATAATGAACTATAAATCAATTGGAATTAAACCAACACTGACCCTGGGATTATTTGTCAACAATGAAAAAATCGGATTCTTATCTTCAGAATTCATTTACTCACTGAATCTCGCTAAATAAATAAAAGTTTTCGCGACAATATAAGTAATTTAGAAATATATGTGACAACTTTTAATTGCCATAGATAAATTGTGTATCCGACAAACCTATTTGTACTAAAGAAGAGATATGTATATTAGTCAACGTGTTATCTGTGGTCGGTAATGTTAAAATAATATGAATGAAATGCCGTGATTTTATTGGTAATTATGAAAAAAACTTAATTCTTTATACAAATATGTTTTCTATTCTTTTCCGAATTTTCCAACAGAATAAATTCACCACAAATAAATATTCATTATTTACTTAAAAGAGTATTGTATTCACAAAAATTATAGTTGAATAAGCAAGGACGTTTTTATCAATTATCTCAGTAAGTCCGACCTCAGGTTTTATGTTATCAACAAATCTAAATTACTGTAATTATTTTTTATAATAAAAATACTCAAATATACGCTACAGATAATCCCCGTCAGTTTATTGGTAACGGTTAAGTAATGTCTGAATGTCAAAATAGTTCGAGTGATTTTATTTATTTATGATGTTTCTGTTGTTTATGAAATAAGCCAATTTGTGATCCTTGTCATCTAGATGGATAAACACTACAAGTAAGCTTTTATAAGACACTGATGTAGTTTTAAGGGTCAACACTAACATTGATGAAATCCTGGAGATACGTGACATTGAAAGAATTTCTATCTGTTCGTATTGATTTAAAAATGGATTTTTCTGATAATATAATTATGTTATAAGACAGGAAATCTGATTTTAGATAGGCAGCAAAGTTAAAACGGTATTTTAAAGTGATAATCATGGATACTCCGAGAAGGCAGGAATTAACCGAAATTAAGGATTTTTTAAATAGGCATCGTGCGGCAGGACGTCGGCAGACTGTTCATTATGTTGAACGCGGGAAGACGGCGATCGGATTAGTAAGTTCGTCTGGCAATGTGGTAAGAAAGACATATTTGACTAAACGCACGTCAATCACCCCGACGCCAACAGTCAAAGTCTCCCACGTGCTTGAAAACAGACGATCATCAGTTTTTTTAAACCGACGTTTTTCCAGTTTGTCAGACGACAAACTGTTACGTGCACTTCCAATGACGTCACGTTCGCTTATTAGAGTTGCCAGTGAGCCAGGGACATACAGACGCGGTTCTGTTTCAATCAGGAGTTCATCTTTCAGCAGGGGTACCAAACGCCGGACTTCGTCAGTGTACGGAATTTCAGAAGAAGAAGGGGACAAGGTATTGTCGTGTGCTAGATCTAATGCATAAACGTTCGTATAAAAAAATTAAAATACGATAAAAATTGTATCCATTTAGATTGCTCTATTTATTCGAAACTAAAGAGAAAGGATTCGGACTTAATTTCAAGTGGTGGGTATTTAAAAAACACAGGATGTACCCGTAACATGTCCGGTGTATGACGGATAGGGCTGTGGATATAGCTTAGATATTTTTTTTATTTAGAATGTATAAAACCATTCATCTCACTATGTTCTTATTTAACTGAAAATATATAAACACGGGTCTCTAGATATCACTTAATTCTAAGATCACCAACCATCACATTCATACTAAAAAACTACAATAAAAATGCACAAAGACCTTTACTGTGATTTTCACCGAAATATCATTAATGAACTCCTCGATCAAAGTTGTTCCTCATTTAAAAAAAAGAGATTTAATGATTTGCTTAAAACTATTATGTTTATTGTAGCCAGACATTCTTACATATATACATGTAATATTTAAACACTTGTTTTACTATTGTCTAAACACGAATGATATTTAACTTCATGTTTAGAAACATTTCGGTCGACAACTGTTAGACTGACAAACTTCAGTTACGGCTTACATTTCGTTACTTTGTTGTGTTTCCAGACACCTTCCAGAATGTATATACGATTCCAAATTACTTTCTAGATCTGACAAAATAAGTATATAACATCGACAAACATTGTCCGCTTAGTCTATTAAGATTAATTTCTTCAATTTATACAGAATCATAGACGAAAACTCGTGTAGATACATTTGAAGACATATCTTTTAACCATAAAAAATTCAATACTTTGAACGAAAAATGCAATCTTCCCTCTAGTCAGACGCCAGAAAATTAAATGTAAAATGTACATCTATGTATGATTATACAGAAAAATTATTTTAAGTATTTCCCCGTATAAGCGATCAAATTCAACTTTCAATTCAACAAAATGGCTGGTTCCTATGATACAGATAAGTGTGTGTTAACTGTACATTTAGTTACGGCTTGTTATATTATAAAGATGAATTCATCAATTCCAAACCAATAATTTCAAAGATAAATAATCCAAAACTCTTCAAGTCAAGTTGGTTTCAACTTTTCGAAAGGTTTAATATTTCCTTTAAATACGTAAATTTCAAGTGCCATTCTTTACATGAATCTAAAACGATTTTGAAGTTTTTTTAAATAAAAGTATTTCAACTTTTAAGAATTCGTTATAAATCTTGTATTGTGTCGTTAAAACGTAGCAACGATAGAAAGTTTTTTTCCTGATACTCGATAATGTCAGTAAGTATTAAATAACTTGGGAGAAGTTTTTAAAGGATTAGCTAATATATTTCAACAGTTATTTTTTATACAATATTAACAATACGATACAAGTTAAAGGATAGACTTGTGACCTTGGTTCGTCTTTCTTAATTATCATGTCCTTTTGTATTAGAAATATTTATGTACCTACTCAGCACTGAAAGCGTTTGACTAATCGTAAATTATGTAAATGTTCTGCACATCGTAAACCTAATTATAAAGTCTGACGATATCATATTGACTAATGTAGGTAAAACTATATAATTCTAGTTTCGGGTTAATTCAAAATATTTAGAAATGAGTGAATGTGGTTTCATTTACACACAATTTTCGGGTACCAGTATATCAATGCTCTTCTTCAGTGCGTATGTCTTACTTACTTTGTGTATCAGAGACGATTATATTGAAAATTCACAGACTAGAATTAAGCGAATTTACAAAGACTATCTGAAGAGAACGTTTTAGACTTTATACATTACAAAATTAGCCAAGTATAAAGTGTAATATACTGGATATGTCGTTCTGGCTGACAGGTACAAACTGCGCATTCTTTATCAAACAGTTAGCGAAAAGGGCCTCCGTGGTCGAGTGGTTTCGGTCTCTGACTAGTAACCACTAGCTCCTCATCCCTGTGAGTTCGAATCCCACCAGGGAACAGACAATTTTTACATCTGAGGATGCTGTCCCGCTAGCTTACAAGTCGGTGTTCTTAACCAGGTATGTGCCTGGGTTCTTTCTCCACCGTTAGGGCTTGAAAAGTCGCTTAATAACCCTGGCTATGCGAAGTTAAAACTCAGTGAAAAATAAGCGATCTGGATATTATTGTTTTGATTAGGTATGACATATAAATGGTCATTAATTGTCGTGTACATAAGTCATTTTTGATGGACACTTATTTGACTGTTAAGGCCTGGATGTTGGATTGCAGTTACGCGACCGATTCATTCAAATTTCCCCGATCCAAAAAAGATGTTTAGAGAATTTGACAAGAACAATTTCGTTCCTTATTCTAGCTTTTCGTTTTAGTACAAGCATATTTAATGTTAATAACAGCAAAAAAATAACATTAGATGCCTATTTACCGACCCAAAGTTAAATACTTTAGTCGAATAACCACAAACCACCAATATTTAAGGATGGCGTGATGAATCAATATTCTGAATGATTTCCTCTAATTAATTATTTTAACATCGGACCCACGTATAAACAAAAAATGGACACACCACAGTGTAATACCGTGCAAATGATTATTTTACTAAAGTCTCAAGTGCATTAACAACTCGCTAATGTTGATTTTATCAAATTTCTCTAAAATCATAAATCACAAATATTAAACTTCTGATTTCCCCGTAGGAGAGTGTTAGGTAGAACATTGTCAATATTGATATCATCAACGATTTCAGTATTCTTAAGTTGTCAAGTACTCTGCACTGAAAGTTGTCAAAGTTTTCCAAATTAATGGTAGCTATCTCCGAACATTCAATATACAATATTGACCTCTGATCATAACGGATTAGTGAAATTTTTATGTTTCATGCTGGGAGGATGATCGATACATTTCACGGATAGATAATTATTTTGAACGTCTTAAATTCCAAACATCTCCATCTCTCTATTCATCTTCAGAACTTAATTCGATAACTCCCTTCCTGTACATTAACTTCGAATCAATGCCCGTAAATGATGTGTGTATGATTATGAAGTTTACGTGAATTCTCTTAATGACATATATAAAATAGAAACAAGATATAAAATATGTCCAAGTTTTGATGTTCTTGCGTTTTTATTACACTGGAAAATTGGAATTTAAAGAAAACTAATTAATGGATTAGAAGTTAAGATATGAGGACCCAGATTTTGCACTACTAGATCGACATTTAATTAACATTTAAATGAGTTCATGAGCTGTTAACAATTTAAAAGTACCCATCTGTGTTATGTTATGAATTTACATGTATCAGAATATGAACATATTTTGCGCTTGATAAGTACGAACGATTATAAGTCGTGTAACATTTCTCAGAGTCAGACGATTTGAATAAAAATGTCGTTTGAACGATCATCAACGGTTGTAATAAAATTAATGTCGTCTGATACTCGTGACATTCGTCCGCATAATACGTCACGTGGCGTATTGGCAGCAGAATCGCGAGGTCGAATGTTATGGCAAAAAGCTCGGCGCACACTTTCTTTACCAGCAATTTACGGAAAAGTTAAGAAACAAAAAGAGAATTCAAAACCGGAAACGGAAGTAAAGTGTTTTCAGTGCGAAATTGGGGCACCGCATCATCAGCAGACAAACACCTCGAGCGAATGTCAAGGTCAAATTTTATGGCGCAAAGTTGCCGAGAATTTAGCCCTACCCTTACTGTATGTAAGAGTGAGAGAAAAAAAACGGATGAAACGTCATTTAAGCAGTCGTCACTCACATACTCATGCACGTTTATTTCGATTTCAGAGAAGTCTCATAGCAAAGTTCAAACTGGCCGTACGTCTGACCATCTTCTGCTCTAGAAACTTCAAACAGCATTGTCTCAGGTACGATCGTTATTTTTCTATTATTATACTTCATTAGTAGCATTATTGTTCATAATAAATGATATCATTATTGTAATTGTCATAATGAATAGTATAATTGTCATTATTTTTGTTGTAGGATTTCACAAATAACTGAGATAACTTATAATGCTGTAATAACGTTCAGCATCTAGGTCCCGTTAATCTGGGTGCTGAAATGTTGGCTTAGATGTGATGACTGATTTAACGGCATGATGAACAATTGAAATCTCTTTTTGATGGGTCTTGTTAAACGTTGTCCCAGCATTATAAGGTATCTCAGTTATTCGTGAAATACTAATTTTGCAAAACACTGAACGGTACATACATGATATGCTGCATGAATTATATAAAAAAAACATTTGAGATGGCACTATAATATCCGGACCCTGTGTGAGCATGTCCGGACATTGACCAATTGAAGTCGCCAGGTTTTACTGGGAGCACATAATTAAGAACGACACATTTTATTACACATAACTCATTTTCGTAATTTTGTCATGTATATGTAAAATAAAAATATTCAATGTAAATTGGTCATTTACTGCATATAATTTTCGAGTGAAAGACGTACAGTAAAGTTCCACTATTAAGGTCACCCTTATGACCAACATGAGTTGGTTTTTAATAGCGAGTCGACCTTAATAGTGAAACATGCAGACAGCTGCTAAAATATCATGGGAAGTTGACTCTGGTTTCAATAATTAATTGTTCAATGTCAAATAAAGTTTACAACTTTTGTCCGAATGTCCATTATGTGCATGAAATTACCAATACTGTATAATTGTTTCATTAAAATTCACCGTTCCATAGATAGAGACCATAGGTCGTTATTGATTTCTAAGTTATTACCCGAACTAAACTCATATTTGAAATTTAAATTAGTGAACATATCTAACGATATAAGACCGCGTCTGATTGGTTCATTGCACAAGAACCAATCAAACGGCGCGATAGATTAATCATCTTCGGTAATGGAAACTTTATCGTGAAAAGAAAGTTCATTCAGTTCTTTGATACATAACGAAGTCAACATAATCCAGGTATATAAAAATAAGCTGCATAATTTGATCACATGGTTGTACGAGTCAAGCTTACAATGTTAGATAACTTTCTCGTGTGATTATCGCTGACATTTTGCCGTCGTTTTAACTCATGGCCGAGATTTCCATGTCTTATATGAGTGTATACACACTAGTAATAAAAACAAAGTGCTTATTGTATATCATAGTGGTAGGATTGTCTGTCTATCCGTGTTGCGTGGTTCTTGACCATATAAGTGAAATGTTTGACAACTTTAAAAGCGATTTATTCATAAAATGGGGTCATAGTTTGGAACAAATTCTTTTCATTACTTATCACTAACACACTATTATGTACATTGCCTGACGGTCTTAGAAAACAAGACTTTTGAAGAATTATTCCCAAGCACAACTGCCATAAGTACTAAATACTTGCTGACAGAATGACAGGAAAACTTATACAATGTATAAACGGAGAACATTAATATAACATACTTGAACTTGACGTTCAATTATCCAAGAATGTAAATTACCAAAAATCATGGGCATAGATTATAATTCTATGAGACATGATCGTTTGTATGATTAGTGTTCGAATCCCACCCGGGGCTAAAACTTCCGCATGTAAAGATCGCTGGTTCTACTCGGGTTTCTGCATGGGGTCTTCCTCAATGACGTTAAGTCACAGTAAAAAATCTACGATTAGTAACACTATGACCAGAGTATCTTTTGAAATATTATAATACTTCTTTTGAAATATTATAATACTTATTTCCTCCTTGTAAAAAATTAGTTAGAATTTACAGTTTGATCATTTTCTTAGCCAAAATTACAGATGTGAGTCACAAAAGTAATTTTCAAACGAAATTTAGAAATACGTCATTTAAAGTACGATTGTATAATATGACCATTAAGTGGGTAAGTCTAAATTACAGGTGTTATTTATCATCAAAAGATAGAATGCACGTGTTTAACAAATAATTACGTCAATCCTTTAATTAAATCATACCGGATATCATTTTTCTAATTTGAAAAATATTCTAATAATATTTGACAAATTTACCAACCAAGGTAAAACGTACTGATTTTGTAAAGGGTTCGAGGTTTTAAATGGTACTATTTCTATTCAAACATTTTGTTCTACAGTAGAACACGGTTATAGTGAATTCTTGGGTACCCCAATATTTACTAAACTATATCTAAATTATATTATATCTATAACATTTCACATGTGAGGAAGCTGTCCAGCTAGTTTACGGAAGGTCAATGCACTCCCGAGGTCTTCTTCCACCAATATGGCTGGAAAAGTCTCCAAATCACCCTGATTGTTGATGCGACGTTAAAACGCAAAAAAGTGATGGACTTGTTCGGGGGAGGAAATCTTTACTTCACTAACCGACACTTCGCTTTATCTGAGTTCATTATAACTGTGTTTTTGTATACGGCTGCTGTTCAGCTTCTATTTTCTCATATTCATATTCCATCTTTTTTCAATTACAGAATCAATGAACAAAATGATGATTTGGCGCCATACATCAAGCGTCTACACTTCCATGAAGAAGATAACAGCGATCTACTTATTGACCTTTCAAAGTTCAAAGCTAATCGTCAGGTAAATTGAACATCTGTCGAAATTGATAGAACTACTTGATAACCTAGAAATGATTAATTTAAAATATTCAAACATTTGTTGCATGAAGAATTCTACGTCCTAATTATGGGTTATTACAAAATAATTTTTCAATGTCAGAATTTTAGTAAATTTTATTTATATAACAACTAAGATATTATAATTATTTTGTAGACAAGATAATTACGAGAGCTCTCAAATGATTTCAAAGAAGTGTACTCAACACAGTCAGTAAAATATAATTTTGATTAAATGAATACAAAATTAGCTTTACAGCGAGTGTGAGTTTATTTTATCGTTTTGAACGCATTTTTTGTCCCTGAAAATATTGAAAATACATTACATTGCTATCATATACCATTTGTTTTGTACAAAAAAAATCAGTTACAAACAATTAAACATACATCTAGATACTGTAGAATTTGTGCTGTGAAATCATGGTGTGTATATTTTACTTTTTTTGGACATTAAGTTCAATAGCATCATATTTCATAATTGAAACTATCGCGTTACAACTACTGTATCGATAGATTTTGATTAATTTGATTTTATTTAACTTTTGAACACTGGCATTGTGTCAATCAGAAAAGAATTATCTATTATGCTACCACGCAGCGATTATCATGACCACGGACATAAAATATTAACAACTAGGCCATCTTAAAAAAATGTTGGTTTGTAGTTGTGTGTCCGACACTGAATGGCATTCCAAATTCCCCCGATCAAGAGATTTTTAGCAATTTTGACAATTATTTTGCTTTATATTACAGAATTTCGTTTTCAGTACAAGAATATAATGTAAACAAAAATACAGTAGAGCCTTTCTAATCCGAACAGACAAAAATGTTCGGATTAGAGAGGTTTTCGGAATACAAAGACTCTGGATTCCAAAAGTTTTTTTTAAATACATAATAAAAAATCTGCACCAGCTGACGTGTTCGGTTTAGAGAGGATTCCGGATTGGAAAGGTTTGGATTAAAGGGGTTCGACTGCACTTACCTATTGTTAATAGGTTGGGTCGCGTAACCGCAAACTAACATATTTTGAAGGATGGCCTAATGAAAATATTTATTAAGATAGCAAACGAGTAGGCACACAATTCTAATTAATTCATCATATGTTTAATTAACCGTGTTTATTACCAAAAAAGGTAAAAACTTAAATTCAGTACCACAATATCTTGGGGATATTTCACTGAACATATTCACCGTATCGACAAGAAGTGTAAACGCTCTAAAAAATAGATAATTCTAGTAGCGAAGTTATTCGCCGTACATTAGACAGAACTGAACAAATGTATTAAAATTGTGAAAGCAAAGATTTATCAGCTACATCACGAGCCGATATAACAATGTCGAATCGACTATAAAACACGGCTAATTTTAATGAAAAGAAAACAACTATGACAAAGTTTGACAATCAACTCTTGTAGTTTTATTACATTGTTTCAATTTGTCCCTATTAAATCTTTATGTTACAATGCTTCTCAAGGGCAAAGCGAGTTAGAATATTTGGAAATTTACAACGATACATCAGAACCCCTCTTTATCCACCCTCCTAATTATCACCCATTAATTCGCACCTTTCTTATCAGGAAATTCTCTAAATCCGGTACAGATTTTACATGCAATATCTTTCATACAAAACCTTCGTCTATTTGTACAAAATTTCTAATTCGGAAACCGCTCTAATTCGGATATGTTCCGCTGCAACGGGCATAATTACATTGACACTAATGTTATGTATTTTGCATACACACTAAACCCGATTCTCACTAATCTCTAATAAGAATAACGATTATGTTTATAATATAAAAATAATACATTTATATTGTAAAGATTGTTAAATTTATATTATTAAGATTTTTGTGATTTCAGATGCGAATTCCTGAGGAAACAAAACGAATATTGTCCATGGAGATTTCAGAACGTTCTGAGAAAGAAGTTTATACGGTACGTAAAGAGATAAATAAACATTTGTTAAGGCCAAAACAAAAAAGGGTTGTTTCCGGTTACAGGCCCCAAAAATATGGGTCGGGAGGTAGGGATTTTTTCTTTAACTTTTGTTTACATACATCGGCAACACTGTTGTGAAAATTACAAAATAGCACTAAGATTTGGATGCCGTAAAAACTTTTGAGTCGGCAGGTAAAAGATAAGACGGTCGGGTAACCGGAAACTAACCTTTTTTACGCCAAATAACATGACATCTGACTCTCTCGTCCGAAGGTTTACCTCAAACAAAGAAGTCTACACTCTTATGAGGTAAACAAAATGTCTAAATATAGTCATATATAAGTTAACAGGCACCTGCGACTAAAGGTCACCGCGGGAAGAAAGGTCGCTGTTTTGCACGCACTTTTTATACAATGAATTCTGGCGAACTATGCACAAATGTCATATTTGGTCACACACCTTCGTGGCGTTTGTCCACTTTTTAAAATTGAACAGCGATCCTTACAATAGTTCATACATTTCTTCATCGAATTTTAATAAAATTATAAATATTTGTAACAATTCTTAATTCATAAAAAGTAAAGAAGCATCTACAATAAAAGGAAGCCATAGTGAACACGGATATAGTGAAATATGAATATAACGAATTAACATTTAGTCCCCAAGTCTTCGCGATAACTGTGTTCTACTGTATTTTTATATTAATGGTTTCTAGTTTTCATTGAGTATATTGTAGTTTGTGTTAGTGTATTAGCTGATACACAATGAACCTCAATATCAAGACTACCTTTTGGACCAAAAGGAACAGTCGTAACAGTAATGTGGTCTCATTATCAAGTCGTAATATAGCGTCCGACTGTCCGAAAATTGGTGTTAGTTATATTGAAGTGGTCACTACCTGAAGTTTTATTGTATTTAATTGTGCTAGAGATGTTTGTCATGTGTTCATTCATTATCAGGTCACGTTAGCGCTGAGAAATATCAAGTGTTTTGCAGAATATCCCAAACGTATGCAGAATAAATTAGCAGAGGTGGGACTGTACGAGAAGTAAGTATGTTTGTATTAATTGTTGATGATTACATTTATAACTAAAAAAGCTGCGTGCATTAGCAGTTCTTCCCCGTGAACATGCAACAGCAGGGTGCGTCATGAAGGTTATATTTGTATCAATTTTAGAACAATGTTTTGTCTGTATCAAGGCTGAAGTGTACTTAGTAATTAAAAGGAAATTATTGTCTGTCTGTTATATCATAATTGCATGTTTTTCAATCAGTTCCTACAGACAGAATCTCGTTATAGGACATAATTAACTATATTCTATCTATTCGTGTAGTTATCAAATTAACTATCAAGTTTTAAATGTGAACAAACAGATCAATACAGACGGTATCTATCGTGTCTCTATTCTTCATTATTGAAGTTCATAAGATATTTTACAGCAACTATTTTCCCAAACGTTTTCCTTGCAAGCTTTGAGTAAATGTACATGGTCGGCTAGTGTGCCGATTTTTGTATATTTACTAACTTGAATCTAATGCTTCAGTTTTCTTATGGTAAATTCGATTTTTCAGATATGAGTCAAAAAGGGTCATCATACGTCAAGGTCATCCGGCGTCCGCTTTCTATTTTATATTGTCCGGAGCTGGTAAATATTTCCCTATCACATTTATGTTGTTTTCGAAGTGCACATTATAAAACATGTGTAAATATCAATATCACGTAAATTTTGAAAAAAAGCTTTGAAATGAATTAAATTCAATAGCATTGAATATTATATGAATTAAATTCAATAGTATTGAATATTATATGAATTAAATTCAATAGCATTTCTACAAACCTTTTCGTCTATAACATAGCATTTTTTAAAAGTTACATGTTTTTTATATAAATCAAAAAATATTCGCAGTGGTTGTCATGGTAATGGATGAAGATAGTAAATACGCCAGACCAGTGGCTCATCTGTACAAAGGTCAAACGTTCGGGGTAAGGTCATCATTTATAGTCTGAATATTTATATTTTGGAATTAAATCGAACATTTTAACGCTGAATATTAATACACTCTACATTTATACAAATCTATTTGATGATAATATGCCTTGTTTACTATCTAATTTATTATATGTTAATCATCATGTGCCCTATGACTGAGAGATATGAAATGAATATTTGTCCATTAAAACAAATATCGAGTACAGTAAAACCTGTGAACAAAGGTCATCCTTGGGAAAGACGAAATGTGGCCTTTATTGACAGATAACCTTATTCGGAAGTCAGTTTGTTCTAAATAACCAGTGATGTTTTTTTTTCAAAGAATGACCTTTATCATCAGGGTGGACTTTATTCGGAGGTGGCCACAAACGCAGGTGTGATTGTATATATCATACATTAAAGCAAAGGAAAAAAAAAAACAGAATTATAAATTTACAAAAAAACTACGCATGTATTGTCTGGTATTTATTTCAGGAACTTGCAATAATTAATGGAACAAAACGAAATTCTACTGTAATAGCAAAAGAAACCTGTGAATTTATGTCAATTTCTCAAAAGGTAAGCACGTCCTGCATAACATACGAGGGTTGTTCAATAAGTTCGTAGACTTTCACTGTAATTTTCTGCAGTGGGTACGAAATTGATGAATCTACTATATTTTTCGAAAACAAATATCTTTCCAGTGCATTAATGAATAAAAATTTATATCTTTAAACACAATAAGTATTTCCATGGAAACGGATGTATCGTGCCCCGGAGCACGCCATATTTCGGTATCTGTATTTTATTAAGAATTTTGGACGAGTTATTTCGACCACGTAATTAACTCAGTAGGTAAGGGCACAGACATATTGATTATGACTTCACCAGCACGAGATTCTAATTCTGAGGTAGCACGTGTTTTTTCGTGTGCGATTTGTCTGCCATCTCGGATTTACGCAGCGTTTAAGTAATATAATACAAGCAGATGATTAAGGCTTGCAGGAGGAGGAAAGGATTTGTTTCTTTCACCAGGGTTTAACGTCGCAAAAGGGTTATTTTGGAAACTTTACCAGCTTTAACAATGGAAGAACCACCAAGGCATACATCTGGGTTGAACCACCGACCTTCTGTAGGCTAGCTGGGTAGCTTCCGTATATGTGAAGTTTGGCCCAGGTGGGGTTCGAACACTCAGCGGTGAGGGGCTAGTGATAACTACTCGAAGACCATAAACCCTCGACCACGGATGACCCTCAGAGGGGCTGGTACCAAAAAACGAGGTTAAGGCTGGTGTATCTGAGTATTTCTTTGATCATTTGATAAATCTTATTTCAGGATTACCACAAAATATTTATGGCTGGTGGAGTTAAAAATATCAACGACCCAGATCAAGAAATCTTCCTCAAGTACGTTTATATGTCATACGATTGTCTGACAAAGATAGATTAGAAAATCTAATTTCTTAATGTCTTGGTAACACAATTTGGGAAAATAAGACTTCTCAGTCTACGTCGAACATCATTTTTTAAAATACACAGTAAACGGCTTTTATAATAATATTCATTCTTTATTTTCTTTAAAAGATTCAAATTCAATGTCTGATACAAATTTTCACGCGGCTTTAGCAAATCTGAACAAAGAGTAGCCTATATATTGTACTTGCTTATGTATTTGTTTTGGTTGCAGAAGTTTAAACTGCCTCGCTGGTTGGCCAATACATATAATGCAAGACAATTTGAACAAATGTCAGTTCTTGTTTTTCAAGTAAGTGAGTTACCTCCCCGGACAATACTTCGTTACTTTTTTCACTGATGTCTAACTGTCTACTTTAATGTTCATCAACCCTTTGTCCCAACATGAATTATACATACACAGGAAATAATAATACCATTATTGACTGATTTCATTGAGAGAAGTGAAATGTCTGTTGTTACATTATAATATTATACTATACATAAGTAAAATCAGGATTTTTTCAGATTTAATGTCTTTGTGTATGAATCTCTAGTATCATACATGTATTGTATACGTGAATATTTTCAGAAACGGTGACGTTATAGTGAGGGACTCGCATTACTCTGACTGGGTTATCATCGTTAAATCAGTGAGTTATCTTTCATACCGTCGACATTTTTTCTTATATGAAATACATGTATGTCAACTGTGTCAACTTACGTGTTCACGTGATTTCATTTTAAATAAATCAGTTCACGCGCTTATTTGAAGTTTATGTTCGTGGGTACCTAAATGAAGAATTCTGAATAAAAACGTGTTGCTACATGTTGTATGATGACATTTTTCACTGGGGTTTAATGTCGCACCTACAGACAGGATCATTTGGCAACTTTCCAGTTTTAACGAGGGAGAGAGACCACAGGCGTACACCAGGGTATAACCACTGACCTTCCGTAAGCAAGATGACATCTTCATCACATGTGAAATTTTGTCTGGTCCTTGATGTGATTATAATTCACAACGTTGGAGGAATTACATCTAATGGCACAACTGTAGAACAAATTAGTCACTAACACAAGAATGCTAGTAAACAATTCAATCAATACATCAAACACTTCGTTTGTTGTTCACTTATATTGAATTATGACCTTACTCTGATCAAACCTGTACATGTCCAGTACAAAATCATTGTCTCACTGTATGATACTAACGGTTTGTATTTCTGTTTTATCACATAACCTGCGGTCCAGGAGTGCCGTAAACCCATGCCGGAAATATAGATCGGCACTGCCAAACCGTGCAATAATTATTCAAATTAGCCAAATCACCACATTTGCATATTTTGTATTACCGCGCTACTACGATATTTGTAAACATGGTCGACTTTCGATTCGTAATGACTTTATTAAAGAATAAAATGATGTTTGTGTAAATAAAATAACAATTTTATGTCTTTTATCTTGCATTTTATCGCCAAACGATTAATAAAAACATGCACTACTTTTTTGCGCACAGTAGTGAACAGTCTACACTAGACGTCTTGTATATAGGTCATCATACAGTCTGTTTCATTTTCTGTGGTCGTTTTTACGGTTATGTGATAAATAGAATCTTACACTCGTGCTCATCCTTTACCATTTTTACTAAACCCGTTGACAAAAACAATATGACACTCGGAAGAGCCTCGTATCACATTATTTAGTCAACTCGTTTAATAAAAATGGTAAGGAATGAGCACTCATCAAAATCCTCAATATACTGATCTGTCAGGATTTACGAACGCCATATTTCCATAATCTTCAGGGAAGTATACGTGTCCTGAAAAAGTTAAAACGTGTGGAAGCCTTCGAGTGGAAGAAGAAACGTATGTATTGACGTCATTTTTATACTATATATAGTATATATATATATATATATATGTATATAATTACATGTATATCTAAGTATAACAGTCTTATGTCTACAGTTTGGTTAGAAACGTCCCTAATTCAATATTTGTTGAATAAATTACGGCAATACTACTTAACTATTAGAAATAAACTGAGAATAACATCGAAATTCGTTTCTAAAATACTATACAATGTGTAATGTACTTATTCAATCAAATGGAAGTATCATGACGGTTGACAATTTACTTTTAATATACTTCAAAACATTACATCCAAAGTACATAAATTAGTCTCTATTGGAAATCTCTTGATAGAAAATACATGTATATTATTCTATCTGAATTCAAGAGACCAAGTTCATTTTGTCAAATACCTTTCATTGCCCTTCCTTCACGATGTCCATTCAATTAAGCCTGTCTGAATTTGTTTTTCTTCAACATTTTCCAAACAAATGCAAATATACTTCATTGACCGAAGTATCAATACTTTAACAGAGCCAGTGGAAACATTAACCAACAACACAAAACGTGAAATTGCTCTGAAACGTACAGAATGGAGACGTGTTCTACCAGAACTAGGCATACCCCTACAGCAAGAGGCTTCTGATAATGTGACTACAGAATTTCTTGGTACCGGTAAACCTGCTCCATTTATACACCCAGACCAATCAGACGATGACACCACATCTACAAGGTCAGGACAATCCACCAAGAAAGCTCCACAAATACCTAACCTGTGGCCCTTCAAGTAAGTCACGTGATGTTTGTATTTTGCTTGTTTGTTTGTATTTGGGATAAGGCCGTTTAAGCCAGTAAGTGATAACATGGTTTACGTTTACTGACCTATCGTTGGCAAAACCCAAAGAAAGAAAATATTTTGGGTGAATTGTATTTCGTGTTGTTAAAAAAGATGTTCAGAAAGAAAATTTGAAAAAAAAAATCGATTTCTCTACCCTATTTTTTTTCAATTTACCCTTAGTATGACCTCTGATCCGAAGGTCCTGAGTTCGAATCCCGGCTTCGGCGGTTTCTTTCTTGAACTTTACTATCCCATTTTTCGGACGCAGTACTGGTGTAGTGTCCAGAAAGCGGACTCGAGCGAGATTGAAATATGCAAAATTGCTTGTTTCACAATCGAGCTAAAATAAATTAGTATAAATTATAAAAAATTAAAAAAAATATGAGTATGACTATTTTTTCTACCCTTACCAACAACATTTCAGAGAGGACAGTCACCCTACAGGGATTTCTGGATTACCAACATGTACTCCATTACTCTTTATTATTCCATAAACGTTCCAAAAGAAAATACTGAAATCTCCATAAAGACCAAGATTAGTTTAAACCCTTTTTAGATACATTTTTATTATTTACCTTCAATTAAGTGAACTTAAATCTAATTAAAGAAATGTTTGTCGTGATGTTACTGTTTGGGTTTTAACGTCGCGCCATCAGCTGCTAGGGTCACTTGGCGATTTTTTACCAGTTTTAATGGCGGAGGAAGACCCCATGCAGGCATACACCAGGGAAGAACCACTGACCTTCCGTAAGCCAGCTGGACAGCTTCCTCATATGTAAATTTGTCTGGTCCTGGGTGGAATTCGACCTCACAGAAGCGGTGGACTAGAACCATTCAACCACGGAGCCCCTCATGCCCTGGTGGTTTTGTAGGCATAACGGTGTACATGTATAGTGTATTTATCTTTCCAGAGTAAATTTGTCTGAGATAGAATCGGGGCGATTTATAGATGATCAGAGAGGATACGGACAACCGCCACGGATACAGACCACTAAAACTTCAACAACTGACACGACAGGAGACAACAAAGAGTTTGGACGTAGATTGAATAGATTATCAGTCAATAGATGTAATTGTTAAAGTTGTCTTACATAATAGTATAAGTGACATAATTATATTTATTTTGTATGCATGAATACAAGAACCTTAGATCTTAGGTTGTAAACACCACAAGCTTGCTTAGGCCAAAAAATATAGTCGTGTTTCTGGTTGACTAACCGACCCTAAAATTTCTAAAAGCGAAATCAAAAGCACGAAAATAGTTGGGGACAAATCCTACCTCCAAAGTACGAAAGGTATGCTGAGCAAAAAAAGGAATATCTTGCGACCTACCTACCCTATATGGGACCAAAGTAACCGTAACATGACTATTGTTTTCTAGCTTTTTGGTTTCCAAAACATCAGTACGTGAAGAAAATATTGTAGACACTAGCTGGATATTTCAGTACTAAAACTAGGGAAAATACAGACAACTAGTTAATGTTTATGGTATATTAGTATGCACTTTACTATCTTTAACTAACGTGTTTCCTATAAGCCTGATATCTGGATTACAATCATTCTTGTGTTTTACATTTATTACATTGATTTCAGTCGTAATATATATGATGTAAACATGAGTTTTAATTCCGACAAGTTTTAGTTTAAATTTGGCCGCTAGTATTCTCAATATGCAAAGATATACACGCACAAAAATGCATATTCATGATGGCTTTAGAGTAATACATGATCACGTAAAATTGTTCTAGATATGAAAGGACGTGAAAGAAGTAACAGTATGGTGGAGGAAGAAGAAAAAGAGTTGCTAGGTTATCAACCACATATACGAACAATTATGGAGGATATAGATTCCGGTATTAACAAAAAGGTGAGAAAATACTCCGTTAAATATTTTTCTTTTTTTTCATTAGTGTTTAATGTCGCACCAACGGCCATGGTCGTCCGGTGACTTTTCTAGCTTAATGGTGGAGGAAGACTCAAGGCGTACATCTGGTTAGAACCACTTCTCTTCTGTTAGTTAGCTCACTAGTGTTTCTACAGCATTGTTTTCCTTACATTGTTTATGTGCTGTCGTTCCGACTCTTTGCGGGCGTTTAAAGCCTTTCTAAAGAATGAAACACACAATGTGATACTATATAGATGTAGTTGTCTAAATTAACGTAAGAATCACTCAAATATTTAAGTTCGCTTTCTTTACAACATGGTTCTGACAGTGCACTGAAAGTCAACAAAATGTTTGATAAAATTGTTATTTACGCTATGATGTTAATTTAGATAATCTAATTCAGGAGGAGGACGATACAAAACCAGCAGATATAAATCCCGAGTTTGTTCATGTACAGACACTAACCAAAGGCCAAGTATTCGTGAGTAACCCCTTTCTACTTGCCTAGTCTGTCTTTACCCTCTCATAAGACTTTTTTTATTTCTGCATGTATGATCTGACATGATTTCGCGTACTTGAAAACGTTTAGTTCCAAAAGAGAATCAAAACTGATCATCTTTACATCCTCGAAATATTTACCCAGATTTCAATATGTAAACAAACGATCCACTTCTATTTCAAAAGGAGAACCACGTGTAAGATCAATATAATATAATGTTTGTATCAAATGAGTAGTTTAATTCTCCATAGAACATATCTGTCATGCTATAATCATTTCTAACCTCTCTCTAGGGTTTGACGGATTTAATCATTGGGGATCAGCCAAGTTTCTCCGTGGTCAGTCATGGGGCAGATTGTTTGCTGATTAATAAGAATTTCTATATGGAACACGCCTCTGAGAAGCTAATACGAGAAATGAGACAAGAGGTATGTTGTGCAATTATACACCACACACTCAAACATTGCTGCGTGTCTGTAACATAACTTGACCAAAGATGTTTGAAATAATATATTAGAACATTTCTTCGTTATTCGGTAATATTTAATAATTTTATGAGCGTTGATATAATATGTAACTGATGAACATTGTGTCTGCTTTGAAATGTCTGAGGCGATTGGCCTAGAAGATGGGACTGAAATGATAATGACAAAAGCGAAAGTTGTGATGAGTTGGATGGCTTTCTTTCTGACGCTGTTGTGTCAGAACGTTATGGTGGTTACTGGGTTGATACATCAAATTTGTATAAAAAGTTTATGTTGACAATTATGACCAAGTTGATATCCACGATTATTGATAGTAATGTTGACAATAAGGGTGATAATGATGTTGATATTGACAATTTTAATGATGTTGATATTGACAATTTTAATGATGTTGATATTGACAATTTTAATGATGATGGTGTCATTGTTTACATACTTATACTGCCATTTAATTATAGCAACAAAATTGCCGATCATGAATGACAATTATCATTAGTTTCTTCATTTTTTGTACACAGTTATCAATAGTTTCCTCATTTTTTGTACACAGTTATCAATAGTTTCCTCATTTTTTTACACAGTTATCAATAGTTTCCTCATTTTTTTTACACAGTTATCAATAGTTTCCTCATTTTTTGTGCACAGTTATCAATAGTTTCTTCATTTTTTGTACACAGTTATCAATAGTTTCCTCATTTTTTGTACACAGTTATCAATAGTTTCCTCATTTTTTTACACAGTTATCAATAGTTTCCTCATTTTTTGTACACAGTTATGTCCATATCCAACAGAAGAGGAACTACAGGAAAGATTACAAGTTAGTGTCGACTGGCAAGCATACAAGAAGGTTATGTTAATAGAATCTGTGGAAAGCGTGTCAACAAGACGTCACATGAGAGCGGCATTGAAAGGAACGAAGACACAAGAAGCATTTGCGTACTGAAGACTGAACTTAATGCCTAAATAATGGAATAGAAATATTGATAACGCTTATCTGATTGGATAATGTTGAAGTCAAAGTCCACCGGACGATAACTGCTTGAACGTTTTTCTTGTATCTTAAGACTGACTGCAGTTTCTTTAAACGAAACACTTGTTATGCTGTTTAATATGGAGTCAAGTCTACAATCAACATATTTGTTCACGACGAATATTAATGGTTTGGCTCAGCTCTTAACACACGTGGCATTACATGTATAAAAGTGTTGAAGTGAATCTTTTTGTCCAACTGTGATATTACTTTCAAATTACTTCATTCTTGTATCTTATATTTTTAAGTCAACTTCAACATAATTATATTTTTATATGAATGTTTCACGTTACGCGCATTGTCCTATACTCATTTATATTTGATACTGACGGATAATGTTAGATGACAATGTTTTGGTTGCCGACTTGTTAAATATGTAATAAAACAGCTTTGTAAAAACTTACTTCAAATGTTTTTTATCAACACCAGTCTCTCCGTATTAAGTATCACACAAGAAATCTATTTTCGCACCTCTTATATACAAAAGAGCAACATCACAAGTTATGAAGACGGTAAAGTAACGCCTATACTAGTTATTATATCAACTTGTAGAGATCACAAATAGCAATATTTCTACTGACGTATTGACAACAATATTTACAGTAAGTCAAAATGCATAAACAGGTGAAGAACAGGAAATCTAGTCGTGTTTCCGTTTACCCGAAAGACCCTATTTTTGGAGCCGACCCTATATAAGGTTTCGAACGGCAAAATCCAAAGTACGAAAATATTTGGGAACGAATCGTACCTCCAAGGTACGAATGGTATATTTAGAAAAAACAGAGAAGTTATACGACCTACCTACCCTATTTGTCTTTGTTCAAGTAACCAGAAACGTGACATTTTTTAGGGGGGGGGGCAATCATTAGATATGTGGCGCCATAAGCAGCGGACAGAAACGTGGTGAATATCTGCCAAATTGTCCAAAATATGAAGCACATTTGTGCGAACAAGGTACATTTGTTTATCTATTATAGTCATAGACGCGACAAAAACTAGGGACGTAATAATTCTTTTCACTGTCTCGATTGAAAAATTATTTTTTTATTTCATGTCACGATTTATACTGGAAGAGGAAACCGATGACAATTCAGACAAGCTTACGTAATTTAGAACCAACGAAGGTCGTAAAATTAGTCTAGATGAAAGAATGCAGTAATCATTATCTGTAATGTAATAGTAACGATACGTCAGACCTCATATGGAATTACGTCTACTGATTAATTACGCAGTTATACAATGTTATCCTTGATAGAGTAGGTTACATAATATACACACATTGTCCTTAATCTGTGGTGACAGTCCAAAGTCGATTTAATTCTGATTATGAAATAGTTCCCGACTTCCCTATTCAAACATGTAATAGATAAAACGTAAGCACAAATTGAACTCGCTTCCGCTTACAGTTTTTAAATAAGATATGATAGGGTAATTGTTTGAAAATAATAAATAAAATCTTTCCGGGTTTATGACAGCATATTAGTTACAAACCCCTTTTCCAGGATTAGTCACCAGGGCTAGCATTCCCTGCAAACACATGCCAATTTTCCCAAGTGAATGATCAGGAATGGAGGACAAAATTGATAGCCTAATACGAAATATCTTCAACCAAGGATCGCATCACAGGGAACGTGTGCCGCACCAAGGTTTCGAATTCTAGAACCTGAGGTCCGTAGACAAAACGTTTTACCTATTGGGCTAAGTGGACGGGCGGGCGAATTGTGTACATATGGCAGAAAGTATAGAACTGCATATGGTGAATCTAAAGGCGCATGTTAACGCGGTTTTTTAATAGGAAAAAGGTTGAAGCTAAACAGTAGTTAAGATAATATCAGTACTGGAACATCAGGGGGTAAATGTGAGGACTACAAAACTAGTCTAAACTACCAGTAACTTTACTACAAACCATTTCATACTACACACCCTCCGACAGGTTGTGTTTTGTCCACCATTTTTGTATGGTCGTTATGTGCCGGATGGGTTTAGGGTTGGTGGAATTAGGGAAGATAGTATTTTGGGGAAGGTAGTGAGTTCTTTTTTCTAGGATTCCCTTTCGCATCTATACTAAAGTATTCAGGATAAATCCAGTCGTTTATATTCCCGACCTCCCCGTTTTTTTAGTCTGCCCGCACATGTGTGAGTTGGTTACTGCCCTATTTATATATTGGTGACAATGTTTGCCACGTAAACAATCGTGGTTATGATTATAATTCAGTTTTCTTAACGTCCTCCAGTAAGGTCAGGTCATTAGATTACGTTAGCAGGTGCTACTTTCGCATTTACAAATTATTGTCAACATTTCAACCTGCGTAATTCAGTCGGATAAACGACTCAACTTTTCTGAAAGCAATGAAGCAATTGTAGTTAAGAAAACCACTGAGCCACGGACTAATCTCACGGTACAGAAAACAAGTTCTGCAGATTTACGGAATAACAATCATTCAATCACATAACAATAATTCAATCACATAACAATCATTCAATCACATAACAAATTTCAATCACTTTGGACTCAAATAAGCTCTACGTTATCTTTCACCTGGCTACAAGATAAATGAACATATTTGGAACAGATAACGAATAGTGGATGTAAAACCTAAACAAACATAAAAACTTTAAGAACTAGAGGACAATATGAAAGCAGCAATTAGTTTATTAAGTGTATTGTTGCTAGCCAGCATCGATAGCATTTTCAGTTTAGATGATGAATGCGTTTCTTACCAACAACTTCTGAATATCGTCCAGCCATTAAAGGATAGAATTCAAGAATTAGAATCGCATGAACAAAGAATATCATCCGTAGAGAAAAAACTACATGCAAGATCAGGTACACATTTTTTGTTTCTACCAATGTTGCGTGTAACTTGGGTCATAATCACGCCAGTGATGACAAATATGTGATCATTCCATCCGGGTGAAGCCCTCAAAATTGTTCATATGTGAAGGAATAGCCTTTTATCAAGCAAAGAAGTAGGCATTAAGCGACGGTATTATTAGGCAACAAGTTTTACAAGCAATAGATTCTGCAGATAAATTACTTGAAACTTTGATATAGCGTATACACGCCTGGGGACTGATCAATCAAGCTCAAGTAAACCCTGTTTAGTGTGATACTCGGCAAGGCAGAGAATTGCCCGACAAACGATACGTAACCTCACAAAGGTTATCTTAATTGTCCTATTGACTTAAGAGGGATGGGGTCAATTCGTTATGCAAATTGGATTGTATCAAGTTGGAACGCATTTCGCAGTTCAAGAACGCAGATCACAGTTCGTAATTCGAATCGTGAACTGTGTTCTAAAATGCAGTTCGCAACTCGAATCGCGAACTGTGAACTGCGTTCCAACTTTATACAACTTACACATTGGATCACGCAATTTTTGCGACAAAGCCGACGACAAAATTGTAATAGGATTTTATCTTTCAAAATTCTCAGAGGCAAATATTGTATTCATATGCAAAAAAGTCAGCATATGCAAACAATTGTTCAAGTCATCGTCAAATATTTAATACGGTAATGATCGGTGACATTGGTTACTTGCGTCTTAAATATAAACCAAGCATATGGACATCTTTTCATAGCGCTGATAAAAGAAAAAACACCACGCTATATCATTTTTTCCTTTCGGATTTGTTTTAAAAATGCAATACCAAATGATTACTATTTTACGTATTTTATATATACAGTGTCCGGGAGGGCAATAAACGGAGAGGGCGTGGCATTTAATGCTATGCTTTCTGGATCTGTGCATCACATAGGACTGAATCAAGCAATCAGATTTAATAATGCGACACTCAATGAAGGAAATGGGTACAATGTCCACACAGGAGTGTTCACAGCGCCAACAGATGGGGTAAGCGTACATGCTGATATTTATAAAGCACCGGACTATTTTTCGTCAGGATATAACGCCACATCAAAAGCCACGGCAATTTGGGGATTTTTCCAACTTTAACGGTGGAGGAAACCCCAAAGTGTACAACTGGTAAGGACCACTAACCATTCGTTAGCTAGCTGGACAGTTTTCTCACATACGAAGGATGGTCCTGTGGTGGGATTGGAAATCACAGCGGTGAGGGGTTGGTGATTATTAGTCAAAGACCATAACCACTCAGCCATGGATGTCCATACTGGACTAACTTTAATGCGCCTTTAAGTCATAGAATAAAAAATATGCCGTAATATTACATAACATACGAGAATCAACCTTATTCAAGTTCAATGCTGTTTTTATGACAATTCTCGATTCTTTAATTTGGTTTGATTTGCTGCACAATATGATTAGATTTCTAAAACTAGAACAATTAATTCTTGCTAGGAGAGTTCGTGGATCATGAGAAGTAAAATCAAAACTGAATTACTCTTTTGATAAATATAAATAAGTGTTAGGACAGATGACATTATTTTCCACATATCCTGTGTCTAGACAACATCATGTTCCTTAGTTTTACCAATCTATATAAAGCTTAATGTTAGGTAATAATATTATTGAGTTTAGACGATGTTTTGGGTCTTTGTTCTAAGTAGAAAAAGGGTAAGAAATTCGTGTTGAAAGTTTCGAATTAAACTGACGTCTTTTCGTATGTACTAACACTTTTTTCAGGTTTATCTATTCTCTTACTTCCTCGGACATGCGGGCTCTGGACAAATGTGGTTAGAACTGATGGTGAACGGAAAGAAAATCAACGCCGGTGTTGCTGACGGATTTGATCAATATGAAGATGATCAGGGTGGAAATGTGGCTGTTGTACGCTTGGCAGCCACTGACACAGTATGGGTAGAGAGCTGGCACCAAAATGACTCGGATCTAGATGGGAACTTCGGATTTACTACATTCTCTGGAGTCATGATTTTTTAATAACAGATTTCACATTGTTTAGAATAAATCTAATAAACTGTACTTAAGGAGTTATGCAGTAATCTTCTTTTGAAAACAAAAAGATATCGTTGTACAAGCTGACAAGAAGAAATATAAAACTTATGGTAATTCGGTGCCTGTTTTTTAATGGACTTTTTCCAAAAATGATTCAAACTAGTTTTATAATCACACACATATAACAATTTATTTTGAACTCAGTAATCAAAGTTAAGCATCCTCTTATCTCTTGTGCTTATCTTCTTAAAACAGAGGTGTGGAATGGTTGATAAGGGAAGTCATCAATGAATGCCTTTATTGTCCAAATAGAAACTATACAGATTGAAAACACGGGAGGACTTTTAGATCACAACATGGTAGTGACAATATTAAGTACGTTGAACTGGACAATTTAGATTTACCATCCAGGACAAGAAATCAATACTTTTGATTTTACAAAAGCGTGCTTCAATATTTTCTGAACTTCGTGTTTTGTAACTCAATATAGATCTGAGGCTGATTAACTGGAGTAGACACGTGTACAAGAAATTAGGTTTCAACTTGGAAATCGGGAAGAAAACAAATATTCCAACTAATTCTATGAAGTATGATATCAATATTAACGAGTGGCAGCAATGGAGATGCAGATCCCAAATTAACGTGTTATTGCAAGACAACAATAGAACCAATCATCTAATTTACGAATAAGATATAAACCTTTGTTAGTGTTTTGATTCGATTTAGAATTTCGACACAAATTACATTAATGTCTGGCCTAGCCTATATAATTTGCATATCAAGGTAAATTTCGTATTCTTACCTGATCTGCATCATAACCAATATAAACGTATAAATCAACAGTCCATACATGATTCCATAGCATAACACTTCAAAAAACACGTTTGTATTTCGGAATTTTTTCGATGTTTAATATAGATACAAAAAGATTCCAAGAAAATAACACATACAGACAGTCCCACCTTCCCCGTAAAACTACCTTCACCCAAAGTCCCAAACTAAACCCAACCAACACATACTTAACCGATGGAATCATAGCTGGATACGGAATTCTTAATACAAAATAGTCTCAGGTATCAGTAACAGGACTTAATAAATGAAAAATTACTGTTTAATCATTCATTGAGTGGACCGGATAGTTCTAACAGACCACAGTATTTCGATTCAGTTTATATATTTGTCTTAATTAATCGTCATATTTTTGCATTTTTACGGAAGTAATGTCTGTAACTTTCTAGTGTTATCTTGCGTTAGACAATAAACAAATTCTACGTCGGGTTTTCATATTTCCTCGTTCCTTGAAGATAAGAAATCTGAATTTAAGACTATTCAAGAAGCTTTCGACTTATTGTAACATTGTAAACATTAGGATAACATCATGCAGACATCCGTGAGTTTAATTAGTTTGTTATTGTTGCTGTCTAGCATCGACAGCACCGAAACTTTAAATGATGAATTTGTTACATACAAGCAACTCAAAGACATCGTTCTACCATTGAAAAGTAGGATACGCGAGTTAGAATCAGAAGTAGAGAAGATTAAGACAAATTCAGGTAAACAGTTTTCTACAGTTAAATTTAGAACTCTTCTCTCTTGAAGTATGTTTAAGTAAACCTGTTCAATGTTAAACAATGCATAGCGCTGAAATTTTGCCATCTTTAACAGCCTTTCTTCTTCCTCTCTTTCTATCATTTTCCCATTCTCTCTTTTCTTCTCTCTCTCTCTCTTTCTCTCTCTTTCTCTCTCTCTCTCTCTCTTTCTCCCTCTCTTTCTCTCTATCTCTCTCTCTCTCTCTCTCTCCCCGCATCCCTCTCTTTGTCCTTTCTTTCTTCTTTATGTTTGTCTCCTGTCCACTATCATTCATTTCTATTCCTCCCTCTCGCCCTCTCTCCATCTCTTCTCAAATTGTTACATTTTATCACAATTATCGAATCATATATGAAAGCATGAAGGTTACAAAAAATATGAGTACTGCTTATACAACTTGTCCTAGATGAAGAAATCGCAAACGAGGACTATGCTTTTGTTTATGTTTTTCAATCCACCTCTGTTTTGTAAAACACGTTGTTTTTCTCTCGGGGGTTCGGCTGAAAATTAATGCAGACATCGGCGTACGGAAACCATACATGTTTGTCGTGGTTTTGTTTCGACACCATGTCAAAAACTATGTGCGTATTCCTTGGGTATACGACAATTAAAAATTGGCTGTATTTGTTTTTATTTAGTTTCATTCATTCGTTATATATTGTATTCTATTTATTTCTACAGTTTCTAGGCGGGCTTTAGGAGCAGGGGGAGTAGCATTCAGGGCTGTTTTGGTCGGGAGTTTACAACATATTAAATTGAACCAAATAATCAGATTCAACAATGTGGCTTTGAATGATGGCAATAGCTACAGTTCGTCCACTGGAATCTTCACCGCACCATTTAGTGGGGTATATTTTCCTATTATATAACTTCTTAATTATCCACTGCGGTTTAACGTCACAACGACAGCCAGAGCAATATGGTGACTTTCCAGGTTTAACGTTGGAGGAAGACCCCAAGCATACCCCTGGATAGAACCACCGACCTTCCGAAAGCTAGCTGGACAGCTTCCCGTTGGTACGGAGTGGGATTCGAACAGCGGTGTGGAACTAGTAAATACTAGTGAGAGACCATAACCACTCGGCCCCGGATGCCCCTCATCTTTGCATGTAAAGGAGTAGTTTGTATTGATGATCAAATATTACAACATGATCTTCGTAATTGCTCGGTATACATTGACAGAAAACCAACCTATTCATTTTTCAACATTTAGGCTGCATAGATAAAAGTAAAATAACTGTGAACATGACGATTTTATCAAACCATGATTTCTCTTTTTGATAACATAGAATAATTGGATGAGGTAGTTGTTGCACAGTTGTTTTTTAAACAAAGATAAATAAAATCGATTAAATTCATGGAGGAAACAACATTTCAGGTGTACCTTTTCTCATTCTCCCTGAGTCGTCTTAATATTGGACAAACTTGGTTAGAATTGATGCATAATGGAATACGAATAAACTCCGGGGTCATAGATGCATTCAACGAGTGGGAAAATGATCAAAGTGGAAATGTTGCAGTTTTAAAATTGGCGTACGGAGATACCGTATGGGTTGAAAGCTGGCACCAAGATGACTCCGATCTAGACGGATCAGCCGGATTCACAACTTTTTCGGGAGTGAAGATTTATTAAATGATCGCTTGCTAAATATCCATCGAATAAGTGTACGAATAAATGGCTAGGTGTTATATACGTAATTTCCGTTTGTTTTCGTTGTTTTTAATGATACAATATATAACGGACAGTAACTTTATCGAAGACGTGTTTCAAACAAGGGAGCATAATTAACGAACCGACTGAAGTACATAGTTTTGTTGTTTTCGGGTAAAAATCTGTTTAACTGCCAATTTTTTTGTGGTGAGAATCGAAATAAATTTGTTCTGGTATTACCGTATTTTGTAAAATATCGACAGATGTTCTGCTCCTAATCACGTGTAGTATCGTCTGCTTTTTTATTACATTTATACAAACCAAGAAATTATTTTTCGTCTGGAAAATATTTATGCCGCCCGGAATTCTTGCAGTTTTTGTTATTAACACGAGCGTGATGTATCTTATTCATGATGATCAATATTAACATATATTAGTCAGGGAAGCTAATTCAATCGAACAATAAGTAATTATAAAAGGAAACTGTAAATCTACATTATAGCTCAATTATCACTAGGATTTAACGCCACACCAACAGTCAGGTTCATTCAGCGCCATTATTTCTGACCAGTTTTCACGGTGGAGTAAGACCATAGACGTACACATGGATAGAACCACTGACCTTCCGTAAACTAGCTGGACAGCTTCCTCGCATATGAAATTCTTCTGGTCCCGGTTGGGATTCCAACTCACAACGGTGAGGGGCTAGTTATTACTAGTCAGGGACATTAACTACTCGACCACTGAGAGGCCCCTTTAAATCATTATGTTACACTCTTAATAAATATTTCTTTACATGTTGCTAAAATAGAATAGCCAAAATACTTTGTTATACATTGAACAGATCGATATCACAATATGAAAATTTGTAAAAAAAATAATTCATTTGAAGTAACCCTTTATATACGTTATTTAGTACTCATTTTGTACTGATGATGTACTTTGTACAAGTGAAAATAAATACATGCTCCGTTCTGTTCTGTTCTGTTCTGTTCATTATTCTCGTGCATAAGCACTAATTCACACAGTTTTATAGTCGTATGAACAAAGTTGTTGATTATAGTAGATTTGAAACAATAGACCTAACGAAACAATACGCCCTGAACAATAGAATCAATTATCCGTTTAATTAACTTTCGCTCACACAGTTGGTACTAAAACACGATATTGCTATACCCGAACATATACTATCGTACAGACTTTAAACCCGACAGGGTGTGACTAGACTGAACAGTTATTTATTAACAATGGAAATATGATTATAGATAAAAAGGGAATTTTAGTTTACTAACTGCATAGTTAGTATATGTTCAAATTTTATTCACAGTTGAGTGATTCAACAGATTCGTGCGTCAGGTGTGACTTTACCGATTGTTAAAATTACCATTAAAATGATGTGCTAAGAGTAAAAATATCTGCTGATTCAAGTCGCTTGAGTTAATTCTTAGACAAATCTGTATAAAACCGTTGTTTCTAGCAAGAACAAAAACAGTTCTAGTTAAATATTTTCTTAAATCTGGTTGTTTTTTTTCACGTCAGCATGGATAAATACAAATCCAGAACTCCCGTCAAATCTCAGACTAGTCGGGACAACAATTTTCTCAAACCAACGAAGGATATGAAACTAGATAGCCGACCAAACAGTCGTAACGGAAGTAGTAATAATAGCAGAAGAAACAGTGTTTTGTCGATGTTACCCAAGACACCGCCATATAATTCTAACAGACGATTTTCAACCCCTGAAGGAAATTTTGAAAGTGGAAAAGCATTGGGAAAGCGTTTAGATGATGCAGACACAGAGTTAAAAGGCGCTGACGTAGCATCTAACGCTACTGCTAAAGTTAGCAGGTTTTTGGATTATTATAATGAAGCATTAAGAAGGCGGTTACAAAGAGAGTTATCGGAATCTGTTGTCTTGGCAATAGCAAGAGCCAATGATTTTGAACCAATCAGTAGTGAGGAGGAGGATGACGTCATATCTGATCATGGTGGAGAAATACGAGGGAAGGCGGCGGCATACTGGCAAAAAGCGCTGAGGAAAAATACAGCTGTCACTAAAATAGTGGAACCACCGCCCCCAACCACGAAAACACGCAAAAAGCCAGCGAGACGTGCATTAAGGTATGATATACCTGATAAATGATTAATGGACGCTTATACAGGTGTTAAGCAATTATAAACAACATGAGTGTCTATCCTTCGGAAACTTATATTTATATAAACATTTTGTATCTAAATTTATATTACCGTTAGTATGTCAGATTTAATCGAGCGTCAAAAGTTGCAAGGTTTTGGTACAAAATTAACAGCACTTCATACTATGCAGAATCACTGAATGATTTATTTGTACGTTTTATGTATTGTACAGTATATCAATGTAGCACCATTACGAGGGTTGATAAAAAACGTTCGTGCTTTGGGCCTCATATTTTTGTTATACGTAAAAATAAGGGATAAAAACTACATGATGAAAAGTACCAATGTTTTCTCATCACCAATGTGTGCCAAGTATCATTATCGTCCTTTAAAAAGACATAAGCAAACAGAGGTACTCAAAATATGCACTCAAAGTACAACAAAACGATATCATATGTACATATACAACTTGAACAATCCTCGGTTAACTTTACCAAACTCTAAAGAATGTCTATTATGTGCCAAACTATCAACAAAAAAGCATTTGAAATTTTTGGGATTCGAACTCATAGTAGTTCGGGGTTAGTGATCACTACATGATTAGTCAGAGACCATAACGACTCTGGCACGAAGGCTCCTAATAACTCATCCCACATTTTGTTTTAACAGTCAGATCAACAGATGGAAGGCTATTAAACGAGTTCAGGATATATTACGGAGAGTTGATATCAGAAAACGGTTCCGTAAGAAAGTTCAGATCATCATATTCTGTGTCCGATGTGTGAAGGACCATTGTTTCAAGTAAGTAGAATTTAGATGAAAGTCAATACATAACGATATCTGAGATGACCATTGTTCAAGCAATAAGCAAGTACGTTCAAATCATTCTCTTGAATTAAGCAAGTTGTAATTTTACAATAAAACATTCATATCTAGAAATTCCGTATTTACTTTTCATGATATGTTGCAAATAAATTCAATATCCATGTTCAATCATCTGCTTTTTTGTCGTTTTTCTCTTTTCGGTAAAATTATTATTAGGCCTGAAAAATAGTCATGTGTACGACTTACGGACCGACTCTTTTTGACACCGACCGTAAACCTCATAACACCAAAGTCCGCAATACACAAACATTAAGGAACCGCCGAACATTCATAGTACGAAAGGTATGTTAAGAAAAAAGTAGAAAAGGTTTGCGACCTAACAACCCTTATTCTTTGGTTAAGGAATCGTAAACATAATTATATTGTTTTTGACGAACTGAGGGCAAACACGGAAACAAGTTTTGAACCTTGGAGCGGTATTAATTTCGGACGTAAATCATTTTGTACAAAAATAATGACTACATTATTGATATCTTCAAGTCAGTACCTTATTTATATGTTATGTTTCAGATTTCGTGAGAGAAGTGAACTGACGCCTTACATGAATACACTGAACTATATTGACTACAGAAATGATCAAGTAAAAGATCTTATGTTTGATAGATCACAATTCAGTGCCAACAGACAGGTGAGCACGGCATAACGTATATTTTCCATACAATATCCTTCACTATTCATTATTAACAAAACCGAAAACAAATTTATATCAATATGCTTGCATTGTCATTGCTAAAGTGTACAAGACTTGAAGAAAAACATTAATCGATACATCATAAATAATAGCCATTTTAAGTCATTCTTTGCCATTATGTGTCGTACACAATGTCATTATTTGAACTTCATGCCATTCTATGACAGATTATGTCATTATTTCAAAATTTAGGTCATTCCATGTCAAGTTTTGTCATTATTTCAAATTTGGGTCATTCCATGTCAAACTATGTCATTATTTCAAATTTGGGTCATTCCATGTCAGACTATGTCATTATTAAAAAAATATAGGTCATTCCATGTCAAACTATTTCGTATTTCATATTTTAGGTCATTTCATACATTTTTAGTCATACTTCATATTAATTCACTATTTAAGTCAGCCTATGTCATACTAAGTCATTATCAATATTTTGGTCATTCTATGACACATTTCTATTTTTATCATGTGACAGATGAGAGTATCAGAAGAAACCAAAAGAATTTTATGTAAGTCAAAGTCACGAAGGAACGAAAATGAAGTCTATTCTGTAAGTACAAACCTGCAGTGATGTAATAATACTATATAATAAGGGGATTGTGTCACATGATGTCACCAGTAACCAAGAGTTAAACATTAATTCTTCCTAAATTAATCATGTTAACTTACTATTATGTATGGAAAATTGAATAGTTACAACAAAATATTTATTTATATGTACATTTGTATATACAGTCAAACCTATGTTTGCGGCCACCTCTGATGAAAGACCACCTTGTGAATAAAAGCCATTTTTTGAAAAACCGTCTCTGATTATTTAAAACAAACTGACCTTCAAATAAAGGCCACCTGTCAATAAAGGCCACATTTAGTCTTTCCCAAGAGTGGCTTTGTTCACAGGTTTGTCTGTATTGTACTTAGAACAATAATATTCAGAAAATTAGTTTAGAATTTCATATTTGAGAGGTATTCGGCGGAAAACTAGCGCACGTATAACGCACATGATAGTATCCATTAGACATCAATTACATGAAAATTTAGTAATAACTATACGATAAAACTGTAACCATGGTAATATTGATATTTCAGGCACAGATTGCATTAAGGAATATACGGAGTTTTGCTGAATTACCAGCTAGAATGCAAAAAATGATTGCTCGAGTTGGACAATATGAATCGTAAGTGTCATATACTATACACCTATTGTACAGTGTCAAAAACCGTCTGCGTCCAAGATCATGAAACATAAGATCCGTCTCTAATCTTAAATCTCATATTTTGTCTGTAATGTTTCAATGGGATTTAACGTACCATCAACAGCCAGGGTTATCAGGCGATTGTTCCATCTTTAACGGCTGAGGACCCCAGATGCATATCTGGGTAGAATCGCCGACCTTCCATTTTGCCAGTTTGACAGCTTCTTCATGCGTGATTTTTTCTGGCCCCCCCGGGAATTCGAATTCGCAACAGTGAGGGACTAGTGATAATTAGTCAGAGATCATAACCCCTCGGCCACGGAGGCTCCAGTCCCGCTCGATATGACAATCTTACTGTTTGATAACCTACTTAGTCCAAGATTACAGAATTTGAGATCAGTCTTCAATCTCAAATCTCATATGTTTTTCTATGTTTGTAAGTTAATTATGACTAATCAATGATGAAATTAATTACGAATTATTCTGTATATCCGTGTAAATTGACCGGAACATACACTAAAACATTAAGCGTTATCTTTTCAATCGAAATACTTTGAAAATGAAATTGAGATTCGACTTTGGAGACTGTTCTCAAGTGTTACAACCACGGGCTTGATCTATCGAACTATTGCATTAATGTATAAATATATAACTCATGCTACATATGAAACAATAAACTTACCACTATGACAGCTCACCGTGGTGCAAATTTTCTCAATCTCAAATAGTCTTGTTGGTGGGTGGGGTTTTGCGATCCCCCCCTCTTCAGTGACGCCAGGCGATGTTGGTGGGACGAAATGACTGTGGCTGCAATAAAAGGATTAGAAAAGTAATTTATACAAAAATAAAGTATTCACTTCAACCGTATACTGCATACCAAATTTTAAATAAAAATCATGAAATTATAAGTTGACTGAAGATGGATTTACAAGCTCGATTTCGCTAGGGTCTATGCATTACAATCAATGAATAAAGCAATTGGAAATATACATTATGATGAATTGCAAATAAAAAATATGAACATCAGGTAAAAATAATTAATAGTTTACCTGCAGAATATATTGTGGGCATATTCTGATAACTTGATGCATGTACAGTGTAATTACTACGAGTGTACAAAATCATCCGAATTTAAAAAAATATGATATACATACATTGTCGATAAGAGTTTCACTTGGTTGATTTCACGGGCAAAAGATTAGGCCTAAACAAAAAAAGCTTTGCTTCCGGTTACATGCCCCCAAAAATATGGGTCGGTAGAAAGGGATTTTTTCTTTTACGTTTTTTACACGTATCAGCAACACTGTTGTGAAAATTACAACATATCACTACGATTTGGATGCCGTAAAAACTTTTTAGTTGGCAGGTAAAAGATGGGTCGGTCGGCTAACCGGGAACTTACTTGTTTAAGCCTTGTCAGAAACTCCCATATAAGGAAATGTTGACACATAAGTATGGCAGTATTTAAATTGAGAACAATTAAAAAAAATCCTTGAATGGCTTACCTGTCTCGGTCAACTTCATACAAAACGTATTTGTGGTACACACATTGTACAGTTACACTGCAAATTGACAAATGTACATTATCAAGTCCAGTATTCGCATTTTTTTAAACAAACAATTTTACAGGCTCAAAATTTCTGCAAAAATATCTGTTCATTCATTCAACACAAAGATAATTGCCTCCTTTAGGTCTCCTTTATAAATATTTCAGCTGATTCTAATACCGCCCGTATGTACAAATAGTGCTTCACGATTTTCACGTGCGGAGCATTAATAATTAGGTCGCAGTGAAATATACGCTATAATAATGTAAACAAACCTTTGACGTAAAAAATATTTCATGTACCAAATTTTGTTTAATATTTGAATACGTTTATCTTTTATCATATTGCAAGATTTTTATTTTACTGAATATTTATTTACATCTTGTTAAAAATAAAAAAATAACCGCGCTATACATTAACTACGCATAACACAAATAACGTATTGTACGTAAACAAGAAAGCGAAAATAGATACACGCTTGTGCTTGAAAAATTAACGCCTACCACTTGTTTCTGAAACATTTGAAAATATTTCTCCTTCACGAAGAGTGGACTGACCAAGACCAGACCAAAGTGTCTGAAATCAAATTGCCACATCCGGTTTGTCCCATTTGAAACAGGTGTGTTTTTCAAGACTTGTGTGTATCAACAATATATTTGAACTGCTCCATGTTATATTGGCACTTACTGCTGTCTCTGTCATACCTTTACTGTCTGTCCATTTACCTCAAAGTGGGTACCGTTCGATCAACGGACCACAGGTACGTGGGTTCTATCCTAGAGAGCGGTGCCTGCACTCTGTGACGATTTCATTGATGACAATAAGATAATTCTCCTCCACGACTGATTTGAATGAATCAGTGTGGAGTTACTTAACTAGAAATAGGTCAATACTGATTTCAGGAATACTCTGGTTAGGTTAACAGCCGACTATTTATTGAAACTTGGTAACTTAAACTCAGATAAAATATAATAAATATTTATCTCTGAAAGCAATTCATCAAACTAACACTATTTCCCGCATTATCTTCCTCACCAGATACATTCTTTTCTCGTTAAACTCATTTCTGGTCATTGGGACCGATCGCCCTCGTAGTCTGCAGAAACGTCCCTGGCAAGCATGAAACACCGACCTTCCGTAAGCCAGCTGTTTGGTCAAGGAAGGATTTGAACTCAAAGCGGTGACAACTTGTAAGAGACCATTATCGTTAAATTCTTTGACTTTATCATAAACTTCAGTTATGGGAGCAAGAGGGTCATTACAAGAGAGGGACACCCAGCAGCCGCCTTCTACTTTATACTGTCTGGTGCTGGTAAGTCCACAGTAACATTTTTGTTCACCCCGGCTAAACGTAAGAAGGGTCTATTTCCATAAGATAACACATAACACCAGGATCTAGACTTTTTATCTTCTGGGTTTAACGTCGAATCAACAGCCAGGGCCATTTGGTGGCTTTTCCAGCTTAAGTAGGTGGAGCACACTCGGTATACACCTAAGTAGAACCACCGACCTTCCGTAAGCTAACTGGACAGCCTCCGGATGGGATTCGAACTCAAAACAGTGAAGGGCTAGTGATTACTAGCCAAAGGCCATAACCACTCCATCTCTATTCACTTAAAATGAACTCCTCGCATACATATGTCTAGACATTTTCGCCACAGTTTTATTATGCTTTTGCTATAATTGATTGTGCCTCTTGTACGAAAATGTGTTTTATGATATTCAGTCGTTGCTATGAAGATGGACCCTGAACGACCAATCGCAAGCGCGGTGGGAGAGTACATAAAAGGAGATAATTTTGAGGTAATTTATGTTTATAAAAATGGCCGTTTAAATTTATTTAGTTGAAGATTTTAATTACAAACAAGACAAAAATCCATTCTATATATCATGTACATCATTCCTAGTCACAGCAAACGCCTAACACGTCATACGGATTAAATCATTGCAAGACCTTGCGATCTAATTTTCTGGACAATATGCATCCGCGTCCGATTTGGCACCCGGTCCGTAGACATTGCTGCGACAAAGTACTTCATCAAAGTTCTGAATCCTCGACATTTCTACCAAACATGACAACTAACCTCCAGATTCATTTCAGACTGCTTAAAGCAGGAATTCAATTTTTATTGTAATTAAATCGTCTGAAACCGTATAAAATAGTGACTAAATATCTGTTTCATGTCTGATTTTGTTATTTCCAGGAAACACCACTGGTGACTGACAGTGTACGTGAAGTTACTGTTTTGACGAAAGAACCTTGTGAATTCTTGAGTATATCTGCCGCGGTAAGAACTAGACTTTTTACCAAATAAACATTAAAACTACATACACCCAATCGTATAGCCATTGGTTAACACTGAGTTAACTTTGATGTTAAGTTAACAAGTGGACCGAAAATTAACAAGAAACGGTAATCATTAATTGTGGCATAATACATCGAGTTTAATAACTTCACGTAAAGCGACAATTTCGATCAAGACGGCCTTAACATAATTCTGTTTTGGGCCTGATTTTCATCATCTCCCCGTTATTTCATATTGATAATGATGATTAAACATAACTCTCCATTTTTTCTATCTTAATGGTGGTCTTAATTTCAAGATCTTACTGTAATAATTTATTTTTGATATTTATATACAAACGTATGTACAATTATTGTATTTTAGGACTATAAGAACATATTTATGCAAGGTGGCGTGAAAAATCTTAATGACCCGGATCAAGAATTCTTCCTGAAGTAAGTGATGCTATTTTTAGTTGTGGCAGTGTCGAAGGTTTTTTTTGTTTAATGTATTTTGACATCTTATTGACCTGAATAGAAATAATGATATTATATATATAAATATATATAAATCATTTCCACTTGATGCATGTTGGACTGTGTACCTATTTTTCCACTTGATGCATGTTGGACTGTGTATCTATTTTTCCACTAGATGCATAGTTGACCGTGTATCTGTTTTGTCATTTGATGCATATTGGACTGTGTATCTATTTTCCACTTGATGCATATTAGACTGTGTATTTATTTTTCCACTAGATGCATAGTTGACCGTGTATCTGTTTTGTCATTTGATGCATATTGGACTGTATATCTATTTTCCACTTGATGCATATTGGACTGTGTATTTATTTTTCCACTAGATGCATAGTTGACCGTGTATCTATTTTGTCACCTGATGCATATTGGACTGTTTACTACAGGAATTTACACTTTTTGAATGGCTGGCCAATTAAAATACTCGAGAACCATCCTAAAGAATGCAGATTTCATTACTTTAAACGTGGACTGGTTCTAACAGCCGAGAGCGAGAGGTCTCCTTGGTTGATTATCGTCAAATCTGGAAGTGTTTCAGTGATGAAGAAACTAAAAAAAGTTGGACCATTCGAGTGGAGAAAAAGTCAGTATTATTCTTATAAACATTTAAATAAAACATTAAAACAAGTCTGACACGTTCTTGTTCAATTTGTTTTGTATTGTGTGGCCTTCTTTTAAGATTGTTGTATTTGCTGTTCAGCTCACGTCAAGTATGGCTTTTGAAATTGTTGCATGTGCCTTTTGTATAGTACATAGATGCCAATCCGAAAAATATCAGTAAGAAATGATTTCCTAACATCAGCGCAATTTATTCGTAAAAGTTATCCAATATTTTTGTGAACTCCAATATTTTTACGATGAGTTTAACAAATTCGAACATACTTTCAAAGGAAGGTAAATCTTACTTTCCTAACACGACAGATGGCGACTTATGCATCGTACTTTACAGGAAGTAATATCATACCACTCACTGAGCGGGAACAGAGAGAGAGAGCGAATGAAAGACAAGCATGGAGGAGGTTCGTGCTTCCAGAAATACGTGTTTCACTGCAGAAACAAGGTGAATTAGAAGAAACAGAAGAACGTGTTGATGGCAAACCTAAACCATTCCAGGTAGAATACACAAGTTTATTATCACAATACACGTGTTTGTTATCATGGCAATACAAGCGTTTATTATCACACGTGATTATGTTCACTTCAAAACTCGTCATTTCCTATATCTTGTTCAATGTATAACGTAAACACCTTCGTTTATTATACAAAACACGTGCCAACGCAAAACCATACCAACCTGTTTATACAAATATATTTTATATAACATCCAGTGTACAGTTATAATGCATTTGTCGTACTGCAACGGTTGTATTAATCTTTATCCAGCATCCTGACATCAAGGTTCACCTGGAAGAATCTGATTCCAAGGGGAAGAAGTATTACTACCCTAATTTATGGGCTTACAAACCTTCGGGGGAAGAAGAGAAAGAGAAGAATGCGACTTTTTCGAATATTAATAAACAATACCTTTATACGATCTCTAAAAACGGGTAAGCCAATATTGATACGATAATGGTCAAAGGTTATAAAATATGAGATCGGCTTAAAATCTCAAATAGCAGATTTTGACTAGGATAATATAATGAAACTAATCATATGTTATGTTAGTCCGTCGGCTGAACTGATCTTTAGCTATACTGAAACACCAAATAATTATATCTTTTCAACAGGATAAGTTTGAAAATGAAATTGAGATTTTAGCTCGGAGATTGTTCTCAAGTTTTACCATCACCAAGCCAGTAAACACTGTACAAGATTATAAGTCTGAATGTAGAAGCCTGTCTCAATCTAGAACTTCTGATTGGCTAGGTAGTCGGCGAAAATTTGAAATTGACCAATGGCAGGCATAGATTTGAGATTACGTCACCATTACTTCCAGGGACGCATTTAAACCCGGGCTTCAGGATGTTATAGTTTTATAACCACGAATGGAATTGTTGTTTAAGCTTCACGTGGTAACCTCCCCTTGTAAACAGATGTTGGCTAACATCTACAGCAAGGAGCAGGTTATAAAACAAGTCAATTAAGTATTCAACAGTATAATTATATAGTAGCATCTTCATCAAATTCCATAAGCTGCATGATGTCGCCTAATGTCTTTGTACGATAAGAATATTAATACCGTATGATTACGCGTTGAAAACGACGATCTTTATCTTTACAATATTGTAAAGATGTTAATGTCACAGAAAAAAAAGATTTAAAAATGTTTAGAGAGTCTTTGCATATTCCGGGTAAGTACATTATGTTAGTGCATCAAAAAATTGCCGAGTAATCCTTAGTACCTCACCGCTGTGAGTTCGAATCCCACCCGGGAAAGACAAGATGTTCAGCTAACTTACTAAATGTCGGTGATTCTTCATCTGGGTGTTCACCAGGGATATTCATCCACTGATAAAGCGGAGAAAGTCGCCAAATGACCGTGGGTGGTGCGACGTTATACCCTAGTGAAAAAATGTTATTTATCTTTTGCACAATCAAAATCTTTACTAGTTTCTTAATACCTTTTCATATTCTGTTATATTTAAAAGGCAGACTAATAATGGGCCGCGTGGGGATAATCAAAATAAACCGAAGACAGCAGGTGTGAGAAGGCCGTCATCCCCTATAGAATCACCCCCGCAAAGACCCTCATCCGAGACAAGATCCATGACACCATCACTGACATCTGAATCCTCACAACTGTCTCTCCGTTCTATTCTCATGTCACCAGGTCAGTAACGAAACTGGAATATATTCTATGATACGATATGTACCCGTCTTAGTGGTTCTCAAGTAATATTGTTTTATAAACAATGCATTTACTTAGCATTTATGTCACGTAGATATTTTCTTCCATAAATGGAGAAGTTGCCGGCTCTTTGTGGAAGGGTAAGTCAGTACTGGTAATTATACCGTCCAGGAAAACTGGTAAGGTGAACCGACCGCCGTATATACCTGATTCAAAAAAAATTTGACCTCGATGAAAAAAAAACGAAAAAAAAGCAGAATTTAAATAGTAAAAATTGTTTACGTCCTTTTCAGATACGGACATGAGTGCTAGAACATCAAGCAGCGTGTTTGAAGAACATATTAAAACAATAGCAGCTGTAAATTGTGGAGACCTGGTACAACATCAGACAAACTATTTTATTTCTTTTGGCATAAGAAGATAATAAGAAAAAAAAGTTTCTACACAATATGGCTTGAAAATTGATAATGTTTAAGGTTACTTTATCAAAATACGGGAGCAAAATACCAGTTAGCTTGACAGCCCGCTCCTGTATAACCAAAACACTGTTGAAACAGGCGTATAACCCCAAAATTGTGCCTATTTTTACTTATTTACACAACAACATTGTATAATTGTATTGTGCTTCCATTGTATGCTCAAGTATACCGTATTTTAACTCAATGATGAATTTGTTTGTGTTCAGACATGTAATGTGGTATTGTGTTTATATTGACGTCAATTTTGATGCGTTTAAACGTACACTTCACGACTGACTGTATTAAACACACGTGTATCAGAAATATCATTTCATGTGTAGCCAAACAGAAAACATTAAGAATCGATTGTAAGCTTCATTTTTATCAGTATTGATGGCATATGACATCCATGTAATGCTGCAGATTCAATATATGCACAGTCAAATCTGTGAGCAAAGGCCACCCTTGGGAAAGACAAAATGTGGCCTTTATTGACAGATGTCCTTTATTCGGAGGTTAGTTTGTTCTAAATAATTAGTGATGGTTTTTTCAAAGAATAGTCTTTATTTAAAGGGTGGTCTTTATTCAGAGGTGGCCGCCAACACACGTTTGAATGTACGTTGTTCAAAGCCATTCATCGCTGGATTCATCTTTGATGAAAGGATCCAGTCTCAATACATGTTCCCCTACACTAACTCCGAATATAACTCTCATATACCAAATATATCTCCAGTCAGGCAATTCTGTGTCAAATCCTATCATCACTATTCAACACTAATGAATTACTTTCTGTTTTCAGCTTTCAGATATTGATATTAATCCTCAATTTGTACACATACAAACTTTGATCAAAGGAGACGTCTGGGTAAGTACATGCATTATATATCAGTGAGATTAGGTCGTTACTAAGTTTTGTCCTTTTATCCCTTTGCTTCATAAGCATACTTTGGACTTTTCCAAATTTATAGTTATTTCTCTCTGACCGAGTGGAAAACATTGTGGCAAAAGAAGCCAATACTCACTACAAGCATCGTCTTCTTTTGCCACAATATTTTCAAAAGTCATCTGCTTCAGATGCGGGGAAATGTTGTATTATGAGGCAAATGATTAAACTTATGATCAACCTTAGAATGTAGACTTTAAAAGTTCGGAAATTGTTTAAGCCTTGTGTTCTGAACCCGTTGCTTCCGAAATAGGTCTCACGTCCTGCACATCAACTGCGCACAGGATATCAGTAAATTATTATCCATCAGGGTGACATTGACGTTTTTAGTTTCTTTTTCTTCGTCAATATCTATATGTTTGCCTATTAACTACATTTGCAATTTGTTTCAATCATATTCTACCATCCTTATAGGGACTGGCTGATATTATATTAGACGATCAACCGAGTTTTATTGTTGTCAGTAATGGTGCCGACTGCGTTTTACTCAGTAAACAATTCTACATGCAACATTGCACGGAGAAATTGCAAAGACAACTTAGACAAGACGTATGTATAATAACATTGTTTTATATACAGCGTATAATAGTTCAACACAAGTTCAAAAATTACCGAAATGTGAATCCGTTCATGTGATGGCTTACTAGGCGGGAAAGAGTCGTGAATCCGGTTACCTAACAAATCATTCTTTTGATGCGAATTCCCAAAAGTTTCAAGTGGCAAAATCCAACGTAATAGGTAGGATTCAAACTAACAGCGTTGAGGAACCAGTGATTACCAGTCAGAGACTATAACCACTCGACCACGGATGCCCCTAAATTATTTTCTTTACTTTCCAATACTTATTACAAGGAAACAAAATTACTGTCGATAATTTTGAACATATACATAATAATCTAAAATTATAAAATCCTTTGTTTACAGTTGAGTCCGTATCCCTCTGATGAGACATTACAAGATAATCTACAAGTCAGCGTTGACTGGAATGAGCACAGAAGATGTGAACTTACAGACACCATGAATGTAGTAGGTAGAAAGAGAACAATGAGAGATATAGCATTACCAAATAACGTAATAGTACCAGAGATATCGTAATTTACAGTTAGGTTGTCGTAATTTATATTGTAGACAACAGGAATATTGTAAATTACAGTGTGGACAACAGGAATATCGTAAATTACAGTGTGGACAACAGGAATATCGTAAATTACAGTGTGGACAACAGAAATATTGTAAATTACAGTGTGGACAACAGGAATATTGTAAATTACAGTGTGGACAACAGAAATATTGTAAATTACAGAGTGGACAACAGAAATATTGTAAATTACAGTGTGGACAACAAGAATATCGTAAATTAGAGTGTGGACAACAGAAATATTGTAAATTACAGTGTGGACAACAAGAATATTGTAAATTACAGTGTGGACAACAGAAATATTGTAAATTACAGTGTGGACAACAGGAATATTGTAAATTACAGTGTAGACAACTAGAATATCATACTTACCAGTGTTGACAACAATAATATCGTAAATTACAGTGTGGACAACAGAAATATTGTAAATTACAGTGTGGACAACAGAAATATTGTAAATTACAGTGTGGACAACAGGAATATTGTAAATTACAGTGTAGACAACTAGAATATCATACTTACCAGTGTTGACAACAATAATATCGTAATTTACCATGTAAACAACAATAATATCGTACTTTACAGCGTTGACAAGACGGATGTTGTAATTTACAGAGTTGACAACAAAAATATCATAATTTACAGTGTAAACAACGAGGATATCGTAATTCACGGAGTTAACATTATAATAAAAATACAGACATTTTGATACATTTGTAAAAGACAATGCAAGATTATTCATTATATCCCAAACATATATGTGTGCACTACAGGTGTTTTAGTACACATTTTTATTCTTTGTTAATTTCAGTAGACTCAACTTTGTTATTAAAAGCATTTCATAAGACAACAGCTAGGACTATTGCTTCATCATGTCTGAAGCATCTACTAAACTCAACTTGAAATGTCGTTTTTACATCATCTAAACTGCGCATTGATACATTGAAATGCCGTTTTTACATCATCTAAACTGCGCATCGATACATTGAAATGTCGTTTTTACATCATCTAAACTGCGCAGCACATCGATACATTGAAATGTCGTTTTTACGTCATCTAAACTGCGCATTGATACATTGAAATGTCGTTTTTACGTCATCTAAACTGCGCATCGATACATTGAAATGTCGTTTTTACGTCATCTAAACTGCGCATCGATACATTAAAAATGCATATATCATTTATACCACATGGTTTTATATTCAATGCACGTACCTCACTGCGCATGAATATATCATAGATGTTACATTAAAGACATGCGGACTGATCTAATCAATTCAGAATCAAGCGGATTAAACGTACATTGAAACCTCGACTTGCGTAGGAAAATATCCCAAAATCGATATAGCAATAATTATTTATCGGTTTTATTCCAAAGTTAGTTACGGACCAGATGTGACCGAAGGATTGGTACAGTATGGCGATTGTAGGCATTCTATTGCCACTCAATAATGACGTATTATATCGACAAAACTGCCATCACACTCTTAAGAACGGGTAACATGTTGTGCATGGCTGTTTTAGCATGCTGTGTCTTTGGTAAGCAATTCAATTCTTTTGGAAAATAATGTCATGTTTTTGTCAGATGATAGAGGCCTTGTTATAAATAATATAATAATGTTGATGTAGTGTTATACAGCATGGTCGAGACCTTGTGTCGAAAGTCTACATTCTGCGACAGCTTAATATGAATTGTGAAGAGAGCTCACTATGGAAGTCTACTTTTTAACATCTAAACATAAAATCTAACATCAATTGATTGTTTTATGTTACCATCCATCAAAACTGCATCGTAAAAACATTTTGGTGACATGTTCAATAACAGAAACATACGGGTTGAGTTTACATCTGCAAAACGATCTAAAACAACACAGTTTGAAGTTTGCATTGAAACTAAAGCAAATGCACATTTATAAATGACATCTTTTCGATAATCATTTGTGATATTTGTTCTTTTGTTGTTGGCACAGCCCATGTGGGCGACATGTTTTCAAGCGCTTCTGCCACACACGTTTTCCAATCAAAGTTACTAGGCGCTTGTATTGACTCGTTTCATTTCAAGCGTCCATAGAATTATAATCCGGTTACAGCGCTAGTTTCGCACCCAATCACCGACGAGTTTATTATACACCGGCGCTAAATTGTGTGTACGCTCTGCCACTTCATTAAGCCGTAAAAAGAATCTTTCAAGTGAACAGTTTTCACCCGTAATAAGAATATAACAAGCCTCCACGTCAGCAAATCAACTCCCGTCTGCTAAAACGATTTACATGTCTTTTTTATGCTATTTATCTGTGTGTTATTGTAAGCAAGAGGAACAGGTCAAGCCCGCCAATGATTTTCGGTTTAGAAAATATATTTAAGTATATGAACCTACATTGTTGAAGCTATTGATTTTGATAAACATGACTGAACTGTAACTGTTCGCGTTTAAACATGTCACAATGCGCGACGGAATAATGTGGATTCGCTATCAGTACCACGTGACCTAGAACAACTTAATTAACATTTTATAACATTTATGGTGGAAATTTCTATCCTACGAAATCAGTTTACAATTTTGTTAATTTATTGTCCATGTACTGGTTAAAAGGGAGATTTCCGTCGTTCCATACTCCTTTTTGTAACAAAATCACACTTGTATAATAAAAGCACTTGGTAAGTTGATTCGGAGAGCAACAAAATATATAAATGTATTTATTACACACACACACCACCGTGCACACATATACAACTTTACTATGAGTACAATATATGTGAATTAGTCGTTCAATACATTATATAAGATGCATTAGAAATTTAGAGTATTTGATTGTGATCGAGGTCGCAAGCAGCAATCCTCAAAGTTTAGAAATAAACATAAATTCTACTCACTATATAGACAGTCATGGAAGGATCATGATCTTCTTTCCAGTCAAATTCTAAACAGTTGAACAAAAAAGAGCAACAATTGTATCTTAGTATCTGTGAAATTTTGTTCTTTCTACACGAATTCTCATTTTGACTTTACAACTGACCTTTATTGTGTATTAATCAAAACTTCTAACACCCCCTGGGGCTTAATTTCAGATAACTCGTGCATTGATGACATTTAGAATGAAACACGATTTGCATGTGCTACTTTATTTTCCCACCCTTCCAAAAAGCCGGTGAACCATAAAGAATTTTGGCAATATCATTACGCAAAGACATTGAATGTTTGTGTAAACATGTGTGTAAAATTTTAACACTCCTTTTTCTAACTGTCAATTCAAGAACCGTGTAGGGGGTATTAGAAATGTGTATTTCGCACTTTCGTGTAGTGTGCAACCCATCATATTGAATTAAATGTTTTGTCCTTGGGTTCAGCGACACCGACACACCGACAGCCAGGGTAGGAGAATGGTCCAATCGTACTCCTTGGTAGAACCACCGTAAGCTAGCTGGACAGCTTCTCTCTTTATTCTTCTACACGCTTATCAACATACTATGATTCTCCAACCCCGTAATTTTCCTGTATGACTTGTGTTGATTTGATGATGTCCAGACTTAAGATTTCCATGTACGATTGTGTGTGACATTGTCCAGACTTAAGATTTCCGTGTACGATTGTGTGTGACATTGTCCAGACTTAAGATTTCCGTGTACGATTGTGTGTGACATTGTCCAGACTTAAGATTTCCATGTACGATTGTGCGTGACATTGTCCAGCCTCAAGGTTTCCATGTACGATTGTGTGTGACATTGTCCAGACTTAAGATTTCCATGTACGATTGTGCGTGACATTGTCCAGCCTCAAGGTTTCCATGTACGATTGTGTGTGACATTGTCCAGCCACAAGGTTTCCATGTACGATTGTGTGTATGTGGCACTGTCCAACCTAATATTTCCATGTACGATCGTATGTATGTGACATTGTCCTGCCTCAAGGTTTTCATGGATGACTTATGTTGACATGACAATCTCCAGCAGTCTTTGATTGATGCTCGAGCGCCAGATGAATTCACGGCTTTCTGAGCAACAATCAAAATATGAGGAGAATGATTCTTGAAGTGAAAGTTGAGAGCCGTTCACTGCGATCTCACCATCCCTTGTGAGTAGGGTAGATTTTCAAACGAATATATTTATCATTCAAAATTTAGAGTTCATCCTTATAGTGAAATGGTGTCCGTTTGACGGAATACAGTCATTTCGATCTGTTCTTCCATTAACAAGCACTGACCAAGCATTTACTGTGTTTTTGTTTCAAGGTTCACCTAACCAAAGTTTTCTGGATTGTATACTAACCAGTACTAACTTACCCTTCCACAAGGAACCGGCAACTTCTCTACATATGAAGGAAAATCGACAATATTGTCATTTTTTTAAAAAAAACGGTTGACCTGCCGCGACCGGAATTTGTAGAAGTGTGGAAGCTTTACTGTGACGTACGTATGAGATAAAAATTATTTATAATGATGCACGTCATAATACATACATAATGGTATATTCTTATATCAATCGTAAAAATATCAGTTTGGCTTTTAATCACGAATTCTTAATTTCAAGTCGTGTCATTAGCAATTTTACGAATCAAAATACATTGTATTGCAGTGTCTGTTTTATTCATTCAATAATGATCACACATATACCATACAGTTATTTTTTAGCATTTTTTTGGAATAAGGTGAATGGTACTTATATCTTACTTGCTTAATCTTCTTCGAGGTGGTATGTGTATAAGTCATATGTTACATACAAAATATAAACTATTTTACATACCTGTGAGTCTTGATTGTACGGGGGTAAAGTGGATACATGGAAACAACCATATTTTCTGAATCAACTTTTCTTAAATATTACGAGTAGTACAATTTATAACAATGTCAAATGATTTTCAAATGCAATAGTTTTGCGCAATTTCTACAAGATCAACATAAAGTTTACCATTAATTCACCTTGCATTGTAAGACTTTTAATTTTAGTTCTTGTAAACGCTTAAGCATAAGAAATACATGACTTTTTAATAAGCATTTCTCGCTACTGCTCTGCGTTTGAATGAATACGAAATATTTCTTAATCTTTCAGCTTCGGGGTCTTACTAAATTCCGTTCTAGCCGTACCTACGGTGTTTCCTCTAATTTCCGTGACGTCATAAGCTAACGTCTAGAATTAAATTCGGAATATAATTCAAAATACGTCCATATATCTAGTGACGTGATAATTCACACGTATTCATTAAATCGGTAACATAAGACATGTTATTTATGAAAGATAATACACAGCACAAATATCAGCAATTCTGATAACATTATATGATAATAATAGGAATAATGTACTAATATTACACACCAACATCTGTTGGACAACAATTTATTGTTTAAATTATGTTGCATTTTTTTTCAAAAATAGGAAGTCAAAATACTACCGGTAATAATATAATAGTAAAATATATAAACAAAAATAAAAGAATGATGACCAGTATAAGCGGTTGTACCTGATTGTAATTTTGCTATATAAGTTTTGCGCAGTATTGCAATTTTGTGGATGTTTGAAATATTTTTCTCGGTTGAACATGACATTTAAGCTAGGGTTTGAAACTCATGTACAAGATTGCGAATGGTAATGGAATATATACATGCATCGAATGAATTATATAAAATGATACTAAGCATTATTTATGATATACAACAAAAGTATTTTAAACATTTATTAGCCTATGTGTTACAAATACGATTTAAACAAGAGAAAGACATATTTGAAAGTATTACCCGTGTACACACATCAAACTCCTTGTTGTAATATGTCCACGAACTGATTGCCATCCATATAAATAGTAATCACCTACCAAAAATATGTAAAATTTCTGTAAAATAAAATTCGGTGTAAAAAATGTACATCAGCAAGAACCGAATACTTCCAAATCGATGTAACTATATGAAATAATCATATATATATATGTAATTCACTGTGATTATCAGCCATTAATTTCACGATCCGGTTGAATTAAGATAAATAAGCGCCGCAAACAGAATCAAAACTTTTATTCAAACTTCATCAAATGAAATATTTGAGCTGTTAAGATGAGGGTTAAATTGAATATGATGTCTTATTGATCGCACATGTGGTCACGTGTTCCACACGTAGACAGGCCCCATCAATATTCAATTTTTTCATCGCATCGCGCGTCAAGTTCAAAAGATTGGATACACCTGGTTACAGTATGAGAATCTAGCGTCCGTTATCCCCCAAAAGAAAATGAAATTGAAATTTTACAAATCACTGATTTCAGAATATTTCATTCAATGACATATTCAAGTAATATTCAGTGTTAAACTGTAGCCAGCGTATGCTATTGACATGTTATCTTTCAGTATAAACTTTTTCAGACACATGTATAAAGTTGTTTGTTGAAATAAAAGTACGAACAGTTTGTGTTGTGTTTAACTGCATGTATTAACAATAATAACAAAGGGGGTCCGGTTAAAATGCTCGCAACACGACATTTCAAAGGAGATTTCTTTCCATATCGGTATAAAATGACATATTATTAACGTAATGTATTGATTCCTATATTTTGACGTTCGACAGCCTCAACCGCATATTTATCATCATGAACTGTGCGTCATTATTATATTGTGTAATTATATATTTGTATTTACAAGCGAATGGTGACTTTTTTTAAAAAAAATACAATCATCTATACTTAACGGCTTTAAAAACGCAAGTTTGATATCACAGGGGATTCCAGTAGATTTAATTTGAATACATTGAAGAAAGACACAAACAAATTACTTCTTTATCATATTCTAATACATTGACAAATCAGTCACATTCAATTAAACATTCATATTTTATGCCGTTTTTAAATAGGGAGGTTTAGAATATAAAACAGAAGTTTCAAGTGAAACACTAGACATGCTATACTTTTGAAAACACGCGTTTTTAAAGCTGTTAACTATATATACAATGTTTATATGTCTGTCTGACAATACGCTCGTATTTTTTTTGATCATCGCTACATTTGTTCATCAGTTTCGTTTTCTAGAATGAATATTCAAGGACAGTATACAGTCATATACCATAGGTGAATATCTAAATCAGGGAATCTTAAAGAAAGTTTGCTGTGACGTGACCCAACATTTTTTCAGTGGGTCGGTAGTTAGGGACTTTTTTTCTGGAAAGCAATTATTCATAACAAGGGGAATTTTTTTACTGGGAGTTTTAAATAAAGGTTAAGTCGTGTTGATTTCGGTCGCGTTAGAGCAAACTTATATTTTTAGGATGGCCTAAGGTTCTACATAAGCGTTATGTGTTCCTTTGTTTGTTTCATTATATCTTTAAAATCGTTTCAGATTTTATCATCATTTTAATTAATTTATTGATTCGTTTAAGTGGAATTTTGCTATCTTTGTATGCATGTACACAAAGGCATATTTTACTCGCTGTGAGTCAACTGTCAAAGTGGACTCATTTATAATGGAATATATCCCAGTAACTCGTTTGTTATCAACACTAATTAAGGATGTCTTACGTTTTTAGATTTATTTTATTGAATTTTCAATCATGTACAAAGCTTGTTCTCCTTAAGGCAACTTTTATCTAACAGTTGTATCACAATACATGCGTACAAGTTTCTATTAATGTCCGATTTTATCTACATTATAGAAAACTTGATTGAATGCTTTATCTAAATTGGACAAACGTTAAATAGCTCCATGGATAATGTGTTGCTATACAACCATGAGCTAAAGATGTACATGTGTACAGATATAATAAAACACAGCTCATATAGATAGAATGGCATTCATCTTTGCTTTGCTCCACTCACTTACGTTTCTTAATTCCGAAGAGTTTTCTGATCAAAATCTAACCTATACAAGTTAACGTTCATGGGAAATGATAAAATTTAGCCAACTATGGTCTATTGAACTTTTTTTTCAAGATTTGCATGGTGGACATTCACGACAGAAGTATATACTGTAATAAGTTGTAAGGTTAAACAGTTAAATAACTAAGGCGTTAGTTCTTATTTATAAAATATTTTTCATGTCTGATTTTGTGACCGCACAAAATAACTTCATGTGTTTTGTATAGTAACTCGCCATGATAGTAACTCGCCTTTTTGACACTCAAATGAAGGAAATAGTATGCTGAAAGCATGTTTTATGAAAATTTCATAAACAAATATCAAGTATATTATGTTTTTATGAAATATTAAAATGTTTAAGATTACAATTAAGTTGAATGTTGAACTTAAAGCTATCGCAACCTAGAAATAACAATTAAGTGTTTGGTAATGAGTACAAATGTACTACTAATATTATGTTCATATAAAATAAACAAATATTAAGTTTTTATCACAGCACTGTTTTTCATACTTGATAAATTTTAAAAATATTATCGTTATATAACATACCACATTGACGTATTAAAATACCTAAATTAAAATATTTCTTATCCAAAATTAACGAAATTGATCATAATCACGTGATGATTTTTGAAATATCTTGATTGAATTTATGGTAACATATCAAATTATACAGCATTTCTCTTTTAAATTGATATTTAAGAAATTTCGGAAATAAAGCCAGCAATTTTAATATAATATATTACGCAGTAGCTTGCAACGTGTACAAGAATATGACAGAAAATGAGAAATATTTTTGGAACAAAAAAGCTACACTCACCAAGTGTTTAAGTCAAAGTGCCCGCTACTTGCCTCTCGGCTCTCTCCCGATGTTCACAAGACGTTGTCAACCACAGGACTTAATCAGGTCCACCTCAGGAAGTCGGTTTAAATCCAACTCCTGAGTCCATTCTCCCGCAATATGTCACCTTTCACTGACGAATAAAACGTCCGGTTTATACTAATACCGGTTTAAGGAATACACATATCTGGTTGTTAATATATTGATTAGGTAACAGTTTGTACATTTTCCCAACATCGTGAACATCGTGAATCCTCATAATCCGGGAATTAATCACGTACCTTATGTTACATACATGGTCAATACGTAAAAAAAAACAGAAATATAGATGAAAATCTTGCTATTTTTATGCCTTAAGGATAACAGATAGTCATTTATTTTTCGTCGATTGCAATCATATATCCAATAATTGTTATCCCAGATTTTAAGACATTTTATGTAAAATATAACAAAAATATTACTCTGAAATATTTCATATTTCTGTCACACGCTTCACGATTATTTAAGAGAAATGATATTAAAATCTAATGCAAAAAAATTATTTGGATTCTTATGCCGACTTTACTTCTAAATACTAAATCTTCACACACGACGAAAAAAATTAAATAAATTAATATTTCACCAAAACTTTATCTCTAACAAAACAGTAACATATAATTTGTATTATGTACTATATATGATAAAACACTTACTGTATATAACATGATTATTTGTATTAAAAGACTCTACCATCAAATTAATCACGTCATAACTGGTTCAATACTTTTTTGACAAGTAAAGAACAGTCCAGTAAAGGCCCCAATCAACCTATCATTCAATTATTACATTGTATTTAATTTGTACTATACCATACTATAATTGACCTATCGTAACGAAAATTCGCCAAATAGTCGATATGTTTCATTTCTCAGCAACTGTCTGTCTCTCTGAATTAGCACATTTAAAACTGAATAAATTTCAATGATAAAATCAACTTACAGCCATTCATTGACCAATCAGAGGAACCAATGAAAAATCTTCGGCACACAAATACAACAAACTTGTTTAGAACTAATTCCGACCATAAAAATGTAACCTGCTTGTGGACAAATCACCAACATCACAATGGAAAGGTTCCGAAAACAAACAATCAACGCTTCCTGACATAAAAGAATTCTAAAACATGATAAAAATATTTCAAATGGCATACATTTATGTTTCATATAAGAACAACCTTTGATAACGTACGGAGCATATTTTACCCATTTCAGAACTTGTTCCTTTTTTATTCGCTTAATATCACATCTAAAATATCACTCTCAAAATTTATAAATTCATACCATCTCTTGTTGGTGACTAAATAAAGTACGGCAGCAATTGAATTTAGGTCTTGCACACTTTTTATAGTAAATTCTGAAATATATACCAATGGCAAAATATTTGTAATTCAAAAAATCATGGTTTTGGCTTAAATACGTGAATGTCCATGAAACGACAACTTAATGATAAAACCGATTAAAACTGTTCAGTAAAGTATTTGAAACAAGCAAATCTAAGGTAAGGCAGTCTAATATGGAATGACAAAGTGATTTTCAATCGGTTTCAGGCTTTAGATATTATGAAAATATGTGACAAAGTACCTCAATGTAGTCATGGGGTAAAAGGGATCCTATTCATATTTGTAAACGTTTTATCATTTTGGTTTCTTATTTTATTCAGTATGGACAACGAACATCTTACATTTATTGCACATGCTAAAGCGTGTTCAAAATGACATAAAATACCATTCTGATTAGAGATCTTTGATAACGAAGTACTCATTTTCCAAGATACAAAATTTGATTTTTATATATGTTATTATATCTATAAAATATGTTGCCATAGGTTGGTTCATTTGGTGTTACTATGGCGACGCGAACCAGTAATCACTGATGTACATTTTGTTTCAAAAGAAAGGCCGGATACCATCGAAAATGAACAATATTTTGGTGTTTCCAATATTAATTACGTCGTACATGTTCACAAATATCGCCTTCTATACTGAAGAGCTTTGTTACTATTCTATTATTGTGTTGATAGGATTTTTCATATAGCCATGTTTCTGTAATGTAACACACGGGGCATACTGAGAACTCCTCACTTTATTCCTGGCTTGCAAAGGTCGACCAAGTTCACCTATTCGTGTAGCATCACCATCTCATTATTGCAATATTCATATTATATCCAAATATGGTAGAACTTAGTAACGCTTTAATGAGCGCAGAGTTTAGCTGAAGAATTTAAATCTAGGATCACAGACACTGGCTGTGTGAAAACAGTCAATGATATTGTTACGCATAATATCGACACGATGAGGAAAAATAGTGATCCAGTAACTTAGGTGAATGTTAGATTGATTGTTGATTATTGATCGGGATTAATGAAGCACAGATCGGTCCTTAACCATAGTTAAAAAGAGAGAAAAAATCAAAGTTGCTGTCTAATCATACACGTACATGAGACATCTTCAAAACGACATATTGTGGGGTTTTGTCATAGCATAATACACGCTTAAAACTTGTCAATGAATAACAAAAAAAATCACGTTTTAATTCGGTCCTGACAAACAACTTCATTAATGTTTTTGCATATGAGTCATCAGAATGTCTTACAAATTGTTTTGAAACCAATCACGCACAGATTAAACGCGTGATCAACATAGTGAATTTCTTATGTACATATCGTGCTATGCTATATACCCAATGAAATTACGTAAACACATTATTTGACACTTAATATTTTGCCAAAACAAAAATTCAATGACGGCACGAACGTTTAATTGTTGTTTGAAGAATATGATACTTTAATGATATACATTATCGAAATGTGAGTTTTAATATAGAAGAAATTAAAATATACTATTCATTTAAGACTGAATTGTGCAATACAGTCGATGACGGCTGCACGAACAATCGTGCCGGCAGTAGTTCAAAATACATTAAGCAACAGAAACGAAACGGAAAAAAGACCAGACATCAGAGAATAAGATCAAGGTATATTGCAGACAACAGCAAAAAACCAGGACAAAATGAAATATGAAACACAGAAACAAAATAAACACAATGAAACATTATGACAGACAACAACGGGGCGCAGAGGGGTGACTAAGCAAAAATCAAACAAAACACCAGCAACAAATATGGGAATCTGGCAGAGTAAAAACAAAAAAAAGCACCTCAACGGAGCGAGGGTAACTAAAAACAGTAAAATAAAAATATAATAGGAACACAGAGGGGAACAATGAATGCTAAATTGGAGGGTATGACATAAACACAAAAAAAAATGGGACAAATAAATCAAATCTTGTATAGTTTTAGAACAGTCAGTGTGATACAGGAGACATTTTTATACATGTATATAATAAAAAAAGTCGGAAGACTGCTTGCAGGTTCGCAAATCAAATGAAACTCCCTAAGGCTTCTGTGATATAAAATTGTATCCTTAACATTTGGAAAGAAGAACGAAACAACGGAAATAGCATGTACGAACAGTAGAGTAAAATAGAAACGTGAAAAAAATCATGAAAGTCTCAGTCAAAACGCGCAGACAGTATAAAACAATGAACAATTGAATTAAATGTGCATAAAATTAGACTATGAAGCAACCAAGCATTAACTCCAAGATAAAACTATTTGTTGGGTGCGGGTATGTTTAAAGAATAATAATGGATAATGCACTAATTAAATAGAATTGAAAGGAAACTTGCCTATACAACACTTACGGTAGTCTGTTTGATGTTTATAAAAAGTTTCCTAGAAATAACACGAACAAAAATCCTTCCCCCCAAATATTACCTTCCCCAAATACTACCTACCCAAAAAACCCAACAACCAAAAACCCAACCAACACATAAGAACATACATAAATGGTGGACAAAACACCGGTGGGTACCGCATTGGAGTGGTCTGTAGCAAGGCTACTGGGGTGGTTAACTAATTTTACGGGCTCCACCTAACTCTTACCCCCGGGGAAACAAAAAGAAATAAATAATCCCCCAAAATAGATTATAAATAGATACAAAAATGAAAGACAGTATCAATCTCGCTCTATAATTTCTCCTGCATGTAAATTATCTTTAGCTAAACTGGTAGCAAGAACAGTATGTAGGATATGTAGATAAAAAAATGTATAAAAACAAAAACCTGCACTCAAAACAAGACACAAAACATACAGTAAACAAAAATGATACAATATTACAAAATTTACTATTTAGTGTTTATTGTTTGTTCATAATGTCGTTATATGATTAAATTATGTCTAAAAATGTTTTCAAAACACTACAAATAAAATGTTAATTTCACTTACTTTAATTATCATTCCTAGAACAGCTGGTCCCGTGTATTGGTCTGTCAAACTGGAATTTCCTAATCTTAAAACTTGATTTTAAAAATAACAGCAGTCACCTGACACTTGTACCTGCCGGCGATGCTTCAACATGCATCGTTATGTCACGGAGCACCGGATGTACGGGTTATATCCCCTACATTTTAACTAGTCTTTTCTTTGTTAAAAAAATGAAAAAAAAGTATTCATAAAAGTTTTTTTCTTAAATCCTTAAAGAAAATTCTGAATACGAACAAGTTTTATCCTTGATTTAAGCCTAAGTTCTCTTTCAAACTTGGTTTCGTTGCTATTTTGTGAGAAGATGGGTTTATTTTTCAAACGTCAGTGGCGCACGCTGTGCCTATGATGGCGTTACCTGCTCGCTTTGAATAGAATTATTTATACAGATTCTAACGCACAAAATATAGCTAAAATGGGGAATGTTAATAACTGAATTTAAATTAAAACGTGCCCCGAATGATATTTATGATCAGACATGTGGAAAATTTGGTTCAATCATATTTAAACACCTCATCTATCAGCTAATTCACAATAAAAACACTAAGTCGGATAAATTTTGATATTGTAAAAATTCTATTTTCTGTAGTTAAATTATCTACCCTATCTATGTTTATCTCTTTCCATCAAAGTCATGCTAATTATTTAAGTATAGCCAATTGGAAAACAGATACAAAAATATTTAAAGTCTCGCTGTTTATTCGTAAAAAAGATCGGATACTAACAAAACATCAACTTTTAACAAAAAGTTTAATACTTTCTGATATTTTCATAACAACATTAAATACAATCTATCAGAATCTACAAAAGTTCTATCAAATTCATAAACTGCCGGTAAATTAACTTCATTTAAGGCAATCTTTAAAGCATTAACACAATGATTATTTATAAGTTAACACATACAAATGTATTTTAATGGGTTAATTATAGGTAAATGCACATATTTATCGGTTATATATAGATAAATGTATATTTTGATGGGTCATTTATTGGTAAACTCATATTTTAATGTTTCTTTTTTCAATTTTAACGGGTTTGTAACAACTACAGCAAGAAACTCACGTTAATGTAAATATGTGTTTCAGTGGCTAGAACAACAGTACACTAAATGGGAGATAGACTGTCACATCGTATTTTAAGTTAAGTTGAATGATCTGATACAACATTAATTACGTCAAATAATTAAGTATATTTAATAAAACCTTTATATCTATGCTTTGAATACACGCTTGTACACATGGAAAATTTCCGAAAATAAGTTTCAAATTTGAGTTGAGCGTTATGAAGGCAATATTTCGTGTATTACTTTAATGTCATACACACTACAGTATGTATGTCATTCATCACGAGCGGTCATGTCTCCCGCGGCGTGACTGTATTCACAAGATGAAACACGAGTCTGGATAATGAAAATGTCAGCATGTATCATATACAATAAAACTAAGTTTTATTGTCAAAATTAAGTAGATAGGATTGCAATCTTCATCATTGATAAAAAGAAAGTCTTCAGACTAAGTTACCAGTTTAATATTGATGGGTAAATGTTACAGATTTTTCTGATTTGATATTACAATGTAAGGCCATTCTTATAAAAATGCTGGTTTTCAACAGCGGGTAGATGGGTAGGCATTTTTTGTTAAATGTTTGTACATAAAACGATAAAATGTGACAAAAGAAACTAAATACAATGTAAAATGTTAAGATCAGGACAAAAAATGGGGTCAGGGAATTTCTTATTGAGTCGGTCGTGCAACTGCCAATCAACATTTTTTTAAAGATGGCCTTACTAAAAACGGTTATGTTCTTGAGCAGAAAAAAAAACTAACCGTACTTGAACATATCCGTGCATCTTCTTTCCGTTAATTCGTTTTATTAAAAATGAAATCAAACGGTGCTAGTTGCGGTAAGAATGAGAAAAAAAATGCTTTCATGTTTATTTCGGGCGTTTTGAAAAAGAACCATTTGTCAGTAAAGTTTATTTACAGGCAAAGCTGTCATAACAAACAGGAGATCAACACGTACAAATATCCAAACGTATGAAATTACAACGAAAATATTCTTTCAAACGGAGTTAAAAAGAAAATGTCGAGTAAGGAATTTGTTTAGATGGCATAAATAGTGCGGATACCGTTAAAGAATAATAGATGAGGTAAACTATGTGGGTTTTTTTTATTATTTAAATACTTTACTGAGTAAATGTAATGCCAAGATTATAATAGGCCTAATTTGATTCCTCCGCCTTCACATAAAGGACGAAAGTAAAACATGTCAACAATCTGATATAAACAGTTCCCGTGTGCGAAGTTTTATAATTTTACAGCCCCGCAACTCTAAACGAATCCATTTTCATTATCATTCATAGTAAAAATAAAAATAGAAAAAACATCAGTGGAAAAGTCTTTAAAAGGAAAACGCCATTTTTCGTAGTAACAGCGATTTCGTACTTTCGATCTGGCTTTCTTGTAATTCCACGGGACTCTAAACCGAAAATTACACGTTTCAACGCATCGCTTTGTGTTTTATCTTGTTTAAATTTACGTAAAGTACCAAAATATTTTACCGAAAGTCTCAAATTTTGTTTGAATTTTCATTAGTATGTGACGTAATCGAGGAAATTTAAAAATATATCCTTCAAGTTTTTTAATTGTTTATCTACAATGATTACTGCAAGCTTTCATAGTATTTTATATAACTTAATTTTAAAATGTTACCTTTCAAGTGCTATGCAATGACTATGATAAATCGAGAAATAAATCTACAAGAAGAACACAATAATTAAATGCCTTTTTCTAGGTATAATAATTTTCACTTACAACTTTTCAAAACATGTAATTAATAATTCTGCTACTTGAGAAACGACACATGCTCTTATTTGCTCAGAGCCGGGATTCAGTTAATTTTGAATTTGAACTTGGGGCAAAATAGAGAACTCTGCGTGTGCAAACACATTCTTTGATTTCAATACCCCTGTAGAGGACCTCATTAATATTCTATCATGGTAGCAATAAAGTCGATTTGCATAAATTAAGGTGAGAAATGCTCACATGCGTAATCCAGTGTCCGCATTATTATCGCTCACTGATCCAAGTCGGCTGAATATTGACAATATTGTGTGCAAGCTGTTGAACTAAATCAAAAATCAATCATATGATTCAGGATTTCATCTTAATACCCTCATACACAAATAAACAGATTAATGTCCCAGGCTTCTTAAGCTGAACAAACTAACGCACGAACAATTTGAACAGAGCAGAGCTGAGCTGAGCTGAGTAGAACAGAGCAGAAAAGGACAGAATAATTTAATTAACGATATAAAGGTTTAGATATTTTATTAAGACAGGTACAATGTGAATTGTCTACAGCACAATAAGTTTTCCTTCTTACAATAAGTGAATAACAACAAGTAAAACAAACAGACAAATTCCACATGTGATAAAGTTATTCAGCTAGCTAACGGAAGATTAGTGGTTCCACCATAGTGTACACATTGAGTCAGGGCAACAGATAAGGTTTTGTATGTAATTGGGTAATACTCCTCATTTTCTGGAGGAACTGAGTACTAAAAAAACAACTGAGTATCCAACAACTTGTTACCCCACAGAAATGAAATAAAATGGGTATTCTTATGACAGTGTTGTTAACATGGGAAAGAATTTCATTAAGAATACACAAATACCGCCATAAGGCGAAACAGAATTCCCGCTAACAATTACCGCACCTTCTGTTTGTTGTTTCTGTACACAAAAACACGAATCGAGTCTGTAACTCTGAACTGTGATTGGTACTTTTCGTTTTCCTCATCTGTGTGACGCTGTGTTGTTTTGATCGTTAAGTGCAGGGAAACGCTTTCAAAGTGCATGTAATTCAATTGCCGGAAGTTATGCAAGCGTCTTCGTGACCGTATGACTGGCTAGCGATACGTACACGGATGACTTCAAAATTCTGTCGGTAGGCATGCTATTATGATTTAATTGCGTATCGATTTTTTGTGTGTCTTGTTACGCATTATTTTTTGTATTTTATGCAGGGTTTAGTCAATTTTCTTTTCGATAATTATTGGTTCAGTCCGAATAAGGCGTAAAAATCGTTTGTTTCTGGTAACCTTACTTACCCTTATTTTCCCCCGAGACCCAAACTTTTTATTACACCCAGGGAATGGTACATCCACTATCTCACATTTTTACCTTTCGGCACTCAAATTACAGGAACAGTGGCTCTCATGAAAAAAATCTCGACCCTACTTTAATGAGCATGTAACCAGGAACAAAAGATTTTTACGCCTAACCTCGCTAGATAGTAATATCAATGTCATTATGAAACTTACATGACAATAATCACGTCGATACAATACATGGCAGAGTTATTCAATCAATGGTGATTGGAAACAATAATTAATTTCATGATATTCGTGATGACCTCGCACATTTGAGTACACTAAATTAACCACACAAACCTCATCGGTTACCATGGATACTGGAAGTTAAAATCTAATTTTGTACGCCAAATTTGTTGTTTTTTTTAATCAATTACTTTAAGCCACAGTACAACACATGGCCAGTGTTTTGGACTGACACCTTATTGAAATTTATTGTCATTTGAAAATGCATCACACGCTTAAAACAATCCAGACACGTAATTTGGAAAAATTAAATCATTTCAGAAAAAGCATTCAGCCAACATATCCTTAAGTATGATGTGCATGTACTCGTGTTAAGACCCACTTGTTATATATGTATTATGTAGGCAGACATAGTTGTAATGTGCAGTGTAAACCTTGTCACAGAGGTGACAAATAAAGAACATATTTTTCTTTGTACCATTTTACTTGTGATTCCAAATAAAACATTGAAGATACCATGTAGGGAATCAATGTAAGACATAATCACAGATCTAGCCAGAAATATTTTATTCATCATGACAAGCACATATAACACATGATAACTTGGAATGTAACACAATCAAACATAGGAAAATACTTCAGAAGCCATCAGCAAATGAAATCATGAGTAACATAGTACCGACAGTGTTTGATTATAAAACATCATCAAAATCATCAGAGAAACTTGGATATTCACAGAGATGTTAATTTTAATTTGAACTATTTTGATTTTCATGATTAACTGCAAAATCACAACCATAATGAAGAGATATATGTGACAAATGAGTTGATTTATTTAGCCTGAAAAACAAAAACATTCGTATTTGGTGCTGATAAAACCATTATACAAATTCCTCTCTTAGTGAGTGGACCAAGATGTTCAAACTTATGGCCAGATCCTCAAATTTCACAACAGAGAAAGACATATGCATACATTTATGGCAGTTGTCAACAAAGAACGGGAAATACTTTATCTTATAGACAGAGATTCATGTGAAAACATACTAAGAGAATAAATATATTTAAACAAAAGAAACAATATTTTAATATGACAGATTAAATGATAAGTGGAAAGGTAACAATAAAATGTTACATGCGCAATTGATCAATTTTTCATTTTTTTATCTGTACAATTCAATATTGTTCACCCAAGAAAATTGTGACCCTTTCCACTAATACTTTCATTATTAGATACAATGTAAGATTTTGTAGCAAAATAGTATGTGCTCCAGCATCTGTGAATATCTGTCAACTAACGTTTGATTTGTAATTATGTTATAAATACATGAAATATTTTCAGAATAAGAATTAAAACAAAAATAAGTAGAAGGTATGTTCATATGTTACCTGGATACATAAAAGAAAGGACAGTGTAACAGCAGTAAGTCTTGTATATAATCTAATTAAATATATTACATACAATCACAGCTCGGCAAGAATGCAATCTACCGAAAGTAATCTAAGGAATATTGTAGAAATGTTTTCATTCATAGTCCCAATATGGTGCCAGCAAGGCTGTGCTGTAATAAACTCAGAGTGAATATTTTATATGCAAATCCGTGATACTAAACAATAAGTTAATCACAAGGAATCTTTGATCACATGCAACATATGTTTGTATGAACAACAAGTAATATATATCTGCATTCTTATATCAACAACAAACTACAAATACTAGATAGAAGTAACTGACCATTTTAACATTAAAAAAGACCCCCAGACAGTATAGAAATGTATAGAAATAATCATAAAAGATTACAATTTATCTATCAATTGAAACTGAAGGAAAAAATTCAGTCAAGATCTATGTAAGAAATTTTGTGATGGAATGATTATAATTGTAAAGCAAACAGCAGCCTATCTCCACGAAACTATGAATCATCAATGTCACAAAGCTAGACAAGAGTCATCACAACAGCCTACACACACACACACACACATATATATATATATATGTTTCATGAATAACTGAATGCTAATTACAAATAGATATTCGTAGTACAATTATGTGCATGAAAAAAGATACACGTAAGATGATATCGAATTTGACTTTTAAATGTAAAAAATATAGACAGTGACAAAGATGTAAGTCAGGAATTATTGAGACTACTTTGTTGAATTTGGAAAGAACACATGAAAAATTGAAATAAACTTAATTGTCTTTGACAATTTTTCAACAAGTAAACGTAATTTCAATGACTTTCTTCTTAAATTTAATCAATGTAACAAGTGCCCAAAGGAGAGATTTAGAAACAATGAATTTATGACAATATTCCGGCATCTAAAAAAACATGTTAGTAAAAAGAAATACCACACACTGAAGGTAAAGCTAAATGAGTACATGACTGGTCTATACACAGCATTAGGCCAGAACAAAAAAAATAGTCATGTTTCCAGTTACATAATTAAAAGAAAATAAGGTAGGTAGGTCCCAAACTTATCTGACTTCTCTAAACATTTGTTCAAAAACATTTTCATAATATCATGATTGGTGGCTATTCTTTTAGAAACATAAGGGTCGTTGCCAAGAAAATAGGATTAGGTGGGTAACAGGAAACAAAACTATTTTTTCTTGCCTTTTCACATTTACAACATATCATGTCACGCTTACCACATATCATGTCAAATTTAGCACATATCTATTTTAATAAATATCTATCATATACACAAAACATGTACACAGTGTCACACATAAATCACAAAAAAGTATAATATCCATCTAATTTTTTAAAGCACTTAATGGTAGAAAACTGATATGTTTTGATGTACCCAACTCAATAAGCTGAGATTTTAGGGTCTTATTAGTACTCAAAACTTCCTGTATGTAATAACAATACTATTTTAATCACATGTTACCATTACCACTGTAAGGAAATGCTGCATCATTATTCATTTTGTGGAGACAAAATACTAACACAGCTTAAACTTAAGCTTAAAAATCGTCATGACATGGAATGTGAGTTACTGATGCACTTGGATTTCATTGAAGAAATTTAGTGATGTAACCAATAACTAGTAAAAATTGAAATTTATTTCATTCATGAGGTGATAATGTACTTTGAGATCTTAGTATGAAAATCAAATCTAACACTGAAAGACAGAAGCAACAATACACAGACAGTTATAGCAAGTTCTGAAGATCTGAGTTCAAATCCCAACCAGGACCGGAAAAATTTCACTAGTTAGGAAGCTGTCCAGCTAGCATACAGATGGTTCTATCTAGATAGAAGCCTTGGATCTTCCTGCACTGTTAAAGCTGGAAAAGCCAAAACAATGCCCCTGGTTCTTTGACAAATACAACATTTGTTAAAAAAAATCACAAAGGAACTCATCTAAATATTGAATTTGATAAAATACTGATAACCATGTTTTACTTCACACAATCATACACAATTCAACACAAGACAAGCTACTTCACACAGAGACATTTTTCCAAACACTTAATCAATCATTTCTGGAACACGCATAAAATTATGACAACAAATAAATAATACTTTATGTAGGTAGAATGGTAAAAGTGCATCAATATATTGACATATGGTATGTAACAAACTCAGGTTCAAAAATTATGTAGACTGAACAATAGAACCTATCCCAACACATTGCAAATGTTTAAATAGTGTAGAGAACATGGTGATTAAACAATTGTAAGACTGTAACAGTGCAATAACACCAGTATATAACCAACTACAGTGCCACAGAAACAATATTCCACTAAAAACCAAGTATTATATTCAACAGAGACTTTTGATAGAGAATTTCTTTCATAATCAGCGCCGAAAGACAGATATTTCATCAAGGGAAGTAACTCTCATATTAGGCCAATATAGCAATTGGAGTTGTTTCCCCTACCACTAAAAAATCCAAATATTTCCTGAAAGAAATGAAAATATTGTAATCACAAATGCTACAATGCACTGTTAATTAAATGTACTACTTATTAAGAAGATGATCTATAGTCCTATTTTTGTAACTGATTAAACAATGAAATTCTTATTTGCTGCACTATGTCAGAGACAAAAATGGAGGTTTGTTTCAACAACATCTTAGTTTACCAATAACAGGGATTTTTTACCATATAAAATAGGTACTGCTGAATGGACCCATTCACAATCCAATATAGTGACCTATTTGTTCCAATTTCAGCAAGACAAATTTTGGACTTAAACGCTCGAAAGTTACACACTATTTTACTCGATCAACACAGTTCTTCTATAAATGGTAACAAATCAAATGTGCCCATTACTGTAATATATTATAGGGTAATTTATTAATTGAGACTTAGTTCTTTAAACATCATTAGATGACTGATTTTCATTTATTTATCACATATTTATAAAATAATGCATCATACTAAGTTGTATTAGCATAAAAATTCCTAATTTCTGAGCAAAAAAAATGCATTTTTTGCCAATTCTGTCAGCACAGGTACCATTCCCAAAATGTTGAAAAAATCCCAGCATCATAAAATGGAAAAAATGTAAGCATCTGAGAAATCTATAACAAATCAATAACTCAACAAGGGTGCCTAATTGTTTTGCCATACCTCGAGAAGTGATCATGGTTTGAAAGGTGCTTGATGAGACGCTCTTCCTGTTTGTGAAGATTTATATCCTTTGGACGCAGATGAAAAATTGCTCATACGACTCGATGCAGTGCTGGCTTTTGATAAGCGACCTGAAATCAAAACAATGTGAGTAGATATTGTTATCTAAACAAAGGACGCATTTATCCTCTGTAAAAATTGATTATTTAGTAAAAATAATGTAAAAAATTAGATTTTGAGAAATATGACATTAAACAACCGAGATAAAGGTCAAGACCAAAAGCTTGGCATCAACACCTCCTTGCATTGTGAATTACTTATGTTCTAAGTTCGAAGTAAAATTATGAAAATGTTTGAATTTTTTGCCTTGGACATTATTTACATAAAGGAGAAATTAGAAAAATAAGGAAAGAATAACAGACAAACATAAAATGTCAGCCTTTAAGGAGCTTCAAGTCTTATTTAGGAGCTAATAAATTTCTTAGTTGAATTCATTTAAGATATGAATCCTTAATGGGAAGAATACTCTTATTGTCAGGAAAAAAAACATTTGTTCAATATAAAGTCTTTGCAGATTAGAGACTACTCAGTTATTATCAATTTATTGAAAACTATCAGCATGAAATCGAAATGTTAAATGATTGAATCATTCAGTTAAGAGTATGCATCAGACTAATGTAAACCCGCTATTTACAATGGATTAAATATATGGAGTGCAATTTGAAGTCCATTTCAGATAAGCAATTTTGCATGTCATAATCTTATCTCATGCTGTGAAGGCTTGTAAAATAAACCATGAATTTCTTTGATTTGCCAAGACTTAATTTACAGACAGCATGTAAAGATCCATCGAGACAGAAGGGGTTCTAGACATAAAAAGAACTTCTAAAACCAAAGTCAGTTAAGTCTATTTCTAGATCGAAATTCTTGCAGTGCCATTAAAATTCTGCAAGTCACAGTGAATGAACTGTCAGGAGTCTTCTACATATAAAAAGAAACATTGGGCTTGAAATAAAATAGTTCTGTTTCCAGTTACTGACTGAAAAATATACGGTAGGTAAGTTGCAAAACTTTCATTGTATAATTTCTTTTCTAAGCATACATTAGACCAAATTCGTCACAAAATATTTTCATTATGCCACAATGGGTTGCATTAGGGTTGGTTCCAAAACTTAGGATCTGTTGGGTGACCAGAAACACAACTTTTTTTTTATTCTGGCCACATCCACCCCCAAGGAAAATGATTTTTTGTTAAATAAAATATTGTGCAAATGTTTTCCTTACTTCCAGTGCTTTTATCACAGAGAGCATTATCCAAATAGATTCCTATCTTCTCTAAATCTTCGTCAGTAAATTTTTCTTGACATCCTGGTTCCGGATGTCGTGATGATCTTGGTGTTTCTGTGACTGTGGGAGGAGGTATGCCCGTAAACAAACCTTCAGGAATTATTTTATATGCTACCTTCATCCCTACAATAGAATGAAACACAGTCAATACATTGTGTGATATAACAGCAGATAGTTAACAAGATTATCATAGTGTATATTGTCAACAAATTCAATGAACCAGTGTATGATTATTTTGTTTTGACAACATATGGTCCAGAGCAAAAACGAATTAAATCTAATTTTAGTATTTCAATGAAAAAGAGCCAATGTTATTAGAAAATATTTAATTACTTGAGTCAATCAATGAGAACATCAGAGAATGAAATTCAAACTTACCCCCAGACAACAAAAATATATTATCATAACCACGTTGGACTAGAGTTGTGGCACAGTCTGGTGCAGTCTGCTCAGTCTCATCATAAAGAATGATGATTTTACCTGGTTGATTTTTCTGTGATTTAGTCAAGGGGTAAATACTTTCCAGTTTTGTACCAACAAAAAAAATATTAAGAATAACATTAATACTCCATAACAATTCAATATCATTCCAATAAAATTAAACTAGAAATGTGCTCATAGAGCGTGAATGCCCTACTAAGTAATGTGAAGTAATGTGAAGCATAGACAAGTGTGCAATATGATTAATGGGACATCTCTATACTCATGTAGTAAATATGCACAAATTTCAATGGGCCATTGTGACCATGACCTTTGCCCTGGAGACATGGTAACATCATTAATGGTGGGGGGGGGAATAAAAATCTGATGTACATTTAATTCTGCCATGACAATTACAAAGAAATACTGAAAAATAATCAGCCATAACTGAAAGTAAGATCTCAAACAGAATGTACCAAAGATAGAGGACATGGCTTATGAAGAATGTGAAATAAAAAGTGATAAAAAGTGAATCATACAAAATAGAAAGCTTTATATAAACACTGTAATTTACTACAAATAATTATTAATAACTCTGGGGGAAGTGTGCAGTTATGTGGTTAAGGTATCTGACCAGTAATCACTTAACATGTCATTCTACCGAAGTGTATGCCTGGGGTCTTCCTGCACTATTAAAACTGGCAGTTGCAAAATGACCTTGACCTTAGTGTGACATTAAACCCCAGTGAAGAGTTTAAAGAGAAGTGTTTTAAATATACATGTACTGATAATGTTAGATAGATAAAAGGTATGTGATAAAATGAAGTCCGAATTAAACATGGAAGGTACAACATAAAGGATACAAAAGCTAACATATCCTTTGTTTCGTAGTTACAAGCTCGAGATAACATTGATTGTGGGTAACTTTTGGCTGAAATAGAAAAATACATTGTAATTTGAGATCCTTTAGATAAGGCAACATGATATATATAAAATAATCAATGACAAATAAAGTACTCTTATGGTCTGCTTTGCTTCACATAGTAAGCAAAATTAACAGAGAATAATCCTTATTAGCTGAAAAAATTTGCTAATAACACTCTTTTATGAGAAATCAATACAATATAACTACATACAATGTAACTATTGAAGAATTCAACCAGCCAGTGGAAGTGAGTAGTACGAGTTCTCAATCTTAGTACTCACATAATCAACATTGAACAGCCATATATCAGGATCAATCAGTTGACGTGAGTCACTCAATCAGAAAATATATGTAAATTATTACAGAAAATTTTCTACTAAATGCCCCAATAATGTTAAATATTACAGATTTTTTATCAATAAGTTGCTACATTGTAACTATTTTAAGGGTGCAGGGTTTAATTTGAAGGGTTATTACAGCATTTGCGGCAAGTCACTATTTTTCAAATTCTCAAAAAAGATAGAAGCATTATTTAGGGGGAGGAGTGTTAATTAGGGGAGGAGCATTTATAAGGAGGGCATGAAGTATGTGAAGAGTATTAATTAGAGAAAAGCAGTTACAGGGGAGGAGCATTTATTATGGGCGGGAATTTATAAGGTCAGGTACATTCATTTTGGGGAGGAGTATTCATTATTGTAGGAGCATTAATTAAGGAAAAATATTTATAAGGTGAAATTTGACAAATTTACTTACCTGTAATTATATGACACTTATCAAAAAGGTCTTTTTCTCTCATATCAAGTAACAAATAAGGACATCCATCTAAAACCTTCCTTTCCAAACCTTGTGCTGAAGTTTTACTATGTCTATCTAATTCACCTTCACCTTTGATTACTCTGAAATTATAACAGTGTAATCAGAACATTAGTTATAGTCATATAGGAAGCCAACAGAACAATATATTCAATATATTTACAAAATTGATTCAATACATGATATCTGTAAACTTCAAGATAATATATTCATCAATTAATACAAAGAAACACGCAGACATTCGTCGACATGGAATAAATAGATACAGTAAAGTCCCGCTATTAAGACCACTCAATGTTCTGACAAAAAGTGGTCTTAATAGCGAGTCGGTCTATAGGTGCACTGAGTATTTCATAAAGCTACCAACTACAGGTAGAAAATTGGTGTTTGATTGTTGTTGTTGTTGTTGTTGCATTATCTGTTACTGTGACATACACAGATTACATACAGAATACAAATAGTATACAGCTTTAAAGATTTAATTCATGTTAAAAAGTTTAATACAGCATAAAACAAAGAATATCCACAAAAAAATAACACCAAAATACCATGTAAGTGTGCATTTATGAGTTAATAATGGCTATTTGAATTGTTAATAATTTCTCTAATGTATACACAGAACTTTCTGTTTTCCAAAGTGAAACTAAATAAAAACATGTCATGGCATAAATACATTCATGTACAAACTTATATTTGTCACAAGTTTCATAAATAGCATCACATAATTTATATTCAGACACTATTCCGTGAAGTATGTACAAAATTTCACTTAAAAAACTGGTCAATTGTTGTTTGTTTTGATGCTGACAATGCTTTCACAGACTCCTTCTCAAAAATATCCAGAGCAGCACCTAACATTTCAAAGGCACTCAAAAGTTTGATAACACCTCTTGGTTTAATGTCTACGATCAGACATGCCGACATTAGCGATTATCCCCTATGATTCTAATTAATTGATCAACAATTATACATTTTGGCCCCTTTCTCCGCTACAAACAATTTCCGCATGCCATAAAGTAGTCGTATGCCGTAAATTAGTATGTCCTAAACGACGACAACAACAACTTAACACCTGCGGTCAGGTGTGAAATACATGCAGCCTGATAATCATCAACTTGTTCGTGGTCGCTATAGCGGGACCTAAAACAACAGTAATTTACAGATTGGGTCTAATAAAGTGGTCGTAATACGGAATAGCGAACCGGTCGTTTTATTGGACCTTTTAATCATTGAAATAAGAAGGGAAAATTTTGGTACTTTAGAAAAGCGGTCGTATTAGCGGGACGGTCGTATTATCGGACCGGTCGTTAGGTGGAACTTTACTGTATATATAAAATTCATACATCAAATTTTGAGTCCTTGTTTCAGATAAACAATTTATCATCGGAAAAATATTTATTCATTTGCTTGTGGGGATTCAAACTCACAGCAGTGAAGGGCTAGTGATTACTAGTCAGAGAACATAACCACTCAACCATGGAGGCCCAAATAAGGTTACATAGGAAAGAATCCATAAATGCACTTGAAAGGGAAAGTAAGATTGACTGACAAGTCCAGACCAGCCAATCATTGAGAACCTACCCCTGCAGTGTAGATCTGTTAGTATGGTTCACTGGAGCTCCGTAATCCCCTTCAGTCACGGCTAGAGAAGGGGCTGGAGATCTGTCCCCACCACCTCTCTGTATTCTATCTACCTCTGCATCAGCAGTATCTGGTCTGTATGATCCATTATCTGAAATACATAGAAATACATACAATGTACAATAGTTTATATGGCCATCCATAAAAAATGTAGATTTGCAGTTACCTGACCCAAACTTTATATAGGTATAGTAGTATAGGATAGTAGAGGCATGTTTTTTGAAAGACCCCATAAGTACACCCAGGTAGAACCAACCGTCCGTAATTTAACCGGACAGATTCCTCACGTGAAATTTATCTGGTCCTGGATGGGATTCAAATTCATAGCAGTGTGGCGCTAGTCATTACAAATCAGAGACAATTACCACATAACCATGGTGACCCCTTTAAATGTAATTCAATTTTATTCATTGTTTAATATCATATAGCACTGACTTATCATCCATTTATAGGCAGGTCATAAAACTGTACTTCGGATTATATATTTAATAACATTAAGTTCTTAAAATCATATGTCACAGACTGCAATAAACTTTTATACAATGGTAAGTTCATGGGATTTAAACAAAGTTTTCAACTGTGGTATTATTATTACCAGAAATGGAACACTAAATAGAACATAGGTTCATACATAAATAACTTCATGCAGATCTGAATGTGACAAAAAATCTTTTCAAGTAAATTTTCACACTTCTAGACATTTCAAGAAAACAACGGTACACCAGTAAGAGAATTTGAAATGTCGTCATCTGTGACCTTGACCTAGAAGGTTAAGAGCTGGTTCTTATTTGAGACACATTTTCTCACTAAATCATCAGCGAAAGTTGAAAATTTTGAAAAACCAAAAAACTTACGCTTGGAGCCACAGAAACAATAAAAAACAGGCCAGTCTGGATCTTGAAATTCCAGCACAAGCTGGAAATCTCACTAGCCAATACCAAACGTACTTGTAAAGTTTTATTGAAATTTCTCAAATCCATTTTACAATGAGAAAAAATCTACTTTGATTCACACATTTGTATTTTAATGTACGTACAAAAACATGATTATTTCTCTACATTACATCTTCATTGCTCATGTTTTAGGTAGTATTTGCCATGAATATAATACACTTTGATACAATATTTTTACCTATTTATTTATTTCTATCCTTTTATGAAGGGAAAATTTGATCACTGCCTCCATCAAGTTGGGGGGATGGGTAATATATTAAAATATTCAAACTATTTCCACAGCTTTCATCAAATTATTATATCATCGTCTGATATTTATATTTCACATTAGAAATTCTGTATTTCTCTTCAACTTGGGGGTATTTCATTACAAAGATTGCTAAATACATATCATTTATCCATAATAACCCATCTGATGATTGTTAGACTAGAATGCAAATTCACCATTACACCAATCTTGTCATTTAACAGCCGTAAGATTTATCCACATATTGGAGATTGAAAGATATTCATTTTAATCAATAATTCAATAAAGGAGAAACAGTTTTAATTTCTTCAGTTTTTTATTACAATGACTACAAGGTTATAAACACAATATGTAATATTTGCTTTCTAATCATTACGTGATATTCAACAACAATGAGACTTGTATACAAGTGAATAAATTTGAGATATCATATAAAATTGAAGTCGTACCGTAAGGTGAATTTTTCGAATTATCATACTCAGCCACTTGTACTACCTGAAATATACATGTATAATATTAAATATAAAACATTAAAAATTAAACAATAATATAGAATATTCATTAAACTTCATCAAATTTTAATCCGCAAAATAAGAATAGTCCCTCTCTCCCCCTTAATGAGGGTGAGGGAGCATCTATTTAAAGAGGGAGCAGTTATAGGGAGAAATATGGTGATTTTGTACAATTTCTTAGATCAAGTCAAAACTCATACAATGTTGATTTGATACCATCAATAACAAGACTAATCATGAATTTGCTTACCAACTGTACAAATGTAGTCACTTTCATCCTTTTGAAGACTTCATCCTTCTTATATCGGTAATCTGAAAATATAAATAATTAATAAATTGATAAACTTATCGAAAATGGTAAAATTAAAACTAATGACAAACAACACATTTAGTAAAATATGGTTGGCAGGAAACCAAACTTATACTGATACAATCATTGGGAAGCACCAGTACTTACCCTGTGTCATCCAGAGATGATGTGAGGATGTCATAGTTTGCACAACATTTGATAACTTAAAGTCTGAACTATCCGTCAAATAATCATTCTGCCTTTCAACCAAATATTCCCTTAAAGCTTTGCTTTTCTGTGACATATCAAAATATGTCAACATTTATTGGCATCATAAAAATCTGTCAAGACTTTCTGTGTTATCATAAAAAAATGTCAACATTTTACAAACATTATCAGAATGTGTCAACAAATCAAACATTTTCAAAGACATCATTGGAATATGTCAACATTTATCAACATCACCAGAATATGTCAACATTTATCAACATCACCAAAATATGTCAACATTTGTCACACTTTTTTGAGACACTGTCATATAATATCAACACTTATCACACTTTTCTATGGCATCATCAGAAAAATGCCAACATTAACTGTATTCATACACCATTGTACATAAAGTTATTACAACCATCCAAAACACAAAAATTCAGTCACCAGTTCATATGAACATAAAACAGTCCGACATTTACAAATACATTCAGATACAATAACACAACCCTGAATCTGATCCATATTTATACAGTAATTATCAACAAGAATTGTACAAGAGAGGGAGAGAGAGATGAACTATTTTTGTCACAGTAAGTTTCTGTGTATATGAGACATGATGCTACTATAATTAGGTGTCAACTAATTTACAAGTACACTTTTATACAATACTATTATATATTATCAAACATTGACAGTATAGTTTATATCTAGTATTATCGATTTAATAAATTGGCATCAAATTATCTAGACAGGGAACTGCACAGAACGTAAAACATACAGATACAGTAAGTGACAACTGACCAGAAGTCAATAAATATAACTCTAACTGTTCACAAAATGTTGACAATTAATTAAAAAAAATTGTGTCCATTTACCACAAAGCATGCCAGCTGACACTTTTGCTATTTGTGTATAATTAATTAGTTCCGTAAATACATTCATCTGGTGTATGATTCAATTTCATTAGTTGAAACAAGACCAAATTTATGATAGTAAAAGAAACATTTAGATCAAGTATGTCAGAAAAAATTCAGACATACTATAAAGTGTATTGACAAATCATTTAAACATAAAATGAAAAGCCAAGACCAAGATAGCTCTGATATATCAACATTAAATTTATTGTACAAACAAGGAGATTATAAACAGAGCTTGTATATGAAAGAAGGATAATGCTAAATACGACAGATTCACCATAGCTAACTATGTACAGTCCTTCTACAAAAAAAACCAACTCATCATAACACCTGGAAATCATGAATGTAATAAAATATCACCACTAACCAACTACAGCAAGAATTAAAACAACAATATCACTACTAGTACTACTAGAACCAGCCAATTACAACTTGAACTGAGACCAAAATACTACTACTACTACTACTACCACTGCCTCTGCCACTTCTGCCTCTGCTGCCGCCCTGGCAACAACCACCACCACCACCATCACCATCACCATCACCATCATCACCACCACCACTACTACTGCTACTGCTGCTGCTGTTGCTGCTGCTACTACTGATACTACTGCTGTAACTACTACTTGCTACAACTAATATTTGCTAATTACAACTTGAACTGAGTCTAGAATATACCACTGGTCAACTATAACAAGAACAAAGACTGAAATATAATTATAAGTCAATAACAACAAGAACTGAGACCAAAATATCACCACAAACCAATAACAACTAGAAAATAGAAATAAATGTCAGCACTACAAATTATCCTAGTTTATGTGGTTTCTTAAAATACCAGTATCTTTATATATAGATAAATTTGATGAAAAACTACAAGTTATTGCAACTTTACTATATTCAGACACTTGATTGTTTTTCATCTCAAGTAATGTAAAGAGACCAGTTAGATGGAACAAATATCTCATTTTGAAAATACAAATACACAAATCAAATCACATTTGTTCTCTGAGGTTTATGTGACATCACATCAGGTGTACACCTAGGTAGAACCACTGACCCTAGCTAACTGTGAATTTTGTCTGGTCCTAGGTGGGATTCAAATTCAAAGCAGTGAGGGGCTAGCGATTACTGTACTGGTCAGGTACTATAACCACTCAACCATGCAAACCCTTCGATAAATACAATTACTAACTGATCAAAATGTGAAACCTGCTGACACTATGCTGTAACAAAAAGAAGAACCTAAACTTGGAATGAAGTTGAAGAGATTTCTACAACCATACCTAGCAACCTGAGGATGATAAATGTCTGGTCTTTTAAATAATTACAAAATGCTGGATCAATTCTCAGATAATTATCATAACTAGAATGATCTGTTTTTACCCACAGCACAAGTTAAGTACACAAACTGGAAAGTTTCAATGAAGATAAGCCAAAATATGACAAATTTACAGCAAAATATTGATCAATCTGTACGCAGACAATCCTGCAATGTAAATACTACAGCACTCTCCAGATATGGAAACAATAACAGTACATGCCAACCTAAGTTGATAATGTATGACTCAAGAATTTTTACGTGGCTACATTCTAAAATGAGAACCCTTGAGAAAAAATAGTTCTATATGTAGTATAAGAAACATAAATTTAGAAAATGTATCATTATTTACTACTAAGACATAACCTTAATATTACCTAAGGCCAGTAAAAAAAAACAATGTTTACTGTTTTCCGATCAAACAAATTTTTTGGCATTGACCATTAAGTTTCTAACAGCAAGTCCCAAGTACGAAAATGTTCAGGGACAAATTGTACTAATGAACAAATGGCACATACAGAAAAAAGTCTGAAAAGTTTTAGGACCAAGCTATCCCAAGAAACCAGAAACACAACTATTTTTCTTTCTGGCCTTAACACTTAAATTCCAAATTTCTAAAATAACTAATTTTATTTCAATGTGTTTTCCTGACCAAAAGAACATAAATTTCTCCATTCTACTTGAATTCTCTGAAGTACAAATTTAATCACATTGATCATTGTGTACTAGCACTAACACTAGAATTAAAATGTCTTGTTAAAACCAGGAACAAGTTATAACAACTTCAATGAAAGTATTGAACAATTGAATAATTCAGAAGTACCTAAGTTTATCACTTCCATTAAAGCGGTAAATTATACAGTGAAATACACTGCATGGATTGTCTAACCAGAACTAATGAAATCATTTATTGCAAGTTGGTCAATAACACATTGGAAGGTGGGTACACATAGAACTGACTGGTATGACAATCAATATGACACAACAAACAAGCAGCACACAGCCTCATCAGATACCATTAGATAAGTTCAATGTAAATCATTTAAAAAGGTTCAATGATATATCCTCAGGTAAATATTAGGACTGTTTCAACTTCCTGTTATATACCAGTACAGGTATATCCATGTTATATATTCATGAAACCACACACAGATTTTTCCCACATGTTGAGATAGGTACTAGTACCAACCAAATTGGGAAAAATCATCTTCAGTTTTGGAATTTTTTTCTGAAATTCTTTCTGAAATTTCTGAATTTTAAAGACAAACAGACATACAAAACTTATTGATCAGCCCTTGTATATATGAAAATATTTCATGTACAATATATATTCATTTGAGATAAAAAACATCAAACCAATTAAATCTCAGCAGATTGTAAGTATTATATCAGAGAAAGATAAAAAATGTGTCTGAATTTTACACAGGCATATAAAAAAACTAACCATTAGCACGTTTTTTTTTTGGTCATATTTTTCTCATAAGCATGATAAAACAAAGCTATCAGCACAGAATAAATCAGCATAGCATTAGAATAAGTCAATATCTGTTTTACACTTGTATGTAGGTCACATATAAGTACTTAAAAACTGAACAAAAGTATAAAAACTGGTTTTTAGTCTGGTATTAAACATCACAACATGTATTACACTTATAATATATTACATTTTAATCAAATGGTTCGTGACTACCGACAATTGACTTTTAATCAGATTTACATGAGAAACAAGCTATTTAAAGCTGGATAATATTATTGCTTAAAAGTGAGTGATCTCAAATCTATATTAACACAGGACAATTAGTAGGAAATAATATTTTCATTAATTCTTACAAAAGCAGCTTGAATAACAAATATTCCAATCCCACAATGTACTTAGTTTAAAAATATAGAAAGAATAATACTTTTAAATTTGACACTTTGTAAGAAAGTGAACTGAATCATGTTAAAGTATTGAGATATTAAATAGTGTTTGAGTACTGAGTATTGAGTTGTTGGTAGTTTTGTAGTGGTATGGAATTAAAGACAGACTCATTAGTACTTTATATCATGTTACTAAGCAACACAACTGAGTCGTAAATGGTAACCAATTAAAGATGAAAATAAACACTAAATCACACCACTGACAGGTAGATGAACAACACAAAATACACTTAACAACACAATTGACAGGTAGACAATCAACACAAAATACACTTAACAACACAATTGACAGGTAGATGAATAACACAAAATACACTTAACAACACAATTGACAGGTAGATGAACAACACAAAATACACTTAACAACACAATTGACGGGTAGATAATCAACACTAAATACAGCTAACCACACAATTGTCAGGCAGATAATCAACAATTGCAATTGACAGGTAGATGATAAACAATTGCAACTGACATATAAATGATAAACAATTGTAAATAAAAAACTTAACCGCACAATTGACATGTAGATCAATATCATATCACTTGGTATGTAATAAACATGTTAACACAATGTAAGTAACAAACACAATTTCACCATAATAAAATTTCAAAAGGTAAATAGCAACTTTGATTTCACCATAAAACAACTTCTCACCTTTAGATAATGGTTTGTCCGCATCTTTCAGAATATCAAACAGATCATGCCTGTCTTCTTTAAAAAGTTTAATCCTAGGAGATGGCTTAGGTTCTTTAAAGTTACTGTCGCTATGCGTAGGGTTACCTTTCTTTGGCATGTCTTAATGTATAACTAGCCAAACTAAACCTCAATCAAATAAAATCTAAGTCGAACATTCAAATAATTCACACCGCTTCAATAAGCTAACTAGTTTTCAATTAATGTTCTTCCTCAATGTTTAAATCCACAATTCTATTAAAATTTTGCCAATATCAATTTCCAAAAAACTTTCAAACGAGATATCTATATCTTTTCTATTCTTTTCTAATTGTTTACAATAAAATCTCCTGAATACAAGCTTTCTAACCAATCACTTCTTCAGTTCCTCATTATAGAAAATGTTTCCGATTCACTAAAAATGAATTCAAAAATCTATCACAAAATATCACAATGATTACCAAAAAGCTGCACCTAGTGATACAATAATACCTTTTCCATTTAACGGTTAAAATACTTCTGATACATTTAAACCAAGGTCAATTCCCAATACTCTGATAATACAATCAAAGAATGTTTTCTTAACATAAAATATCAAGCAGTTTTCTCATTAAGTGGCTAATACTTATCAGCTGAGTGGACAAAACTCCGAGACATGTAATAGACATTTAAATTAGTGTCACAAACAACTTAACTTTCTTTTTGAATGAAGGGAAATTAAATAATCACAACAAATTCACTGTGCGATAATACACAATTAAATTCCACACACTCACAGTTTTGCACACTTAAACAATTAAATCCAAAGATTTTATCACTCTGCTTGTTGGGTAAAGCAAATAAAACAGTAAAAATTGTTGAACACACTTAAGTTAAGGTTTTTTCTTAACACAAACACAACAAGCCCAACGTAGTGGGTGCACACTACTTTATCATGAAGGCTTATCAGCTAGTAATTATCTGTTACATACTATCATGCAATTCTTAATACAGATAAAATGTTTAATTCCTTTAAATCGCATTGTAACAATTGTGAGCAAGTAAATCTTATAAAGTTCAGCCTGTATCCAGGGACAGTATGGCAGTGGTTTAACAGCCCACGATACACTAAGATATATTTAATTTTATTCCACAAGGTATAAAGGCGTGGTTTGTATGCTACCAATTTAAGAACCTGTACACTGACTTATTTATCCTTAACATAAATTTGTTGAAGAATACAATTAACTATACTTTTAGAAAACTTATGTTTACCAACCAAACTCTATTAATGCAGCCTCTCACAAAAATAATTAATTATTTAAAGTAACCAAGGGTATTATTGACATTGTGAACAGTAGTTAAACACTGTTAGTATAAGGGGATATTATATTTAAAATACGCAGCGTGAACAATAAAATAAAGCTTAAACAAAGATTTATAATTTACAGCACACTGGGGATCAAATATTTAACACAATTCTATCAGGATTATCTTTAGTATGTTGGCAATAAGCTTAAATTAAATGGCTCCGATATAAGAAGGGCATAGGTCACGACAGATTCATGTAAGTACCGCTCAACGGTGGAATTACTGTAGACTTAAGTCTCAACAAGTTTTGTTTGACTAATCAATAAATAAATAATATGTACTGAATGATTTATTAAAGAATAGTAGGCATGACGGGTAAGGCCAGAAAAAAAATATAGTCCTGTTTTTTTTAACCAAAACAAGTGTAGGTAGGTCGCAAAACTTCTACTTTATTTCTAAGTATATCTATTGTGCTTTTGAGGCACAATTCTCCCTCAAGTGTTTTGAAATACAACAATATGGTTGCAATTTTTTTACTTTGCTATTAGAAACTTTAGAGTCAGTTCCATAAAATAGTGGCAGTTGGGTAACCAGCAACACAACTTACAAGCCTAATGTGTCAATACATGCCTGATTCAGCAACTTTAATATTGATTACATCAAACTTGTTACCATTTCATATTAATGAATTCATTCACAGAAAAATTATAACCTGCTGAAAATTTATTAAATATTGAACATTCAATGAAAAGGGTAAATTAGCTGGAATTTTATCATAATAAGTCATATCAAATTACTATAATACAATAAGGATTGATAATTGTCTGATGATTTAATTTTTGAACATACATACTATACATGAAATTTAATATTTTATCGATATCTCTGATTTACATGTATAGATAATGGAAAAGCTTTCAACTCTGATACTAACATTTTGATGTCACATTTTAACAAAAAAGCATTAATTATCAGTCATTAAATAATGATATTGACCAAGGTGCCAGTCACAGAGAAGGACATGAAATATGAAGGTCATTCATAAAGTTTGTCAATACAAATAATATTAACAAAAAATGGGCATGAATGTACTTTTAATGATTTGAACATATAACATATGCTATAATTCCATAAATTCTAGGGTACTTACAGGAGAGAAATCTTCATGGTAACCAATTTTGGAGCCATTTTAGCACTTAAAGATTTTTTTGTTGAATTTGCTCAACAAAACTGATAAGAAACTCATAAAAAGCACATGTCACAATATTCAATTTTAAAATATGACCTGACATACTGTTTGTAGCAAATGTGGGTCAAATTTAACGCAAGAAGCTTATCAGTCAATCAGCCATGATTACCAGACAATGAGTAAAAAAAATCACATGTCATAAAATGAGCACAAAGCTACACAGGATTATAAAACATTGGTTGTCAACCTTGGATATGGTTATTTCATGGAACATATCGATAGCAGTTTACATGAATAGCTTAAAGACAAGTGAAAATAAAGTTCTAAAGGTTTCTCTACAGCCATAAGTACTAATTTGGTGCAAGCTAATTTACTTTTAACAAAGAAAGCTAGCCATGAGATTTTTAAACAATTGTATGACATCTACCCAGTTGCATTATGATAACCGTGTGGCATTACTTCAGACGCAATGCAGCCACCTCATCGTCATCTCACAGAGTTTGTACAGCCAAGTTCAAAAGTTAACTGCATACAGCCCCTACAATATCAACCAGGGTTTGTTGCCCCCTATAAACCATTAGAACTGGCTTTAAAATAGTCTCATAACGGTTGCTTTTATGATACAGATCTTACAAATGGTAGATAATGTGTCAAAAAGCATCTTGACAAACTGTGACATGAGTATCATAATTTCATAACATCAAGGAGATAAGTACATGAACTTTATGACCCTTACAAATACTGGTCAAGTCACCATTACTGGGTATGAAATGAATATTGTAAAGCCATTCATCAATTGGCTTGAAACATATATCTCAGTCAATGTATGATATACAGCAAATAGGCAACATATCATATGTTGACTTCCCAAAACCCAGTAAATAAATAACCCCATGTATTTATTTGGCAACTTCCAATAACATTCAAGGGCTTCTGAAATCATAAATCTGCATTGTCCACGTAACTTAAGATCAATGTCAACATAGCATGTAAATCAGATAAAATATACACTTCAGACATTAGCTTCAAACATCACACAAAATGTCTGTACTCAATACTTCTAAGCACAATAGAAATGGATAATAAGAGTTTTAAGCATATTTATCCTTATATTCCAAAAAGCTAATTTTGCATAAATCCATGTAGAAACTCTTAATTTAATATTAATCATCAGCCATCTATGATTAATAGATCATCAATGGGACAACCATTGAAGTATTCGTAAAATGTATCATATTTATATATTAAAAAGAATTTTAATGTCACATTTAGCCACTAAAATATAAAGATTCTGAACTAGATTTTTATAAATAAAACTGCATTTACATCAATAAACAACAGAATAATGGAAATGTCCACTTGGAAGGGGGACAACTCCAAAGAATTCACAAGAACATAATACTATGAGTTGTATCCCCTTCTCAACTCAAACACAGCTTGAATCATCAATATTAATGGTAGACACAAAACCATTGAAGTCTTCATTATTATTAATGTTATTATTTTCAGGAGTTCAGTCTTTTTAAAACAAAAAAAACTATATTCATACTTTATACAAACGTCTAAACTTTTCTGGATATTTTTGTAGATTTCTGGTCATAATTAGGGCAGTTGGATAAAATTTTATAAATTTCCAAGTCACATAACAATATATATATATATATAGCAAAGCAAATGCATCAAAGGTACATTTATTATTAAATTGAAATTGGCATGACTAATGTGGTGCTCTGAGAAAGGAAAGATAAATCATTCTGGCCTATGCTACATGCATGTATTCATACATGTCTTAATAATGATAAGTATAAGCCTGTAAATAGATATTCTACACGCAAAGTTCACCACACAGATTGTTAGTTAATATTAATAATAACTGGTGAAAATTGCACACAAAAAAATAAAACAAATTTAATAAAAAAAGTCAATCCTATCTGATGAACTTTGGACACCCTTTAAACAAATTTGCTTTCACTACATCGATCATGACTTGCTTCCAACATGCAAACAGATACACAACTTAATGTCATAACTACAATTAGTATGAAACTTTATTACCCTATTTCTGATTCATTCAGATATGTTTAATAATTATATACGACATTAGTTATGTAAAACAGCAAAATCTGATAGACTGACTTAAGATGGAAAACTCAAAAACTGTTTCAACAATCAGTTAAATCCAAAATACACAGCATTTACTCACTGCATCTGATGTCCTCAATTCTCTCCATGTATTTGGTGATACTGGCACCTGAAATATAAATTTCAGTTAAAATCAAGTTTCAGACCTTAATTATACACAAACAGCTTAATGAAGCAAAATATGAGTAATACTAAGGTTTCATGATTTTTTGTTGGGGATTTAATTCTGTGGGTTTTGCGGGTTGGCTGATCCATGAAATCAAATACCACAGATATAAATACCAATGTATCTGACAATCTTCCGAAATTTGCCGATATCCCAAATTTAGCAACAACTTCCGGCATGTTCCGGAACTGGAAAATAACAACCTCCGACGATTCTATTCCTTCTTTATTCCTAGACACTAACCAGAGCATTTCATAACTGAAGTCTAGAACTTCAACCAACAGGAGCCAAGTAGCTCAAGAAATCAAAAATTATAGTCATAATAGGGAATTATCTTTAAAAAATCACAGTAACGTTACTTACACACTACATGCATTAAAAACAGGTGTATTATTCTTTTCTGACATAAAAAATACATAAAGAGAATAAAAATTTAAGTCATGTGTATACTGAAACATTTCATTTCTGTATTTTTTTATGTAGATCAATACCATTATACCAAACCCAAATCATTAAACAAGGATTGTTATTATGACTGTCACAGTATTTTCTGAGATGGGAGTTTCATACTCTTAGGTATGTTAAATTTAGGAATTCCTTTTTAGCTAATAATTGCCAATACCAGCCAACATGAAAAAAGAAATTCATCAAAAACCACTGATGAATTCAAAAAAGGTTTTTGAAATAATGGCAAGGAAATTTTAGAATTTAGTAGCATTTTAAATAAAAATTGTTATCATATAATCATACAAAGCTGCAAATCAAGTCAATCATTATCTGAGGCAGTGATCACCAAAGGCATGCGCCGTGCGACATAGACATTAATTTTTAAAATGTCACATCGTCTTTGGCCACTGATGTGCCTGTGGCACAATCACATGTTTTCAGTCCTTCCGTGTATGAAGTGAAGTGAGTATGATGTAAAAACTGCTGCTCTACATCGTCTGATGCTCTGTGTCAGACCCTTTACACTAGTTTTTTCTTTATGCAACCAGCGCCTAGCAGAAAGACACATACAAATAGTAAAGAAAACTTTTAATTGTTACTCAGTTATCGCCACATGAAAACGTCATATTGGTTTTCAAAATGTCACACTGATTTTGCATCTGAAAGGGCCATTGTTCATTAAGAAAATTTCTTTCCCGATCAATGGTGAGGTACTTGTCTAAGCCAATTGTCTACATTCCTTAGATTTTTCTACTGGTGTTTTTCATCAACAGAAGTCCATTTGAAAATCCAGACAAAAATTATTTGGTTTACAGTTTATTTTTGACTTTCATCAACAAAAAATCAATAATTCTGACAGCACAGACATTCAGTTACTGGACTAACCAGAATTTAAAACCTTTATCAATGGGTGATCTAGTGTGTATATTGTATATAAATAAAATGTTACAATGAATAAGCTAGGCCACAATAATAAACTAGGCAATAATGAAACCGATTGATTGTTACTGCTGATGAAAAAAGGATAGCAATCATGAAATGAGCTACAACAACTGGAATGATATTTGTGTGAGTCACTCTGTTGAGATTCTCAGATATGTGTAGATTATATGTCTCATTCAAGATTATATTAATCCATGGAAGCTAATGTCTGTATAGTATATGAAAAAGTACAGAGAGCTAGAAGGTCATCACGACCGTTGGTTATGAGGGTCTATTAAAGACATAAGAAACGCAATTAAATCGACCAAGTAAGTCGGCATGAACTGAACGATAATTTAAAAGATTACATACCGGTATCGACTGTGGCTTTGACATGACTGTATTTTGGATTTTCGGGCACTTTCTTGCTCAATGGCTGAAAAAAATAAGTTCAAAACGACAATTACATATTGAAATCCTTATCAAAATACAAAGTAGAAATACATGTAAATCGAATCAACAAATTATAATAAATGGTTACAAAGAAAATCAAACTTACATCAACTTTTTTTGGTCTTGACGTGCTTACGGAAGACATCTTTGTATATATTCGTAACGAGGTGAATGCGCATGCGTACAACAAACGCGCCTGCGTTTGAAGAATGTTTACTCTACGTCAAAGTTTACTTTATACGCGGTACAAATATGGGCATGTCATCGAAATTAATACAAACTGATAAGTTTGACATTAATATGTGGAAATCAGAGTTGTCATAGTTTAGTTTGGGCAAACTTACACACAATGTTTATAATGTGTTTTATATTCTTAAGATAAATCATGAACAAAGCATGAAAAACAATTTTGATCTTAAATGTTGTTATTGCATTCACTATAAATTCAATAGCTTGGATCAAATTGAACTCCGATGGTATAGCCTATACTTAATGCATGTTCAATCAGAGACTTAAATATCTTGTGGTTTCAGGTTCTGTATGTGATAGTATGTATATATGAACAAGCATTATAACAATTATTTAGCAGTGTACGTATTGAGAATAGTCCACATCCGAACCTTTCAGCAGAAAAAAACATTAGTTTAGGGGCTGCTCCTCACTGTTGCAAGTTCAATACTACTTGAGACCAGACAAAATACACATGTGAGGAAGCTGCTGAGAAAGTTGGTGGTAATACCCAGGTATATGATTGAGACCTTCCTCTGCCCTTAAAGCCCGAAAGTCACCAAATGAGTTTAGGCCTTACTACACCATCCCTTCAATGTGCTAGCCCCCTAATGGTTATATAATTAATCAGTGAGCAGTGATCAACATTGTCATTTTCTATGAGAATGAAGTATATGCCTGGACTGGTATACATGCATAGATTTTTACATACCTAAGAATAAAATGCATTTTAATGCATTTTGGATAATAATGCATGATACTTATTGCAATAAATAATTTGTTTCATTAAAGACAACATGATATAAATTCTTGCACTTAAGGTTTTTATTTTTACAAGTATGTTACATATAAATACAAATACAATAAGAAATATCCACACTGTTTAATAAATTAAGATTGAAATTATATCTTACACATAAAACAAGAATTAAAGAAGTATGGAAGGCTTAACAGGCAACATTAGTCTCTATACCCGGGGAAACATAACAAAGGTATTACACCTGGACTAGATTCTAAAAAAATAGCTATAATTTTTACATAGCATTATAAATACTGTAATCTGATTGTTTGAAAACGAAGCAAGAGCAGAAAATAAAAAGGTCATTCACTTATCAAAACTAGTTTTATCTGGATTCTAGGGAAATAGTCATTGGTAATCTACTTTTGAATATTTTTGATACAATTATTCTGTGCAGATTCCTCACATTGAGCTATCACAACTTTCAGTTTTCAGTCCTTTGATTTGACTATTTTTTGCTATGCTTCATTGGACATGTTAGAACCATTACATGTATGCTTTGTACAAACATTCAATGTAAAGGAATAAAATTGAACAGGTGAGTGCAAGAAGGGCCTATCTCCATTTGACAAAGGAGGAAGATAGGTACCTTCTTGCACTGAAAACTGACCATTCATTTAATCTTTTATTCTGTGTGTAATAAATGACCACGTAACCATCAGATAAATGCTTAAAAACAATAATAATCAAGCATAAAAAACCCCATGAATTTGACCATTGGTCATCTGTTACACAATCCAACTTTTAACAGTGGACAGATAGGTAAGCATTGACCTGGCTTCTTTATTATCTTAATTATTGTCTGAGAAAATGATGTGACTATACAGCAATACCTGATCAGGCAAGAAAAAATAGCAATTATGCTTCCAGCTGTTTGACCACAAAATAGGCAAGGTAAGTCACAAACATTTCTACTACATTTATCTCAAAATATTTTCCAACTCTGGATTCTGCTGATAGGAACTTAAGGGCTGGTCTAAAGGATAGGGTCTTTTGGGTAAATAGATGCACATGATTATTTTTATGACCTCATTATTCTCCACCTGCACTGTGGATACCTGAACAACACAATCTGATTTTATAGCATGGCATAACAGAGTGTTCTTCCATAGCTTAAAAAACACTACGCCAAAACAATTTCAAAAAATCAAATAACAATATCACAATAACCTACTGGTCACATAAATTTTAACCCCTAGGTGTTAAGATCGCATACATAAAATCTCACCACAAAATAGGTAAGAAGTTAACTAAAAACAATTCTTCACAGTTGAATAACAGGAAATAAAATTCTTTAAAATATCAAAAGAAATAAAAGTATATTAAGTATAGCTAAAACAAATGCCATATATGTAATAATATTTCCAAATGTTCAAGTGATAAAGTAAATGCGCTTTTTTATAAATATCTATATATTCATGGGTGAAAGTTGAAAATTTTTCAAAAAAAAGGGAAACCTTAACCTCGGTGCCATGGAAACAATAAAAACCAGTAGGGTCTGGACCAGGGGAAAACCTGAGATTCTGGAAAATTCCAGAAAACTTTAAACCATGGATATTTAGTTTCCAATGAAGACCTTCTTAAGATTTTCCGATGCAGAATCATTAAAGTATCATAGCACAATAATGTTAGAACAAGGTTATCATAGTTCAGCAATAAATTTCATTTGATGTCCTGACAAGCAGAGACTTATAATGCATGACCAATGTTCACCTTAGCTTATGTAACCGATACAAAAGTGAAAGTTGAAAATTTTGAATAACTGGAAAACTTAAGTTTGGTGTTGTGGAAATAATAAAAATCAGTGCCATCCTGACTGGCTAAAAGTGAAAACTTCAGCCCATGCTGGAAAAATATCACCCATGCAAAGAAGACAAAGATAAAGAAATAATCATTTAATGCTATCATCATCATCACTTAAAACGTGACATCATAACATGTTCTTGTATGAACACTGGACCTCACGTCAGATTCATCAATTAAATACACTTTTTTTGTATCACATTTAAAAATTGTGTGAAACTTGAAATAGTCACAAAATATCTCAGTTCTCCGGACGTCTGTTTTCCACTTCCACCACAACAGTTTGTGCTAACACATCGTATGCTGCACGATTAAATCGAAAGAAGAATGCTGTGAAACATGCAGGAAAGAAGAATGCTAAACTGAAGTTCTTTATAATGGATCTGATAAGTGCACTGAAAAAGACAGTAAAATATGGAATTAGTCTGTATGAAAATGATATCCATAGATGAAAATGATATTGAAAACCTGAACAACTTAATTGTAGTTTTGACATTCTGGAAGGCATTTACATCCATTATACGTAGTACTAATTTCAAAGTCAAAATCATTTTAAGGGTTTAATAAGAGCCCTATACTACTAGTAATACTAGTGTATGCTCAACCAAACAGAAATATGTCAGAATAATGTGAGCTATGATTAATACAGTTTTAGTTGATGATACTATGAAATGAAAATAAAAATGAAGTAAACATCACAGGGTAGTATCAAGAATGGTGAATGTATTATATATTATATTATGTATTATACACAGTCCAAATAAAGCAGTACCACTTACTTAATAAATCCTGGATTACTAGCACCAACAACAGATACATGACCATTTCTTGTTTCCCTTATTTGAGAAAATGAAATAACTTTTAACTGCATTATCTTTTTTCCTGGTGTTGCCCCACCTACAGAGCCAGCATATCCCCGTCTTAAACACATAGTCTGGAAAAAAACAAGAGGTTTAACATTTTAAAAAAATAATTTTATAACCATTACCAAATTATTTTTTTTAAATGGCATTCTTCCGAGGTGAACAAATTTGGCTATGTTTTATTTTCCTTAGCACCAACCTAGAAAATTGGTATCTTCTTTTCAGACATAACTACAATAAATTATAAATTCACATATATTTTTGAAATGACTACAGTCCTGTTTGAATATGACAAGAAATACTCACCTCCACTAATGTAATACATAATCTGTTAACAACTTCCAGTGCAATTAGTTCTGAGGTAAGACTAAATACTTTATCATAATCTAACTCTGAAATGTCAGTCAGAATGGGAAACTGTGCCTCCAAATCTAAAATATTTTCTTCCCTGAAATCAAAAACAAGTAAATGATACATACCACAATGAAACCTGTTATACAATGTATATAAATATAATTCCTTCAAACAGGCATCAAGATTTTATTGAAATATTAATCATTTAAACTTATGACACAGCATAAAAACAATATTACATTGAACTTGAACAAACATTCAGGTAAAACTTCATAAACATTCATTGATTAAATGATGTACATGACTATAACAATGGAAAATGAAATTTAAGAGAAATTTGAAATCCTAGGGCCCATTTCATAGATATTTCTCAGCTAAAAAGATAAAACCTTAAAAAGTCTAGTCAATGGTATATACTTCAGACATTTACAACCGCAGGGAAATTACAGTAACAAGTAAGCAAGTCACCTAACTACATCTAAAATACATCTAAGATTTTATTTTAGAGAACTGGTATAACTGCAAGATTTAGATTGCTGAGAATAAGCACATAAACACTGCAAAAGATATCATACATGTATCCCATTTGTTTAAGCACAGCAACTGTAACCAGAATTTTTGTATAAAACAACAACACGAAGTCAAGAAATTCAGCCACAACTCTTCGCCATAACATTGGTATCTTGTATTGTGTACCTACAACAAAAATAAAAGAAACTATAGATGTATGTACATAACAATGTAATGTGAGACATTTCCTTTATTTGGCTTCATCTCATTAAGAGGATGACCTATCTGAATCCATTATGAAAAGCAAACAAGCAAAAAGTCGAACTAATCACTCAATTAATCAACATGTATGCACAACAATAGTTGCTTTAAGACCCAAGCTATGAAATAAATATAATCCAGAGACCGTTTTGATATCAATCCTTTAAGCATAGGATGAGCTTGTATAGAAGTTGACTCATACTAAAATAATAAATATACCTGCACAAAATACTCAGAAGGGTGTGACACAGTATAGACAGATACTATATCAAAATATATAATTATATAATTAATGTACCTTCCACATTTCCAGGAATTGATCCATTCTGTTGCGAATGAGAATTATTAGCAAAGTTGCCATTTGATTGCGTAGGAGCAGGGTTAGCCTGACTAAACATCATATTCTGTGGAATTGAAGACATCATTTGAGATTGAAATGTGCTGAACGTTGTTATCAGTCTATACTGAAACAACCAACAATGTAAAACTTGGGCATACTCTCGCATGTTTTTGTACTGTATTTCAGGTTGCTGGCTGTTATATCCATACATACTGTATGGATATTGAGAATTCCAAGCGGTTCCATTCACTTTTTCAACATTCTCGCCGTTCTGCTCATTCTTTTTCCTATTTTTTCCGGGTTCAGTATGAATATTTTCACCACAGTCAGCCATTTTGCGGTTACTCGTTATTACAGCACACAGTGATAAACACTTATAAATACAATAATGATTACCTCCCTTTTTCGGAATTATTGTATTATACGAGTTGTTTCCCTTCGTAACGAAAAATATAATACGAAAAAAAAGATATTTCTTTTATTGATGATATTGCGTCCAGAGAACCAAATAGGTCGGGTTTACCCAAGCTGTTGGAAGCAATAATCAACGATACGTAACAAGTTTTCACTTGATTCAGAACCAGTACTATACTTGTTCCACCATTATAGTAAATTGGGAGCGTGAAAAATCTATGGTCTCAACCGGGGATCGAACCCGGGACCCCTAGCACTGTAGGCGGACACTCAACCACGTCGCTAAAGAGTTAACCCTATAGCAAGGCTGTTGAAAGTGGCCCATATTCCTACAATCACTACACACGCAAGGACTCTACATTAGTCTGTATTGTAGAGTCCCTGTTCCACACAACAAATTGCTCAACACAAATTACATCAGCTGTGGAGGTCGAATGACCTTAAATATAACGTATTCAACTAGAGAACATTTGCAAAATACAGAGTTTGAATTCACGCACTGGAGGTCCTTTGACCAAATGCCCCCCAATAGATCTAAGCGAGCAGACACAATCACAGAACAAGCAAGCAATATGAATGCAACAAACAAATACAACAAACAAATACATTTTGTACATGGAATTGATCATAATATTGCCTTATTGCAAATATAATTACTAGTCTAAACTCATTCGATACTTTATCTTCTACACACATAAATATTTATGCCAAGAGAAACTTTTGGATGTCTGTATTTCACAATACAATACTTAAGTATGTTATGATAGACACAAGATGCCAAAGGAAAGAAATGGTTCCAAACAGTTTATCCAGTGAAGTGCTTACATCATCCCAAGTAACTTTAGTAATGTCATTATCCCTGTCAATTCTGTTCCTATCATCACTGACTTCAATTGTTGCCTCATTGACATTTCTCTCACCACTAGACGCAGCTTTAACACGAGAGAGAGTTTCACACGTTTACAATTGGTCAAATTAATAAGTGAGATGAAAAATGACGGTACAGATGTGTTGGTTGACACATGATAGATCTTTAAATTAATTACCACGGTCGTCATTATGAAAAAAACTGAGAACAAAGTTCGAAAGGAGGAAGTGGAATATTTTCGCCATGTTTAGAGAACTTCTTGGTATGTTTTCTCCAATTACTGTGAAAAACACAGCCTTTGATAAGAGAATTGTTGTTGGAAAGGATGCACGTTCACCAGATTCGGGAGGAAGAATGAACACAAGTAGGTTCAGTACAGACACCAAAATTATCGGAGTAACAACGTTCATGAATGCATATGATGATTGCCTTTTCATCTTTAGCTCAATAGTGTACATGCATACAGAAAAACTATTTTCAGACGATGGTGTTTCAGCTCGAGCTGTGGCTTGGAGAAATTTCCATTCTCCATTTTGTGACAAATTATTGGTTAAAACTTGTTCCTAACGGAGTTAAATTGGTATTCGTTCACAGAGCTTCCCCATTGAGTTAGAAAGATCTTACATGTTTGAGTATCAAATGGATAATTAGTGATATCAATATTGCACGTAGCACTCAGCACATCCGCTGGAGCCCATAGCGCGACTCCCGTATATTGGTAATCAACCAAATAGTGTCCTAATCTTTCGCCCACTGATGTAACTGTACCACTTGGGTTCACAATAATCAGATTGGGTTTCCATACACTTGATGTTTGGAGTTTAGTTCTGTTTATAAGACCATATTATAATGTTTCCCACATAGTAGTGCAGTCTTTCCAAACCATAGTTGTTATTCCGACTACAGATAGTTTACCAACTATCTCATCTAGTTCTAGTATAGCCAGAAGTGAAAATGTGAGGTTGACCATCATAGGATCAGATTGGTTGGCTACTGGTCTCACTGTCTTGCTATAGTTTGCCAGTAAGTCAGAATGTAAATGAACAGCGTCTTCATAGGTTTGACACACGATAGTTGGGACGACAAAGAGACTGAACATCAGCATGCAGGTTGGTTTGGTTACAATAGTTAAGACCAAATACGAACTCCTGAATAAGAAAGAAGTGTTTCAAAAAATCACCAACTATTTAGGAAATCACAAATGTCTATTTTTCCAGAAGACTATATCTACCATATGCTATGTTTACATGGGCAAAAAAAGGATATATATTAGTAGCGTAAATGTTGCATGGATTGGCTGAGTCTTTTCAAAACAGAAAACGACGTGACCGTATAGCTTAACAGGTTAACTCGAGTTCCAGTTCGTGAGTCTAGAAGCACATCATCACAAAAACCTTTAAAATTAAATTCATGATTATAAAAATTTATCAATAAATAAAAAATTGCTAGAACGAAAGGGAAAGTAAACGGTGTTTTAAACTGACCTTTATTAATTATATCTATTCCCACTTGAACTAACTAGTTCTCAAATTGGATGCTGAAACTCACAACTGTGCTCTTTGTAAGGCTTGCAATCCACATAATTTAGTGATGAGAAATGTTTGAACTCAACAGAGGAACATACAAACCGATGAATTAATTGACTCAATCTTTTTAATTCCAATACGTTGCGTTAATTGGTTTCATGAGTCTTATCTCACTTTTCCATCCCAGATACAGCAAAGGGAATTTAATATTGCATAGATATTTAAGTGTTTTCTGTTATATGTGACTCGACATTTGATTTCATGGAAGCAAAATAATCACCCAATTATGTAAAATGCAAGAGGGTTGCAAATGAGCATTAACATTTTGTTTGGTCTTTCATTACCTAGTGATGCAGAATGTTGTAAATTTTAGCAAAATATATTCTCATATCGCAGTATTCTATTTGATCCTGTTAATCAATTGCAGTTAAATGTGTTTGAAAGTGGCGCCGGTTTTTAATCATTTATTTGCGAATCACTTCGTGCACGTCAGGGATACATTGTCGTACAAACTCACAAGTGCGAATATCTCTTCATTATCTGCTGGAAAACCACGAGAAGAGAATGTTGCAATCATAAAACAGATTCAGTGCATCCAAACAAATGAAATACAAATGTACATGCATTATATTTCAACTTTCTGTCTTAGATGTACCATGAAAAGATCGCCTGTTGCAAATGTTGCACTAAATGTAATTACAAAATCTTGTACTAAATGTAATTGAGTGGACTTATTATAATACGATCATCTCGTCATAATAACCACTTTTTTCGGACCGGTCTGCAATTGGTTATAGATATCAAAATACACAAATAATATGTAAACAGTAAACATTGTAAATATATATATAAATGGATAAAATATAATACATGTAATTAGTAAAAATATAAACAACTTAAACTTCTATAAAATGAACAGTTATTAATGAAACAATCAAATTAGACCTGTGTGAATATCAAATGCCCCAAGAATTTGATGCATTATACCTTTACTAAATTGATGTCGTCAAACCTATTACCCTATTACCACGTGCAATTTTTACACGCGACTCATGGGGTAACTTTGTTTACCTGGTCCTTTGGATGTCTCGTTTCTTGGCTGTGTATACAAATGGTGAATACCCGACTGGTTTTTGTTAAATGTACGTACCAAAGAACATCACTGAGCTAACCCGGTGACACAATATTTCATTGGGTCCGAAGTTTACATATACAAATTGCAGTGCAACTTAATATCTATAAAAATAATTTCGAATGCAAGGAATCACGCATTTTTATTTCCAATATTCATCAATAAACAAATTGCGTCGATGCGTCATAGTTGGCCCTGTTCTTCATATAAATACAGACTGAGTGGCTAGTTGTAACGTCTGTAACAAAATCAGAGATTCATAGCGCTCTGAAGCAAGGGAAACAACTGTTGATGGACTAAATATAAACTGGTACTCGTTCTTAAGGAGAACGGACCGAGAACCAGTGTATTTAACGATTTACTTAAAAATTGAAAACGAGGCTCCGTCAGTCGATGAATCCAAAATGGCGACCTATTTGAGAAATAAAATGCAAATTCTATTTATTTTTATAATTTACTTGTGTTTTTCATTATATACAGTGAAATCAGATGACAATTTTCCTTCAAAATCAGAGTAAGTACTTTACAACCGTATGTATTCAATGTATTTAATCTATTGATTCAATTAGGCATTTTTATTTGTTTTTATATATCTAAATGCTCGGCATTGGACCGAATCGAAGCGGAGATTCTGAATGTATACTTAACGAAAATTTAGAATACTTCTCCTTTTGCGTTATGCATGGTACTTTTTGTAGAAGTATATATTTTATCCTGTCTTGCCAACTTATTGATATTAGTGCATTAAGAGTCCTAAACCATCGACAAATCTCATTAACAACACGGGCATATATCAAGAGATCAATGAAAGTGCAGAAAGTGGGCTTGTATCTTTTTCATTTGGTCTCAGATATATCGTTAAATCTGAACTGCGGAATAAAATAATAATAATATACTTCACTGTTAGCTTTATGATAGGCTCCATGAATATATGCTGATTTTAAATTTTTATACAATTTTAATGATGGTAAAATAAATGAATTTCATTTTTTTGTAGTTGATATTTATTCAGTCTTATTCAGTCTTGATTCATTGTACAATCATCAGAACATCATTAAGTTCTAAAAAATTTGACCTGCAGGGTTTTTTGGGGGCCGTTTTGACGACCGATATTTGGTCTTGTTCCAATGGCAAAAGCATGTTTTTTTCCACTTTGCAAGGCAAAAATTCCCAATTTAAGCCAGAAAGAAAAATGAAAAAAAAAAATTAATTTACAACAGTTCAAATGTTTATTGAATGTTTAAATCATTTAAATAACATAGATAGCAATATCTAAAAACAAAAATAAACATAATATTTGTTATTTTTTAGTTTTATTTGATTATTTTTTGTTATTTTATACAGTGTGGCTTTTTCCCAATTTGTCCGAAATGTCGCGAAAATTCCCAATACTGGGGGTCTGGTCATATCCCCTAAATGCTGAGAAAAAACCCTGACATGTTTGCCCAATTTTGGCATGCACCATAATCAAATTGAGGTCTATTTTCGTTCAACTTAACTGTTCAAATCAAGTAACTGACAAATTAATAAATGTCTTTTTTGAAAACAATGCTGGGAAGTATATGAAGATCAATTATATTTAATGCAGCATTTGCAAAAGGCGTGTGTACTTCTAAAGGAGAAGGTTGTAATATTATTACATATATTTATATTAATATTATTAGTTTATTAAATTTGGAAGTGCTCTAAATTCTCATTATTAGACCTTTGCTGCTCTTATGTGTATGGCAAAGTTCCGTAGCATACTGTGACAATTTTTTGTTATATAATGTAACTTGATAGGTATTAGGTTTTCAAGGATTTTGCTGGTATACATAATAAAATGGATGATAGGGTTACAAACAATAAATATGTTACTTAAAATCATTCTGACTTTGCTATCACTAGGGAGTTATTCAAGTTTATGTGTATTTGAATTCACTTGGCTTAGCAAGTGATTTATCTAAAAGAGCAAATGCTGTAGTGTTTTGAAATTTACATCAAATAAATAATTCATAATCCATATAAATATAAAATATGAGTGTCATGCAACGTAAGTATGTACTATTTTGTGTTTGATTTCATAAGTTTTAACTGAAGATACTTGCATCTTGAAAACCAGCATTAATCAAATCAGATTTAACAAAATCACACTAATACTCTTAGCAATAGCCTCTGTTCTAGAATACTTGCCATGTATTTGTAAACATGGCATTACTTGTGCTAAAGTAATTATTTCACGTAATCATTTACTTATTTATGATGCAAGGTGTTCATTATAATATGGTCTATAAATTCAAGGAGATGCTCAAAACTGCTATTGTAAATAATTAGATGCAACAAACATCAATATTGCCTGTGGTTGTGGTCAGGACGACTCATCTCTTTTGTTAATGAATATATTGATCACTGTGTAATTGTAGTCGGGGTTTTTTCCTTGTATAGCAGGGGCTGGTTATAGGCATCTTTCCTCCAGGAAAAATCTTTAAAATCAAGCAGTTTTCCCCTAAAGTTCAGTTTACATCAAGTTTTTTCTTCCCCTCTGCAAAAATCCTGTGTTATTTTCCCCCATATATAAGAAAAAGGCCCTTCCCCTAGCTGTGAAAAAAGCTCTACTCTGTTTTCTTTGAATCCACATACCCTGTTATTACACATGCTTATTGGAATATCTTTTCAGATTTTTTGGAACATTACTTTGAGTAGTGCAAATCACAATGACAAACTTAAAGTTATCGAACAGTTTCTCTGTCATTCATGACTTTTGGCAGTCTCAAAAGCTGTCCTGTATGTCTGAATGTAAAACATTTAATGATTTTTATCATTTAGCTGAAAATAAGGAAACTGTTTTCTTACTACAAAACAGATACATTGTACTTCTTTTGAAAATTTCTCCCTGCATTCAATTTTTTTTTTTTAAAAGTAGATGTCAAAAGTTGAGGGTCAAAAGGATCCTTGGCTGATGATGATTCGAAGAGTAAACAAAATTTCTTTCTAATTTTATTTTGAATTGGACCCATTGGTACAAATTCTAAAGAGTCAAAAGCTTTATTTACTGATTTCAAGACTCACAATGGTGTTTTCAGGGTCAAATGAAAGCTCTAAAAGTAGAAGAAACAGTAAATTTGAGGTCAGTAGGTGATTAGGTCTTATGTCAACCAAAGAACAAAACAGTAAAATGATGTATATTTTCAATATGGTGTGGTGTATTGTACATAATGCAAAACTGAACCAATGTCAGTTGGGATGTGGGGATTTATTTATTGATTCAGTTGTGTAACTGCAAACCAACACTGGATGGCCTTGCTGTTATTAGTATTTTAACGCTAGAATTAGTCCATGAATTACAAATGTATAGAAACCAGAATCTAACTACCATATGAGCATGAATATTTTATAGTCATTTACAGTTATTTTGTCTGTATGGAAATATGAACTTGTTTATGGGGATTATATTATAGATGTATATACTTCACATTTGGGACCCAAAAGGGCCTTTTGGAACTAAGAAAACAGGATTGTCTGTGAAGCATTAAATATGGACCATACATATGTGTAGCTTGTTAACAAAATTTTGCAGATTATTGGGTTCTAAAACAATATAGATCGTATACGGCTGTTATATACATAATCAGATAACAGATCACCACTTGTTTTCTGATGTAATATTTTCATTATCTGGATGCATTTCTCTATTGGTCTATTGAATTTACAATGCATGTGGGCATTGTGGCTGCTAAATTGCTTTTGGTACCTTCCCCATAAACAACAACTACAGCAACAACATTTATGAAGTGCCTTTGTTTTACTTAATTTAATTATTGTTTTGCATGACTGTGTGAAGATTACAGAAGTGTCAGACATATTTGACATTCAATGAATTAGTAGGGGTTTTTCAGCTGACTTGTATAACATTGTTTTATTCTGATAAAGCCAGAAAAAAATCTTGTCTATGGTTTCCCGATCGACTCTATGTTTGGACGCAACCCTTAAGTTTCTAAGAGCAAAATCTTAAGTACAAAAATAGTTGGGGATAATTCACACCTACCTACCTATCTTATTTTTTGGTTCAAGTAACCTTAAACATGAATCTTTTTTTCTAGTCTAATCTTAACACTATCTTGGTGTTGTAGCGATATTGTAGTATCTGTCTATAATTAACTAATTATAAATACAGTAGATGAAGATGAAGCTACAACATTGTGTCTGGGAAGGCATCTGGAGATAATTATATAACTCTGGCATCCCAGTATTGTTGTATTGATCCACATTTTAATTCCCTATCTAGTACACCATACTTTATCGATCTCTGGTGTTAAGTGTTTTTTCTTTAGAAATCCCTTATCTGCTCTCAGTGTTTCTCCTGGTTTTATGATTAAAATCTGTATAAATGTTTTGTAACTAAAATGTTTTGCTTAAGGACATGTGTTTGTGTTTGCTATATTTTCATGCATGTTTTATTAATTATAATAGACTATAACCTACCTGTTATCTATGACCTTTGTGTGCTTGTTTACAGGCTGGTCTGTGTTAGCAACACATAATTTTTGCTTTAGGAGAGGACTGGCCTGTATCAAATTTTGTTCTCTTAATAATCTGTAACAATGTTTTTTTTTTTTCAGCTAAACCCATTATAAATTGAATTCAAACAGGTTCAGTACTAGCAAATACTTGACACATTTTTTTATAACAGTGAGTCCAAGTTTAATCATTTACTAAAATTCGCAGAAGATATCTTCACTTGGATAATGGTATCTCCCTGAGTTAACAGAATTATATTGTACAAATTTATTGATCAGATTGTTCATACTGAAACATTTTGTAACAATCAGTGGTAGTAAACATTGTGTATCCTAGATGTTAACATTCAGAGTCATGATTGTTGTATTTTAGGAGATTTTTTTGCAGAACATGTTCACAGAGAGCGCAAATGTATTTGAAAGAATTTGGGAAAACATCTGGGTCCATTACTTTGTTATTGTCAGAAAAATTCACTGCAATAATAAAAATGATTTACAAAATGTAGCAAAGTTTAATCGGATTTTATCAAGATTCATAAAACTTAAAAGATATGTGTTTGGATAAACATCTAGGTCCATTACATTATTTTATTTTATGTCTGATAAATTTGTTCTGATAATTAGCATGAAATCAGCAGTAATACCAGGTTTTTCCCTTCTATAGCAGGGGCCATTAATAGGTGTCTTCCACTCAAGAAAAATCTTAAAAATCATTCAGTTTTCCCCTAAAATTCAGTTTACATCAATGATCAAGTTTTTTCTTCCCCTTGTTTGAAAAAATACTATGTTATTTTTCCTCAAATTTAAGAAAAAGGCTCCTTCCCCTTCCGGTAAAAAAGCTCTGAATACTGACAAAAAACAGCAAAGTTTAACTTGATTTATCTTGATGTATGTAAAAGTTGTTGACAATAAAAATGTATATGTCAAGCTATTTGCATAATATCATGAATATCTCGAGATTATATTATGATAATCTTCATAGTAGAAACAAACTTGTAAGGTAATGTTTTTAGTATGAATTGACATACAGTAATTTTGTCTTCTTGCGGACAACTTGGTCATGTATAAGTTCCCACCATCCTGTCCTATTCCTGTGTTTTCCTGTTAATGATATGTTTATGATGTTTTATTGTCTAAATTTCAGTATGAAGTCATGGAGTGATGTATTGTCTAAATCTTTGATAAGAGAATGTGATAAAGCTACCAATTATGACTTTGTTTCTGGAGTGAGTATCAAATACAACTTGTAATTTCAATAAATTCTCTCAACTTGTAATTTCAATAAATTCTCTCAATGATGATGATTACATCAACTCATCGAGAGAAACTGGTTTTATATCAATTTTCATCTAAAATTGTTGTTATGTTACATGGGACAACAGTTTGATTATTACAAGGGAAGTTACAAAATACAAGCACCTTGTGGACCCTTTTTTGAAGAATATGTTGCCTGGGGTCAAAGGTTATAAAATTTGAGATTGGTCTTAAGTTATTTTTTTGTGCTTTCAGTATTTTCGACTTAATTTTGTTGAGATTATACTTTTTTTGATAATGTTCTATATTTAATTATTGAAAATACCTACCTACATGCGTGGCAAACATACATTATTAGTCTGACAAGTTGATTGCTAAGAATGAGATTTTGAGCTTCTGGACTGATCTCAAGTTTTATAACCTCAGATCCAGGAAAGTGAATAATACATACTGTAGGTGATATAAGCCTAAATATTTTCGTACTTTGGAATTGGCTGATAGAAACTTAATGGTCAACATCACAAAATTTTGTCTGAGCATACATGTACATGTAAATTATTCTTATATTTTTTATTTCAGCTGTACAACAATACCAACAACATTAACCAGTTCACGTATCTGAAAGAATTTTCACTGAAATTTGAGAAGATTGATGTAGAACAAATTGTTAGTGATTATGCTAAAGCACTCAGTAACATGTTGTTAAAAAAAATGGAAGCTCTAAATGTAAGTTTTAGTTTTATTTGTTGAATGTGCAGTAGGACGCAACTTTTTAAAATCAATATTGTTTTCTAGTTAAAGACTATAAATGATATATCCATAAAAAATTATGAAATAGTTGGAACAAATTCTGCAACTTTGTGTTAAGTTTACCTTTTATTTATATATTTGTTTGTATTTCAGAGATCAGTTGATGCTGCGGAGAAAGCTGCAGCCAATCATACATGGAACAATAATATTAAGGTAATGTTACATTGTATGTAATGTTGATGTTTGTCAATTATTCGAGAGATTCTGTCGTATATAGCTCGGTAATGTGTGATTTGGCTATCTTTGTTTAAAATCTTTTTGTTGTATTGGGTGTACAAGCTATTAACATGTATTTGAGAATTTTGTACTTTTAGATGTTACAATTAATATCATTTCTTTGATTCTCTGAAAAAAAATTGTAGAGATATGTATTTGTACACCTATTTATGTTCATGTGAATCCACATCATCCTGTTGGAATATGTAAATTACTTAGTAAGGATATGTGACTTACTTAATACCTTCTCATGTGACCAGATTTGAGTGAAGTTATTATGTAAACAGTGCTCTGATAAAATCATGCAATAAGGTTATTTTATTTCAGAAGACAGATTTCAGTTGTTTGAAGGCTAAAAATATAGCAGCGAATGATTCACGACTGGTTAAAAGTGATCGTTTTAAACAGTACATAATACCAAATATGTCCAGTGTTCATATTCCTGTAGAAATCTATGATGGAGGTAAGTTTATCAGTTCCATTCTTGTATCATGTTTATTTTATGTATATTAGCTATAGAATATCTGTGTTATACATTACAAGTCTTGTCATGTGATTTTGTGGGTTGAAACAAACATTTTTTTTTCATATAATTTATGCAAAAAAGTTTTCATTAGACTAAATTAGTTTCACCCACTTCTGCTTATTGATTACAAAGATTGAACATTGTTCATTGCTCATCTGTTTGTTCATGCTAATTATTTTCCATATTTTCCAAAATCACATCACATGACTCGATGTTATTCTCGACTGAAGTTTGTATGAAATCTTTGTGTGAAATTGTGCAAAAAAGTTTACATTTTATTATTTATTTTAAATATTTTTCACCTTGACCTTCATTGAATTTAAATTCTATTGTTTAATGGTGCTCTCTGTTGCATTGAAGCAAGGCATATTGTTAATATATTGAGCTGTTGGCTGAATCAGGGTATTGGACTCTCTTAATTATTTTGTTTTGCTAAACAACCATCTTGCTGGTTACTCATTGTTCTGAACACCTAGTGGTTAGTTTCATTTGGCAATAATTAACTGCATGAATAATTTGTTTTTGTTTTTTTTCTTTGCTTAATTATTTAGATCTTAACAATGTATTGAGTGATAAGTTCATGCCTTTAGTTCCTCTTGTCATTAAATGCTGACCCTTAAAACCAAATTATTTGTTAGGTTTGTTCTATAATAAAACAACATAGGGTTGAATTTTGAACTGAGGCTGTTCATTGAAAATATTTGAAGATTTCTTGCTAGAGATGATTGATTTTAAATTATCTTGTATCTTTTATCTAATTTTATTTTTATTGTTCATTGAGGACAGCTAATTTATTTTGTTATTTTTTACTGGTGTCTTGTGAAAACTGTATGCTCTGTACCATTTGATAATTTATATTTGTTTGTATAATAACTGTGTTGATGAATCATATTTTGTAACTCAGTGAAGTCAGCATACATTAATTTCTAAGCTGGGATACTTGGGGAGTATAGTTAAGATACATAGAATTATAAGCTGGGATACTTTTGGTGTGTAGTTCAGATACATAGAATTATAAGCTGGGATACTTGTGGTGTATAGTTAAGATACATAGAATTATAAGCTGGGATACTCTTAGTGTATAGTTCAGATACATAGAATTATAAGCTGGGATACCCTCTGTATAGTTAAGATACATTGAATTATGAGCTGGCTTCTATAAGCTGGCTTGATGGATGTATTCCTCACATGTAAAGTTTGATCCTAGGTAGGATTTTTGCTCACAACAGTGGGGAGGGGCTAGTGATTCCTAGTCAGAGACTCTCACTACTAGACCACAGAGGTTATACATGTTGATACTGAGGAATAGAGATTATTCAATAGAGGTGAAACGATTAATCGCGATCCATTGCGAACCGCGATTTTTCATGCTCGATTCGATTCGATTCAATGACGGCAATTTCGATTCGATTTTTTTTTTGGTAATACCTACTTTCATTTTCCATAGTATGAGAGTCAAAATGACTGAAATCTAACGAGATCAGCATTCTTCTCGTGTCGTCAGGCTCTTTACTGTTTCAGTTTTTCCTATTCACAAGTTTTATGTTTCGTTTGTTCTATTGTTTACAGTATTTAAGAAAATACATTCCATCGTAAACTAGTGGGATAGCTATTTTATTCTTGTCCTATTTAATTCCTTTTAAAATCGAAAATCGAATCGAAAAATTGAATCGTGGGATGAAAAATCGAAATCGAATCGAAATTTTTTGAATCGTTTCACCTCTATTATTCAATATACTGATTATACTAGTGACCATGTTCAGTTTCCATTATTGTTTAGCATTATTTAATCTTTCAATAATACTTGTATGCGACCAAATATGTTTGTATTTGCTTTCAAGTATTGTAGAGATATATTAATGAGATACAAAGGGACTGAGTTATTAATATACTCCTGTATAATCAATTATTTATTCTTTTATATTGATATAAATAATAAAACTCTGAGGTATTTATTTCCTCTGCACACAGTCATCTAATTATCCTTGTTATGTATTAAATTGTTAAGTATTACCCTTGACAACTATAAGAACCCCTAAATATTTGTTATTTTTTATGATAAACTAGTTATATGGAAGGAAAGGTTCTTATCAAAAGCAGGGGTTGACTAAAATGGAGGTTGTCATAAGCGAGAAGTGATCTGTGTTCTCACAGTAATGAGAGAGGCTGTTGATAGGAGCAGGTTAAGGGACTGGTTAGGGACTAACTTAAGGGGCTGTTTTGGGGGTGATAGGAGCAGGTTAAGGACTGGTTAGGGACTAACTTAAGGGGCTGTTTTAGGGGATGATAGGAACAGGTTAAGGACTGGTTAGGGACTAACTTAAGGGGCTGTTTTAGGGGATGATAGGAGCAGGTTAGGGACTGGTTAGGGACTAACTTAAGGGGCTGTTTTAGGGGATGATAGGAGCAGGTTAAGGACTGGTTAGGGACTAACTTAAGGGGCTGTTTTAGGGGATGATAGGAACAGGTTAAGGGATTGATAGAGGGACTAGCTGAAGGGTAGGTTGAAGGTTGATGTTTTGATTAAATTTTATTATAATGTATCAGACTACTTCACTGAGTTATTTAAAATTGATGACTGTCTTAGTTTGTTTTATCAACATTCAATTGTAGAAATTATACATATGTACATTGTATTCACTTTACATACATACTCTCTATATAACACCATTCCTCTACTTGTCCATCTATCCACTTACTGTATATATAATAATATAGTCAAGATCTGTCCGTCCATCTATCTGTCTGTCACTGCTTAACATCTTTAAAATATTTCCTTTTATCTTGAGCATTTTTTTAATCATTTGATGTATCTGTTGAATTTTAGCAATTTAGGGTCACCTATGCATAAATAATTTTTTGTAGCTTTATATAAAATACAAGAAAATATTAAGATACATCTGAGTTGTTTATCTGTTTGCTATTGTGTGATTTGTGGTAAAATCAGTCAGACAGACAGTCAGGCTGACAGATGGACATATAGTGGGTTGAAAAAATCATACCTTTTCAGATTCATAGCTTTAGTACAACTGAAGTGATCGCCTTTATCTTGAAAATGGCATTTTAAGAAAATAAAACTCTACCTCAGTTTTATACATGATGTACAGGTTTCTTCTTTCAATAGAATTATATATTCTTATGTCAGAGTGATAGCTTATAACAATGTATTTTGAACGTAAAAGCCTTCCTACAGCTAGTTATTGATAATACTGACTGGCTTTTGTTACAGACATTACATTGAATTATACAATGAATACAAATTAGTGTCACAGACAGTTAGCTGTTATAATTGTATGTATTTCTTTTGTGCTTTTTCGTTAGTCAAACTAGTACCACAATGGTCTATGGAAGAAAAAATACCCAGGGGTAAATCTGTAGAAAACACTATTGTGCATGGTAGATTGCAAATCCCATAACCTTGAAGAAAATCCACAAAATGTACCCACTTCAGCAACTCATTATTTGCTTTTCATGATGTAAATCAAAGATTGTCCATGTCTAACATTGCTGTCAGATTTTTCCTGATCATTGTGATTTTGTTCTGTCTGAGACAATTTTAGCCTGTGGACATCTCAGCTATTTTAGTCACACTTAAATTTGGGAACTTAGTTTGAATGCAAAGATGTATTATTATGAAAACTTGTTTAACAAGTAATACCAGTATATAGTAAGTATAGTATACCAAGAGTTTAATCAAGAAAAAAGTAATGCCTATTCTTAAAAGTGGAGAAAGACTGGTTATTCCCCAAGACTTTGATAAATTTACATAATTTTGTTGATTTTCTTGTTGTAATCTTAAACTATCAACACAGTTATTGTTTTGTAGATTGTATTAAAATGCTGATATCTTGTCTTGTTTTTTTTATTATTATTTTTTATGCTTTGCTTTGTTGCATTTTCTGTGCATTGAACATTTTTGTTGATAGATGTCGGATTTTATTTGAGTTAAATCTAAAGTTTTGTGTATAATGTCTTCTGAGTTTATGAATTAGTTCGTACATTCATAGATATATTTGTAGTATGTGTATGATTACTTATTTCAACTTAAACTTTTATCTGAATGATGAATTTATATGAGACATAATTTAAAAAAAATTGCTATATGTAAGGCCAGAAAAAAATGTCATTGTGGGTTGACTAAAAAAATTAGGGAAAGTGGGTCAGAGCTTTCCTTTTTCTCTTTCTTGTGAAACTCCTTTTGTGAGACTACTGGGTAAGGCCTAAAAAACAATAGGTTTGTGTCTGGTTACACGACTGACCCATCTTTTACCTGCCGACTTAGAAGTTTTTACGGCATCCAAATCGTAGTGCTATGTTGTAATTTTCACAACAGTGTTGCCGATATATGTTAAAAAACCTAAAAAAAAATCCCTACCTACCGACCCATATTTTTTGGGGCATGTAACTGGAAACAAACCAGAAACAGAATTTTTTTTCTGGCCTGTTAAAAATACTTGGAACAGTTCAAACCTGAATCTAAAACTGTTTTACATGTACAATCAATAAAAGTCTAACCAGTAAAGTCTCCTTAATTAGTGTAAGTGCACTTGTTTCTAGATTTGAGTGTGAGGCAATCTGATACTGAATTATTCTGGCATTATATAGATGTGTGAGGCTAGAAAAAAAATAGTATGTTCATGGTAACTTGTCCCGCCCCCCAAAAAAGGGTAGATTGTTTTCTAATTTTTTTCTAAACATACCTTTCAAAGTTTCAAACTTAGGAGGTATGATTTGTCTCCAAATATCTTTGTACTTTGGATTTTTGTGTCAGAAAGTCAGTGACAAAATTAGTGTCAGTTGGGTAACTTGATAACTTGATTATAACACTGTATTGTGTCATACTAAATGAAGTATGTTAATTTATTGAGATACATCTCTGATGTGTTTTATTGTTGTTTGACTTGGAGTGGAATACATGTTGTATTTTAACATGTTATCAGTCTGATATGATTTATGGTACTTTTTATGTATCTGATATATAGAATATTTATCACAAACAATTTATAAAAGGATAACAGTTAGGCTAGACAAGAAATTAGTAATTAGTATTTTCACTTTTATTCAGTTTGTTCAATTATCTCTTGGAAGTTAGTAATTTTCTCAATAAATTCTTTTCATCTTTTCAATTTTTCATGCCTCTTATCACTAAGTGTGTTAATTAAATGACTACGATGATATTTTTTCTGTCTGAAAACCTTAATATACTTTTATCAGACAGTAAATGATTTTTTTGTTTCAATTGTAATAAAAATGCAACTGCAATCACCTAATTGAAACAATGTCCCTAAGAAATTAAGGGTCAAATCGTAACCTTAGGTAAATGAAACAATGATCCTTATTATTGTTGCTGTAGGACCCAGACTTTATTTCTGGTGTTCCATACATATTTCTGTATTTTTGTCAATGTCTGGTTGATGTGTTCTGTCCAAATAAATGATTGTCTACCTTGAAAGGATAGATAATTCACCTTTACGTTCATTCCAAATCAACACGAAGTATATAAGTTAGGTTTAATTAACTTAAATCACACCATTATTTCTGACTGTATGTCTACATATGGTGTACTTCTTACTGATTTTTTTGTTGTATTCATCTCTAAAATGCCTGACAGTTGAATTTGTTTAGGGGCTATCTGTTCTGTAGAAGTCTTTGAAAATGGTTTGTTTTCAATCTGGTACTCTCACATCTAAATATCTATTAAATCCATATGACCGTAATTTAACATCAAAGTTAAATTATGAGCTGATATGAACAATAATTAAATGTATTTAAGTGTTGAGTATTGCATGTGATCAAATTCAGTATTGTTTTCATCTTGTATTCTTGTGACTATTTGTTATTCTTTATTTAATTAAGTATCCTGATTTTGGACTATTTACAGATGTTGAGATATTGAATGGTTTACAGTGGTCAGCGGCTTTAGATAAAACATTTATGAAGAACTATGAGAATGATCCTGAGATTCTGTGGCAATATTTTGGTAGCCAGAGTGGTTTTATGAGAACATTACCAGGTAATGTACCCTAACTATCAGCTTACACCTTTTTTACCTAGTACTTCGTTTAGAAAATCACAGGAAACGGGCAAAACGTGTATCGGTGCTTTACACCGGGCATGATAAAGTACCAGGAGGTCTATTTGAAAAGAGTAGAGAAATATATATCCTCAGTTCTGCTGTATCGTCTCCCCTCTCTCTGGGGGCGGTTCTTAAATTACCATAGCTGTCAAATGGGCCGTTAAACAACAAATAAACAAACAAATAAATAAACAAATACACCTTTTGTACTTTTGGGGTAAAATTTGTCCCCAGATATTTTCGTACTTTGGATTTTGCTGTTAGGAACTTTAGGGTCTGTTCCAAAAGATGGTCAGGTAATTGTAAACATGACTATTTTTTTGGCCTTATTATATTCTTAAGGATTAATGTTCATATATTTCATAAACAGACAAATTTCTATATCATTTTATGAAGGTATATTTATTATACAGTTATTAAAACAAGGTTTACAACTTATTTAGGTATAGTTTAATTTATTATTTGGTATATTTACATATTTAATTATTTACTGTAATTTTTTCATACTCAACAAGAAATGTAAATTAATTATTGGATGAATACAGTTTATATTCAGGAATTATGCATGTTATCATGCTGATGTTTACAATAATAGCTGATGGACCTATATAAATTCAATAACTATTAGTTGATACCGTAATACAAAATATTTAATCAGCTGACTGTAAATATCACTTTAATATTTCTAGCTAGCAGATGGGAGACTGGTGAGGATGAAGTGGACTTGTATGATGTTAGAAGACGACCATGGTTTGTGTCTTGTACATTTATCTCACCTTTAAAATTCTTTGACACTATTGATTAAAAGCCTGGGTTACTTTGTATAACAGTACTAAAAGCTAATGTATCAACAGATTTGCTCCCATAGGCCTCCATGGACGAATGGTTACAGCCTCTGACTAGTAATCACAAGCCCCTCATTAGTGTGAGTTCAAATTGCACAAGGGACCAAATTTCATAGGTGTGGAAGCTAGCTTACAGAAAATTAGTGGTTCACCAGCACCAGACAAATTTCACATATATTTATTTTAGACTTGCATGTATATAGAAGTTATTTAAATATTTCAGGTATACACAAGGATCAAGTTCTCCTAAGGATATGCTGATACTTATTGATACGTAAGTTATATATATGTACATGTTATGTATAACTTTTGATTGAATTTATTTTTTTGGAATCATTAAAATGTTAATGGATTTGTATTATTTTATTCTGAAGGAACTGGTGATGTGTCACCGAGCATTGACTCCAAACACTTACATAAAACAATCAGTATGTAATGCAGGAAGTCTTATATTTGATTATAAATTGTAATAAGTTGTAATCACAGGGGTCTCTGAGGTCAAGTGGTTATGGACCTGACTTGTAAATCACTAAGCCTTCACGGAGTTGGATCCTATTCTAAACTACACAAATTTCACATATGAGGAAACTGTCCAGCTAGCTTACAAAAAGGTACATGCCTGGGGTCTTCCTCTACCATTAAATGTAGAAAAGTTGCCAACTAACTCTGATTGTTGCTGCAAAATTAAACCCTAGTTAAAAAAAAGTATTAATCCTATTCAGCTCCTGTTAAAAGAAGGTTTAGAGTTTCTGCACATAGGGTAAAGAAACAAAAAAAATGTGCACACATATTCAGGCTGAAGGAAATTCATTCTCATTTTGTGTGAGGTTGTCTCAGACGTACCCTTCAGCTGTACTGTCTGGGTTGGTTTTTTGTCTAGTGTTAATAAATGAATTATTTTTGTTGATAGTGTTGGTTAGAACTTTGGAGTTTTCCAGACTCGATAATTTATTATCTGATAGTCAGATGGTCAGACAAATTTTATTCTGCCTTAATTTTGTTGAAAATATCTGCAACAGCCACCGTTGAACTATGCTGTAAAATCATGTGCTATTGTTATCGTATGAGTCATTTTATTGTATTGATATTTTAGTGAACATAGCACCTTGTTTCCATAGAAACAAAAGATGCAAATTAGATGTTATTTATTCTGGTTGATATATTGAGTGTTGAATGTTTTGATGTACGATCATTGAATATAACTCTTAATGTTTTCACATCAAATATACCTGTCTAGTCTGAAGCTGATTCTGTTTTTACTTTTACCATAAGAAATATTTTGCCAATTTCATGTTGATTTCTTAACATTTGTTTACATCATGATCCAAACTACAAACTTCAGAATCTCTGCACTCACATATTATTACTCAGATTCATCATTCAAATCTCTGCACACACATGTTATCACGCAAACTTCAGCACTCAAATCTGCATTCCTGTATTATCACTCAAGCAGCACTCAATTCTGCATTCCTGTATTATCACTCAAACTTCAGCACTCAATTCCGCATTCCTGTATTATCACTCAAACTTCAGTACTCAATTCTGCATTTCTGTATTATCACTCAAACTTCAGTACTCAATTCTGCATTCCTGTATTATCACTCAAACTTCTGCACTCAATTCTGCATTCCTGTATTATCACTCAAACTTCAGCACTCAATTCTGCATTCCTGTATTATCGCTCAAGCAGCACTCAATTCTGCATTCCTGTATTATCACTCAAACTTCAGCACTCAAATCTCAGGACTCGTATATCATCATGCTCACATGGTGAGTTTTGTGGTATTGCAGCTATTTCTGACTCTTTCCCATTCCATTCTGTCTTTGTTTGTCTGGACCACACTGATTTTTAATGTCTCTATGGCACCTAGACCAGTTTTATGTGATACTGAGCTTAAGTCTTCAGGTTTTCAAAATTTACTACCCCTTTTCACCCATGAATTCATAATAGCAAGTTTTAGAACTTTTTGATGTATCATTTATGACATCTAGTTTAGATATACCTGAATACAATAATTCAATCTATTTTATAGGAGTGGTAGTGTGTATGGACAAGCCTTAGAGTTGATGAAAGTTGCTGTTAAGTCACTGTTGGATACGCTTGGAGAGAATGACTTTGTTTACATTGCTCAGGTACAATCCACCTAGCCTGAGTCCAAGATTGTTAAAATCTCAATTTTGTGTTTTTAGTACTTTCAAGTTAATATAATTAAGATTATATTACTATTCGAACAGAACTCTGTATGCATATCAAATGGTAAAAAATATTTACATGGCAATGATAATGATGAGCATGACATGATCATCCTTTGTTAAAGGTTGGTCTGTCAGTCTTAGTCAACAATTATACTGTAAACATATGCTTAAAATCACACACTAGACCGAATCTTCTGGAAATTTAATGGAAATGATTACTTCAGTGATATTTAGATGAAGATTACACAGTCAGATATACATGTATACTACCTGGACTTTCTCAGGTGATTATTACAAGCACTTGTTATTTGATTACAGTGATGGGAATTTACTATGAATATTTCCTAATTCTGGTGTCTATGTTATTTTATAGTTTAGTGAAGAGGCTCATGGTGTATCTAAATGTTTTAATGGAACATTTGTACAGGCTAACTACTTGAATAAAATGGTGAGTACTTTATGTCCAGTTCTATGTTGGATGACGTTTATTGTATACATCTGTAGTTGTAAAATTTGGCATTTTTAAGATGTTCTTGCATTGGCAGGTTTTAATAGTTTCATCGCCAACCACCAAAATAAATCCATGTCCTGCCTCAATAAATAAAAAATGTGATTTAAGTCCTCAAGAGTTACATTCCTTTGACAAAGTAATTGGCACCCATTTTATTTTGGCGGTCTGCATCGAATGTATGTAGACCTCTATGTACATTGATAGATTGTTGTATTTATTACAGAAACTGCGAGATGAAGTGGACCAGATTAAAGCTAGAGGAATGGCTGACTTCACCGTTGGGCTGGAATATGCCTTCAAGCAATTCATTAAGGTAACACTTTATATAAAATTATATAGAATTGTTAAAATTATATAGAAATGATAAAGTTATACAGAATTGTTGAAGTTTTATAGAAGTGATAACATAATATTGAATTGTTGAATTTATATAGAACTGTTAAAGTTGTATAGAATTGTTGAAGTTATATTGATTTGCTAAAGTTGTATGGAATAGTTAAAGTTAGATGGAGTTGTTCATGTCATATAGAATTAATGATAGAGTAGTAATTTTATCATGAAAAATTGGCTGTTAATTGAGATGTATGATGTTGTAGTTGGATAATGAGACAGAAGGTAGGCGGGGTGCTGGATGTAATAGAATGATCATGTTACTGACTGATGGCGGAACTGAGAGAGCTGAAGATACGTTCAAGAAATATAATCCAAAAGATAACCAGGTATGTATACTGTAACCAGTGTCCTACATATGTGACATATGAATATAATTATCTGGTATGGAGCTATAATAGAAAAATTGCTTTTTTTCTTGGAATGCAGTGTGTTGGACATATATGTTTTGTATGAATTCACTTGTTGCAGGAATTCTGTATGTAGGAGTTTATTTTGAAAATAAGTAGCCTAAGGGGTTGGAGCATTCTGATAATATTTTCTTAATAACTCAAATCAATTTTGTGTTGGCCCACTCACCACACATTTGCTCATTAATCAAAAAATGATCAAAGGGGGCATTTCACTTAACTCTGAAGTAAACGTCTTGGATTAGAAATGAGAAAATATGAGAAACTGGAGCCATCTGATTGGCTTAAAATATAGGTCAAACTATTAAGTGACATTATTTCGATAAAATCTGTGGTATTTGGAACTATTGTAGTGGTTTCATGTGCATATTATTTGTTTTATATTCAGAATTATCGAGTGTTCTCCTATGCAGTTGGACCTACAGCCAATCCTGTTGCAGTGATACGATGGATGGCTTGTGCCAACAGAGGTAAGTAATTAGAATCCCCATTATATTGTTTTGTGTTGTCTGTGTATCAGTATGAGTGTTAAAACAGTTCAACATGTCATATCAGAGTTTGCATGATTGAGACAGCTTTCCACCAAAGATTTTAAGGTTTAAACTGAAGCAGTTTAAAAGAATCTGTTGAATAGAATAGAAATATGCACAAATATGAAACATGATGTACCCATGGACTATAGTCAATTACTGTCAAATCTGTCTCATCAAGGTCAAAGGTTATGGGTACTCTGAAATATGACATTATGTAGATTGTAGTTAGAACTGTCTCATCAAGGTCATAGTATTGACACTGTGAATTATGACATTGTGTGAAATGTCTGTCATTTGATCTCTGCATTTGTTGCATATTACTAGCACTGTGTAATTCATCATTTACTCACTAAAATTAACTTACATGTACCATTATACTATCAAATTATTAAATCTGTATTACAGGTTACTTCTCACAAATACCAGCTATGGGGGCCGTTAGATCTAAAGTTCAGGTAAGTTCAGTTACATGATTATTGTCAATTTAGTTGTTTCTTAATATAAAAATAGAAAATGTAGGATTGTTTTGAAATATCAATATTTCATAGTTTGAAGAATGGACTCAAAGTCATGGCTATAATGTCAGCTTCATAAATTAGCTTTGATTTCATATGTATGGACATTAATTAATGGATTAAAAATTATATTCATGTAAATCATTTTGTTTCAGGAGTTATCACTGATAACTTGGTTTTGTAATTTTGATGATTGTTATTATTCTTTACTGATCATAGTTTGCATCAGAATTTGTCAGTTCAGAAAATCAAACCATTAATTGCATATAACATTGATCTAAAAATGCCCCAATGCTGTTAAATTGCTTGTTTATTTTTAGAAATGAATTAAAATCAGACATTTTCTTGAGTGTGAACTAGTATTTTTGTTTAATTCTAAATTTTAAAAGAGAAATTAACATTAAAATAAAGTAACTAATCATTTTGAAGTAATCATATTGTTTATGTAGAATTTTTAGACTAACACATTTCAGTGAAATATCTGGTTTTTTGTTCATTGTTTGATAGCGTATTGTAAGTTTGGTACACAACTGTTACTCAGTGGTTGGTTACCATAGCTGTGTTAATAGTTATGCACTTAAACTTCATGTTTAGTGAGAAACGGTCTATAGTAATGTATATTATGTGATTCTATTCCTGCTATGACAACATTATAGGAGTACGTGAACGTGATAGCTCGACCACTAGCATTAAATCAGGCTAAGAATGACTATGTATTATGGACGAGTGTTTATCCCGGGGCTAATCATGTGGTACTCATTCTGTTCTCTCTACTTATTTTTATGCACTTTGTTCTTATAAACTAAAAGTACAATTCAAGTTTTATTCTTGCTTGGTGTGATTAGTAATGTAATTTGTCTGACATTAGTTAACATTTGTAACGTTTTTTAATTCTGTGGTTACTGTCATGAGTTTTGGAACGATCCAGAATTGTGTTTTTAAGTCTGACTTGGACCAACCCAGAATTTGATTTAAATAACAGAATTCTGGGTCAGTCCAAAAGTTTGAATTGGCACGAATTCTGCGTTGGTTCATAAGTCAGAATTGAACAGAATTCTGGGTCGGTCTAAAAGTCAGAATTGGGTCGGTTCAATCATTTTTGGAAGTCACTGATGAGGCTGGGCAGGGAGGACAGTATGACTTGGTGTGTACTAAATTGAGATCAGAACCCAGTTACAGTTATAATTTTTAAGCTTTTATCCACACCTGCAAGATTTTATCTAGAATTGTATTTTTCAGATTGATACATGTATTTACTATAGATAATTTTGTTTCTGTTTCAGTTTTAGAACACAGTTATTTCATAATCTTTCCTACATTAAATCCTCAGTGTTCTTACTTCAATATTGCCATTTTGTGTATACTTTTATAAGATATATGTCTATATATTGGTGTTGTTTTGTTCAGGGAATTTACTATACAGTTAGTCATGCTCTGTGTATTCAGTGTAATGCTATAACTTATCAGAAATGATTAACTAGATTTTATAGTTTCTATGGCACCAGGCTTAAGTTTTTTGCCATTCTTAAAATTGTTCAACTCTCTCCCATGTCAACGTAGGGATATGGTATGTATACACAGAGCTAGGTTGACTGTAAGAAGATTATATTTATTATTTGTTACATCCTTATCCTGATGCTGGAGACTGGATCATTCTTTCTGTCTTTACTTAGTTTTTTTAAGCAAAGTATTTATTATTCTGATTTGTAAAGTCAGTCAAGTTTGAATGTTTTTTTTTTACTCTTTAATATTTCAATCACCTCACAAAATTCAGTCTGAGTTATCAATTTTGAGTATTTAAAGATCTGTAATTAATCTGGGCATGCATTTTAAATGATTTTGTTGTTTTAATTAATACTTTATAACGGTTACTGCTTAATATTTGCTCCTGAAAGATTTGTGATTTAAAATGAGTAAAAATTAGAAGTTTTAGCCAAAGAGGAAACAAGATCTATGTGTATACATGTTATTTCTACATACAGTCCTAATAAGATACAAACTATAAACTAACCTACTGGTGTAAGAATGTCAGTCTGGTTAAGGCTTCATGAGAGAATCTAGTCTACTAAACGACATACATGTGGATGCTAGTTTTCTGGTGTATGCCAGAAATTCTGGCTTGTCCATATCCTGTTCTGAGTTCACAGGTCTGGACCAGTTTGGTTTTTATTGTTCCCATGGCGATCAAGTTTGAATTTCCAGGTTTTTCAAAATTTTCAACTTTCACTCATGCATATGTTCTATAATAATAATAATAATAATGATAATAATAATAATAATAATAGTATACTGTATATACAAGAGTGGGATGGTCAGACTGGTTTAAGTTTTATAAGTGGGCTGTTTGAACTGTATGAAGCTTGCCGCATGATGTGTGATGCATGATTGATGGATAGTGTGTTCAGTTTGTACCAGGATATCCTCCAGTCTTTCTTCAAAGTCTTAGTTTTTTTTTGCTTATCTTTATATTTTATTCACACAATGTTTGTAAATGTGCTGATTTTGATGACCATGAATACAACTTAACAGTAATTTAGTTAGCTTAGGATATGATCTCATGTAGGAAATATGACTTCATTTTGAATTACTGATGTTACTTCCAATCTGTGATGTTCAATTTTATGCCTTAAGCCTGCAGTTGTTTCATTTTTTCTAACATGTTTTATTCCTATCAGATTGGGTATGTTCCTAAAACATTTACATATTTAAGTGATAATAAGATTTGTGCTTATAAACTTTTTAACTCCCTAGCTCTACATAAATGACAGAATTATTTGAGATTTGTGCTATCCATATATTTTAGTTTAAAATATTTCTTCCTTAAGCTAATGAATTATTGATACGGTTCTATAAAACTTCATCTGCCTATCACCTGATACGTCATGGATGTCTTCTCTTCTGTTAGCCTCCAGGTTGTATTGATTTCTCTTCAACAATACATATATGGTGACGAGTATCACTCCTGACTAAGGAAATTTGATTATTTTGTGAAGAAATGTTCCATTTCAGATTTACACAGCAGTTCTGAGATGTGTACTGCGTATCTAACCGAATTTTTTCCTGTGTTTCAGATCAAATCATCGCAGAGCTTATTTTTGTTTATTTCATTCTATAGTATTGCTTAATTTTCATTTGTAGATTATTTTATTATTTTTCAATGTTGTGACATTTGTTTTCCTTTCATTTTGTGTCTAGTGAGCATGTGACCTTGACATTTAGTTGCAGTTTGATCATTTGACCTTTGATATTGGTATGTGACCTTGACCTTTGGTTATGATTTAGTTTGCTAGTGTGATGTTTGTATAACATGCATGACTTGCTGTACTTTACATGAATTCAGTGATTTGAATATTCAGTTTGAGTTTTTTAATTACAATGAAGAAACTTTTTATAGTTTATGCTTATTTTAGTATTTTGATCCAAGTTAGGTTTTATTCAAATTCTTGCCCACTTGTAATCACTGGTCCATTTATTGAATTACATGATCAATAAAGGATGTCTGTTTAGATATCATTTTTTAATGGCTATTTCTGTATAAAATACTTCACATTCAAGATTTTGTGTCCTAAAACTGTTTCATGTGAAGCACAGTATTAGATGCTTGCTAGAAATTCATGTTTTGTTGCATTGTTATAACAAAATCCTATTATCTTTGCATCCATGTGTTGAGATTTCCGATTCAGGTCCTTATATTCCAACCAATGTTTAACAGATCCAGACATATTTTGATGCCATTTCCTCCAAGAATATTAGCGCCTAATATGTCTAGATGTGCTAGCTTTGTTCATGATGTGTCTACATATGTTAGAATCCCAGAATATCGTACATCACCTATTATATATAATGTCTATTATTTGTAAATCTATTTGCTGCCTGTTTGGTGGTATGTACTAGAACATCATGTAATCGCCTGCCTTCTCATAAACCATATCAGTCTATCAACCTTCAGTATTAAAACAGACATCTTTGAATTTTCTTCTAAATAAGTTTCCATGTAAACGTAATGTTTCCAGTAATTGTTATTTACGATGAAGTCTGATGTTTAGCTGACAGGGACGTAATTTTGTTATGTTTATAGATGAGGTGTAATGAATCATGTTTTGTGCTGAATAAATAGAGGAATTGACTTGTTTACAGACAGGAAATATTTTCTCATTTATTGTAACATCTTTGCCAAGGCCAAGAAATGGTTTTTCTGCATAAACTTAGCTTTTAGGACAGAAAAAATAGAATATATGAAAAATGCTACAAATTTCTGAAAGCATATTCATTTCAGATAAACGTAACTTAACGTTTACATATTGATAAAATGATTGTAACATTTAGTTTCAATTCTCTCTCATTTTGGTCCTGGGTAGGGGGGGGGGTCAAAGCTCTCAAGGTCTTGTTTAATTTATTAATTTTGCATCAATATATATTAATTTGCATGTGGCATTGAGGGATAAGCACTGTTTTTTTTTCATGTGTACAAACACTGGGTGGATTGAAATGTGGGTGTTGGGAAAAAGGTTATGAACCATTTTGCACCTTTTTCATGCTGCTGTATATTGGGGTCTCAGGGTTACCGTAATCAATATAAGTCTTATATTTTTCTTCTTGTGCACCTGATGTATACTGGTATATAGAATTACGGTGGCATGGAAATATCTCAATACCAGGTCTAACTTGATGTTTTGTACTCACTCTGACAGATTGTGTCATAAATAATGTTTGAAACTTTTCAAAGTCTGATTGCTTGAAGTGAAAGGTAATCTTACCATGGTAACTTGTGTTTTTTTATACTAAAACTCTGAGGTGATCCTTTTAAATGTTTTGTTGCTAATTAATCTTTTTAGTTAACTATTTGTCTAATTTTTCTTATTTGATGTTCTTTTATTGTTTGTAATTGTTTTTTGGTTGATATGCCAGCACTTTGTTTTGTACTCTATGTTGCAGATATTAAATGTGTTACATGTATATTGAACATATACTTTGATGTGTTCATAGTTCTCTTTTATGTTAAACTAATTGTTTTATCGTGTACAGGAGTATTTATCTAAGTCCGCAGAGACTAAAGCCGCCCACAGTATCAGTTTACAGGAGAGGTACCAGTTTAGTGTGAAACGCCGGGTAACTAAAAATTCTTGAATGTGAATCAAAGTACTGGAATGGGGTTATAAAGCATTTAATCTGTATTAATACATTGACAAACTACACTGAATGGTTTGTGGAAGTCACTCTGTCACTGCACTAGCTCAGACAATGTTTTTGAAATTAATTCTATTTTTGAAAGAGATTTTGTTGATTTTATTGTCTTTTTTGTCTGTTTCCATGATTATGTTTGATTCCATAAACCATTTTATATCACCAAGTTTTGCCATGTTCTATTTTTACTACTAATACAATTGTATTCATGATTTCAGAAATGTTCAAGAACTACCATCTTGTAGAAAAAAGTCAATTTCATGTGAAACAAAATTCTTATTTAACTTGAAACATGTTAACTAGTGGTATGATTGAACTTGTGTGATTTTTTACAATTTGTTGTTAAGCTTTTATTTCACTCATTTTACATGATGTTAGTGATGTGAGCTTATTTTGTGAAAAATCGAACAACTGCTACCTTTTATTTTTAACATGACCTTGAATTGAATTAGAATTATATATAGGTAATTACACTTTACAGGAACATATACAATACTGTGACTGAAATTTTAAGAAAGTACACACTAAAAACAATGCTACTTCATTGGTTGTTAACAGAAAATAATTTATAACCTTTGTGTTGCCTGGAATTACCTATTAGCCTGAAGCTGAAAGCCCCTTATTTCCATTTGGTTGTATCAGTTTTCATTAGGTGTCAAAATCAGATAATAATGTGAAGAGTCAACATGATTTCCTTTGGTACAAATTCTCAAGAGTCAGAAGCTCTAATTTACTAATTTCAAAAGTCAAAATACTGTTTTAAGGGTCAAATGAATGCCATGTATTACTTATATTAAAGTAAAATAAGAAATTGGCTTTTTTCTACTATTTTAGTGTTTCATTTATTTTTCACAAGCAGTCCTCAGATAAATATCTTGCTTTTTTATTATTTATTAGGAATTAATACATAGTTTATCTTTAGTCTGAATAATTTTAGTCATAGTTTCATTAAGTGAATTTATATTGGGAGATAGTTTAGAACTATTGTCACTCATGCTTTACTAAAACTGCTTTCATTAATTTCTTTATCTTGTTGTACATAGATTGTATTTAAGCATTTAGTAGTCATTACGCTTATATTAACATCAAATCTATTGTTTAGAATTTAGCAATATATTTTAGAGGCTGCTAAAATGATTCATGGAAAACTGAAAATTCTGGCTGACTGCTAAGTAGAACATTTTGCTTCATTCATGCGTCTGTTTTAACCTTATATATGTAATTAATTACGAAGAAATTGAAATATTTGTGGTCGATTGTTTTTAAAATATTCTATTGTTGTAATGGAAGTCAGGATTAAGGTTGTCCATGATTTTATGTGATACATGAAAACTGATATTTAGCATGTAACACTTATTACTTGCTTTAATAATGTATACTAAAATTATGCCTGATTTGTATAAATGTATCATCACATTGTGAGTCCTGTTTTACAATGTTTGAATTTTTGAGTTGAACTTTGATGTGTTCAGTAAGATTCTCTTAAATCACTCCAGTGCAGTGTATGGTAGATGCTGTTTTATGATGTTACTCTGAGCATTATAACCCTACCCCACTTACCAGCATACAAATCAGTATTTCTGGAATTGCATTTTGGATTCAATTACTGTAAATTTGGTAAATCTAAATATGGGACCAAAATGGTCTTAACGCTCAGGTGGCCCCATTGTCAGATTAAAATAAAGAAGAAACATAGGAAACCAGACCAGAAATACGAGGTCTTTTATTTAGGTAATCATAATACTGAGATGATTGTCAGATGAAGTATAACTGGATTAATTTTTGATATTTCTATTTTTCCTGAGAGAAGAGTTGGCAGTCATTGTAACATTAATGAACAGAAAAAGCTGTTAAAAAATCTCTCCCAATATATTGTACCCAGTCCTCACCACCCTATAACTTCTGTATAAAAGACCTGATTATTTTTTGGTTAAAATTATTGTAGTCTCAACAGTATGCTAGTCTGGAAAGACAGATTTATGCTATTTGATGGCCTTAAGGGTAGGTGTCTATAGACACACATAATAATGCTTTAATGTGGACAAGTCTTTGTGGAAGTGTGCGTCTCAGAGTAAATTATCTGATGAATGTAGACATGGTAATGATTAGATGTCAGAAAAGTCTGCCCTATCATGGATCTACATCTTCATTTGATGTATTTAATGTGTCTCATTCTTCTGTGGAAACTTCCTACTTTACATTTGTTCTATTATGTGTGTCTGTCTGTGCACAGACGTCCAAGACAGTTATCTAGACTCCATCAAATATCCATTCCTTAGACTTAGTTAGAAAATACTAGTCTGACAGTTACTGCTAGTATAAAAAGTGTCTTATTATTTTATTGACAAGTATTCTGTTTTGTGTTTGTTTTGAAGGAATATGTTCCGGTGACAGGCCGACCGCCAGCCCTTTATTACAAAAAAACTTTCCAATGGAACGATATATATATTTATTCAAGGGTATAACGTGGTGTCTCGCACTGTAGTAGTGTACTGTGTTTGTGTCCAGCTAGCTAGACTGCATATGTACACAAAAATTCAAATGACAAGCAAATTGTTCACTTTTCATAAGGCTTTCACTTACTTTGTGGTAATTTTGTGTCTCATTTCTTCTGAAGCTGTGATTAATGATTCTTTTTGGTGCTAATGTTTCAAACAATTGTCACAAAGATTGGCAAATTCATGTCCTGTTGAATATTTCAGTATTCTGCAGAATGCAGTGTACTGTGCATAATTATTGAGCAATTTTGTGTCTGATAGATGTCCTTTTTAGTTGAATAATGTTGATGTATCGAAAATCTTAAGTAAAATATTTGATAGATGTGATCTTCTGAAGTAAGATTATGTATTACTAATACAGCTTATTGCCATACCTTCGTATGTATTATCGTAGATGAAAGGTTTCTGGCATGTGCGGGAATTTCTGGATTTTTTTTGCATAAGTCTCGACCAGACTGGTTTTTATTACTTCCCTGGCTCCGGTTTTTCAAAGTTGTTGACTTTCAGCAAAGTATTAAGCAGCTATGTTCTGACTTCATAAGGGTTTTCTGAATAGGGTGTGCAATGGGTCTGTGATACTGATTAACATATTCATGAATTTGAATTTCCTGTACATGGAAGATATGTATTGTTCAGCTTGATTGTTATCAAATAATTATAAATTGTCAGTAAATCAGATCTTTCATTAATTTCCTGCTGGGCACATTGTATACTTTTCACACTTGTATTTACATGCATTTTTCCAGTATACCATTTTACTTGTACCTATTTACAACCACAGTAAAAGTAACAGCTAGGGGAGTTTTGCTTTATGAATGATAAAACTAGTGTACCAGTATATTCATTCCATTCTATTTTTTTCGATAGATAATATGTCTGCAAGAATATTTTATATGTTTCTTGTTTATTCTATTACTTACATTATATTTATTTACCATTCCTATCATAAACAAACCAACTTTATGTTGGGAAGATAATCTTGATGTTATTGGGCTGGGAGATTTGGGGAAATGTGGAATATTTTGTATGTGTTTTTTTTTCTTGGTCAATTTTATCAACTACTAGTCAATTGATAAACACAAAAACACAAGATGCTATTAATCTAGCAGGGTTGTTTAATTATCATATTCTGGATGTGTAATATTGGCATGTTGGGATATAAAATTGTCAGTACTAAGACATTATGCCGTCTAGCTATGTTGGACTTTTATTTGATTTTGTGACTATCTTCATATAGTAACATCCCACGTGGACAGAATAGATCGTAATCTATGTTGTAGATGTATCAATACTGGTAGAAACCATCTTGGTTTTATCCATAGTCATTTTCACACCATCATCAAGATACACAGAACCAAAGTAGCAGTGGCCTCCATGGTCAAATGGTTATGGTCTTTGACTAGTAATGACCAATCCTTCATCACTGTGAGTTTGAATCCCACTCTGGACCATATTTCACATATGAGGAAGCTGCCCATCTAGCTTATAGAAGGTTGGTGGTTCTTCTCAGGTGTATGCCTGGGGTGTTTCTCCACTGTTAGAGCTGGAAAAGTTGCCAAAAGACCCTGGCTGTTGGTGGGACTTGAAACCTCTGAGACAGACAAGTAGAACCAAGATAGAACTTTATAATATGTACATTGTAATACTGTGTTCTGTCTGACTATGAAAACATTGTTGTAATGCAGGCTTGTATCAACAACTTTTGTCATTTCTTTTTACTTGATTTTATGTCAGTATGGCTGTACAGAGTTAAATAAATTTTATGTTATAGTTTGATTGTGGCAGCAGTTTTATCAGATGTAGTGTATATTTTAATAAGTATATCTAAGGAATAAGCCATAGTTTCAGATTTAATCTTTCCTATGTTTTTCTGTGATGTAACTCGATAAATGTAAAATATGAAAGATTAATAAGTTTTCATAGCTTTAAAGTGTATGTATTCTTTATAATTATGATAGTCGTTAATAGAATTGTTGTATTTAAAATATTGATTTTTAAAAGTGAAACATAAGTTCTATCATGTGATGCAGTCATTAATCCTGGTCATCTCTATGTTGTATGAGCTGTCAGTCAATGTTGAAGTTCAGTATAGTTCAATCATATTCCCCACTAAGAAATTTCTATGTCTAAATTTGTCCAACAAATAAATAAATGTTCATACTGATGTATTTATTGATGTATGTTTTATAATTACTCTAAAATTGTGTTCATTTTGCATTTTATCATGTTTTCAGGACAAAGAATACTAGTTGTATCTGTAGTTAGCATTCTGTTACACTAATTGATTTTTATACCACCCACTTGCTCTATAAACTTACCCCACCCACTTTTCCTCCCATACTGTGCATGTCTTTCTTGCCTTGCATGTCTGCTTTACATTTATTTTAAAGTTGTTTTTTTCTCTATATGCATTTTATTATTGATAATATTAATTATACCTATAATATATTAGATAATTAAAAAGAAAAAGTTACATAAATGTTGCAGATTTGTGTCTGATTTATTGCCAAAATGTTATACATTATGATGTCATAAATATTACAAAATCTTTTTATTTCAAGATTTGCATCTTTGTAAGGTTTTAAATTTACATATAAAATTACAATAATTGTGTATTGTTTTCATTCTTATATTTGAAAATAAAGCATTGAAATATGAATATTTTACTTTTAAGGGCAAGAACAGGCTGTAGTTTATGTTAAACTTATTCCTGTAATATATTAATTAAATACTGAAATTAATTTGTTCATTTATTAAGTCTTAATTGTAGAAACTTACTTAACAGCTCAAATATAATAAGATTTTATTTTGATATGTTAGCAAACACAAATTAAATAAATTCTGTCCAAATTTTTAAAATTAGTTGTAAATGTTGAATAAGGCTTGAAACAATGAAAAAAAGTTATGTTTATGGTTTCCTGAGAAAAAACATTTTGGTGCCGACCCTAATGTTTCTAACAACAAAATACAAAGTATGAAAAATACTTGATGATGAATTGTACTGCCAAAAGTTCAAAACACATAATTAGAAAAAAAATGGAAAAAAAGTTTTGCGATTTATCTACCCTATTCTTTTGGGGGTCAAGTTACTGTAAACATGACTATTTTTTTCTTGTTTAGTCAAACTATGCATGTTCGTACATGTTATATATTTTACAAACAGGGTCTTGGTATGATGACTACAGTGACTCTACCTGTGTATAACAAAACAGATTCTAATGGAACAGTGAGTACTTCCAGTTGCTATGGTTACCGTATGTCTGAATGATATTTATGAATATTATATGGATTTTATGATCCTACTCATTGTCTTAAATTCTATTCATATCACAAGAAAATGGGTGATAAAAGCTGATTAAATTATCTCAGAATCAGATGTTGATTGTACAGAGTTGAATCTTATTAATTGTGTATTGTACACAGGAACTTAAGGAATGAACTCTGATGTTATTAAATGAGGGGTAGGGCTCCGTGGTCAGGTGATTAGGGTCTCAGACTAGTAATCACAAAACCCCAACCACTTTGAGTTTGAATCCAACTAGGGACCAAACAAACTTTACATGAAAGGAAGCTTCCAGCTAGCTTACAGAAAGACTGTGGTTCTACCCAGGTGTACAACAGGGGGCTTCTGCTTGAAAAGCTGAAAAGTCACCAAATGACCCTGGCTGTTGGTGCAACATTAAAATCCAAACAAAAAAGGTATTAAATGATGACATTCATATATTTATATTGTAAGCATGTTCATGCATAATGTTTTTTATAGACTGATCAGACCATACTTGGTGTGATGGGAATTGATGTCACTACGTCAGCCATGTTGAAACTTGCTCCTCTCAGAAAGGTTGGTTTCTGTAGTATTCAACGTTCTTGTCTTCTGAACACTGATGATATTATTTGTTTATCCTTCCCAATGCTGTCACAATCTTGTCTCCAGTCTCCCAGTAGCATTCTCTGTTCAAATTTGTTAGTTTTGCTACCAGAAGAAATCATCTAGAATGCACTCAGTTTTTACCAGCTTAATTCCTTCTGTCTGCATTTTAACTTTATATTATCTCAGCTATTGATGCATGTTATTAGTTTGTATTTTGTATTTCAGTTTGGACCTAATGGATTTCCATTTGCTATCAACGCTAATGGTTACATTGTGTTCCATCCTAAGTTGAAGGTCAAGGTAGGTGACGGTCATAGTGTGGTGTAGTGGTAGTGTTTAGAAAATGTATCAACTCTTATGATGAATTGTTGTGTGAACTGACTCACCCACTTGCTCAATATAGCTGTGGTGCCTGTTCTGTTACAGTATGAACCGAACTAAGGGTCGGTCTTGTTATTTTACATCCTAAGATCCATGGGTTAAAGTTGAAAATTTTCAATAAACCGGTGCCTTGGAAGCAATAAAAGCCAGTAGAATCCGGATTTTAGAAAACCGGAAGTTCCAAAAAATTTTGGAAACTTTTGACCATGAAGATCTGATCTAAAGAGAAGTCCTACCTTTGGACAATTTTTTAAGTTGGACTTGTCTCAACGACTAGTCTTATGTAAGCAGTCCATGGTTTGTTTCTGTTGCTGAAAAATGTATCAAATATATATGTTGAATCCTTCTTCTGCTTGGACTATAACCATATGATATTTCTAACACATGGTGTATGATTACAGACAGATTTAAAGGATCCACCAAATGTTGATTTCCTGGATGTTGAAGTTGAAAGTCCTGAAAAGGTTGAACTACGTAAAGAAATGATAATGCAAGAGAAGAATGAGAAGGACCTAGAGACATATATTATTTCAAATGATGAGGTTTGTGGTTTTAATATATATATAGTCTCCTTATATAGATTTCATTCCATTGGTTTTGAAATATTCAAGAAAAGTTGGTGAGATTATTGTCACTTAGTGAAAGATTTTTATTTTCTCTGCTGTTTAATGTCATACCAACAGTCAAGGTAGCTTCCTCACATGTGAAATTTGTCTGGCCCCAGGTGAGGTGCGGGTGATAACTAGTTTTGTAAAAAGAAGAAGTTAATATTTTATCTGTAACTTGGGTTTGTATCTTATGTACAGACAATTCCGAAACAGTCTGCCCTCAGCTGGCATATAGTGTGGGATGGGTAGCCATGTCTGGAATGTCTCGTTTTATGGAACAATCCATCACTTTGTGTTCTGTGCTGAATATATAAGATATTGTTATACCTGGTAAACATCAGCCCTGTATTGTTTATATCTTCAGAGACACGTTGATCATGCTGTGGGTGATAGAAAAAGGAAGTATGTGTACCAGGGCATTGATAAAACAACTTTCAGGTTTGTAAAACTTGTTATCCTACCTCTAACTTGATTCTAGAAATTCCATTGGTCAGTTGAGTCTCATTAGAATCTCGCGTATTTCTAGAGTTACTTCCCCTAGACTGCCTCTTTACCCCTGTTGTATGCTAGTGACGTTCACTTATTGAAGGAATTGGTTTTAATTGAACTGCATGGTACATCATTATCATTTAAGCCTGTTTGATTGATGCTAATGTTATTGAAGATTGAATTGTATGTTGTTGTTGTTCCATTTTCAGTGTTGGTGCAAGTATACCTCTCTACCACCAGTACAACCTAAACATCGATCTTAAAACATCACTGACTGATAGAAGTATGTATGACACATTTTTCTTGAAGTTATATTGTCATGTTGTGGTCACCAAATGTCACCCTGGCTATTGATGTGACGCTGAGCTCTAGCAATTCTTAATTTGACTTGTAGACACAATACTTATTGTGTAACGTTACAGAAAAAATGTCAATTCTTGAACATGGAGGTAGCAGATTTGAATCCTGCAGGCAGCAAAATCACGTCTGGTGTAGCATACCATTTCTATGGAGCAGACTTTACTTCAAGACTGAATAAATACTTTGTAAGCCAAGGTGAATTCAGTTGTGTTTATTAGAAGAAGCATTTCGTGTCTCCAAGAAGGAATATTAGGTTTTATAAACAAACATGGTTCCATAAGACATATTCTCCAATGCTTCAATATGGCTATTTGTTGTCTATTCTGTTTATTTTCAAACTATTTGTATTATTTACAGCAAACTGGTCCAACTTACTGAATGATTCCTACACTGCATTGTTGATCGCCAACTGGTATGTGCACATTGCTCTTTTCTTCTTATAAAACCTTGGTTTATGTACAAAGTTGACTTTGTACGTAATTGTTGTATTTTGATATCTTTAATGAATGGTCCAATTTTAGACCAAACATATCAATTATTCATTCATTCATTTAATCAAACAATCATTTATTCAATCAATCAATCAACAAATTTATCTATAATTGACCAACAAATTTATCAGTCATTGATACACACTGGGCAGGGGCCACTGAATGTTAACTTCCCTCCTGATTTACATCCCTAAAACAATGAAATCTTGTATCATGTATGTATTGTTTTTCATTCAGGGACTATTATGAGAATTTCACAGCAAATGAGGATAATGGTGGAACAGTTTTAGATCTGCTTGATGCGCTTAACAACGCCAACCAGTATACATGTAAGGATGAATCACTTCTACATGAGATCAATAATCTCCATCTTTATAAACTCTTGTTTTAATTGATCTTCTTATGTGTTGAAAGTATGTCAGTCGTATGAAGATGCGCACATATCTTGAGTTATTCATTAATGGCTAGACTTCTGTATCTTGAATAAAAAAAGTCTGAGACTATCTTGAATGGTAATTATTCATTTGCTTCTTTCATAAGTATAGCTTATTCTCTGAACTGTCCATTCACATGGTTAAGTTTTCCAGAATTTTCTGAAACTTCCATTTTTAGCTCACCAGAACCAAAGGTTCAGGGTGAGCTGTTAGGATGGGTAGGTGGATGCTCCTGCGTCTGGCATCAACAATGGTCTTCTCCTCAGAAACTATCAGTCGGATTTACTTCAAATTTGCTGTGTAAAAGCCTTTTGACATTTTAACTGCAATTTGCTCATATTATACCAGTTGGCCCCTTTTATGGGTCACTAGAGCTAAAAATAGAAAAACCTTTAATCATCTTCACATGAACCAATGGATGGATCTTTACCAAACTTGGTCTGTAGCATCCTTTGATCGACTTTTATCAGATTTGCTCAAATAAAAATGGTTGGCCCCTTTTATGGGCCACTAGAGCTAATAATAGAAAAAATCTAAAATGACTTGTCTTCATGAACCAATGGTTAGATCATCACCAAATTTGGTCTGTGGCATCCTTCAGTCATCACAAAAATACCTTTGTAGTATCCTTTGATGGTCCTTTATTGAGTTTATTATTGTTCCCATTTATTTGCCCACAAGTGTACCTTTATTACCATTTTAGTAATAAGTTAATTAACATTTATTCTGCTGAGCGATGCTGGGCCATCATGGCCTTCTTGTTTCCCAGGTCTGGACGCTACTGGTTTTAATTGTTTCCATGACACCAAGGTTAAGATATCAAGTTTTTGAAAAATTTTCCACTTTCACACATGAATATTCATGGTTTCATCACCAAGTTAATTTGAGAAATAAGTGTGCAATTCATGATATTTATGTAAAACATAATAAATATTTATATTGTAGGGAATCATGACCTGATAAACCATCTGTTGTTTGATTTATCTGTTACCAAGGAGATTGATGCATCCTGGGATATGATTGCAAAAAGTTCTCATCCAAGGTGTCTATGATTTTCTCTTGTTTTATGTAATGCTTGATTACATTGTAAAATATAATAGACATTTAATATATTTCATTTAATCTCCCAAACCGGAAGTTACAGTTGCTGCTTGTACATCCATCTGTCCTTCTGTCCATTCCATTATTTTCTCCGGTGTTTCATAGTTTCTTTGTGGATTAAGACTGTACTGTACCAACATGAATGGAAGTTTTCAGCATATGCCAGAATTTATGTCTTTCCCTTGTCCCGTTTACTATCCACAGATCCAGAGTAGTCTGGTTTTTATTGTTTCCACATCACCAGTCTAAACAGGGACCAGTTAAAAGCTTAAGTTCAGAGGTGGTTATAAAATAGAGAATTTTCATGTACCTCACTTGCACATACCCCCCCAACTTATTATTCACTTGTGTACTTTATTTCTGCTTTATATATAGAGAGATATATATAAAGAGAGATAGATAGACACAGATTCTTCAATGCTGTTGATATTTTCAGACTTCTTGTTGGAGCCTTTATTGCTACAAATGGTGGTTTAACCAAGATCTACCCTAAAAGGTAAGTGTATGAAATCAGATTTGTGTGTTTAAACCTCCCTGGGTTTATATTGTATTTGAAGTGAAATAATGCAAGAATATATGAAGTATTTTGTGACAAACTTGGTGAACATTTTTTCCATGAATGAATGTTTCAGTTCTCTTAAGTATTTTTTCTGTTTTATGAAAATAACAACATCTTCCAATTATTACTTTTTTTACACAGATACATTCTGTGGTTAGAATGTAATGATAGCATAATATAATTATATGCAGTTGCCATTCAACAATAGCATGTACACTTTTTGAATCCTGTGATCATCAGGCATGAAAATATTCAGAAGATGTTGGGAAATCACAGATATCAGTGTCTCCTGGGCTCCAACCGAAGGGCATGTTACTGTGGACCAATCAAATTGTGGCTTTGTTGTGTTACAGCCAATCAAATTTATTGTCTCAGTGGGTGTTTGTGACTTGTTTATGAGAGATTTAGGTGAATTTAAAAATGATATTCTCATGCCTGGGACCATATTAGCATCATGTGTACAATTATGAGATTTTTGCACCCATGTATTATTCATATATCAGTCCACTATTATAAAGGTACAGTGATGTTTAGGAGTAGTCAGTATGATAGATATAAGATTATAAAACAAATATTTAAGAAATTTTTGTCTGCTACTACCAGTGGCCCATAATAACTGGCTTAAACTTGTCATTGATGTTTTTTGAACTATTGGTGATGATTTTTGTGTTGCAAGCTGCATGTACAAGCAACTTGCGACGTCGGGAGCCTGCGCTGGAACCAATCATCGTTCTAACAAATGTCATATTACCTGTGTTAATGTACCACATAGGTAATATATACATGTTCCGCTGATTGTATGGTATATTAATGTTCTATGTGTTAGATATTTTATTTATCTTCGTATATATACATAGAAAGAATATGAGTTTAAGATCTCACGTCTCGTGTTTATTTAGGTTTTTCTACCTTGTTCTGATTCTAAATTACCATAGGGCAGTGACTAATATTTTTATGTCTCTGTGAAGTATAATTTAGGAGTCTGACCAGCATCTGTCTGTCTATCTAATCTAATCTAACCTAAATCCCAACAGCACCTTGTGTTGCCTATGGCATGAACAAAAGCCTTTCATCCTGGTCATTCTTTGGCATTTTGTGCTGCTATACACCATGTCAACCCACCAAACTGTTTCCTCTCCCTCTTGACCATCTTCCAGCAATTTTCTCAATTTTTGCATCTGTCTAAGGTTTCCTAATCAATTTCAAACCACTTCAAAGGAGCCTCCGTGATCAATCGCTCACTGCTGTAAGTTCAAATGCCACCTGGGACCAGAAAAATTTCACAAGTGAAGAAGCTGTCCAGCTAGCTTATGGAAGTTCAGTGGTTCTACCAGGATTACACCTGGGGTCATCTTCCATCAGTAAAGCTGGAGAAGTCACTAAATGAACCTGACTGTTGGTGTAACGTTAAATCACAGTGAAGAAAAGACAATAAAAATTGACTCAAGTTCTACCTTTTGTTTCTGAAACATTTTTATTTCTTCTTCTTTATACTTGTGTCCTTTGTTTTCTTTGTAACAACATAGAAAAGTGTTGATATATACATGCATGTTGTTATGGATTGATCTGAATCTGCACTTCATCTTCTCTTTTTTCGCACTTCTTTTTTCTTTCTCCTTTTTAGAGATCTGTAACTTTTTTTTCATTTTCAAAGTTAATGTAAATTTTCTCAATTATTTGTAGGATATTGCATGTATTCTGTGCACAGACATTTCTTTATGTGATATTTTTAAAACCATTCATCAGGTTGGCTCTTAAAAATTGGAAGAACATTTTTATTTATAGTCTCTGTATTCTGTATAGTTAATGATTGTTTTTATAATTGCATGTTTCAGTAAGATAAAAAATGACTTTACTATAATATTATACTTACATTTACACCAAACCTTACCTCATCCAAGAAATATTTATGTTCAGATAACAGTACATTTTTATTTTTGATATCATATAAACTTTCACATGTTAGTCTGTTATACTCACTAACAGTTACTTATATATATATATATATAATGTTTAATAGTCTCTGCTTGTATATTGTTCAAGTGTTCTGCATTAATCTTGTTTTGTCTACTTTTACAGTGAGGATTTGGTGGCTTTGTTCCAAGATGAGAGGGATCCATGGAATGCTACCTACTTCAAACGTGCTGTAGAAACCTCAGATTACATCTTCAGTGCTCCGTTTGTGCCTGGTATGATGGTTTTTTTTTGTTTTTAGATATATTTAAGGGCCTCTGTGGTCAAGCGGTTATGGTCTCTGACTAGTAATCACTAACCCCTCAGAACTGTGTGGTTGAATTGGTTGGTGGTTATACCCATAGATGTAGATCTGGGATCTTCATTAAAGCTTGAAAAGTTGGTACATGTACAAAATTAAGTGATTTTCTGGCATGGAAATTTGAAGTAAAATCAGTATTAATGAATGGTATTAAAATTAGCATTAATACATGGAATTGAAAATGTGTTGTTCTGTACGACAATTTATGTGTATGGTCTTGCACAGTGGGATATATGTTTAAGTGTGAACTTATTATTTATAAGTTACTGATTATTTGTAGAACCTGTGGATCTGGATGATGAGAATGCTACAGCTGGTAATGTGATGGCTGTGAAATCAGTGACTATAGATAACAGTAATGTTGACCCTGGATTTAGTGGAAGTAACCTGGCATATAGGGCTGCTGGTAAGCTGTTATTTATACACATAATCATTCTTGTTCCGTTTTACATATTTTAATCATCTCGGTGTATTTATTTCTTTTGTTTAGCATTTAACTTGATTAATCCCTCAGGTTAATTTTTATATATTTTACACTGACTTTATGATATGGTATATACTGATATACATAGGAACATGTTAAGATTGCATGTGGTCAATAATTTTTGTTTGGACATATATTTTTACATTGTACTTGAATTGTATATATTATACCAGTTTTCTATGCATACTGTGAACTTGTATACTTGTGTGCATGAGTGTAAGTTTTCTGGCATGTTTCTGAGTTTTTTTCACAGGTCTGGACAGGATAGTAACTGGGCTTAAGTTTTCTATTTCATTTTTAACATAAACATATATATATTATATCTATATAATTTTATGTGTTATTTTGTTATAGTGCTTGGAGCTGTATTCAGTCATGAACTTATACAACAAATAATGCAGAATACTACAAGACAGTCCAGAACTAAGGATTGTACTGATCCTAGTATGGCTTGCTATCTTATAGACGATGGAGCATTCCTTATAGCCACTAACCAAGATAAATACGAAACCAGTGTAAGTTGTCCCCTGTTTTCTTTATGATGACTAATGAAAAGATTATTTTCGAATTTCTTGAACAGTTGTCCTTAGGTGAAAGTTTCTGCCAGAATTTGAGCCAGAATTTCTGACTATATTTGCTCGTTTTGACCAGACTCTGCAGAACCGAGCTTAATTAAATTTTCCACTTTCACCTATGGTAGTCAAATTTCAACAGCCTACCTGATTAGTTCAGTTGTTAAACTGTTGGACAGTTTTTCAAGTTTTTTTTACATCAGGACTGAAGTATCAAAAGTGAAATTTGACTGAAGATATTGAATTAAGTATCATGTCACCTACCTCTGATACCGACATCTTGCAGAAAAGTGAGGAGTTACTTGTAGAATGTTGTGGAGCTGAGAAGATCTGATAAATGATTCAGAAATACTGGCTGTAAGAACTGTCTGTTGTGCCTCTTGGAAATTGTTCGGTCTTCCTTTTTTTTGAACTACCAGGTGTTTCCTCTACCTAAAATAGATATTTGTTATTTGATCCAGTGGATTTTTATGTGATCCAGTAATTTACTTAGAAAAGTCTAGATATGATTCTATGTGATATATTTACAGGTTGGTCGTTTCTTTGGTAGAGTAGATCCACAAATTATGTATGCTTTGTACAACTCCTCCATGTACAAAAGGTGAGGTCATAGTTTATTTCCTATTTTTTTGTGCAAAGTTGTCCATTTGATTTTCTGTCATAACATAATGTAATTTTTGACGAGTCTTTGAGCTACTTAATAAAAATAAGATTATTTTACACCAACAGTGATGTTCACTATGCCTTACCTTCATTGTGGCACCATTAGCTTGTGCTAATCTAACCACTTCATTGTCTGAGCTACCTAGCAGTCCCCAGAAATAATTGTATTGGGCCTCTGTGTTCTAGTGATCATGGTCTCAGACTTGCAATCTCTAGCCCCTCATCTCTTTAAGTTGGAATCCTAATCAGGACCAGACAAATTTCATGTGTGAAGTAGCAGTCTATCATGTATATGCCAGCGGTCTTCCTCCAACGTAATAACTAGCAGTCACCAATTAGCTGTGAGTCACCAATTAGGTGTGACTTTAAACCTGGAACAAGAAACAAAAAAATAATTGTACTGTAATTTTGTTTGACCTGTTTGGTATAATACACGTTTTATTTGTTTGCAGTTTGGAACATTATGATTTCACTGCTAAGTGTAAGATATCAGAGGGAGACACAACCAGTGCTGCCTGTATCAATATCGTAAGTTATCTGAAAAGAATATTCCTTATTTATCAGCATGTATTATCTCCCTTTATAAATTTAGTTGCTCGTGAAGCCAGGTATTTTACAGAATACAGTCAACTGAAATTATGTTTCTTTAGATCTAAGACAGCAATGACTCTTATACCAGGTTCTCTCATTAATTCACAGAAACATTTCTTGTCACTTTAGGTTAATTATGATGGTGTTACCATGGTGTGGTATTTTTACCAGATTTTCCAAAGGAAAATTCCTGGTTATTGATTTGACAGATGTCTACAGGCGGGTTGGAGAAAAGCCGGGCGTCCTCAATTGCTTCTGCACGCAACTCCTACATTTCTCACGGGATTTTGACAAAACTCACATAATTAATCTCACCAACCACCCCTATGCATATATTCAGGGTTTTGTGATTTGTGGAATTATGGCCCTTTATTTTGTGCTTATGTACTAATTAGTGTGCAATTTCTTATGAAAGCCTGGTTTTGTGACAGTTCCCGTCATCTTGTTGTGTTAATAATGTCATGTTATATATTTCAGCCATTGGTCACTTTGTTCTATGAATTCCTGACGTTTAATTGGTGGACAAGTGTTGTTACATGGTAATAATCGTATTCTGTTTGATTTAGTGATAGAAAATACATTGCAGCCTCTCCTTTGGGAGAAGCAAAAATATGTTGTTGAGAAGTTACATTAATAGTTAAATCATGTTGTTGAAGAGAAGTTGTTGCTCGAGAGAGGGCAACTCTGGAGAGGTTGCATTGCTCAACATAGATCTGAGAGCCTTAGAATTTAACATCTATTACATTGAATTGTAAATTAATTTTGGATGACAGTATATTTATTTGAAGTGTTGAATTGTGGGAATAACGCAATCAATAAGAATTCCTGATGATCTAGTACAAGTATAGAAACTTAATCAATATTTGTCTTGGACAATATGTTAAGAAATTTACTGACAAAAATATTCCTTAAATTCCTTTATCTAATCTGGTTGGACTCTTCATTCAATTAAATGTGTTGTGTATTAGGCATGTGATTCTTATCCTTTGTCTGCACTGATATTTTACCTGTATAACTTATTATATATAAATTGTATGTATAATTTATATCTAATAAGACGGGACCTCTGTGGTGGAGTGGTTATGGTCTCTGATTTGTAATCACTAGCCCCTCACTGCTGTTAGTTCGAATCCCACCCGATTCAGAATTTAGCATGTGAAGAAGCTGTCCAGCTAGCTAACAGATCAGTGGTTTTACCCAGGTATAAGCCTGGGGCCTTCCTCCACTGTTTAAGTTGGAAAGTCTCCAAATAACCCTGATGGTTGATGTGACATTAGACTCGATTGGAAAAAAAATATCTAGTCAGTTCTGAAGTTCATGATATATTTTTTTATTTCAGGACTTTCACAAATTTGAATGTTTACAGGTAAGCGACAGTCTCATTAACACTACTTCTAATATTCAATGGTTATTAATGTTACATCATTTCATTACAAACAATGCCTTAATAATTAACAACTGAAACTACATGTATTAATTATTGACATTGTGAGGACAGTATAAAATATGTTATCTACATGTGGACTAACTCATCACATGCTTACTTTGTATTTTGTTGACATTTCAGTTTATTGTACCCAGCTCCAGTGTATGGTATGTTCTGTTTTAATTAAATATTTTATTTCTATGTACTTGTCTATACTTAATTATCTCAATTTGTATCAATAAAAAAATGCAGTTTAGCTGGCTGAATTTAGAGGTAGAGAAATAACACCAAGTTCTGAATGTTACATGTGTTGACTAGTAAATGCATATAACTTTACAATAGAAAAAATATCTGTGTTGTATTTGATAGCTAATGAAGAATCTTTTAACATGGATAAAACACGGGATTGTATTAAGAAGAATGCCCAGTACTATTACACTGACCTAGAATCACTCGAGGGACAAACTGAATGTGAGATCAAGAACAGAAATTGTTCAAGGTGAGTTATACAGTGCTAACTCCCGTAACAACACCTACAAAGACCAATTACCTCCAACAAATTGACAGGAAAAGGCACACATACACATAATAAAAACACCTGTTACGAATGTATGAACAACAACTCTCTCCAAAGAACAACACTTCGAGGATAATAGTTTTGTCCACCTAAATATAAAGATCACTAATTTTAGACCAATTTTCAATATTACTCTTTATTTCAACTTGATTATGAGACCACTTCACCATAACAATGCCTGGGTTCTAACTCCATTATTAAAGCTGGAAAAAATTGACAAATGACCTTGGCAGTTGGTGCAATGTCAAACCCCAGTGAAAAGTCAACCTTGTGTGTTTTACAGAGAGTTCATGGCTCGACGTTTACATGGTACCAACTTGTTATTTATCGTATCTGATGTGGAAGAGGATGACTGTACTGCTTGTCAACTACAAGTGGAGTATCTGATACAAGAAGCTGAGGAAGTTAGAAATAAAGTTGAAGGTACTTTGATATGAGGCATTTTTTCCATATTTTGGGAAGGTACTGGTTCTGACTGAATTGGTATAAATCATTGTTTTGCAGTGAAATTGAGAATTTTTACACAAATTCTGTTATGCATGATACTTTATTACATTTATACAAATGTGTAACTAAGGAATAAAAAATCAGTCATTTAACAGTGTTAAAAGGATAATTTCTTGATTTATAAAAGATCACAAACATGTTGTACAAATAGGCAAACTCAATTTATTACCATTACTGATCAAACTGTGTAAATTTATTAAAATTGTATTTGTAATTTTGGAAATCATGACAACAGTCCGATTATGACAAAAATCAGGATAAATGTACATGATGTCAATTGTATATAGCTTTACTGATTTTCTCTAACAAAGTTGTATTTATTATTGTTTTGTAGCTGAGAAACACTTTTGTTCACTGAAGCCAAGATTTCGACGTGCAACAAGTCAGTGTTATGACAAACACCCTCAGGTTGGTAGATAATTTGTATTTACATTAACTGTTATGTTTATATTACTCTAATATGTTATTACAGTATGTTCATTCATTATAAAATTGTAATAAAATCAAAACATAGTTTTTCATCTTCAACTCTTATAGTTACATTGTGATGATTGTAGTTTAGATACTTCAGTTTATAGCATTGCTTTTACCCTTCATATAAATAAATTTGGTCGTTTTTTTCTGACGGAGTGGAAAACATTGCAACAAAAGAAGCCATTGCTTGTTACGAGTAATTGCATCTTTTGCCACAATGTTTTTAAAGTCAAATGCTTCAGATGTGGGAAAATGCAGTATTATGAAGCAAAGAGTTAAAGAACAAGGGAAAGAAGATAAATGCAGGACTTTTATTATTTGTTTAAATTTAGTATACAGGGTAGGCTCAAAACGTCAATTGAACTAGTATAGTTTGCAGACTTATTCCATAATGAAATTTTCCTTTTCAGGAGAATACACAGAAGTGTGCCGGCTCACTGACACATCCCGTTTCCATGATGATTATCTTGGTTTCTATGGTAACGGCATTGATTGTCAGACGATGATGTTAATGGTGTGATGGTGATTGGTGATATTCCTTACTTGAAGGAAGAAGAAGCAGAAACATATTGCACATTCCTGATAACTTATGTATTAAGAATACAAAAGGGGACTCTAAGGAATATATTAATGTTTTGTAGATGAAAAACATCACTTGTTTCATTATTCTTAACATTACGTTCATTAGTAGTACACGTTACGTGCCATCATGGTTGTGGAGTTTTTTTACCCTGTGTGTCAGATGATCACTATTTTCGTGAAATTTAATTGGATGACATCTCAACATCAAAATCTTTTAAGTATGATTATGCTAGTGTTTAAGTCTGAAATTTATTGTTATGATATAATGTTCAATTTAATTTCATGTAATTTAAGTTTTATGTCAAATTAAATGTCTCTTCAATGAGATTGTTGAGTAGGATACAGACAATATCCCCTCTACTCAAATTTGTACAGGTGGATGAAATCTCTCGTTTTTGTAGCTTGGACAAATGGTAAATTTTACAAGTAGGACAAAATCTTGTCTAAAATTTTTGGTGGATGAAATCTTTTAGTAAACAATTGTATGCAATATCAAAATATTTAATAATTCAATAACTTAGCCTTTAAATTTCCCTTTGTTGAACAGATAAGATATAAATCCAGGAGTCAGTCAGAATTTAGATCCTCCGATCCTATTCCTGTATTATATTTTCACGTACTTCATTATGGCTTTAAGATGCAATGTTTTATAAATCTGGAATGAAACATGTATATGCAATCTGTGTGTTCTGTGATGTTACCCAATTGTATCTTAAAATGTATGCTATATCAAGATTTTTGTGTTGAAACAGAAATTGATCGAGATCGAAGAATTATAAATTCACTTTGTCGCCTGTGTTTTTAACATTGACACATTGAAGTGTGCATTTACTGAAGGAAATTTAACTTACTTGTATAGCTATATTGTTATTCAAACCTTTTGATATTTTTAACCTGAAGTATTTTTTGTGACATATAAACCATATTTATGAATTTTTTTTCCATTTGTAATATTTTATAGAAATTTGTCTCGTGTCTGTTTGTCTTGTTGATTTGATATGGAGTGTTTAAATTTTTTTATAGACTATCCAAGAACACAAATTATGTGCATGAATTTCACAGATTTATATTTTTATGTAAAATTAATGTGATTTGATGCGAATACGAGATGATTTTTATAAATGAATTGACAAACAGTATTTTTGTAGTATATGCTTAGAGCTGTATGATATTTATCAACAATTTATTTCTATGCGCCTATATAAGATTAGTTTTACAGTTGGTGCAATATAATTCCAAAAGTTTTTGTTCAATCATAAAGGAGTTAACTTTAAAAGTAATATATTCTACTTGGCCTATGTTTATGGAATGAATGCATAATGATTTTTATGTAGAAGTATTTTGATACTGTCTAATTTTCTTGTTGACTAAGGATCATTATTAAGTCTCAATTATAACTGTAATACACTTCTAATTTTGTCCTAAATTTTAAATATTTTTCTTAAGACTTTATTATCTTACAAACTATGACACGACTGTTGTGTACTGCATGTATAAATGTTGATTTGTCTTGTATAGCGTTATATATTGTGTGTTTAAAACATAAAAGATCTGCTCACTCTAGTTGTCAGTCATAGGTGTATGTATGTAATGTACGTTTTTGTCACTTTGTATACTGGTGCTTAAATAGTGATGCCTTCGCAAATAATGATCCTCTTGTTTCTATTTCTCATATTTAAACAAGAAATGCTGCCAAAATCATATTTCATCAATAATAAGGTGATGTACTCAAAAATATATCTGGTTATAAATAGTTACTGAAACAATGCATATGATTGGTTCGATATTAAAAACAACAATTTGATTTAATGATAGAAACTTTTTCAAAATCGTTTCAGTTTCATTTATTAAATGGTCAACTTAATTACTGTTCAAACAGTGCTGACTCTCAAGTATAGATATTAGTGAATAATTTTGTATTCAATAATTACTCATAGTAAAACTGTAACTTTTTAGAATTGAAATCATTTTTATGGTACTGTTTGTCATTCTTTAAAGCTTTAGATCATAGTTATTGATAACCTTGATGAAGTCTTGGAACTTGTTGGTACCCTTAATCTTGATCAATGCTTTTTATGTTCATAATTTTAGAATGAATTTATAGATGTTATACCTAAAATTAGAATTTTTTTAAGAATGAATTTATAGATGTTACAACTAAAATTGGAAATAATTGTTAGAAAATGAATTTATAGCTTATATACATAAAATTCAAAATATTGTTCAAAGGTGAATTTAATTTATAGCTTTTATACCTACAATTGGAAATATTGTTGGAGAATGAATTTATAGCTATCATACCTGAATTTCGAAATTTTCACGAGTGAATTTATAGCTGTTATACCTAACATTCTATTAGTAGTTAGTTTCAGATTTCATTTGGTAGTATTAAATTCTGTTCAGTATTTTTTCATACTGATATTAATTGTATATCTTGTTACAGTTTGTGTTAAAGCACATACATGATTGGATGCAAATATTGAGGAGGTATTCTGAACATAACATGCAATAATATGTTACGTTGTATTTTGTAGTTGGTCAAACAAAAATTCATTAAGCACTCTGCCCCCCCCCCTTTGTTTACACTGATCATTTTGTTGTAATGTGACATATTTCATTTGATATGTATTGGCTTTAACGTCATTGAGGATTCTTTTGAACCATGATTTTTTACATGAATATTTGTCTGCCTCTCAGTTTATGATTTAGAGACCAGTCTTGGTGTTGGATACCTCTGTTCATATTAGTCATCTTTGTGATTTATCTGCTTTTTTGGTTTACATTTTTTACCTAGCTTATTATAAAATTGAAGTTGTATATATATTTTCTCAATATTTATTTATGTAGTTGTTTTAATCCTGATAAAAATGCTTGTTTTGCATAGAATGTTTCTGTTTTAATCTCTTGTTAAAATTTATGTAGTACTACTGTAGTCAAATCACCTTTTTTGTTATACAAAGAAAATAAGCTTTAAATACTGTTAACCTGTATATATGTTTATTCATGTTTTATAATAATAATTTATTCCAGAATTTAGTCAATAAGAATTTATGTCAAAGGCCTGACAAAAATAGTTGTGTTTGCTGTTAGGCAACCAAAGCCTGTTTTTTTTTTTCTTGGTGCAGACCTTAAAATTTCTAACAGCTAAATCTGAATAATGAAAATAGTTGGGAACATTTCTCACCTCTGAAGTACAAAAGGTCTATTTAGAACGCAGAAATTATTTGTGACCTATCTGCCTTTTTTTCAGCCAAGTTAACTGTTAATGCAACTATTTTTTTCCTAGCCTAATCATTCTTCAAGGTTGTTGTGGATCCTTACCTCTTATTTTATTCCCTTGATTTCTAAACGATTTATTATTCATATACTTGTTTATATAGATTTTTGTGTATAAATTAGAACTAAGTTAAGTATTTTATTGATTCACACAATTAGGTTTTGAAATGAAATTATATATTTGAGGTAATTATTGTTTGTGTAAGGTTAAAAAGATTGACATGAAAATTCTTGAAACCCTTAAAAGATTTGAATTCTTCTTATTTAAGGAATTTTATTATAAGAATTATTACTGAAAGTATATTTTTGTCTGGTATGGTAATTAAACTAACATTTTTAGTTGTTATGAGGTCATCCTTAAAAAATTGTTGGTTTGTGGTCCAGACTGCGAAAAATAGAAAACTCACCCATGTAATGTATCTCATGTAAAGCTGTTTATGATGTTCTGGTTACTAAGTTTCAATCTAGTTGTGGACCTTAATACCAATGATCTTGGCAGTAACTTACAACTTTTATATCAACATGTTGTGTTTCCTATGGCTTACATTTGTTTCTTTAAAAAAATGATCTGAATGATTGTACAAATATTTATTGTTCGTTTGAGCATTTGATGTATAGTAATGTGTAAGTTGTTTATGAACTGATCAGGTTGTGGACTTCTAGTCAAGGTTGAATCCTTATAGCACAAGATAACCTGGCTTCAGTGACACCCTTTCTTTGTGCATTAAAAACCAAATAGATTCTATTAAATGTCCCTTAATAAAAATTCCCTTTCTTCTGAAAAATCATGACTGGACTACAAATAAGGCCATCTTTAAAAATAATGTTGGTTTGCAGTTCATGACCCAGACTTCACAGATTTTTAATGTCAGTTGCATAAACTGCAAACCTACTTTTTAAGGATTGCCTTATCCTTAAAATTTATTTAATATGTCCAAAAGTTGTTCCCATAATAACTCCTCAAACCTAATGCCACTGGGGAATTGTATTTGGGGATATCTGCTATATTCACTTTTTTATGGGATAAAATGTTTCTAAGGACAAAATAAACATTGTCCCTCTTGAGATCTGAGTATAGATAAAATGTTGTGTTTTATATTTCTACCATTTACCATGTTGTGTTTGCATGTTTTAACATATTGGTACGAGTGGCTTGTATTTGTTGACATATTTTATAAAAACCATTTTTCCTTTTTGAATAAATTGTTTTCCACAATAGTATTGCATGTTATTTTACAAAGTAGTCAAATTTTTAACTGTGGTTTCTGGGTCACTTGGCAACTTCTCCAGCTTAAACAGAGGAGGAAAGCCCCAGGAGTACACCTGAGTAGAACCACAGACCTTCTATTAGCAAGCTAGACAGCTTCCCCTCATGAGTTTATTCTGGTCCCAGAGGGATTCAAACTTACATTGGTGAGGGGCTGGTGATTACTAGTTAGAGATCATAACCACTTGACCACATAGGCCCCTTAAATGGAGCCATCAATGCCTGGCTTGATTACAACATGGTAAACAGAACAACTTCACAACAAGAACTGAATGAAAACAAGACGCTGTGTTCAACAAATGCACATTGCCCCGGTGGCAGACTCGACAACAAATTTTGGATCTAAATTAGGCCATTGTATAAAAGCAGAGGCACAGTTTCAAGTATACTTAATTGCCCTGTATATTCCATGAAGGAAATACAACCAACTCCCACGACTGCACCAAAAATAATGTAACAACAACCAAAATCACTCACAGGTAAGTGGTGTTGGACAAAATAATAAAATGTAGTAAACCAAGAAATAGCCATTGATACTAGATGAAAGGGTATAATCTAGTTAATGGAGAAATAACCTATTTAGATTTTGTACATCCACTTGAGGTCAAGGTCAATTTGAGGTTGGGTGGTTTGAGAATGATCTGAGGCAACAACTATATCAATATCAAAATGTTCTAATAAGCGGTGTTGGTGCTAGATGAAATGGTTAATCTAGTCAACCAAGAAGAAATTGCCTATTTAAAACGTTACAAGTTCTAACCCAGTCAAGGTCAAATTGAGGTTGGGTGATATACTGCTCATCATAAAACTCGCGGTACTAGAGACGAAATTCAGAAAAGAAAGTATTAAATAAACTTACCAAATGTCTTTCTTTTTAAAATCTTAATTTGGCTCAATTCCTTGACAGAGACATGGATTGAATCACAATCGTCTTTCGTTAATTAGGTCATTTAAATATCCTAGCGTCAGCCATCACTGAACACGAGTAGACTGCGTTGCACGCTTTTTTTCAATACCATACAATCATCTGCTAACAACCAACATGTAAATTAATTTAGAGGCTTTTGGCCTAATTTGTATATACCAGTCTACAAAATGTGCATAAACAGTGTGAGTATGCCTGAGTTTGACAGACGACATCATGTAAACAAAACAAAGTGTATTGATACAACTTATGATATTTAATCAACTTTAGTAATTTCTTGGGAGAAATGAAGAAAGTAGTGTTATATTTCAATACAAGTTTTCCAGATTTAACTCACTGAATGAAAATTTCGTTCTTAGTCAAAAACAATATATAGGTCAGATCTAACAGATGTAATCACCGGCTTGAGGTAAATACCGCGAGATTAGTGATGACGCGAGTTTTAATGATGGCAAAACATTACTGGTACGGATTAACGGACAAGTCGATCACTACATACCCTGGCACCAGTACCTGAGGCATAAAAACAACAAACAAACAAAAAAGAACAATTTGTGAAGAAAACAAATACCTCGGAATAACCATTTTTCGGTTGCAACCAAAGTTCGAACACTTCCGTAAATTCCACGAGCGATGATGTCATGTTCGCACTAATTTGCATAAAGTCTCGCGCTGTTTTGACTTGAACTCCCGCTGAAACGTCAAATTTGACACACTGACAGATATTATCAGAAAACCAGTAATAAACAGTTTGTTTTTCCTCTGCCAACGTAAATTGTCCAAATTCTATTAATGCATAACAGTCACTTTTTGAAAACAGTGTAAACACTTTTTTCCAGCGAGTAAATACAATTTTTTAAAGTATCGGCTGCAAAGCTCCAGCTTTTACCCCAGTCTCAGATATACGGAAAATGAAATATTAGGTAAAACACCACTAAATGTTTACCAGATTTGACTTAAGGGTCCTTGTAAACAAAAAATGACTTCTTAATAAAACTATTTTCAATAAATCGATTTTGAATAGGTTCAGTCCACAGACTGACAGATAGGAGTCCATTCAGGTCCTACAGTTCTAACAGTGTTTCAGAAGCATGTAATGTTGTCAGAGAATGTAAAATGTCAATCAGTTGCATCGAGGTATTCTTTGCAACAAGAGTCCTTACTTGCCCAGCACCTCAACATATGGCAGAGGTAGGGTATGGATATAGTAGAACAGAAACAATCACATTGCAACTGATTTTGCCATACATCTTGGCATTTGTGACAAACACCATCCCCTAACAGACCATTGGCTATATAACTTCCTTGGGTGATGACCAGATCTTAGAATGAAAGTTCCTAGAAATCTGGAGATATCAAGACCTATAAGTGCTTCGTGTCAAGCTGTCCACAGATATTTTACTGACCTTGGTGTCATGACAGACCTTTTTTAATACAATTTTCAGGTCCGGTATTTGGCCCATTCCCCAAGTAAAAAAGTGTATATTTTTCCCCATTGAAAGAGAAAAAATTCAAAAATCGAAAATATTCTATCATCATATATATGACTATTTTTTCCAAGGAATTGATCATTTTTGCCACTTTTGGGCCCGGTATTTGGCCCTGTTCCCCAAGTAACAAGTATATTTTTCCCCATTGTAAGAGAAAAAATTCCATATAATTAAAAAATCAAAAATGTTCTATCAGAATGTATATACATATAACTATTTTTTCCAGCGAATTAATCACATAACAGGGTTTTTATTTGGCACTTAAAACATTTGACTCTTGAAAATCGGTAAAATAAAGCTTGAGAATTTGTACCAAAGGGTCAAATTTACAATGAAATTAGGTTTTGTTCACTCTTCTAATTACAACCAACCCAAGGTCGTTTTCTACCTCAACTTTTGATGTCCAGTGAAAACCCTGTTATGTTAAGTGCTCTGTTAAATAAAGAAAGGTGTAGACATAACTTTGTCTTTGATTCTTTAATGGATGTCTTTATTTATTCCCCAGTTTGGTGCTTCCCAAAGCAAATTTTCCCTATCAAAGGGACCTGATACCTTTCCTCAAAACCATAGAAAAGGGCTGAATGACAAAATACAACCTTCATGACAAACCCCATTTAATTTTTAATGTAGATGAAAAAGTTTCGAATACTGACCATTAGCCTCCCAAGTTAGTTGCAGGTACATTCAACAAAACCCAAGCCATTACATCTGGTAAGTCCAAATGAGTAACATTTATTGGTTGTCGTAATGGCATTGGACGGCAAGTTCAACCATATTTTGTATTCGCTTGAGAAAGAATGCTGCAAAGACTACTAGAAGGGTTTTCTGCAGGCCCTGATGGAACTGTCTCTTCTTCTGGATGGTCTAAATTCTAATTCATAAGTTTTCATGAAAATACATCTGTTTACCAGTAAGAGACTCCCAACACATACACACTTATACTTTATAAAGGGTACATTAGCAAATGAGACTGTATCAGGGGATCTTTCTAGTCCTAGTTTCCTAGACAAGTAAATAGAGAGCAACATTAAGCGAGCTGATTGGGTGGGATTCAAACTCACAGAGGTATGGGCAGGCCTGTTTATCACATTTCGAGGCTGTCAGTAGTTTTGGAACCATTTATCAGTAGTTTTCATTGTCTGTCAGTAGTTTTTTTTTACAAATTTGCATACATTCCACTAAATCACATAACAAATAACTAACATTTTAAACGTCACATTCATCGTCTGACTTTTGCTTGGACGCCATTTTTTGCATTGCATCCGGGTACCTGCAAGCGTCTACCAGGCTATAAATTTGTATAAGCGTCTTTATATCAAAGGGAGACAACACGTATTAATAACGTTTGAGTAGAGTACGCGTTGTCTCCCTTGGCTATGAAAAAAATGTCATGACTAAAAACGAACCATTTTATTGATTTCGGCGGAAAAATTTCCACGAAAATTCGTAGTTTTTCGTTCCCCATCAGTATTGAGGAATTTCATATCAAAATCTGCAGAAACTACGGCGAAATCGTGTGAGCAAACAGGTCTTTAAGGGGTTAGTGATTACTTGTAGTTGTACAAGACCACAGCCACTTGATCAAAGAAGCCCCTCCAAATCAATAAGGACATAATTATTTCAATGAAAATTTGCAATAAAAATGCTATAACATAGTATCAATCTAATTTAATAAAGAAGTATAGTTCTTCAAGCAATATATTCAGAAATTAATTTTCCACCAAAGGTAACAACTCTTACAAAATTTTCAAATTGTTTCGTAAAATGAAGAAACTTGAGTAACCATCAATGAAATAACAATAAATAGGCAATGCTTTAGTTATAATATTAACATTTTTGAGTAGCATTGAGCAGATATGTAAAAAAGTACAGTATTATGCATATAATACATTAAACACAAGACATCCTTCAGAATTTCTTCCAGTATACTAAGTTGTTAGGATAAACAATATCAAGATATTCAATGGTTGAAGGAAACATTTTGACAACATCAATACACAGAGAAAAAAAGGGATAAACTGGTATTTAAAAAAATACACAGTAGGGTCGGGGTGCAGGTTGCTTTTAAAATTTGCTTATAATAATGGGAGAGATAAGACAAACAATTTTAATATTGTATACAGTCTGTCTCCTTACTACACAACAAAATACTTAACTTTGACAGTAAAATCAAACTCACAAAAAAATCATGAATGAAATGTACCGATGTAAAACACTCAGTGCTGAAAATGCAAGTAGATCAAATTTGAAAAAAAAAACATTCAAAGCATATTCAATTTATTGTATATCCAGTGAGCTGAATTTCTAAGCATCCACCTTGTATTTTATAGCACTGAAAGAAAAATCATTGATCACACTTAATTGATAACCAGGTAGACTTCTAATACATGTATATTCAATCCAACATTTAGTTTGAATACTTGATTTCTTTGTGTAGATCAATTACAACTATTGTTTTGCACGGGAATTAATTCACTTTTTTTGGTTCTTCCAATCGAGTTTTATAAGGTTAACATTCAGAAATTGGATTCAGTGTATACTTACAGATGACAGTGCTTGCATAATTGTACACAAATGATAAAACAGAATTGCTCCAAACACAGATATCAGTGTATATTGAACTTATCATATTCACATTGACAAATGTAGGGATAGTTTACAAATACAATACCATACAAAAATAATTCATTAAAAAAGTACATCATCGTTTAATGTCAACTATCAATCAAACTGCTCATAGCATTAAACCAGTTCATTATGTGTACAGCAACCAATTTAAATTCAACCAGATACATCATTGTTGTTATAACATTTACGAATGTAACCACCCTCTAGGGTTTAACATGCACCAAAAGTCAGGGTTATTTGGCAACTTTCCAGCTTCAGTGGTGGAGGAGGACCACAGGCATACATCTGGGTAGCACCAACAACCTTTCATAAACTAGCTGGACAGCTTCCTCACATTTGAAATTCTATGAGCTGCCAGTGATTACCAGTAATGTAGCAACATGTAGCATATAATACATTTGTAAAAGATGTACAATGAAATTTTTACATTTCATCTTTGACACAAAATATTAAACTACTAGTTGACATTTCTTCTATGCACAACTAATATTTGACACATGTAACGGTTACTAACCAGTATCAATGATATTTGACACACAGAATTGACAATATTTGACCCAAGTTAACAGTACAGACAATATTAGTAGCAATGTAAACAATATTGGTAATATTAGACACATGTAAACAGTATCAATGATATTTGACACTAGTGCACAGTACCGGTACCGAGGTAAGCTTAACAACAGTATCCACAAACAACATTTCTGATAAAATAGTTCAACATATAGCACAAGTATTGACTACATTTAGTATGAACACATAATACAGAATGTCAGGGTAGATAACTCCTCCGATTATATCAGAGTATTTGTTCATAGTTATACAACCTTATCTGACAATCAGCACTGCACGAGGCATTACCTTACACATGTGATAAAAATAAATACGAGAAAAAAAACACAAATATGATAAACATCAAGTAGTCATCACAAAACATTTGACTTTCATACTTGACAAAAATCTTTGATCCATAACATGGCAAAACCTTTAAATAAAACCACAACAAATTTTTTACTAAATACGAACATACATCCACCAAACAGTACCTCGTAGATCACAAAATAATCTTAACATGTGTATTCAAAAATCACTAATAATACGACATTAACCTGTGCATCAGATTTTAACCTCACTCTAACAAACAGAAAATGTATTTTAACAATTTAACCACGTATGTCCACTGCTAGGATTTCTGTCCCGATAATTCATACAGGCTCTTAAGATACGCTTCATGAATAGTCGTGATAAAATTGCTATCATTCTGAAATAAACAACAAATCAAAAATGTTTACATGTAATCATGCAGACAGTTACCATGGAAATACATGTTGACAGTTGCCATGGAAACATCATCTATAAACTGTAATTAAGTGATAATGATACAGATTCTCTAATTACACAAAATTGGCAAACATAAAACTGAAGATTTGACTAATTAATCGATATATAGATGTCAGTATGTGGTTATATTTAACAAGTAATCATACAAAATTTGTTAAGACTGTCAATAGTTTTTAACCAGGTTAAAAGAATTCTACACAAGAATGTGAGAAGGTCAGACATATTTGAGCAGACAATATATAACAATAAATATTCAAAAATGTATTATCTACCATACAATCATCACTAATTGTGCAAGAATCTAACATACATCCTAGTCTCATACCAACTACACTGATCAGGTGTATAAGTTTATCATAGAATGGATACAACTTAACATTTTTCTTTCACTAAGGTTTAACATTGCACCAACAGCCAGAGTAATTTGGAGACTTATAGCTTTAACAGTGGCGGTAAAACCTAGGTGTACATCAGGAAGACCTACTGACCTGGAGAGCCACCTCAAGTTAAATTTGTCTGGTTTCAGGAGAGATTCAAACTCACAATGGTAAGGGAGCAGTAATTACCAGTCAGAGACCATAATCATCTTGACCACAGAGGCCCCTCTTAATATTATTACATAATGATCAAACCTACGAGTACATCACTTACGACCATAAACTAAAATTACCTTTAACAGATATATAAGAGATTGTTGAAGTTGTTCTTTAGTTAATGCCGCCACAGGTAACACACTCGTTTCTTTATCCACCTTCTCTTCACATACTGCACTTTTTTCTGATCATGTGTAAAATAAAATGCTATCATAAATATCTCTAAAAGATCTGTAATATTCAACAGACAAATTTCATATTTTCCATTTTCTTATCATAAAACTTGAATTAATTTCAAATGCTTTGAGAAATGTGTTCAAATACATTATCTCTACTGATAAGCCCAGTGTTAAATCTGAGTTATCCTAGTTTATAATCTTGTGATTGTCCGATAAAACAACATGCAAGTTAAGTAAGAAAATCAGTCTTATACGATACAGTGCAACCTCTCCAGAGTGGCCTTCTCTTGAACAACAACCTCCTTTCAAGAACAACATGATTTTTTTCCCACCATACGATTTAACTATTAATTTAACCTCTCAAGAGCAACAACCTCTCAACAACAAAATTTTGTGTCTCCCAACGGGTGTTGCTTTGGAGAGGTTGCACTGTAACACAATAGATTAAGGCCGAATTTTTTATCATTCTAACTTGTTTAGGTCAGATGTTTTCTTGGTATCAACATAAGGCCAGAAAAAATCATGTTTCCTGTTACCTGCCTGACCCTAATTTTTGATGTAGACCCCAAAAGTCTCCAACAGCAAAATTATGAAAACATGTAGAAATAAATTGTAAACCAATGTTCAAAAGTAATGTGTAGAAAAAAATGGGGAAAAAAAGTTTTGCGACCTAACTAGCCTATTTTTTCGGTCAAGTTGTTAAACATGACAATTTTTCCTAGCCTAAGGTATTGAATTAATATGTTCAGACAAATGAAACAAGCAAACAATAAAGTTGTGATGACTCCCTGTGGGTCACTTACGTACTTGAATAAAGTACAGAAATAAATGATGTGAAACCCCATACCTGAAGAAGAAGATAAAACTGGCGGAGTTTTTCTAGCTGTTGATGTTAAAAATGCCATAGGTGATAATAATTCTGTGGATAGAGAGGCTGCTGCTGTGGCTAGATTAGGATTACTTGGCTGTAATACAATCATAAACCATGTTAATATCCTGTATCATATCACCCATATTACTACAACTGAATTACATACGGTCAAATGATCAATATAATATCAACAAAACGTAACACAGGTCACATGATCAATAAAATACATGTATCAATAAAACATGATACAAGGTCACATGATTAATAAAATATCAACAAAACATAATACAAGGTCACATGATCAATAAAATAACAACAAAACATGATACAAGATCACATGATCAATAAAATATCAACAAAACATTATACAAGGTCACATGATCAATAAAATATCAACAAAACATAATACAAGGTCACATGATCAATAAAATATCAACAAAACATAATACAAGGTCACATGATCATTAAAATATCAACAAAACATAATACAAGGTCACATGATCAATAAAATATCAACAAAATTATTTAACTGAATTACGTAGCATTGAAAAGATGACATCAAAATTCTTGAATAGAAAGGCAAGGCAGGATCCCGGAGACAAAACAAAAGCTTGAAGCAACACTTCAGATGTTGAACAATACTAAGGACAATGACACAACAGATGGTACAGATGGGACTTTCATTTCCAAAATGGCTGCCTCTGATACAATATGGGTGCCATTGACATAACAAATGCTAGAGGACTTTGCCAAACTCAGGACCTTGACAACTTCATTTAGAAAAGACAATACTAACAAATCAGCAAGCGAAGAAAGTATAATTAACTAACATACCTTATCTGGTAAAGTAGATACTGTAGATGATGTAGTTGACACAGTGGTAGATGATAAAGTTGAAGCAGACTGTAACAGATCTGCTGGCGTAAGTAGAGGGGAGGTAAGTACAGGTGATGGGTCCACAGTCTGTCTGCTTCCAATAGTAGACTCGGGTTTAGGGGCCACCATATGCTTTCTGAAGGTACCAGCCTCAGGGGACAGTTTTTGAGCATTTCCAGGTTGACTAGGAACAGAGCCACCAAATGCTGTCAGCACGTTTCCAGACATAATCTTTGTAACATCCATGGGGCCAACAACACCAGAACTCACTGGACCCTTATCTACCGCCCCTGAAGTCCCTATTTTTGTACTACTTTTAGGTCTACCAGTGTCACTAGTTTTTGTATCTAGAGGAGATTTTCTTGCTTGTTTAATTTGTGTTTGTGGGGAGGGACCCCTATATGCTGGGTGATTTGGAGGGGGTTGTGTTAAATCAGGGATCACAGGGGTCAGTCCTGATGACATATGTTTCACATCGTCCCCACCAGAATCGCCAGCCCCCTGTATATGCTGACGTTCTATATCCTCTACCATAGAGCCAGATGACATAATATGTTTCAACAAAGGAGGAAGGCTTTCACTCTCCGACGTCTGCTTTGTTTCTAAGTGTGTCTGCTTTGGTGGTAATGACACTGACGTTTGTCTTTTTGTCATTTGTTCTCGTCCAGCAGAAAAATAACTGAAACATATATATAAAACTGTCCAGTCAACACATGCCTTGTCAACAGGTTGTTATCTCATTTTAGAAAACATTACAGACAGAAAGTTTGGGCGTTAATTTCATTATATCAGGGTCCAGCTGAAGAGATCATTATAAAAGCAAGAGGCATTAAAAATGTGATGAAAAAAAGATTTCATAACAATTTTGTCGTACCACCTTGCCAATTGCAGGGGTGAGTGCAAGAAAGGCCTTATCTCCATTATGACAACTATGCAAAAAGGTACCTTTTTGCACTAAACATTCAATTGGAAATTCATTGATAACATGAACACAGAATAATTCCAATAATCTAAGCTATAATCAAGAATTTTCAATAAATAATGAAAGGAGTGATAACCTGTCTGAGTGAGTTGGTTGTGGAGTCACTGACTGTTGTGAACCTGTAGCTTGCTGCAAACTTGCTGTACGAAATAACTGATCTAGACTGATGTTACCAGTCCCAGGTGTAACACTTCCTGCAACATCATCTGCAATATAATACATTATCATCTGTAATATGTACATTATCATCTGTAATGTAATACAATATCATCTGTAATGTGTACATTATCATCTGTAATGTAATACAATATCATCTGTAATGTGTACATTATCATCTGTAATACATACACTATCATATACTACATACAATGTCATCTGTAATATAATACAATATCATCCGATCTTTTCCCTTCGGTTTAATATCATCGTACCAAGCGCCTGCACCATTTGGCAACTTTTAAGTAGCGTTAAACAACACTGGAAATACTGTAACTATGATCGTATCATCACAAGAGTTGACTAATTTAGCTAGTGTGGTAGTCACAGTTTTAAAACTTGATTAGTTGTGGTGTGTGTTGCTTCTTTGGGAGAACACCAGTAGCTTCTGGCAATGTTTGTTATGTTTGAACATAGCACCAGAATTCTCAAATGTCTACTAATGTTATACATAACAAGTACGCAACAATTAATGATTCATCATTACTCTAATTAGACCTGCTTCAGAAAAATGAAAAACAAATGAGTGGTTTATCATCAACATCTTAATTAAACCAAAGACAGGTAACTGAACAAAATACAGGTGACGAAACATAAGATGGGTAACTAAACAAAAGACAGGTAACAAAAGATTTTTAATTGAATAAAAGACAGGTAACTGAACTAAAGACAGGTAACTAAACATAAAATGGGTAATTTAACAAAAGATAGATAACTAAACAAAAGACGGGCAACTTAACAAAAGATAGGTAACTAAACAAATGACAGGTAACTAAACAAATGATGGGTAACTGAACAAAAGACCCAATGGGTTTTCAGCACTTTTTTGCTTCCTGTGTAAAACTATATGAATAATGTATAAAGCTCCACAAAGAGTAAGAAATATCAGTTACAGCATTAAGAGTCAAATTAGTGAATTATGTTGACTTTTTGGAGGTAAGTTTGAATGAAAATATTTCTGACAACTTCAGATTCCCCAAGGCCTCTAAGTAAGATGAGCGGAGGATAGTGGCACCATTGGTATCAATACTGAAATGTTAAGACCATGTTTTTATGATAAAATTGTTGCTCTGGCATTTAACATCGCACAATTAGCAAGAACCATTTCATGACTTTTCCAGTATAAAAGGAAGTTGTTTGATGCCAGCTTGGGATTCAAACACACAGCAGTGAGGGGCTAGTGATAACTAACAAGAGGCAATCACCACTCAGCAATGGTGGCCTCACTTGCAGGCAATCTATTGGTGTGTATAGGGAACCTGTAATCCAGGCCATTCTTCTACCACTTGGTTGTACAGTAATCGATCAAAATTTTACTCATCTGGTAAATTAATAACTACAATCCAGAACGATAAAAGTAACTCTATAAATGAAATCCCTTGATTCCAGGTACAATATACACACAGAGAATGCTAGCAAGCACAGCGGGTGGGGTACTACATTCATACAATGATTTTTTTATCATACATAGTTGTATTTATTGACAAAACAGATCACAAAAACACTCATGCATTAACCAACATACATATTAACAAATATTTATGACTTGGAAATTTCTACCTTGAATATTCGTGTCAGAATCTGGAATCTTCAGAGGCTGAGGTCGGATAATGTTTGTTGCTTTTGTTGCTGAAGCATTCGGGTTATCAATCATTGGTTTGGGTTCACTTTTCTTTGAACCCTGAAAGTATACATATCATATTTTTTATTCTGGTATTAAACATTGCACCAACAACACAAGTCATTTGGTAACTTTTTTAGTTTTAACAGGGGAGGGAGACCCCAGGCATGCACTCCGATAGAATATACATATTCTATCGAAGTGCACCTCTGAATAAAGACCACCGTGTGAATAAAGGTCATTCTTTGAAAAACCTTCACTAATCATTTAGAACACACTGACTGAATAAAGGCCATCTGTCAACAAAGGCCACATTTTGTCTCCCCCAAGGGTGGCCTCTGTTCACAGGTTTGACTGTATACACACAACATAATATCTCCATTAAATTACAATAAAAGTGAAGTCGAATGTGTGATCAAAAAGGTTATACAAAAGAAATTGATAATCCGTCAGAGAATGCAGTCCTGCCATTGGTCAATTTAAAAAAATTGCTTTGATTAAACCAATCAGATACTTTTGAGTTAGGTGACTGGCCTCCATAGCTCACAGCAAGTGGACAAGATTTACAGGCAACTTACAGTATCATACTCCATCTGCGCTTTAGACAACATCTGCATTATGTCCACACCTGATGTTGGCGCAATGCCAGCAGTCAAACTCCCAGAATGCTGTGCTGCAGTGGCTCCACCTACCATACTGGTGGTTGATGTCGTCTGCTTCTTCTCTTGCTCAGTCAAGATTTCTTGAACATAACTGAAAACAATGAACAAATAGATCTACTCAGTGTGTTATCAATCATTCTTTATTGGACCTAAATAAAGGATTAAATCACTCATATCACAACTATTCTTTCATCCTAGGTTTTAATGGTTTGAAAATTGGCTACTGGATATAATACCAAAATGATTAAATAAATTATAGTACAACACAATTCCAGTCTATATCCACAGATTGTTACAGAAGATACAGAATCCTAGCATCACTGGTTTACACTAATTTAGCCACAACTACTACAAAATGTAACAAGTCTTCAATATCCAACAAGTGTTTGTTTTTTATAGTAAGTTTTATCATATTTCTAATAAATTCTAATTCCTTTACTGAAGTGGTTTCAATATTTTCACGAGCTGGCTTACAGCTAATCTGATGAAGAGACTGAATAGACAATTATTTCAAAGAATTTTCCAATGAAAAGAACATTTCAATAATTAGCGAACATTTAAAACACAATTACTGCTTGCATGAACTTATTAAAGGAACACCAACATATAAGAAATTTTATGGACATTCTCTTTATCTACATACTTTTTTTACTGGAGCTTAACTTTGCACCAACAGCCAGGGTCATTTGGTGACTTACCAGCTTTTAGGGTGGAAGAAAACCCCAGGCATCTACTTGGGTAGAACCATCAACCTTCCATAAGCTAGCTTGACAGTTTTATTATGTGTAAAATTTGGTCCTAAATGGGATTCAAACTCACAGCAGTGAGGGGCTAGTGACTTTTAGGCAGAGACCATAACCACTCAACCATCGAGGCCCTTTGTGTATATAGTACAGGACTATTGGTAACGACTACCTCTAAAAGCAACTGTGTAAGACATAAAACATCAAGTGATCATTCACACTGAGCCAAATTTCTTGATGTCCACCTACCACTGGAAGAAAATCAGTAAACACACTTGGTTGATAACCAGGTGAACTTTTAAAATATTCAATCCAACATATACTTTGAATACTTGATTTCTTTGTGTAGACCAACAGTTAGTTTTGTAAAACATAAGAATTGATTTACTTATTTGGGCTCTTCCAAGAATCAAGTCTTATAAGGTGGACATTTTGAAATTCAACTCAGAGTATACATCTACTTGTTTGATATATTATCAACTTTAAAGAAAATGAAATCTTTCAGCAGATATTACCAGTATTTTATATACAAAAAAATCTCCAATGAATAAAAACACATCAGAAAATAGCATGTTACAACCAATCAGAATAGTTTCTTCCTTAAATGATAATACACAAATGCTACATGGTCAATAAAGCAATTAATTTTTGTCATATGATTTGAGACAGCTGGCATCAGTTTCTAACACCCAACCATGATTGGTTTACATTACATTCAGACAGAAATTATTAGTTTAAATCAAACTCTGACATAACGGTTTATTTATCAATGATTGCTTCAGAAACATTCCTATGTACAGAAAGTACCAATATTCATGAGAGGATAATGTGATGTTTGAAAGAAGCCCTTATACAATATGTGCAGTCATATTTAACACTCAAATAAGGCTAGAAAAAAACCGTCATGTTTAGAGTAACTTCATAAAAAATACAGGGTAGACAGGTTGAAAATAAGAATTCTTTCACAATCTTTTGTTTTAAACATACAGTATGAGGTCTGAATCGAGTTAAAATGTTTTTATACTTTGAATTTGCAGTTTAGTATCTTAGGGATCAGTGCCAAAAAAAGGGGTAACCTTTAACACTGATTATTACAGGCCTAACCAACATGTTTATCCTAGGCACATAAACCTGACTCTGTCAACACTGGCCACATTATCCTGGCCCAGTCAACACTGGTCACATAAACCTGGCTCAGTCAACACTGGCCACATTATCCTGGCCCAGTCAACACTGGCCACATAAACCTGGCTCAGACAACACTGGTCACATAAACCTGGCTCAGTCAACACTGGTCACATAAACCTGGCTCAGACAACACTGGTCACATAAACCTGACTCAGTCAACACTGGCCACATTATCCTGGCCCAGTCAACACTGGCCACATAAACCTGGCTCAGACAACACTGGCCACATTATCCTGGCTCAGACAACACTGGTCACATAAACCTGGCTCTGTCAACACTGGTCACATAAACCTGGCTCAGTCACCACTGGCCACATAAACCTGGCTCAGTCAACACTGGTCACATAAACCTGGCTCAGTCAACACTGGCCACATAAACCTGGCTCTGTCAACACTGGCCACATAAACCTGGCTCTGTCAACACTGGCCACATTATCCTGGTTCAGACAACACTGGTCACATAAACCTGGCTCAGACAACACTGACCACATAATCTTGGCTCAGACAACAATGACCACATAATCTTGGCTCAGACAACAATGATCACATAATCTTGGCCCAGACAACACTGACCACATAATCTTGGCTCAGACAACACTGCCAACATAAACCAGGCTGACTTATCACAAGAAATAAAAAAGATCAAACAAACACATAAGAAGTTTAATAGGGTGTAAATTTAGACGTGTTTGCAGGAACAGGTACAGATATATATCTGGTAGATTCTTCCAAATTCTATCAATGAGAAGTTCTCAACAGACACCTTTTCTGTACATCATGTGTCAGTAATTATTTCATGTGTCAGTAAAAATACATCCAAATACAATTTTTATGCTAGCCTGTTTGATGTCAAATTGATGCATTGCGCTCTTATTGACAAAAGTATATCTTCAATTAGTCACAATGAAAGAATGCCAATATTGTACACTTCCCAGTTGATAGTGCAAGAATGCCATTACATCAAATACAAGACTCTCTTATACAAGTTCTTTTCAAAAGCTTTTCCAATAAAACGTTTAGATTGACAGGTGTCGCCATTAAGTATTCACAATGCATTTGTTGCATACTGAGATAATTCATTTATTGTTCGCATAAAATATATTTGCCGTCTTTCTTTTAGATCTGTTCGTTAACATTACTCAACCGTTTCTTTATTTTATATCTGCAGACATGCAGTACTTGACAAGAGTTTCTCAAAATGTTCACAATAAAACTCTAGTATGCTGATTTTATTGCCAAAAAATAATGCCACCCCAAAAATTGCATTCACCTGAACTTAGATATAATTCTATAAACTCCAATCAGCTTGACAGAAATTACATAAAACTAATATTCAAAAATTCTTATACACAGAAAATAAAAACAATTACTTATGACAGTGGCCTGTGGCACTCTGCATGTTCTATCATTCCAAGTTCACAATATCATTAGGCCAGAAAATAGCCACGTTTACAGTTACTTGACTAAAACATGGTATGATAGTCACTAAACTTGCCTATTGATTTCTAAACATCCCTTTAACACTTTGGAGGCATGATTCGTCCTCAAATATTTTCACATTTTTTATTTCACTGGTAGACACTTTAGGGTCGGCGCTAAAATAAGGGTCAGATGGGAAACAGTAAACCCTTTTTATCTTGTCTACTATATATGTCTGCATAACTTAGAGGATTACCACTAAAGTTCCTTAAAATAAAAACTTGTATAAAGTATCTATTAATGCATTAAATAAGGGAGATAAATACAAGAGTTATGGAACTTGGAGAAGGTTATACAATAACAAAGGGACAATTCAAGAGGCTACATATCTACAATACTGATATGTTGTTCCAGATATGTATGTCTACTGTGGTTATTAGGAATAATTTGTAGCAAACGAAGAAAAAGTTTATTTGACTGTTATATCTGTAACAAGTCTATAATCACATCTCACTGGGGGAAAAAAAACAAGGAATAAGACTTGACAAAACGATAATTATATGTTAGTACATCATAACACACTCCAGATGAGTAGTTTGTCATACATAACAAATAACATATTAGCATTAGAACAAATAATATCAGTAGACCACAGTACAACAAGCACCGTCAGCTTTTTCCAGTTTGAATCACGTAGTGTTTGTTTATTGTAAAAATTGTTCATTCCTTTATCAGTATAGTAAAGCCTCCATATAGAGACCACATTCTCGATCTGAAAAACGGGTCATAAAAATGAGGTGGTCTCATTATAACACTGAATCCGGTCCGAAAATAAGTGGTTGTTACAACATGCAAAAAATACATGTCCTCTGAACATTTAATTACTTAACCTTAATGGTAACAGGCAAACAAACTGTTCTACAGGTCAATTAACTTTTTAATCAGAAATATCCCGGATGAAAAATAAAATTCAACAGAAGGGGAATTCTTTGATGATTATAGGGGGGGGGACATATTTTTGGACAGGGGAATGGGGCCAAAGTTCAGCTCCAAATTAGTTCCCTCATCCCCACCCCCCCCAAATAAAAAAAACACTGATACCATAATGAATTGACATAATGTGTCAATTTGTTCTACATACAAACAAAAAGAGTACAAGTTAGGTACAGATACACTGGTACAACATACCAATCCAAATCAAATCTTACATTCATGAATGAAAACAAAACAGTATGGTGTAGGTTTTGGCACCAAAAGTAATAGCTGGAAACAAAACCGTATGGTGTATGCTTTGAACTGTAGATAATACATACATACTACAAATAATTCTCTGGTCAAGTGTATCAACTAGCAGCAAGCCGTGAAATGAACGCAGTCCGGCGAACATTAACACAGTCTACAGACAGACTGTGCTATGTGGTATGGAGACAAACTATGTGTGCAATATTGTCAGACTTGTTTTTTTTAATGACAATACAGGAGATTTATATTATACACCATGTAATATGTTCACCAGCTCCCCAAGATACTAGATATGAGGCCATCCTAAATAATAAATTGGTTTACAGTTATGCCACCAACTCATTAAAAAATCCCTCTCAAAAAAATTCTTAACGATTATGACAACAAAAAATTGTTTTTATTCCAGGTTTTTGTTTTCAGTACAAGCAACAAAAAAAGCTTAAACCTAACCACTGTAAAAAGTTTGGGTTGTGTAACACAAGCAAACATTTTCTTAAGGATGGCCTCAAGTTTCTTTTTACTAATAACCTGTACAGTAAGTTAACATTAATATATAAAGGGCCTAGGTCCAGTGGTTAAGCACTGGACTATAATGTAAGAAATAGCATCATGACATGATTGTACGATAATACTAACTTGTTCAATTTTGTGCCCAATCTTTTACATTCATCTTTGTCATAGAACCATACACCATATATACCTGTAAGATAAAAACTTGCGCATTTATATGAGCCAATCATCTGTTAATGATGATGCAACAATATCTGATGACAACATAATACAGAAAGAACAACATGAATACAACAATAACAATAAACAAAACAAGACTGTAAGTTTTTGCTAACAACTAAGGCCAGAAAAAATATAGAAGCATTTTGGGTTATCGAATGACATTATTTTTTAAGCTGGCCAAAAAGTTAAAAGTAAAATCTAATGTACAAATATAATTGGGGACGAATCATGCCTTGAAATGTCACCCTATTTTTTTTTGGTAAAGTAACAGTAAACAGGACCATTATTTTTTCAGTCTAACACATAACACCCTTCAAGAATTGACATTTTTGTGAGAAAAATGCTAAAAAAAATGACGATTTGAGCTAAATGACCATGATGCTTTGGAGCAAAGGTCAAGGCAAAACATTAAGGAGCTTTTGAATGGACAACCATTGATGTCCAAAAATTTGGAGTCAAAATAGGAATGATAGTGAAAGTTGCTTTCCATCTCAGATATAGAACTGTAGGATAGTAAGAGGAGGCAAATTAAATGGTTACTTGACCAAAACATAGGATACATAGGTTGCAAAAGATTTCTTTTCCAATTCATATTTTTTACGCATACCTTTTGTACTTCTGAGATATGATTCTGACCTAATGAACAAGTCATATTTATAACAGTTTTCTAGTTCACTTGGTAATGCACAGGTTTGTTAATTGAGATCATGGGATTGAGTCCTGGGGAAATATTCAACAAGTTCCGCTATAATAATTTGACAGACATGAAAGTATCACAACCCGAGGTGATTCGTTTCCCATCTTAGATAAACACTTACACCAAATTGTTGATAAAAGCGTACAAACATAACAAAAACTATCTTCACAAACATTATTCTTACATTAAGTCTCTAGAATAATGAATTTCAAAAGATATAAAGCAAATTGGGAAAGATTTCAGACATCCAAAAACAATTATTAATGTAATCAGTCTTTAGATGATGGAGCTCTATAACAATAACAAAAAACAATTCTAATGCTGTGGACCTCTCCAAACAGACAGAAGTTCAACTGGTTTACTACTAGAAATTTGACTGGTTTACAGTAACCGCTAGAAATTTGACTGGTTTACAGTGACCACTGGAAATATGACTGGTTTACTGTGACCACTTGAAATACAATTGGTTTACCGTGACCACTTGAAATACAATTGGTTTACTGAGACCAACAATCCCATATGAAATATGTTTAATGCTTAAACAGAACACCTAACAGAACATCAAAATATGCAGTAAGTAATAAGGTTAAAATTAAAAAAGTTTTGCAGTTAACATTATCATACTCGTACTGAAATTGAACAGCTGGAATAAAGAACAGAAAAGGTAATAATTGCTTGATAAAACTTTTAAGTAAAGGAATTATTTTTTTACTGAGTCGGTCGCTTAATTGCAAGCCAACAATTTTTTAAGGATCGCCTAATCGCTTAATCTATTCCTCGAGTGTGGCAAACACTAGACAGTTAATAAGCTCACTTACTTTTCCCATTCCTGTACAGAAGGAAGGGATCTTGCTGTTGAAACTCTAAATCTTTACTGATTGGTTCTATGAGATTTTTCAGTCCTAGACGATTTAAAATCATAAATCCAGTCACTGGAGAGGCTGATCTGTAAAATATAAAATATATATTTGTATTATACTATGATAAATGCTGAAAACATCATTATATCATCTGGAATATAAATATGAAATAATTTATATCCATCAAGATGAGATCTCAATGCAAAGTTCATCACCTTACATACGATATAACTGACTTATCCAACACAACTGTACCTGCTTAACCAGGGTTTCCCTAAGATTTTTCACCAATGGGTCCCCAGGACTCCAATCTCCAACATTTTAGGGGCCCCTTGGGATATTCTGGGGTCCCACACAGAAAATGCCAAGGGCAAATTCCAAGTCGGAAGGGGTCCCGAGAATGCAGTGGTCACTCTCAATGCAAGTCCCTCAGCTGAATATTGCATCAAACTCCCTAAAATACTTCTCTTATCCCCAGATTTCAGACCTAAGGGGTAAGCTTACCCCCAATTGCAGAAGTAAGTAGGAACATGAAAGCATGGGTATGGAATTCTATAACAGCTGTATGTAACTATTAATTTATAGCTCAATTCCAGATACAATTAGAATTAATGTAAATTGTGTATCAATTTAATGCAAGCCAACAAAAGGATACCTCTTGAAAGCAATCATGATTGTTTTAGCAATTAAAGCTTTTCTGTGTATACCAGACCTATAGATGCACAATACATGAATACATAAAACTCTCAGAGTATTGTTCTCAGAAACATATGAAATACTTCAACAATTTTCATTAACGAAATCTTCAAGGAGCCAAATTCTGCTTCAAAGTCAGTTATGTATATCAAAGATTTGGCGGGGAATCTACGGTACCTCCGTAAGGTATATTCGTAGTTACACCAATTTTACACCAATTCAACAAAATTTCTGATCAGACCAACAAACAGGAAGTAAAAATCAGCAGTTAAGATGGAAAAATAAAATTTTCACCTTAAAGTTTACAAGAAAACATTTCTAGTTTATATTACCGACATTAAAATTAAATGATGATACAAGAACATAGAACAAAGTTGGAGCCAAGATATGTGGCCAGATCACCTGCTGGTAGGATCTGATATATCCTACATTTTACAATCAATGTTCCTCATAAATTAGGGTAGATTGCTTCCATCACGATCATTTAAACATCAGATAAGGCCAGAAAAAAGTCACGATTAGTGTCACTTGACCAAAAAATCAGGGTAGGTAGGTCCAAAAACACTTCTTACCTATCCTTTTTACCTTATCTTTCATTGTTTGTAGGTATTATTTGTCCCGAAACAGTTTGGTTCTTTGGATTTGCAGTTAGAAACTTGAGGTTTGGCACCAAAATAAGGGTCAGCTGGGTAACCCTAAACATGACAATTTTTTTCTGGTCTTGTGGAAGAGTAAAAATATCCAAGGTTAGCAGGGATTCCCCTCCCCCCGAATTTCGGTTCACCATGACTTGTAATTGGTTGCACTGGGAATCATTCTAAACTATTATAGGTCATTATCATAACACACCTCACAATTAATAACACATGTAATATCTAATTCTAATAAACAAGTAAAGATAAATTAATTAACATTTCCAATTGGATAACAATTATAAAAACATCCATGTACCAGTCATATATTGACAATTTATGTACCAGTCTATATATTTCATGAACCAGTCTAGATACTGATATTCATATACCATGTAAATTAATACCAGGTAGTACAAGAAGAAGATAATGTTAGATGTCTAATAGACACAGTAGGAGAAATTCACTTCCTATTTTCTATAAATTACTGTAAAATTCAGTAATTAAACTAAATTACTTAGGCACAATGCCAAACATATGCTCTTATAGAAATAGACCTGATTATACTAGTAGCTTTATAATAATAAATTTTATTACATTTTCTATAAATTATTTTCAAGAATGTTTATATTTAGTTTGACATGAAGTCAGTGTTTATGATTAACATATCAATTACTTTGACAGTGCGGAGAATGGTTCATGACCCGATAATTATCAAACCACTTACATGTAATTTTATTCCTCACAAATTTCCAAAAGATTTTGATTTAGATGAGCTCCGAACACTTAATGTAAGAGTGGTGGAGATTTAATGATTTATAATATATAACAAAACATTTATACACACTGAGTACTTTATAGGTAATCACAGTAAGGACCACACCATACCAGTGAAATTTCGGTTTCCAAGAATTTGTAAAAAAACATACCACCATATTGTAAACAAAGAGTAGTGTTATATTAATGTATATGTAGGGGTTTTACAACAGTTTAACACAGCACCAACAGTCAGGGTCAATTAGTGACCTTTCTAGCTTTAATGGTGGAGGAAGACCCCAGGCGTTCAACTGGGAAGAACCATAGGCCTTCCGTAAGCTTGCTTGACAGCTTCCTCACATGAGAAATTTGTCTGGTCCCTGGCGGGCTTTGAACTCTCAGTGGTAAGGGGCCAGTCAGAGACCATAACTATGTGGGCCCAATGAAGAGTTATAGATTCAACAACAGAGAAAAAATATTGAAGAGGGAAAAGTTGCCAAATGACCCTGACTGTTGGTGTAATATTGGACCCAAGTAAAAAAAAAGACACATTGTATCCGAGATAGAAGAAAACTAAACAAAAGAATAATTACTGACAGTGTGTACCACAAGGTGAACTCAGTACAATATTGACAGATGCTGGCATCTGGAAATCTTGCATGAATGTGGAAAATTAGAAACAATATTGAATAAAACCATATTGTAGACATGGTGATAGTATAACACCAGTACAGCCTTTTATTCTCAAGTTGGACACATAAACAATACAACATTATTCTCAAATTGGACACATAAACAATACAACATTATTCTCAAATTGGACATATAAACAATACAACATTATTCTCAAGTTGGACACATAAACAATACAACATTATTCTCAAATTGGACACATAAACAATACAACATTATTCTCAAATTGGACACATAAACAATACAACATTATTCTCAAATTGGACACATCAACAATACAACATTATTCAAGTTATTTCTCATTTTATAAACAATCTGAAAAAAAAATGATAATGATTCTGAAATAATCAAAGCCAAAACAAAGTCTAATGTATTTTCTATGATTCAGGCAATTTAGGAAATTTTGCTACAAATTACAGTGAACATTCCACAACATTGTGTAATTATTTATGATGTTACTCTGAAAAGAATCTTATTTTTTATATGAAAGATGTTCAAGTCTGCCCTCTGAGATAGAGGTGGGAAAGGGCCGTTCAAAAACCGATTTATAAAATGCTGATAGTGAACTGTGTAGAATGAAATCAATGAAAAAAAATGTGTTGTTGAAATTCATTACCGGACTACTTACACTGGTTATTTGTACAAAATCTACAACTTGAACAAATTTCACTTCAGTAAGTAAGTCTAGAAGGGACTCACTACTGTCTTGCTGTTACAATCAATAATCATACATTCGAAACATTCCCTTCAATGTGTTACAAAATCTCACAAGCTGCTGTGATTTTATAATACTACACTTTGTTTTTTGTACTCTCAAATAGAATGGTCAGTGACCCCCATGGTCAAGTGGTCAAGGTCTCGGACAAGTGATCACTAGCCTCTCATTGCTGCCCGTTTAAAATTTGAGGAAGCTGTCCAGCTAGCTTTAAGAATGTTGGTAGTTCTATTTGGGTGTATACCTACCATCTACCTCCACCCATAAAACTGGAAAATGAACCGAGGCTAGTGCCAAGGTATGTTCATTGTTAAATGCAATAGTGACCTTAGCATTTATCAGTTAAGTCCACAGTTTGCGCATACGTGACCTTGACCCATTCAGCAGTAGAGGTGTTCACAGCATAGTGCAACATTAACCTTGACACATATCAGTTCAGGAGATCAGTTTGGTACATCAGTGACCTTGACATAAGTATCAGTAGCAGAGTTCATAGTTTATTGCATCAGTGACTTTAACACATACATCAGAAGAACCAATGACCTTGACACAATAATCAATGGTGGAGTTCCCATTGATCTTTAGTTATAATATTCTACATTTACATAATACCATTTACAATTCATGGGTGAAAGTCGAAAATTTAAAAAGAGATTTTAACCTTGGTGCCAAGGAAACTATACAAACAAGTAGGGTATGGACCTGAGAAAATCTGAGGTTCTGGAAAATTACGGAAAACTTTTAACAATGCAATTTGATTAGAAGAACATAACATAACTGACTAGTTCATAAATAGGTACACAATATTATGAAAATGTCTAATAATAATAATATTATTATTATTTATTATCAGTATTACTGCCACTGTACAACACCACACAAAGCAAATCAATTGATTGTTTTAATAGCAGCCCAAGTTCTCTCTTTTGAAGTTATAAAAACATCATATAAAGGGTATTACATAAAACAAATTGAGATAAGACTTGAGTATTAACTAATCTCATTTGTGATAACTCAGCTAATTGGACCTTTGTTTTGTAACTACAGCACAATTAGGGAAGAAATTGGTGGAAATACTGGAAAAGCACTACTTACAAATCAGAGCTGAAGATTTTTTTCTCTGGTGTTTAACAGTGAACGAATAGCCAGGGTCATTTGAAGATTTATCCAGCTTTAAAGGTGGGAGAAGAACCTAGGCCTACACCTGGGTAGAACCATCGACCTTCCGTAAGCCAGCTGGACAACTTCCTCGCAAGTTCAATTAGGTCCAAAGTAGGATTCAAACTCAGAGCAATGAGGGATAGATGAAGAATAACCAATGAATTATCAATGAAGAAAAAAAATAAACCAGGATTTAATCCTGGACTCCTTCATGCTCATGTAAATTAAATAACAAATCATTCTAGGTATATATATGTATACATTTCCAAGAATACAATTACATTTCACTACACTGGGAAACATATTGAAACAACAAATGTAAGAATAGTGAATAAAATAATCACTATTTTCTACACTAGGAGACATATTGTAACAATAAATGTGAGATCAGAGTGTCACTGAATTACACCCCTATGTGCCAAATGCTACAGAAACATAATCACTTGTCTATGTATTATAGTATCTAAATTAATTGCAGCAAAAACACAACATCAGTCACTGACACTTGGTGTAACCACTTTATGGTAAATAGTTACTTTTGGCACCACTTTCATCCTCTTCTACTTCAAAGCATCCTTCTATAACACAAGTCTGAGACCTCAGTGAAAATTATACAGTCTTACCTGCATTGCAGCCACCTACGGATAAAGGCCGCCCTGTGAATAAATGCTATTCTTTGAAAAACTATCAATAAAGACCACATTTTGTCTTTCCCAAGGGTGGCCTTTGTTCACAGGTTTGATTGTAATCAAATCTTAAAAATTCCTAGAATATCATCATGGACCCAGTCTAAGAGCTAGAAATTGACTTAAGTATGGAACCAGTCTAGTCATGATTCTACACACGATATTATGTGAATGGTTTAATCATTTGTTTACTGTTTCACAAATGTTCAATATAATTTGTGGTATTGTTTGGAGACTCTGAAATATTCTCCATATTATATTGTAGAAGTTGTTCACACGACTGAATTTGAATGCTCCTTGATTTATTCATTAGAATGTCTAATTGGATCATAAACGATGAATATTTATAAGTTTATTGTCCCTTTATGATTTGCTATGAATATTAAATAATTTAAAGACTAGAATACAACACAAATGGGTATTACGTAATATTTCAAGCAGTACATAGAACACACATGAGGTCAGCCACAGAATCTGTCTAGTAATTATATAATACTGTTTTAAATTGTTCTTTTTTCCACTGGAGTTAAAGCCGCGGCCGTGGTCCAGTGGTTAATGCTCTGGACTTGTAACCCAGAGACCCAGGTTCGAATCACAGTCTTGGCAGGTCATACTTTCTATGAAAATTTGACAATAATGTGAATTTTCCTCCACATGTGGAAAAGTTGCCAGATCCTTGTGGAAGGGTAAGGTAGTACTGGTTAGTAAACAGTCCAGGAAAACTGGTTAGGTGAACTAGCCGTTGCATATAACTGAAAAATTTTTGAAAAATGGCATTAAACCCTGGTGACAATAAGTCACATAAAAACAAACAAATCACTAGAGTTTAATGTTGCACCAACAGCCAGGGTCATTTGGCAACCTGTCTAGCTTTAATGGTGGAGGAAGACCCAAGGCATACACCTAGGTAGAACCAGCAACCTTTCATAAGCCAGCTGGAATGATTTCTCACATAATTTTGTTCCAAATGGGATTCGAACTGACAGGCTAGTGATAACTAGTCCATAACCACTTGACCACAGAAGCTCCTACTATTGTTGTATTGGACTTATATATCTCAAGCAAATTTAACTGGTATTCACAAACTTTCTCCAGTGAAATCTTTTTTCCATACATGTCCCTAATTTTAGCAAAAATCAATCAGTTCAAAGGGTATTTTACACTAATAGGACAGAACAAAGCAGGAGACAAAGTTAAGAGACAACAATGAAAATAGAAAAGGATTCCTAGACAAAAAAAAAACACAAACACATACAAAAAATCCCACCTTTTTCGAACACTACCTTCCGCATAACCCACCAACCCAAAAGTCATTCAACACCCAGGAACATACAAAAAATGGATGACAAAAAAGTCTCAGTGAGGATATCTCCTACGAACTGTTTGTAATAAAGTGAATGAAGCATCTGACCAACCACAACAAAAACTGCTTGCCTCAATAATGAGCATTTTTTTCACACAACTTGATCCATTCCAAACTTGCCAACACTTTTAACTATTCAAAATATCACCAACTTCACTGTAATAAAAACATAATATTGTAGAAATATTGCAACCTGCCACTACTCTAAAACCACTGAAAATATCATCAACTTTGCTATAATAAAAACATAATTCAAGAGAAAAAAGAAGATTGAATAAATTTGCAAATCAGCATTTTGGATTCTGAAATATCAGTTTTATGAGCGGTGTAAAAGAACCTTAACATTCACATGATACCATTAGATCAACTATCACAGTGATATCTTGGGAAATTGAAAGAAACACTTTCAGACAAGCACTAGTGTTAATTGTACAAGTAATGTAATGAATTTAATCAAACTAATAGAAAAGTAGATGTCTGCCTAAAAACAAACAGAATCAAATATACACATGGAAACAGTCACAAGGCAACTATTATACGCTTCTTCAAAAACTGCCTTCTGATTCATCATACCAATCTGGCTTTGAATAGAAAAGACTGGAGTTTCATCTGCAATAAACAACTCCTTAGGTCATCTTTAAAAAAATATTGGTTGGGTTAACCCAATGAAGTGATGAATTGAATGAGTCTGTCACATAATTGCAATCCAACGATTTCTTAAGCATGGCCTTATGATAGAATTTTAAAATCCAATGTTGTGAAAAAAAAAATGAATTCTATTTGCCACAAAAAAATATGCGCAGATTTTGAGTTGGAATTTGTTCTGTAGCAATTTCAGCAGACGACTTTTTTTAAGAATGCTTTAACACAGAGATATGGAGCGATCAACTTGTTGTATTTCTTTGTTGATGATTGTACTGTCTTTTATTTTTATATCTGCCTATTGTTCATTTAAGCAATTTAATTTAATCTGTCCCTGTGAGATTGGGCCCACAAAATCAGTTTACACCATTCAAAGGTGGTATTCTCAGGGGACTGTGTTTTGGCCTTAATTTTGGGTTGGGAGTCTTAAGGAAGGTGATATTCTGAGAAAGGTGGGATGATTTTTTTGTGTGTTTTTTTTCTAAGAATCCTTTTATTATCATTTGAAGATTTTAGAATTTCATTGAGAAGTTTCATTTATCTGTCTGTAGATAAATCAAAGGGAAGCATTTGTACATCACATGATTTTTCTGGCAAAAAACTGAAAGTGAACCAGAACATTATACCTTCAGTAACAGATTGTTATCTCTGGTAACTGTCAAATATCTAGACATCTGCAATGTCCATTATATATACTGCACAGATATACCACATCATATGTTAAATCGTATCCTTAACAATCTGAAAGTTTACAAAATCAAAACAATTTTATCAACCTACATAACATATATCTAGACAGGTGTTGCTATAACAAGATGAAGATACAATGAATTCACAATTTTGGGTAAAAAAACATTTGTTTAACCTTGATGTGATTTTCTATGCAGAAATTCATACTTGGGAAGAAATTCAGAACAGTACTGGAATTCCCCATGTATGTAACAATAAAACATTCCTTTCCAACCTTTCAGAATCAAACTGTGACAAATTTGTTCATAGGAAATTACAATTTTGATGGTCAAGTTCAGCAGACATCACACATGTTGAGATTATCATGCGCATCAAATGTCACACTGGTGAGATTACTGAGTACAGCAGACTTCACACCAATGAGATTATCATGAGCAGTAGACGTCACACTGATGAAATTATCATTAGTACAATATATCACACCAGAGAAATTATCATGTGTACCAGAGAGATAATCATACACGCAGACATCACACTGATGAAATTATCATTAGTAGAATATATCACACCAGAGAAATTATCATGTGTACCAGAGAGATAATCATACACAGCAGACATCACACTGATGAAATTAATGACGTGCAATAAACGTCACACTGGTGAGATTATAATGTGCAGCAGGTATCGTTATACTAAACAGACATATCTCAGTACAGTGACATCAGGATAAAAATAAAACAATTCATTACATAAACGCTAGTACAAAACTTGAGCATAGAGAACACATATCCAGCAAAAACAGTGTATGACAATTAATGACAAACAGTGTAAGCTTCATACAGGTAAATCTACTAATATCTAACCCAAATACCTGTTTTACATAATGAAATCCACCTCCTGGCAGAACCTCTGAATTATAATCTGGTATAAACAATGATAAAATTACTGCATACTTAAGAGATTTGTCATAATCAGAGAAAGAAATCAAGCCAAGAAGAGGATATTGGATCTTTCAGAAAAAAGTTTATCATTCTTCTTTAAATTTTGAGCATCAAGCAGGCACTTCATCATCAGATTATCACATGGTAATGAGAAGAGAACTAATACTGTGTTTATTATCATTAATACAGAGTTTATTTTCATTTATCTTTCAACTTCAACAAGGAACAAATGTATTCTATGAAATTCAAGCTAAACCAAATCTGATCTTCTTTCAATCAACAAACTTCTTGATTTCACCTGATTTCGATAGAAGTTTGATCAAATCCTGGCTGCAAATACAATGCAAAGAACAAAAGGTCAAAACCTGTGACTGTCATATAGTCACCCAGAGAAAACCACCTAGATCTACAATGATACTAACAGATGACTTACCAATAATGTTATATTGATTTGTAGCATGAAGACAGGGGGCATTAATCATACAGAGGGTCTGTGTTTGTCCAACATCAAAGGAACTGTAAGACTCAGACATGTTCTGCCACATACGTCCAATCAGACAAGTTCTGGCATAAATGTCCGCACAAATGTCCCAGGAAACATGTTCTGACATACAACTACCAGGAAACATGTTCTGACATACAAATCCCAGGAAACATGCTCTGACATATGTGTCCCCAGAAACATGCCCAGACACACATGTCCCTAAAAACATGCTTAGACATACATGTCCCAGGAAAAATGTTTTGACATATATGTCCCAGAAAGCATGTTTTGACACACATGTACCAGCAAACATGCCCCTACAAACTTGTCACAGCAAACATGTTTACGTATGCATGTCATAACAAACATGTTTGGACAAAAATGTCCAAGCAAGCATGTTCTAACATACATGTTCCTGTATTGTAAACACTAGACAGGTAATGGATAGGTGGGAGAGCAATAACCAGCCTCTTTATGAAGAGTAGACAAGGAAACACTAAATGTGATAACAATCCTGTACATAGCTGTGGTAAGTGATATCAAACTGGTCTGTAGACATAGAAATGCCAAATACATATACCAGTAAATAGAATTATGACACAAAACTCTCCAATAAACATCTCTAAGTGTCTAACTTTCATTGATTTATGAAAGTAGTTAAACTTTTTATGTAGTTAGTGATTTCTGTCAGTACCAGTAAATATTGTTGGGATAAATGAGTCATAATCCATGATTTATAAGACATTGATAGATAAACATATGTTCAATACATGTTTATAAACACAGAAGAGACTTAATCAGAACAAGACCATAGGTGTTAAGTATGGAAGGGCACCATACGATCAGGGCATATACAATGGGATACATGTCCCTACGATCAGGGCATATACAATGGGATACATGTCCCTACGATCAGGGCATATACAATGGGATACATGTCCCTACGATCAGGGCATATACAATGGGATACATGTCCCTACGATCAGGGCATATACAATGGGATACATATCACAGTTTGAGTAGGCCAACATACATCCATAATGTGGTCCACTGACTTGATAAAATCAACCTTCGTGATGACTATTGACAAAGCAATTTTAGGTCTGTGGAACATTAATTAATGCATTCCTACTGGAATTTTTTGAGCTTATTATCTTAATTACAACATTTGCCAAACACTAGATGTTAAGTATTTCTACTCAAACATGTGGAAACTTCAAAGAATGGAACATAGGACATAATTGTAAACACCTGTGTACATATGACATAATTGTAAACACCTGTGAACACATGACACATTGTTAAACGCCTATGAACAAAGGACACATTGCTACACACCTGTGAACAGGGCACAAAGTTAAACACCTATGGGTGCAGGACACATTGTTAAACACCTGTGCACACAGGACACATTGTTAAACACCTGTGTACACAGGACACATTGTTAAACACCTGTGTACACAGGACACATTGTTAAACACTTGTGCGCACAGGACACATTGTTAAACACCTGTGCGCACAGGACACATTGTTAAACACCTGTGCACACAGGACACATTGTTAAACACTTGTGCACACAGGACACATTGTTAAACACCTGTGTACACAGGACACATTGTTAAACATCTGTGAACACAGGGCACAATATTAAACACAAGTGCACAAAGAATCTTGACCAGAGATTTATCCAAGACATGATATTAAACACCTGTATATACAGCATCTGTGTGGTAGTAAATTCACGTAGGAACTGACCCTAGTTCATAACATTTTAGTAGAACCACAAACATCAAACATTGATTTACAAACATATTTATAACAACACTATAATCAGATCAAATAAACAAATATACACAATAAAGATAAATAAAGAATTCTGGGAAAAGTGGAGCCAGCAGATAGAAAAGTACCTGGCATTACATGATTGCTAAAATAGTACAGGTGTATATAATAATAATGTTGCTGACTTTTTTCACAAGCATTTAGCATCACACCAACAGCCAGGGTCATTTGGTGACTTTTCCAGCTTTAACAGTGGAGGAAGATCCAACATGTAAACCTGGGTAGAACCACTTACCTTCCATAAACAAGCTAAACAGCTTCCTCAAATGAGAAATTTGCCCGGTCTCTGGCAAGATTCAAATTCACAACAGTGAGGAACTAGTAATTACCAGGCATAGACAATAACCACTGTTTTTTTACGTGACTAATTGTCACTAGGGTTTAACACCATTTTTCAATAATTTTTCATTTATTCCATAACCACTTGACCAGCAATTTGTACAAAAAATACATTTATTTGATAATATACACTGATGTCATAAGTTCTAGAAATAGCCATTGAAACAAAATCTGTTTTCTATTGACAACAGAAATAAACAACATAATATATAGAACTCAACATGTAGTGTAGGCTATGTACATGTAGAACAAAAACATACATAATACAGAATATGGTACAAGCGCAATACTCCGAACAAATGGAACCAATATGCAGGCAGCTTTTTTACTGTTACATTGTAATATTAATCAAAGATGTACCAGCAACAGAAAGTGACTGTCAACTGAAGAGAAAATTAAGCAGCAACATAACATTAATCATTCTTGTCAACTCAATAACCAATACAACCAAGTACTTTGTATAACGAGTACAATGATTTCTTATTTTTTTGTTTTGTTTTTATGTGACTTAATGTCACTGAGCTTTAACACCATTTTTCAACAATTTTTCAGCTATATATGATGACCGATTCACCTAACCAGTTTTCCTGGACTGTATACTAACCAGTACTAACTTACCCTTCCACAAGGAGCCAGCAACTTCTCCACATATGGAGGAAAATCAACATTTTTGGCAAATTTTCATAGAAGGGTATGACCTGCCATGACTGGGATTGAACCCAGATGGCTGGGTTACAAGTCCAAAGCATTAACCACTGGACATGGCCGTGGCCTCGAGTGCAATGAAAAAAAATTATTCATATCAAATGGTTCTTTGTTGTAATAACATAAAACTTTTATGGAACACTGAATTTGTATGAAAATCATTTACATTCTTACTAAATTAAAAACAAGATTTATCTATAAAGAATTTATTCCCATCAGAACCTAAAACAGGCACATAAAGGACCATCATAGACATGCATTTTATCTCAACAGGGAGTAAACAAAGATTATACCAGAAAGCCAACATAAAAACATTATTTTCAATGTACATTCATTAAAAAACAATGCATTTCCAAAATATCAAATAATACAATAAAACAGTACTATTCCAGTTCTGTAAAAATGAAATGTAGTCAATAAGATTAGATTCAGTAAAATTTCATTCAAACATTAGTTTATAGTATTTACACTCTGAGATGGCAGTTATTCCATTTACTGGCAATGTACAATACATAAAACAGACCTATACGTAAATGAGCAACGTGCTTGCACAGAAACGAGAGACTCATAAATATTCCCCAGTTTACAATACAAGAAACCAACCGGGCACATTACAACTGTGTTCACATGAATTATTGAACATTTCACAAGGTACCAATAAAACATAGTAACTCAATATACCAGTGTAATTCTTATTCAAGGTGATCTATAATTCAGTGAATTTCCCACTGCGCACTTCAAAACCCAATTATTGAATTCTCTTGTCCCAGTATTACTTACCAGGCAATGACAAGAGCAGTATACATACAAAATTTCTCCAATTTTTAGAAACACTAAATTATAAGCAGTATTGGACATTACAAGAATATTACTGTTTAAGCCAACCTGTGACGGCCAATCATTCCACATAAAACCAATATCTTTGCTTACATAAATCCTAACAAAGAAACATTTCCCGATCCACAAATATGAACCAAAACAGACCCATGAACAGTCCCTTTGTCAAGAAATTATACCAAAAAATGATCATAATTTGTTTACCTATTGTAAACATTAATTAGTATGCTCCAACAAAAGCAACCACTGTTAGTCGTGTATAGAATATTTACTCACTTTAAAACAGCCTGTTATTTTGTTATAATCAAGTATAACATCTTGACTATTATCGGCTATAGTAATTTACCTGTTATTCTTGTTTTCACAGGCTTGTAGGGTGACTTGCTTGTCTTCACAACATTTCCCTGTACATACGTATATCCCATACAACAACGAAAACCCAAGGAAAAACACACTCATGCATGCATGTGGATTGAGCTTCAATTCTGGTGGAAAAATAATTAAGTGGAGGAGAGGAAGTTTGTATTAGATAGAACAGAAGCTTCAAGCTCTAGTCGTCGTAACTGTGCGTGTGTCGAGTTTTTTCCTATTGGAACATACAGAGGTACTTTGGGATTTCCCGGATTTACAGATATCTGTTCACGGTCGATGCTTGCAAAGTGATTAGTTGCCCCTATGTTTAGCCTTCTTTATTTGGATCTGAATTTAAACAGAGTGACTTCTGAAGGACGATTCCTTTATTTTATAAAGTATACACATATAGGCAAAAAAAGCTAGATTTGTCTTAATTAAGTGTTAATAGTGTGTTAGCTTTAATCAACTTCTGTCATACAGAATATTATATTGGATTAAATTTCTGTTTTATATAAAAGGATTACATTTATTGGGATTACAGATATTTTCAGCCACACAGAAAGAGATAACACCATAGTCATGAGGTAGGTACATTATTCAATTAGAAAAAATTTATTCATTTTAACATCAAAGAACATTAATGCTACAAATACATTAAGAATCTGGATGCAAGAAATTCTTAATACCTAAATAAATATCATCTCTTGATGATAGAAGATTCCTTACAAAAGGGGCCGATTTTATACAATCAATGATTTTAACTATTTAAAACCATGCAAAGCATACATCAAGTATTCCAAGTAACAATATAGTTTGATTATTAATATATGCAGAGATTAAAAATTGAAAAAAAATGACATTCCAGCAGAACGTGTCAGTTTTAAATCAAGTTAATAAATAAAGATATGAAAAGGGGACTACTGATTTTTAAAATCACTGACGTAAAAATCATGAACAAGATTTTTATACAAAAATCAAAGAAAATGTCGCCACATGGTAATTCTTTCACTGAATAATTTATATCTATTTTATACAAACAAGTAATTCAATGACTTGTATACAGAAGTGATAAGTGGCGTCAAGTGAATGCTAATTAAAGGTATATTGAAATAAGAATTATATATATTAGACTTGTAAATGTTATTTCTTTAATTGTAGAGTAATTCACTATATAGCAACAACAAAGATAGTCTTGGGGTGGTTTGGTATCTGACTTACTAAGTAAAGTCAATTTTTTATGGGTTTTTTTTTTCAACACTGTGTCAAACTTGCAGTAAATGGACAGCAGCTTATTACCATACAGTGAAAGTTCAATATTAAAACCACATTTGAAACGTGAATAAATGGTCTTAATATTAAAGTGGTCTCATTATCAAGTTGAAATAGTGGAAATATCAAAAACTGGTCTGAAAATAAGTGGTTGTCATAACAAGGTGGTCATACTGTTGAGGTGGTCACTTATTGAGGTTTCACTGTACATGATAATGTGTTTTATTAGTTTTACTAGCCCAAATAAAACTTGTTTGTCAAGGTAAGTATGAGTGAATATAAGTGTTAGGCAGATATTCTAAGATAACCGTATAAATAGTTTTATATCAGTGCGAAACAGAATCATATCATTGTAATATCTTCTATGTTGAGTGAAATGATTGTATCAAAATTATCTCATAACATAAAACTTGGGAAGTGAAATATAATGAAACATCTCTAATGACAAAGAAAGTACCTTAAATCAGATAAAAATGTTTTAATGATTCAAAATAATTCCTGTTCTAATGTTTGTGATGACAGAAAAGGCACAAACATACAAGACGGATAAACACAATTTTCGAGTCAATCTCCTCAGATATCACATGACCTTCAACAAAAAAATGAAAGAACGACGTTATATATCACACACAGAGCTACAATCAGACATCAGTCATATCTGTTATATCATTAATGTTGTCTTCATCATCTGCATGGTCGTCGCTGGCACCATCATCTCCACTCACAACATTACAATCGCTCAGCTTTCTCTCATAATTATCATTATCTTAGCCATCATCAGTGCTAATAGAAATACACTCACACAAAAAGTGGATTAATTCCAATTGTAATCCATCTTTGTTGACTTCTACCGATGTTTCATTAAACCAGTAGCAATCACTCATACAAGATATTCCCGATAAGAAAGGATCAAACAAAATGAACTGTACAGGATCTGATCTGAAGTTAAATAACAATCCAACAAAGGGAGGGAAGCAAGTGAGCAGTTAAGTTTTACTCATTAATTAAAGTGTTAAAACCAACTCTTCAGTAAATGACCAGCTGATGGGGGGGGGGGGTAGGAGGTAGGAGGCAGGAGAACACTTAAACTAGCTGGACATCTTTCTCATATGTGAAATTTACTGCTCAGTTTGCGGTGGGATTCAAACTCACAGTGTTGAGGGGCTAGTGATTACAAGTTAGAGATCACAACCACAGAGGCCCCTAGATCCTAGACTAGAGTTAAAGAAGGAGATACCTTTTGTCATTTTGGCTCTAAATAATCGGTACAAAGAGCAATAAGGCCAGAAAAATTTGCCATGTTTACAGTTACCCGACTGATCCATTTTTTTTTTTGAAAAAAAAAAAAAACATATCAGGACAAATTGTACCTCCAAAGTACATATGGTATGTTCAGAAAAAAAGAAAATAACCAAACTACCCTTTTGGTCAAAAAACAATAAACAAAACTTTTTTCTCCAATCTTAGCAAGTACGTAAGGAGCATTAATCTTACAGCCATAATACAGACAATAGTTTGAAATCCTTAACATGCATTGATAAAAAAAAATAATGAGAGGATTATTTGTCTGAGTGTTTCAATGCTATGTCTTAAATGAAACATCAAACATTGTTTATTAGCTAATGAATTTTTTAGTCTTTGGCTTAAACTCATTATAACTTAGCAATGAATACTATATAATGTATCTATATTGAACAATTAGCGTTTTGAAGTAATTAACAAATACAAACCCATCAGGAACAATTTAAGACAAAAAACTCAGCAAGCATTAAACAAATAATTATTGGAACTGAAAGAACATAAATCCTGGAAGACGGTTTGAGTACCAAATTTTACCATGCATACTTTAAACTTGTGATTATATGATTAACTTATTTCAAAACTGTTCCAACATTATAATAAATACCTTTTTCATGGGCATTCATGTAAAACTAATTGCTATTTCGTACGTGAATATTTATATGCATAAAAGTTACAACAGATGTTACAGTGGCTCTTTGAATGATGATAACAGAAATCAATGAAATATAAACATACGAATACAATAAATCCTAACCATAGTACGTGTTCAATATATGTGTGACCTACATTACTTTAAATGATATGTGTTCAATTCCTAACAAAGATGCATGATTTCAAATGATATATGTTCAATATATATGTGACATACATTACTTCAAATGATATGTGTTCAATTCCTAACTAATATACATGATGTCAAGGGGTACATGTTCAACTCCTTACAAATATATATGACTTCAAATGGCATATAACACCAAAGTAATATACATGACTGACATGGTGGTCGAGTGGTAACACGCATGTGTGTAACAGTAACCTTAAAGTTTCTATGAGAATGAAATATGACAGAATAGATACTGAATACAATATTCCTACCAGAATCTGCTTGTATCATAGAAGCCTATCCAATGGTTTTATAAGATAAGCTATAAGTCACACAGAATACAACAAAACTAGTAAAATATTTAGAGTATCATCAAACATAACAAACTATTTATAGGGGCCTCCCTCATTGAGTGGTTATGGTCTCTGACTTAAATAATCACAAACCCCTCACTGATGTGAGTTCAAATACCACCCGGACATAAACAAATTTCACATGTAAGGAAGATGTCCTGCAGCTAGCATTCTGAAGGTCAGTAGCTCTACCTTGGCCCAGGGTCTTCCTCCACCGTTAAAGCAGGAAAATTTGCCAAATGACCCTTGCTGATGGTGTGATGTTAAACCCAAGTGAAAACAAAACTATTTATACACGACCCGAATTAATGCAGACTTTCAATATTTACAACCCTGATTAAAATGTAAACAATTCATTCAATAAATCTTGCCACGAAAATTGTATTACCCGACTAAAGTCACCAATATTTCACATATTTTCTGTATTTACTTAGTTGTTTTGCCTATTGAATATCAACAATAAAGCAGTATGGATTTTTACAAGTTGTCTCATTGTTTCAGAATCCACTCATGTACGGTTCATGCTGCTATCAATTCCTGTGACTATGTCATCAATGATAAATGCATGCGCGTTCATGTCCTAGAAATCTGTTTTCAATAATACGCATATAACTAACGTACAAACAATAAAACCAGAGTGTGCATTTATGTTCAAGGCCTTTATACCATACAGCTGATGGTAAGCAAATTATGGACAGATAACTTTTATCAGATTGAGAGTGAAAGACATTGATAGCTTAAATCCATTAAAATTTATCAATGAAACACTTCACCTTGATAGAAAAGTTGGCTTATTGACCTCCTGTTCATTAGAAAACCTTCAACACTATACAATTATATCAGCTTACTGGTACAGCAGCCAATACTTATAGTCTATGAACATAACAGATAAACTTGCATGAACACATTTTTGGAAGAAAGTATTATCAGGAAGGTAGTGGGGTTTTTTTTGGTGGGGGGGGAATGTGGGATGTTTTGTGTGTTTTTTTCTATGAATTCATTTCTTATCTCTACATTGATAATTTTGTTAACTCAAAAAGTAGTATACCAAAAATATAGACCAATGTAATAGGCTTCTCAAAACTGCTGGAATACCTACCTGACATTTGGTCAGGCAAATTTAGAATTTCTGTCTGACAAAACGAAAATTTGTCTGACTGAATACATTATAAATAAATGACAAATGTGTAAACGTGCCCGACTGCCGGACATCTGGTACGGTAATCGCTGAAAAGTTATTGGACCTGCTCAAAATTTGCATGACATATCCGACGGTCCGCCAACTTTCAGGAAGCCTGTTGTAAGCAGTAGTTAAGTCTCCTAGATTCGGCAACAACAGAACAGAACAGAACAGAACAGAACAGAACAGAGGTTATTGATAAAACAACCAGAACCTCACATTACAACTTATAAATATATCACATCAAGTTGTTGTACTACATGAGAGTAACATATCCCAGGTAATCACTAGTACATGTTACTCTGATAAGCCGAGCCACATAGTGAATCAGACCATTGCACACATACAGTACAAGTGGGTAATAGTATTTACAAGTGATGCCAGCATTTCTTTGATGTCATCATAGTAATTACCAGACTTATAAAACATTGATATGTTGATCTACAACAATCTTATATTTACTGCTGCCTTGGGTGAAGAGTTTGTACCAAGGTGTAGTCATAAACTTATCTCAAACAAACTTACAACAACTTTAGTACTCTCCAGATATCATAAATAATTACCTTAAATTAGCAAGGAGTAAACACCTGCACTTGAGTTAATTAGCACCTTCAACAAATATATGTAAGGTTTTATGTTTAGCTGACATGTTTACCAGTTAAATTATGTAAACATATAACACCACATCAAGCAAAACATATTTCAAAAGGGCCGATACAGCCCAACAAACATGCAGCATATGATTCACCTCCAATCACATTTACCCAGTACCAAGCAAAACAGTTCTATGTTTACAATGTCAAACACTTTTAGGGGCAAATGTTTACAATGTCAAACACATTTAAGGTCAAATGTTTATAATGTCAAACAATTTTAGGGGCAATGTTTACAATGTCAAACATTTTTAGGAGCAAATGTTTACAATGTCAAACACTTTTCGGGGCAAATGTTTACAATGTCAAACACTTTTAAGGTCAAATGTTTACAATGTCAAACACTGGTAAAAAAGTTGGCAGATTTTACACATAATTAAGTTCAATCAGGGCACAAAATAAAAACTTAACTAGAAATGTAACACACCCATTTTCTTGCAACATTAGAACATTTATATGTACAGCTGCTGGACTGACTTTAATATGCATTAAATTACAAGATACTTGAACAGCAATAGGTGTGTTTTTTAACAAAATGCAAGTTCATGCATGTTAGCTCTATGGATCTGAGGAAGCTCATTATTTAACCATGACTTCTATATTTCAAATTGTTACTAAAATCTGAGTAGTTTAAGATCTTGCCAAGTTCCCAGACTGATATTATGTCAGTAGGTTACACCACTTTACTAACCCTTACACACATAGAATGTATGTCTTTTGCACGCTCTGTCAGAGCCAATGTGAAGAAACAACAGCAATGGGGTACATGAATTTTTTTCGATGGGGTTTAACATCACACCAACAGCAAGGTTCGTTCAGCGACTTTTCCAGCTAGTAACTATAGAACAAGATCAAGGTGTACGGCTGGGTGGAACCACCAACCTTCTGTATGCTAGCTGGACAAATTCTTTACATGTGAAATTTGTCTGGTCCCCTTACAAGATACCAACTCACAGTGGCTAGTGATTACTAGTCAGAGACCATAGCCATTCAAACCTGCATGCCCCCTGGTGAGATTAAGAACTGTTTGTACATACTGTATCCAAATCAGGCAGTTATGTAATGGTCATTCATTCTTTTATGTGAAAATGTGAGAAAATGTTCCACACAAAGACTCTGCAAGTTTCATGATTAGAATTTGTTTGCAATATCCAGAAATCAGACTAACTCATTCTATGTGAATATATTATTGGAATCAACACTGAATATGTAAGATAATTATTATACAAGTCAGTGATAGAACTTGAGTGAGCAATTGAGTACTTAAGATTTTAATTTCTTACACTCACGAAAATTGGCAATTAAAATAATTTCAACACATTAACCTGTAAATTCCATATTCTAACAAATAAGTATAATTATTTCTTGTATCTGTTATGGTTGAACCAATTTCAAAAAAGTAATCGCAGACAAACTTAATCTATTTGTATAATTTAGTCTTTTTATGGGGGGGGGGTCTGTGGTTCAGTGGTTGTGTGGTTGTGCTCTATGACTAGTAATCACTGGCCCACTAGCCCTTTACCTCATTGAGATCAAAGCCCACCTGGGACTAGACAAATATCACATGTTAGAAAGCTGTCCAGCTAGCTTCTGGAAGGTCAGTGGTTCTACCCAGGTGTATGCCTGGGGGGTTTCCTCCACTGTTAAAGCTGAAAAATTCATCAAATGATCAACTGTATGTGAAAAGTTGACCCCCCCCCCCAAATATTCAAACACTTCATACAAAATGTAAAAAAAGTCTCTGTGATATGATGACCTCTAAAATAAGATTCCTTACATCCATTTACAGAAATGATATCATTCAATGTATATCTGCATATTGAATGTAAATATTCACATTAAGATGTCTGCGGCATACAATACAGCACTTAGACAGATAAAAATAACCTAATGTAATATAATTTGACAACAGTACACTTTCTCTGGTTCCCAGCTGAATAAGTCTACGCCAGGATTAAGTACAACAAAATTAGTATGATATAATCACATGGTACCATCATCCTTTGTACAGTATTAAACCCAGTAAAAATCTAATCTAGTCTCTGAGTATCTGGTACAGTTTTGTCTGTCAGTAAACAATAGTTAGCAACATGTACGTGATTTACCTGACACAGATAGTCAGGGTGGGATAATGTTTTAAGCAACAATTGTCAACTTAAATAAGCTAATACCTCCTGAATGATCACTCTGGTTACAGCTCATCTTCATTTATAATTATAATAAGGAAAGAATGCCTCCCAACATTGAATGTACCATAGGTTACCTATACATTGAATGTACCATAGGTTACCTATACATTGAATGTACCATAGGTTACCTATACATTGAATGTACCATAGGTTACCTATACATTGAATGTACCAAAGGTTACCTATACATTGAATGTACCATAGGTTACCTATACATTGAATGTACCATAGGTTACCTATACATTGAATGTACCATAGGTTACCTATACATTGAATGTACCATAGGTTACCTATACATTGAATGTACCATAGGTTACCTATACATTGAATGTACCATAGGTTACCTATACATTGAATGTACCATAGGTTACCTATACATTGAATGTACCATAGGTTACCTATACATTGAATGTACCATAGGTTACCTATACATTGAATGTACCATAGGTTACCTATACATTGAATGTACCATAGGTTACCTATACATTGAATGTACCATAGGTTACCTATACATTGAATGTACCAAAGGTTACCTATACATTGCATGTACCAAAGGTTACCTATACATCAAATGTACCAATTGTTATCCTACATTTAATGTACCAATGGTTACTTCTACACTGAATGTATCAATGGTTACCCAAACATTGAACAAATCAATGTATGAGCAGTGTTACCCTTGAGTGTCTTAAAGTCTTATTTACTTATTATATTGGTTATGTATAATAAAAAAAACATAGAAATAATTCAGATAGGTAGCTATGTAACCTCAAAGAATGAGGTCACCTATATATAATCCCTAACAGTCACATGGCCACAATGTTACGGCAAGGAATTCCTGGAATATACGCCGTAATTAAAGGAATAGAGGGAAATAACAATAATAATGTAGATGATAGCAGAAAGAAGAATGGCATAAACCTATGTCAGAATAATCCTTGCTCTTATACTCAGTGGGTGAAATAATCTCCAGATCAAACTAAAACAGAAATACTATTTATCACGAACATTCACTCCCCCCCCTCTTGGTCAAATATTTACCTGGGAAGTTTGGCACCAGGTAAGTCTTATTGTGTAACTAACTGAGAGAGCAGTGACCCAACGATACATGAATCAAGGTGACATACCGACACATTGATCTAATCAGATCCTTATCCTACCACACTATCTTACTAATATATCTAAGTTGGTAATTCACAAATCATTAAATAGTCCATGTTTCTCTTCCACACTTATGCCAGTCCCTTATCTCATTCATAAAATCATTCAGCCTGCCTGGCTTTAAGTACTATAGAGCAATATATGAAATATAAATGTTGAACTAATTTCATGGGTAGATTCTCATGACATTCTCCAAATCTGAAAAATTTCTTGCTTATGTCTAAGGTTCCTGGTTACCAATGTATTACCTCAGAAATAAAACAATTCAACCCTGAAACACTATTTCATTAGGTATGAAATTTATATTGGTGCTGTTTCAATGGTTAACCTAAAATGTTAACAATTAATAAAATTTACATTACACATAACCACAAGTATACTAGTTCATGATAAAACCAGATGTATGAATCATGCAAATATACTCCAAACTTACTGTTATTCTATTTTCCAAGTTGTATTTATTGTAAGTGCAATTTTAAAAAAAAAAGTTATGGCCCCTATCTGGAAACTTTATGAATGACCCTTGTACATGTATTATTTTAAAACAACTGTTCTGTCCAACAAAGTCAGCAAAGTCAGGTGTCCATTGGCAGCCATAAGCAATGCCAACTGAGGACCGTGCCTAAATTACACCCCAGAATGTCAGTCATAGCCCATAGAATGGATAATATTAAAACAACTGTTAGATACAATGTCAGGTTTACCACAAGAATGCTAGTCAGAGCCACTTGACTTAAATATGTTAGAATATAGAACTACCTACAGAACATTTTCTCTTTCGTTTGGTGAACACTTATCTATGCTATAAAGAGATATCCTGTACAATCATATATGATTACCTTTATAAGTATAATTATCATGTAATAACCTTAACAATAATATCATGCGATACCCCTAATAATAACATTATGTGATAACCTTAACAATATCATGTGATAACTTTAATGATCTCATTTAATAACCTTAGCAGCAATATCATGTGATGAACTTAATACTATCACATGATAACCTAACAATATCATGTGATAACCTTTAACACTATCACGAGATAAATTTTAACCACATCAATTACAATTTATTACGAATAAAACCAACAGAAAATGAATGAATTTGAGTAAAGTCGAGACTGAAATAGACATGGAAAAACATGTACTATCACTGCACCATGTAGTATCAATACAGATATCCGACAAGCTTTCTCATTTAATACCTAGCTGATATTTCATGCCAGTATCAGATCAAAGTGTTAATGATCTAGGTATCATCAAACATCAGACATATGTTTCAACACCATCCCACTTCATACAGGCACAATGGAATTTAAATTGAATGAGATTTTTGAAGAACCATATATTAATACCAGTACTTTGCCAATACACAAATACATTTGCTAGGGTACAAATGACCATCTCTAAGCTCTTTATGACAGATCATTTAATATCATTGACACATCTAGCTTAATACATATTCTATTGGTCATTATCTACACTCAGTTCTATTGTCCATATCTACACACAGTTTGTCAATATCAGTTCTATTGTCCATTATCTACAAACAGTTTGTCTATTACCTACACTTAGTTCTACTGTTCCTTATCTACACTTAGTTCTACTGTCCATTATCTACACTTAGTTCTATTGTCCATTATCTACACTTAGTTCTATTGTCCATTATCTACACTTAGTTATATTGTCCATTATCTACAAACAGTTTGTCTATTACCTACACTTAGTTCTACTGTCCATTATCTACGAACAGTTTGTCTATTACCTACACTTAGTTCTATTGCCCTATTGTCTGCATCCAAGTATATAACCTACCATCAGTTCTATCGGCCATATGTTACCACTTCACGATATTGCCCCTCTATCATTTTGTAATAAATAATAATCAGGTACTGTGTAGTTTCACAGAACAAGAGATATGGAATGTAAAACACGGTTAAAATGAACAAACAGCACTTCTCAAGTAGATACATAATTTACTCTACTGGTAAACAGTAATTTCATAATTTCTATAATCACTAAATTATCTAAATCTGCGGTAAGCTAACACTACAACTTATGATAAATGACATAAAGTTGGCATACTGTACCCTGACAGTGATGGTATAACAGATCTGACAGACTGGTTAAGGAATTTATATTTCCGTGCCATCTGACTGGTTCTATGATTCTATCCAGCTGTTATACTGATTCCTACACTTATGTAATTCACAAACAGGTGGTAGTTCATACATATGAATTAACACAACAATACAACTCCTGAATAATCAACATTGAGAGGGTAAATTAGTACATATAATTATTATTACTGAAAAATAAGTCTCGTTAAAACATATGTTTAACATGAACAACACATATGATCTATTTTGAAATACATTACAATGGTTTTAGTGGACTGAGTTGGGGCGAAATTTGGTTATATACAGTGTCAGTTGAACAACATTAAATTGTATTATGTAGGTGTCAATACAATACATAATACTGGTTTCATAACATGACATTGCCTTGGTTACATTGTAATACATTCCATTGCTTACATTATGTTACATAGTATTGGTTTCATTAAATGACATTGTATTGGTTACATTGTAATACATTCCATTGCTTACATTATGTTACATTGTATTGGTTTCATTACATGACATTCTATTGGTTACATTGTAATACACTGAACTGGTGACATTACATGGTAATTTACTGTTTTCATTACAATATATTACATTGTATAGGTCACACTACATTGAATTGGTTAATATTATATTACATTGCATTGGTCACACCACATTGATTTGGTCAATATTACATTACATTGTATTGGTCACACAACATTGAATTGGTTAATATTACATTACAATGTATTGGTCACGCTGCATTGAATTGGTTAATATCATATTACATTGTATTGGTCACACCACATTGAATTGGTTAATATTACATTACATTGTATTGGTCACACCACATTGAATTGGTTAATATTACATTAAATTGTATTGGTTACATTACATTATGTTACACTGGTTTTCCTGTATTGCATTAAGAAGGATTGAACTTACAGGGAAATAATCAGTGTATTGTATGATGAAGTTAGAACCAGCTAATTTAGAATCTATTCTTATCAGTCAATATGCTGCAAATACAACATGAGCATCCTCGGATCAGATAGGGCCTGCTTGGTAAGAGCATAAATAAATATAAACACTGTTAACACATTCTTAGAAATCTCAAGTTTCTCTTTAACATCAATGCTGTTACCATGGGAAAGCAGCATGAATGAAATAAGACATACCTTAGTTTGGTTTTATCTAGCATAAACATTGAACAGTAATGTTACAGCACAATGTTTTCAAAACTGCTTCTTATAATCTTACATATTTAATGTACTTTGATTTTAATTAAAATCAGATAAATGGAATATTAGCACAACATTATCAAACTATGCAATGCCTTTTTTTACCTCAAATTATAATCTGAGAAAAAAAATGCGAGATAAAATATTTTCAGTAAAACTCAAATTCTAGGAGTATACGTACATGTGCTATGAAATATGTCTTTACATTAAATTAACTATATTTATGTTCAGTGTGTACTAAATTTGGAGTTGTCCATTTTTGACCCATCAATAATCATCATTCTTATTCATTGAAGTACAGAGAGAGCGAAATCATGCATTTTATAAACAAACAATTTTTACAGCCACGGTTGTGGTCCAGTGGTTAGTACACTGGACTTGTAACCCAGAGATCCGGGTTCGAATCCTGGTCGTGGCAGGTCATACCCTTCTATGAAAATTTGACAAAAATGTTGATTTTCCTCCATATGTGGAGAAGTTGCCAGCTCCTTGAGGAGGGGCAGGTTAGTACTGGTTAGTATACAGTCCAGGAAAACTGGTTAGGTGAACTGGTCGCCGTATATAACTGAAAAATTGTTGAAAACCGGTGTTAAACCCCAGTGACAATAAGTCACATAAAAACACAAACAAACATCTAAGGTCATTTTACGAAACTCCTTAGAAAATGAGAAAATTAGAATTCCCCATGAAGATAAAACACGAAGAAGGACTGGACTATGCTGCTTGTTTCAGAACATTAGCATGAATAATTAAAACAAGGAACAGTAAATCATGAACAACTTGATTCTATCAGTAACATTGTTTGCGCGATTACGCCAACTTGACATTCAGCTAGTACAGAAAACACAAAATAACACCTTCCAACTTTGGCATTGATCAGCGGGCAGACATTATTTATTGTCCACTGAAGAAATACAAGTGTTAACAAGATATATGATTATTTGGCAATAACTTTCATTTAAAGCAAATGTGGCATTAGTTTTCCAGCGCTTGAATCCAACAGTATCAATGAGTGTTCATTCTACAATAATACATCAATAATAATGGCTTCCCTTATTGCCATATTCATCATAAATACTCTAAATTTTCTAAAATCTGTAAATCTTGATAAAAGTCAAAATGGATTTTAGAAAAAGAATATGAAGATAATAAATCTGAAAACACCATAATTTTAGCTCGTATGAATCAAAATCAACATTTTGTTGAGAAATGATTGAGTATAGTTGATATTCAAGGATGTAAATTGTGGTTGAAATACAAGCATAAAAAGAAATGTTGACTAATACTTCAATAACCATAGAAAAGTTCATAACTTTCACAGATTATAAATAGAATGAGGTGTCCTCACAACAGAATTTCATACATGTAACACCAAATTCTTAAGTACATTCATATCTCTATCAGTCATTAATAAAGAGATTAAACGCAACAAATAAATGGAAAGAATTTATTTCCTTTTTCATCAGCGTCATGTGGCATCTTCACATACTGAAATGTGTTACATAGTAAAACATGCCACGTACTGAAACATGTCACACATTGAAACAGGTCACAAAACCAAAATAATATTAGGTCACATACTGAAATGCATCACACGCTGAAATGTGTCACATACAGAATTGTCTCACATACTGAATGTGTCACATATTGAAACATGTCACATACTGAATGTGTCACATATTGAAACATGTCACATACTGAAATGTGTCACATGCTGAAATCTGTCAATTACTGAAACATGTCACATATGGAAATATGTGTATGTTACATATTGAAACATGTCAAAAACAGAACTATATCACATACTGCAATGTGTAACATAAACAAATACACTGCCATACAATACAACAAAAAACATTTCTATCGACACGTCTCAGAAAAAAATCAATGTAAAAGTGACGAATATTGTACCACTAATAATCAACCATCAATATTTAATGTGAACTCTTCTTACAGCAGAAGTTTGAAGTGTTTTATCATACAACAAATCATGTTTTATAATTCACAACTGGTATCATACTCTCCACATCCCGGCCATATATTCCCATCAACGTAACCTAGAGATCTATAAATGTAGTCTTATTATTGTTACCATAGAGAATCCAGGATTCCATGAATTTTTAAACATTTTGTAATTACAAAATGTTCACATCATTACTTTCTTACCAAAACTTTGTCATTTAATGCAAATAGCCAAATTAGGGAAAATACCACACTTAATACTGACAATACACATATATTATACATGCAGAGGATTTTAACATACCGTCCATTGCTGCCGTCTGTGTACAAAAATTTCACTCTTTAAAGCTCCAGATTTGGTTTCAAACCAAAAGAAACGTTTCTATTTTCAGATACTGAAAAATTCTTCGTAGACTTTTGTAACATGAAAACAGTTGTTTTTACAAAACAATGTAAGCATGTATCATACACTATATACATAGTTGTCTGAAGGTGCAGAGTGCAACTTAATCTTTTGAAACCGTTAGTCTAAAATTATAAAATTCTTTTATTTTACTGAACATTTGATGTGAAAAATGGCCATTTCAGGCTTGTCGGAGGCAGTTTTTACATACCCCAGACATTGCGCAAGTGGCTTAAATCAATAACTTTAGGTATGCAGATAATATGAGTGAAACATTTGCTATGTACATAATAACATAGTCTTTTAGGTGTAAAACAACAAAATCTATTCAGAAATATTACCAGACAAATATCATAGAGAAATCATCTCATATTAATGTTTTATCAATACACCTTTGATAAAACACTTGACATAGATATTACTTAGGTAACATGAAAGATTTCAATTAGCCGAAGGTTTCATTAATTGATTATATTCATTAACTAAATGGTTATAAAACGTATGCGGAAAATCTATGATTACCAATCAAGCAGGCATTAATATGTATGACTACCACATGTTTCTAATCGAGAAAATACCAATCGTGTCAGATGTTATAAGGCACTGAAAATACGTAGATAGACAATGTAGAATGTATTTTACGCAATTTCATCACTTTACGACTAAACTAGACCAGCTTGCCTCTAGTAGGCTCCAGTACATATATATACATATTGACTATGCCTGAATATAACAAAAACTATTAAATATACAAATGGGATTTATGCTGTAAATGTTTGATAAATTATGTAATACGTAACAGATGACTAAATGAAATAGCACACAGCGATATGTTAAGACAGCTTTTTAGGAGAACAGAAATACGACAAGCATATATCACGTATTATACATCTCACCACTTAATGAATACCATACAGTATCAAACATATATATATAACATACTATAAAAACTATCATGTCCCTCTTACAATATGATCAAAATTTATCACTGTCAGCAACAGCTGCCAAGTACCTTGATTTTAAGAGTCCACAAATGCAGTACCAACCCCTCCCACTCTGCTTTTGTTACCAAGAGGTCAATGACAGCCACTATGACCCAAAAACTCAATCCATAGTTAGATAGTTGTACTGATTCATTTCACAAAATGATATTATATCTGTATTATGTACAGTAAATGATGGGGTGGCCACTACAGTCAGGTGTTTATTGTCTCTGATTAGTAATCACAAGCCCCTCAACACTGAGTTTGATTCTAACCCTGGACCAAATTTCACATGTAAGGAAGCTGTTGAGCTCACTGAAGGTCAGTTGTTCTACATCTTCGGTCTTATTACACACTTAAAGCTGGAAAAAAGTCACCAAATGACCCTGGCTGTTAAAACTCAGAAAACAATGACATCCCAATTCACAAAATTATATTTACTGCTGAAAATCTGGTAAAATCAAAGTCAATACTAACAGTAACCATGGGATCCACCAAATAAAAAAAAAAAAACATGAAAATAATTTCTGGTAATAATTTGAACTTTATTATGTCAAATTGCATAATTCAATCCATAAGTCTGTTAACGAAACAATCAATGGTAACTCTCATGCAAATGAAAACCTGAGATAAATCAGTACAGCAAAACACGAGAGTAGTTACAAAATATCATGGTTACCGTTGCCAATATATTAAGTACTTACTGGGATAAGCAAATGATAAAAGATCTTGATATTGTAGGCTGTTACGATTTTGTAAGAGAGAAAACGTAGTAGCTTATACTGCTATGTAGGTTGATACAAATGTAGATAAAATAATGCAGTAATTCAGAATATGATGTGAATGAAAAAAAAAATAATAAAATGTTCTTTTTTTACTGGGGTCATTTGGGTCACTTTTCCAGCAATAAAGGTGGAGGAAGACCCAAGGTAGAACCATTTAACTTTAGTAAGCTAGCCAGACAGCTTCCTCACATGAGAAATTGTCTGGCCCTGTTTGAGATTCCAACTCGCAGCAGTGAGGAGCTAGTGATTACCAGTCAGAGACCATAATCATTCAATCATAAAGGCTACTAATGAAAGAGGCTCCCCAATAAAATGTTCCATGCTCAGAACGATAATGAAATATTAAGTTGTCATTATTTCATTCCACCATGTTGTTATATTCACACATCACAGACATGTTCTAGCCATTCAATGTCTGAATCTCTTCTATAACAGATAATTTGTAACCCAAATCAATTAAATACAAACAATAAACAAAAATTGCAGTGTTTTGTTCACAGACAAATCGCAGCAATTGAGGGAACACAGTAAATATTTTACTACAACACTGATATGAATAGTGAAATAACACAACAACCAAAATTTTACTTTTGGTATAACTTTTTATTATCTTAACACCTAGTACTAATCAAAATGGTCATTAAGCTATACTGACAAATGTCCTTGAAATGGAATTTATGACCTTGCCAGTTACATGACCTTGACTTTCACACATGACATGAATATGGCCATCAGAAAGACAATAACAAAGGCACAAAGACAAAGAAATACAAATTTGGGTACATACAGAAAGACAGACAGACAGACGTTGGATCACCTAACTCAATCCTCCCAATGATAAAAATATGATAACAAGTAGAAAAAGGGGCTGCCATTGTCAAGTGGTTATGGTCATAGATTAGCAATTAATATCCCCTAACTGCTTTGATTTCGAAAATATCACCAAATGATCAAATGACTTAAGACCTAGGACTAGACAAATTTCAAATTCAAAGATGAAAGTCACAAAATTACCCAGGCTGTTGCAGCCGTGTTACACCCCAGTGAAGAAATATAGTATTTTGTACAGGGAAATATCTAGCATTAACAATATGGTCTGTCCTGATCTGTTCATAATTATCCTACTAAACAATTTAACCTCTACCAGACACTTTAATGAGATTGTAAATGTATTATTTTCCTCTAAACACTTCAGGTACGGTTGTTTTTACGTTCCAATCATCTTTCCTTCCCCCCCTATTACGAATCATGAACTATTCCACTCACCTACAGTATGACTTATAAACCTACAAGGATAGTTCCTAATTATTTTACCAGATTACATACATGACAAACAGGAAAGCTTCTCTGTCTTCAAGATACAATGAAGGATAATTGGAAGTTAATTGGTACAGCAATCACTCTTATAGAAGGTTAAATAAATAGCAGAACAAAAATTGATTGCACATTTGCAAGCTAAGAAAATCTGGATGAAAAGAATAAAGATTAAAACCATAAAACCATCCTTTGTTGGTTTTCAGTAACGCAACCAATTCATTTACCCCCACCCCTCCGGAATATTTTTAAGCAATCTTGTGGGAAAAAAGTTTGCTCCCTTTTCCAGATTTTTGTTTTAAAAAGTGCCAACCAACCTACCTACCCACTGTTAAAAATTTGGGTCACATAACCCCAAACCATAATTTTTCTAAGAATCGACTTGGGTTACACAAGGTTACAAGACTCGAGATCAGTCTCAAAACTCAAATGTCATCTTTGTTAATAAATAACTCGTAAGTTAATTATGATGAAACCAGTATATGGTAAATCATGTATTATTCCATGAGCATAATTGATCTGAACATGTATCATAAGCATTTAACAGTGATATTTCTTCATTAAAGCTGTCCAGTTCACTTATGGAGACAGTAAGTGGTTCTATACTCAGGTGTAGGTCTAGGGTCTTCCTCCACCATTAAAGCTCGAAATGTCACCAAATGACCCTTACTGCTGATAACACATTGAAACCCAAGAGAAAAAGAGAAAAAAAACAATAAACCAATAGAGGAATAAGATTGAGATTCTCACATGGAGATTGTTCTCAAATTTAATAGCCTCATAGCCACACTAGTTACAGTTAAAAATTTTCAAAAAAACACAACGGAAATCTTAACCTCGAAGCCATGGAAACAATAAAAACCATTAGGGTCCTGAGAAAAACCAGAGGTCCTGGAAATTTCCAGAAAACTTTTAACCATGCATTTATCAGAGGGTATATTACAACTGCTGAATGAACATTAGGAGTTCAGTATTGATATTTGAGAAAACTGCTGTACAGATGAATTTTTAAAGACTGGTACAAATTAACTCTGTCAACAGTCATAAATTATTCAGTACAATTTTATAGAAACTGTTATTGAATATCTGTCAATGTTTCATGTAGAGAATGAGGCATTTATTAACATACAAATATGTGGTCAATATTTAAAAACAACATTCCATACACGTGTTGTGCAGTTAAAATAATGGCACGGATTTTTCCTATGATTAATCGAGAACCTTTTTTTTTTTAATTCAAATATAGATTATTGTATTTCTCGACCTAGACATGAATTATTCATAAACCTGCAAGTTGACAATGAATGGAGTATTGTACAAATGTAGAATTAACATCTGCAGGCAATGCCAGCACTTGACACAGTAATCATATTAACAGACTATATAAGTTAATTAAAAGAACAATTAATCATGAATCAGTCGTAGTGTTTCTCACTTCTTGCGCACTAGGGGAAATGGAAAAGTAACAGTATTTTTTATGTATGTTTGACAAGTAAATAATTCACAACATAATCACAATTGATATTGGACCAAGATTTGTCTACAGCTACTGAGTCTCATTGGGTAACGCAAGAAGGTATAATATAGTGTCACATAATATTCTGACAGATGCAATTAGTAAATATATAAATCTGCAATGTCTGGTAAATATAAGAAAAAGTATAACAATGCAAGAGGGAATTACCTCCCCTGGTTAAACAACTCGAGAAGGATCCGCCTTCATTTTGCGCTCAATATGAATATTTGGTCTGACAGCACAGAAAATAATGACACATTTTAACAAAATAACCATCAAATCTGAGAGTTCTTCAGCCAATTTCACACCAGGATTGAATCAACAAATATTCACTATCATTTCAGTAATTTCACTGTAAAAATATGGTTCAAATTTAACACACAATTTTGTTCCTATATCTGATAACAAGACATAAATCTCAAGTATAACAGACTAAATGTGTTCATTTTGTAAAAATAAAATCTAGTAATCAAGCCTGTATTCTTTTTTTATCTGGAAAATTCATAAGCTAAACACCAGGTGTTGAAAAAAAATAGAAAATTCTACCAGAAGGTAAATTTATATTATACAAAAACAAATACCATGAAATTAAGCAATTCTTTAACTGTTTAAAGCTATATGTGAGCTTACTGGAATATCAATGAATTTATTACCAATGTCAAGCACTCTACTAAAGATATGAATGTATTAATGTCATATTGTATAACATTGGGATATGGAATGCATTTAATGAATGCAAATCGAGTGGTTATGGTCTCAGACTGGTAATCACCAGCCCTTCACCACTGCGAGTTCAAATCCCAACCGCAAACAGACAAATTTCACATGTGAGGAAACTGTCCAGCTAGTATACTGAAAGCTGTTTGTTCTACCCAGATGTAAGCCTGGGGTCTTCCTCAACTGTTAAAGCTGGAAAAGTTGCCAATAGAATCTGGTTGTTTGTGTTACGTTAACCCCAGTGAAAAGAAATTAATGTAAAATTCAATAATGAATAAAACACGAATTCACAGACACAAAGATGTAAAACAGAATTTGACATCACATGATAACAATCATGAGAAGATAATGTACATAAATCAGGTAGAATATAAATAAAGACCAGGATTAGACACCACATGTTATGCATTTAGTTCATGAATCTGAAAAAACGTAGATATTGCACCTGGATTTTATATCACTTGAAGGTAACATTTAGTACCAGTTCACAGTATATAAACACATGTGCAGCGTGAAAATTTTCAACAAATCAGCATTTAGTAAAATAAATTCCTAAGGCTAAACTTAACATACCTTGAATTATTACTTTGAGTAATAGGGCAAAAAAAGTAAATACCATGTTTCTACAAACATGCTAAAAAATATAGGATCGACAGGCTGTAAAAACTTTTTTTAAAATACATTGTTTTATGTATGGAGATTTCGTTCATACCAAAATATCAGCAGGATAAGAACTTACCAAGACCGAAAAAAACCTTAGGCTGGCAGAAAAAACACGGTCAGTCAGGAAACGAGGTACTTCTTATTTTACGCCTAATTACAAAAAGTATGATTTATGAGGCTGTCTATCTTTTTTTTTGTAAAATGAAAACATTCAAAGTCTTAGCACAATTTCATTAATATATGAACAGCATGATGTATTCTAGTATAAAATTATCTGTCATAATTTGATAATAACAATGTCTATAGTAGAATCATAAATGTCCCACGGGTTAAATGCATGGTGGTAATTTAAAACAATTATTCAAATGCTAGTGCCATATAAATGATTCTCAGCCTTACATATTATTGTATATATAATAAGTAATACATGTATATGCCAAAAAATATACGTGTGTTACACATCTTACATACATATAGCACATATAGGTAAGATTGAACAGAAACTATATTTGTATTGCAAACCTTACAATGTCTAGTACATATATGTAAGACTGAACAAGAAATGTTCAAGTATAAAAGATTGTATGTCTAGGCATACATCTAAACTCTCATTATCAGTAACCAAAATGCATTAATATGAAACAGTGTCCTCCAAAGAGACATTCTAGGGACATTTTATCTGAATTAATGGTCAATCTATCTCAAGGTATAGAAGAAAACTTGGTTAACTACACGGTACAGACAACATTACATCCCCCACATGCAAAGATTATGCAACGTAAGTAGCACTGATGCTATTTCAGGATCTGTGATAAAACATTGATAAAATATTACCTTTTATAGATGAACAATGACCCTTCAATAGAAGTCGTCTCCTGAAAATAGAAAAAAATAAGAATAGATAAGCAATATACCATCTAGGAATATTTTTTTCACTTTTTTTAACGGGGTTGAACATCATTTGGCAACTTTCTAGCTTTAATGGGTGAGAAAGACTCCAGGCATACACTTGGATAGAACCACCGACCCTCCGTAAGTTAGCTGGGCAGCTTCCTCAAATTTACCTCTGGATTGGATTTGAACTCAGAGCAGTTTGAGGCTAATGATTACTAGTTAGAGAACATAACCACTCAACAACTGAGGCCCTCATCTGGGCTAGAAAATACAATTAGAATTACATAATTACTGAAGTTCCACTAAAAATTTTACTTTCAAATAGCATCTCGATAGTGACTAGACCAAGCACCCTCTGTAAGTGGAATTGTAGAATTTCATTAATACATCACCAAGGATAAAAATGTACAAATTCTCATATAGTTTAATCTGTCAACATTTTCCCTTTCTTCCCTCAATTTCTCCTGCCAACGAAATTAATGTACGTCAAATAAAAACAGATCAATATTTAATCAAAAGTTTGTCAAAAAAGAAGAGCTCACGAAATAATTATTTCTCAAAGGCCACAGCCTACAAAATTCAGATTTATTTCAATGACGCTGAGTTTAATCAATGCCCTAAACTGTCAAGATAAAAAAAAACACAAAAAAATGAAAAATAGATGAGGGAGTCTAAAACATTTCCCACCCCAAACAAATTAGGACAATAAGTCTGATATCTAATTCCATGTTTTAGGAAGAGGCTATTTTCATATGAATACTGGACTGACACAGGCAGGGGGAGATTGAAACAGTTTTGTGTAATAATATGTTTGTGAATAATTCAAAACATCAGGTTTATTCTGGTTACTGCCGCATATTGAGTTTCTCGTTCCTGTAACTACTATATTTGGTTTTGGACAGGTAAACCACCTAATAACTCCAACTAGTGTCAATTATCAGTTACATAAAAATGGCAAAGTTAAGAGGTATGAATGCTAAAATTAACAATTCCTGTAACCATAGGGGGCTAGTAAGTTATTTGGATGGTGACATAAATGATACATGCATAAACATGCTTTTGGTCTGTGTGGCCATTTTACCGATGTTTGATTTTTTCCTGTAAAATAAAATGTGAAATTTTGTAAAATGCCAAAGTTCAAAGTTTTTATTTTGATGTAAATTTCTTGTATAGCAAGAATTTTTAGGTAAATTATTTTCAATAAAAAAGAACAAAATATTTTTTTATGAAAGCAATGAAAATTCATACATGCATGTGTGAATGTAAACAGTGAAATAATTGAAATGCGATGCATAAAATCCAATCATTATCATCATTCATTCATAAAATATTACTGTATTCATTACAAACTAAAATGAAATAACCAATACTTGCAGTCTCAGAACCATTAAGTATTCACAGTATGGCATTGCATATCACAGCAAGGGAGACAATTACTGACATGTAACTTTCAAGCAATCACTAGTTACTTCCCTTTAGAAGTATTCCTCATATCAATATCAATTTGTCTTTAGATCTATTCAAATATTTCATAAATAATATTTATCAATCATACTCCTGATTTATGATTCATTAATCCATACCTGGGAGCTCCTTTCATTTAATAGCAATAATGACAAGAGGGCCATGATGGACAATTCTTTGCTCACCTGAGTAAAGATTTCAACTTCTAAGTTTTTCCCGAGATTTGATCTGGTGACCTAGTTTTTGACATGAGTTGCCCCATGTTCGAACCTGTCCAAGATATCATTAAGACAAACATTCTGACAAGGTTTGATGAAGATTTCTAGGGTGTTTACAATCCCCAAGTGTGGATGCCGGACAGTGACTGATCACTACAGCTCACTGAGCACTGCGTGCTCAAGTGAGCTAATAAAGTTAAGTTAAATCAAGATTCATCATGAATTTAATGATACTGTGAAACCTGACCAATCTCAAGATGAAGAGATCCCTTAAGACTATGCATGGGCAGTGATTTTACAAATTTTATCAGGACTGCAAGTTCCACTTCTCGCAATAAGTGCAGAAACAAGCATAAAACTTTGAAGTTTGAACTGCTTCAATGCATTTTGAGCAAGACTGATTATTGATTGGCTTGAGAAAATGATATCATCCAATCCATTTTGAGTTAACAAAATCTAGTCATAATGCGCACATATAAAAAAAATATTCATGTTAGTATGTGTAAAAAATTGTCATCACTGAGACTCTTATAATTTTTATGTGTCCTTAGAATGCACATACTTCAAAACATTGCATTATAAGTATTATTTGTGCATCCTGGACACAGGACATGCATGTAAAAAATGGGTCGTGCTGTTGTTTCAAAAGCAGATATCGATTGTGAGACATATAAACCCCATTTGTTGATATAATGGAAGATAGCAGAGGAAAATACATCAATGACAATCAGCCTATAAGTAAATATAACCCTAAAAATAAGATGGTAGACTCTGATGAGAAAGTAATTGCTGGTCTAAAAATAGTAAAGAATGATTGTTGTATTGTAGACTATGGCTTTTACAAGCTGCCCATTAAAGATACCAATTTATCCTTTATTGGAGTAATTCTAGTGTGAAGCTTATGTTTCATGATGTGTTATAGGTTCATTTGCTAAAAGTGTGGCTGACTGATCACATCTATAAAACTGTTTTAAATTCACACTAAAGGTTTCAGACTTTTTACTTCCCTTTATTATGAAAACATCATACATCAAATATAAATAGTTTTGTATCAATACAAATATTGTATTGATAATTCTGACAGATACAGGGTCTTATAATGATATCCAGTGTTCAGATGAGCTAAATAGTTTGTTGGCTGTACAAATACAAAACAGATGATATATGTGTTCTACAAATCAGTGTAACATACTCCAAATGTTGAGGGGGTTACCTCCCTTACAATGCAGTTCAAAAACTAACTAAATGACTTAATTTCCAAAATATATTATTAAAATCCTGCTTTAATTAGAAAGTCAAACTCTAAGGAGTGTATAGCAATCACAATTAAGTTCTCTAACTTTAATTATATTAATCTCCATAACACAGACTGCTTCAAATGAAAATTACAGTATAAAGCAGTGTTCCTACTCACGTAAAATCTTGCGTAAATCCTGCAATAAAATTCGAAATCACACAACACATTTTGATCTGGTGCGAGATCGTATGAATATGTTTAGGGACGTATCACCAATTTTCTGGAAACACACATTAAGATGTATGCATATACATATATTTTTTTTAAAAAAATGTTCATATCCCCCAAAATACTTCTCTTACTCCCAGATTTCAGACTGGGATAAGCGTACCCCCGATTTCAGAAGTGAGTGGGCACACTGATAAGGCCACAGTCTCGCACATACATTCAGAATTATCTACATGTGTATCTTCTCACTGAATGTCTTATCCTCCTGTATTAACAAAAGAAACTCATTAAATAGCTGTATTTCACATACTAAAATTTTTCTGTATGTGCAGCAATTTTCAACTGATTACTCTATTAAGACCAGGGGTTTCTTTTAGAGATTGGGGAAGACACTGGACGCTGGTCAAAAGGGGAAAAATCATGCGAAAAGGGAAATTGGGGAAATTTCAATACGCTGTCACATAACCAAAACCAATGTTTTCATGAATCAATGATTATGACAACAGCATTCAAAACAACAATCTACAGGTGAATATCTTTGTCTTTTCTACATTTGAACAGGTCTACCACACTTTCATAGTCTTGATCAGTTAGATTTTTTTCTTCTGGCCGAAGATTTATTCCCATGAGTGAATCGAGCGTCAATTGGCCTAGGGATGGTATCTTTACACGCTATAGCAAAAAAGGAGTTTATCCGTCCAGTATGTTTTGTGTCAGATATATTTTTTCTTAATTTTCGTCAATTGCGCATCATTTTACCGGAAATGGAAATGTGCGCCTACTTCAAGACTTCATACGCATGGATATATGCATGCGTCATAGGCCGGGATCTAGTATTGGTTCCCGTCACTGTGTATATTGGTCTACTATCGCAGGGAATAAGCTCATTCTGACTATTTCAACAGACATCGTTATAAAGCCAGAAAATACCAATCGGTTTGCTCAATCATTACAAAACAAACAACTCTGCAGAATTAAATCTACTAAAACTGAAATTGTAAACTTTTGCTATGTTTCAATAGCTTCAATGAGGAATTATGTACCTTAGCGAGGGGAAAAATGCTTCTTTGGGGAAAAAATGTTGAGGGAAAGCCGATAATCAGCATCACTTTCTTAGTAAACACACACACATTATCATATACCATATTCTTTCAAGAACAGGGATATTAAGATTCAAGTACAAAAGGAAGACGTTTATTCAAATGGTAAATTAAACTAAAACCAAGTCACTTAAACCATTTAATTTAACAAGAACTGCCCACAATCAGTGAATCATTTACAATGAGTTTAGTAGAATGACAGTTTAACTGACACAGCGACTAATTTGTACCATCAAACAAAGCATCCCCCACAGACATATTGCAAGCATGAACATACCAAGAGCAACAAAGCTAGTCTACAGCAGATATTGAAGTTTATGTACATGTTGATAGCAGACACTCCTGAGAAAGAAGTTGACTCATAAATTAATTCAATAATGCAATGGAATCATGTCAAAAGATAACCTTTACAAACAGTATAAATTAAAACAAACGCACTTTTCTTTTTATCGTTATTGATTCATTTGCATGTTTACGGTTTCAAATAGAACTGATGCTCCAGAACTACACAACAAACCTCACATGCGTGCTATAATTACGACAACATATTTCGGTGAAATACTCGTTATTTCTACTTTGTCATTCCTCAAAAACGCAATACATCGATACATACCCATTTGCTCGACTTGGAGTTAAAAGAATACAATGCCACTTGTGATGCAGTATCCAGAATTTCAGTAATATACGGATCTCTTTGCTGCAAAGCGGCCAAATTCATTCTACCTTCCGCCATGTTTGAATCAATTGCAGCGTCGAGGAAAATGAAGCGCGAATGCGATAGGTCAAAAATATCGTGTATGAAATTTGTATAAATAGTACTGCTGTAGCGAAGTAAAAATAAAATCTTTATGTTTATTCGATGGTGTGTTTTATTTATCCAATATTTCTCGTAATTAAAATATTCACCTCGAACTTCGTGGTTCATTGAACATGTAACCGGTCAAGTGTGACAGAAACCTTACGGTGAAGTTTTCACAGCTTACTGCACCTTTTGTTGATGTCCGTTATTTTGTATTACCTATAATCTGTGTTAAATACTTATCCAATAATTGATTTAAATACAGTCGCATCGTGTATAAGCGGATATTGTGTGTAATTGAGCGTTTTATTTTTTTCGTCTGCGGATGCATGGATTGGATAAAAATGATGCTGAGAATCACTTATTGATGGATGTTCATTTACGGATATAGTTTTTGTTAGAAATATCAGAATGTCGGCGGTAGAAAGAGGTATTTTCAATTAACTAAATAATGTGTTTGTTATCATTAATATGTACATATTTCTAGACCGTAAAACATTTCTAAAATCCGCTGTCACATTTTACACGGGAGATGCTGATGTCGCAAGAATAAGGCGGATTAGGTGTAGACGAGTTTCTATTGCGTTCGCACGAAACGTGATTGCGTCTATTCGTTCATTCCTCGACAGGAGACCATATGCTGCATGATGTTGGATTTTTCAGTTTTTATTTTGGAAGCAATATTTTCGTTACTCTCAATGTTTTCTCGGAAATCGATTCTCACAAAATTGTAGCTTGACATTGTACGGTAGTTAAACAATTGCTTTTCAATTTATTTTCATTTAAAGTTACTGAGTTAACTGCTTGTGATTACTGAAATGAAAAAAATCTACTGGATCCATTCTAGATCTGTGTAAATTATGTTTTATGAATCTAATCTTCTCCATCCCCTTATTAAACCCATGACCTATAGAAATACACCCTTTGATAAGAAATTGAACATGGCTACATACATACTTACAGCATTATACATGCAATATACAGTACAATGATAGGCCCTAACTAACTTTCAGTTTGAACGTCACCCGGTATGATAATAATATTATATAGTGAAAGTGACAACCAAACAACCAATGTAAGATAGTCATTGTGTCTGTAAGTACAATGTGTTATTTGACTGTGTAGAATTTATGGAATCCTCATTATGGGAACATTTTTGTTGTCAGACATTTAAATCAGAACACATCTAAGCACTCTTCTTTAAAAGTTGTTTATTATTATATGATTTAGTGGGACAGTGTGTTAAAGCATGCTACTGGTCAACTATGGGGCTCAATGAATGCTCAACTTGGTAATTTTATGTAGATATACAATGAGAAAATCCCAACTAGACAAGTTGAAGAACCACATACTAAATGCCCATTCATTAAATGAAATATGTGTGCAGAGTTTGCTTAGCAATTTGTGTGTTCGTGAGTTCATATCATAATATTTGCAGACGGCATGTTCACCAGTCCGTATTTGTAGATAAGATGCTGATTCATTTATACTCAAGTGGGTAAAGCATCTGTACAAAGTGCATGCATACATCTGTAATTTTTTACTTATTATTACACCTTTCACACATGTTATCAATTTCATAAATTACGTAAATATTGAAGAAAAAAATGTCTTCCAGTACTCAATCTGTTCCAGTTCATCTATTCAGATATCTCTTGTAAATAAAGTGACTTCTTAGAATTCATATATCTGAATGTATTTAAATAAATGTATATTAATGATTATTAAAAAGAACATCATTCAAACTTCATTGTATTATCTTTTACCTGGCCTTCATAATTACTGGCATATATCAGGTGTCCCAAAATATTGTTTCTGGTTTCCAAATCTGTACACTTGCTGTTAAGCTCTTGGCTAAATTTGTTTTATGATCCTCTAGCCAAAACATATCTTGCTCAAGAATTCTGGATGCACTCATTGTAAATAATATTTTCCAGTAGAAAACATGAACTTTAGCTTCTTAATCTCATTTCCATTTTTTATTTTGAACTGTAGATTGTTGCTTTTTGTGTTTATTAATAATTGATGATGATGGTTCTTGATCTGAGCAAAAAAATGCATACTTGCTTTCTGCTAACATTCCATAAAAATGTAAGTCGATTACTAAGGTCAATAGAACTTTTTTCAAATATAATTTTTCTACGGTCTACAGAAAAAATAGGGTTGAACCTTTTTTAATGCCAAGTCAGTTACTCTTTATTGTTTTTTTAAACCAAATTTCCCTTTCAGAAAAGTTTGTTTTTTACCAATTCTCCAGCAAAAAAACCCCTCTGAATTGCCGATAAACATACTGCCTAAGAATATTATTAAGATGAATTTGTGCCAGAAAATAAGTAAACATGAAATGCTGATAATTGTAAGATATTTGTGTACCCTTGGCATAAAGTATTCTATTCTTTTCCTCACATTATTGTTAAAATATTACTGACAATTCATGCATTGTTTTCCCCCAATTTTCCTCTCATAATGCTATTTCTCCTTTCTGGGGGCTGGAAACCTTTCCCTTAAAGCACTTGGTGTGACCCTTGGTCCTCTGATCTATCTAATATACAGGCTTTTCGAAACTGCCAGAATACTTAAAGTTAGAATTTCTGTCTGACCAAATGAAAATTTGTCTGACCGAATACTTGATTGATAAGTGATAAATGCTGTAAATTGTGCCCAGTGCCAGACATCTGGTCCGGTACTCACTGAAAAGATATTGGACCTGCTCTAAATTTGCCTGACATGTCCAAAGGTCTGGCAACTTACGGGAAGCCTGAGTTTAGATACATGTAAAATGATGTCAACTGTTTTGCTTCCAGAGTTCTGATCATTCTGCAATTTTGCAAAATTTTGCTTAGCCTTATATACAGTATGATTTACAAAATGCAGTATCACAGGCTGTTTAAAAAACTAAAAATAGAAAATAAAGAAATCTTTTGTCCAGCTAATCAGCTGTGGGGGAAATCTCACTTCTGTTTACTGTAAAATTAGAACCTATCTTGTGAAGTGTTTATTATCAAATTAACTAAAGAATATTTATATGTTAATTTATTTTATGACTACAGCAACCTACCTGTATGTATTATATGCCCTCATAGTCATAGTTTTGGGGGGACAAAATCCTTCTTTGTTATCTCTGACTCCCAGTAGTAGATAGTTATCATCTTACGTCATATTATAAGTTATTTTATTCATTACACATGTATGTATATGTAATGTTATGTACTGTTAATTCATGCTTCCACTTATCAACAATAAGATCAGAGATGATCAAGGATTGATATGTTACTGATCCTTAGACATCATTTCTTAATAATTATTTAGGAGTGGATAGAACCTCTTGTCTGTTGTGTTTTAGGAAATAACTAGTCTTGTGATTCATTTCTTCACTTTGAAGTTATTTTGTTCTGTAGTTTGTTGTGATTTATAGCTGTGGATTCGTCCTGATTTTATGGAAACTGAAATTATGAATATGACTGGTATAGTTTATTTTTTATTGTTATATAGTCAGTATTATAGTGTAGGTGATTGGAATTTTGATATGATGTAGAATAGTAGTAAGATGTGTGAACTTATTTGTAATATATCTATGAATCCATGGTAAGTTTATAGCTTTGTGTTTACATTGTTGCATTCACTGCATGAATGGTAAAAATAGAAGAAAAAATGTGGCAATTCTAAATCACCGGATATTTTAGGGCCTTGACTAGCCCCACCATTATTTTTGCTTCAGGATAACAGATGGAAAAAAAGATATTGCCATTTGTAAACCATTCTGTTTGATATTGTTTGTCTGCTAGCAGAATGGATTGAATAGGGATTATGAAAAACATATGGCTTATCAGAGCAAGATTTGTTCCACCATTGATAAATTGTATGTGCTGTGCTTTACAATGAATAAAATTCTGTGCAGAACTCGTTTTCTATATTCTCTATTGAAATACCAAAACAGGATAAACCACACAGAAGCCTCATTGTATGGAATAGAATAGTCCGAACAATTTTTACTGGCCCCTTGTCTGTGGTAAAACCATCTCTGGTGAATTTATATGGCTGACTTGCATGTGTTTGTGATGAAATGAAATTTGTCTGTCTAGGAGAAATAGATCATGTGAGGAACAATCCTCTGGGTTCTTGTTAAACTAGACCAACCAATGCAATGATACATACATACATCATGGAATAATGGTAAGACACAAAAATGTGTGGAATCTGCCAACTTGCTGTCGGTAAGGAATAATCTGATCTTTTGTGTACAAAAGTTACATGGAATCTTAACAGTTAGAACCCTTGATAATCTGGACACCTTATAAAGTTATGCTGTCTATAATTCCACTAGAAGTAAATATTGGACTTGGTTTATAAAATGTTTTTATGTATTCTGGTAAATGATAGAAATCATATTGTTATTAACACCATAGTGCTAAATCATTTAGTGGTCATTATTTTGCCATTTTAGTATTTGTACACATGATGACCTTTAGCAATTGTGGGAATGAGTCAGATTGATTGTACTTTCTGGAAGATTTTTGTTGGTTAAAATTTTACCTTGGAATGAGTGGCCAAACTTTTATTTTGAGAGATATGTCTGAGAATGAATATACATAAAATAATGCATTAACTATTTATATATTGATTGAACTTGAATTTGTTTTACTTAGGCATTTATTGACAAGAGATCATATCATATGACTTCAGATTAATCGAGTTGCAACAGACCTTTTACTAAACCATAATGAACTAAATATTTTGTTAGTGATGAAATATGTGAATTAAAAACCAAAAACATGTAAACGTGGAGGGTAGTTTAATCATCCAATTGTTGGTATTGTTCGTGGATTGTAGTAACATTCAGACAGGAAATATCACTGTACTGTTTCCTTTCTCTTAGACACTATTCAATGATAAGGACAAAATGCTTTATGAATGTAGAAATTCTCAATTTTAGATATCTCTTGCTATGATGTCGATATTAAAAAAGATTATGGAAAATTACAATGGCTGCAGATAAAAGCTCCATTAGATTATTGTGACAGCAGTACGGATGTCTTTGGAAAATGACAAGCAGACATTATTTAATGAAATTTGTTTGTTTTATATTCATCTATAACTGGACCTGATTGGATTAGTACTCAGCTATAGGATTCTATGAGATGTGTTGAGATAACCTTGTCCAAAACAAGCAAAACAATCTTGGTAAACTGGCAAATAAAAACTTTTGTACTGGTAGTTTGACAATGAAGTTTGGAATCAGTCCTGCTGTCGATATTAATTTGAAGTAAATAATTTTGTAGAAATTAGAAAACACATTATATACATCAATGAAAATTCTTTGGTAAACATTTTCATACATTTTTTCACAGGGGTTTAACACCACTCAACAGCTGGGGTAATTTTACAAATTTTCCAGTCTTAAGACTGGAAGAAGACTCTAGGCCTTTTGCAAGCTCCCAGTTGTCTTCCTCAATTTTGAAATTTGGTCTCAGGTGTGATTCAAACTCATAGCAGTGAGGAATTTAAGTGATTACTAGTTGGAAACCATAACCACTTGACCATGAAGATCCTTTTGTCATATCAATGCAGTTAATAAGATTATTTACAAACTTTAAAACTAAACATAATGTTTTGATTGTTTGTTTATTCATTTCATTGTTGTTCATAAATTAAGTCTGTTTATAATTATCTTATACTGCACTGCATAGATTAAAATATTTTGAGTGACAAACAATTGTATAAATATCTTGTATTCTTTATAACATGTTTGTTTCACTCCAAGCTGATGTCAGATAATGACACTAAGTGAAGTTGCTACATTATCTACATAATTTATCACACATAATTTATTCATGAGTCCATGAAATTAGCGACATAAATATTTTATGTTGAAAATTACAAATATTTTGCAACATTATTACATCTTACTGATGCTTTGTAGGGAAATTCATCTTGAACTCTGTGCTAATGTTCAATATTTTAACTTCTAAATCTTACGATCAATAGCCTATTTTATAATACTAATTGGTGCAATTTATGGTAAAGCGAATTAAAATGCCATTAGAATGTATTTTGTGATTGTTGTTTGAGATTACCAGTACTACAGCTGTCCTGTGAGGATAGTTGAACTACAATTCTTACCAAAAAATCTTTGTTAGATCCTAGAACTATTCATAGGAAAATGAAGCGTCACACCAACTGTCAGGGTCATTTGGCAACTTTTCCATCTTTTAACTGCCATACACCTGGGTAGAACCAATGACCTTATAAGCTGGTTGGACAGCTTTTTCACTTATGAAATTTGTCTGGTTCTGGGTAGGATTCAAACTCTCAGCAGTGAGGGGCTAGTGATTACTAGTCAGGAACATAATCACTCAACAACTGAGGTCCCTTCTTAAATGAACTACATTGTACCTGGAATACATTTGACAATGGAAGTTTACTAAACTCTTCTTATAAAGAGACTCTTTCATGTTAAGCTGTTGAATCTTGAGCAGGGTTCTTATAAACACTTAATTCTGCATATTTGTATGTATAATTTTCCCATATGCACACATAAAATTTTAAGCCTTGAGTTTTAGGATGCATCCATTTTGCAGCAGGACACACTTATTCAAAAGTCATAAATGTCATAATCCTCTCTCACATCCTTCCTCCTTGCTGCTTAGCAGCTCATAAAGGCACAAAGGGACTCCAATTTTTTCCAGTTCAAGGAGTCTCAGGACCCTTACCTCAAAATCCTTGTGAGAACTGTGCTTGAAGTTAGTAAAGTCACATTTGTTGGAATGACGGATTAACATCTTGATGATATATAACATGTTGCAGACTGTAAACCTTGAAAGCTGTCACAAGAATGTTAATGACTTTACCTGCTTTTGTACTATATTTTGTATTTGTATGATGTTAAACTAACCTTGAGTCATGTCTTCATGCAGTCAAGAAATGAACAATTTGTGATGAAGAATTCTTAATTTTATTATACATTTTTTGTATAATGTCAGATTACAGATTGTATGCTATTATACTTCTAATAATGACCTATTGTATAGGTTACCTGGGGTCTATTGAACAGTGCTTAACAATCATATTTCATTTGATTGATTAACAATATAATTCATATTCAACTGAGTACTATTATTATTAGATATACTAGTGAAATCAACTGGGACAATTAACTCTATTTGCATTTCTGTTTGAAGAATTGGTCCATTTTGGTGAGAACTCTTTGGAAAATTTCAGTGAGGCAAACAAACAAAACTGTGTGTTTAGGGGAACCTGGCCCTACCCTATGAAATCCCTCAACCCTGGACTTTCTTTAGATCTTCTCGAGTGTTTGGTTTTTGTTGACTGATAAATAATCAAAGTCAGTAAAACAATTTTACTACTAGGTACTAATAATAAAATAAATAGCTTGATGCCTACCCTACCTAGTTGTATTCTGACCATTGCCCTAAACACACAAATAGTTTTGCATTTTATCCAAAAAAAATGCCTTTTTTGCTATTACATACTAAAATATTTGTTATCAAATTCCATTCTATGATAAGCATTTTAAATAATCAAGCATACTGTTCTTGTTTATCTCTCGATTCTTCTACATGTAATCGTAATGAATGGCAGCTGTTGCTTTATCTGATGATCATGTTTTTTTCTTAACTTGTTTCATTGATAACTGTATGGATTTGATTCAACTTGATAAACGAATACATGAATTCACATGTTTCTGTGTCATTTGGTACAAACAAGGACTTGAGAATGATAGGTGTATGTTGGAAAATGGATGAAATCAGTGCTTGTAATATAGCCTCTACGTTGATGTCAGGTTCTTAAGGTAAATCATTTGTCCTGTTTCATGTCTCCTGCTGAAATGTAGACAGCATATGACAATGGTTGGCGACCAGGTACATCATACAGACAGATTTAATCATCACACTTGTACAGAATATAACTGCAGGTTTTTTTCATCCATAAAAAGTGGTGTGGTCCTTGATAGTTACAAACAAAAGAGCTATCCTGTTGGTCAATTTTATGATCTTTTTGACAGAGAATGTCTCAAATGATATAATAGATTTAACCGAAGGAAATTTTTTTATTATAGGGGAAAGAACATACTATTCAGACATGAGAATGGGATCAAATCAATCCCCCCCCCCCAAAAAAAAACACTGGCTTGATAATGGTTTGAGGGAATGGCTTTATAGAATTTCAACTTGCCCTATTTACTGTTGACTTTTATAGTGGCCAAGTTGGAGCATTTTCGATTTTAACTGATTCATTATTCAACACTTTTAGACTGTGTGATCTTGTTGTTTGTCACAGATATTCTGCCTGGCACTCAGATTTTAATGATCCAAACTACACAGACTGTTTATGTATTGCATTGAATTTTTCAAACATTGGATTCTTAAATATTTCATTTTCTGTGATGCTCATATTTGTGTCGGTATCTGGCTGTTTAACCATTGTATTGTACAACTGGTTTCAACATTTCATCCATTTTACCATCAGAATTTCTTCATAAATGTCCCTGGGGCTGATTTAAGCTTTACTAGACACAAAAAGTTGATGACATAGCAGACTTTATCAACTTTGTTAGCCTTAGGCTATCCACAATTGATTGTAAAGAACAAATTGGGCAAGATGTTTTTGTATGGTTCTGTTTGGTAATGTTATGTTGATTTCAAAACTGGTCTGACAAGTCTTTGTATACAAATTGTATCATAATTATGTAGTGTCTGACCTAAATTGGATGTATAGATACTTGAACCGTGATAGACAGATTTGTATTTCAATAATAATTTGTACATCTATGGAAATGTTCAGTGTAAAAAAAGTTTATTGCCTGCCTCTGGTATTTGTTAAATTGATAATTCAGACTTTATTGAAAGCTAGGCCTTAACTTTTTTGTACTTCATGTGGGACGCTTTTTGATCAATTCATAATCCTTTTTCATGATTACATTCTATATCTTACTAGTCTTTTAAATAATAATGACCTCATGAAGGTTGAAATCAAACTCATGATGCCCACATGGAATATAAGAATTGTCTTCTACCCACCTGGGACCCAGTCTGCGCATTGGCATCTACTAAAGACAACTGTACCATATTAGAACTGTTCATGGACTAAAAATGGAAGTTCTTGAAACTCAAGTTTTTGAGCCAGTTCAAGGATATCAAAACTGATTCAAAAACTTGATGTTCTAGAGCAGGCATTCAGTATTCTTGAACTGTTTTAGAACTCATGAACTGCAATGTTTGGGAACTGTTCCAGAACATGTTTAACTAGATTGATTGATAAACAAATTTTCTTTCATTCAATGATAATAAATTATGTAATAAAAAAATGTAAGTAGCATAGCCAGTCCTATATAAATTCATCTCTTTCTCAGTATGTAAATTGTTCACATTTTATTTAACTTAACCTGAGCTACCTACGTAAGACAGGCATCTTTGCAGACTGCTGCCGATTCCTAGAAATGTTCTGGTATAAAGCATAGTTCATTATTAAGACATTATTGAATTTCACAAAGGGTGAAGAGTTCAGTGTCAGCAGATATGTTCATTTTCAGAACATTGGTTGACAGATTCAATGTATTTTAAGGTCATAATTGTCACCAAAGGAAGATTTCTTCTCCATTTCTTCAAAAATTTTCTTAACTTTGACCTGCACAAAATTTTGCCGGAAATTGATGGACATGTGGCTGCTGTACTAACTTTACCTTTGCATTTGACATTTTTAGGACAAAAAATTTGGAAAGTCTGGGGTATTATGACTTCTTTGTCTGTACTTTGTATGTCATAAAAAATCTTTTTTCTGATACATGAAACTCCCATCAACTAAAAATTGTGTCCTCCCTTCAGGCTGCCATTTTGTTCAGAGAAAACTATAGCGGTCCCTTTGATTGGCTGATTATCATACATAATTTGATAACAATTGCCATGTTACTAACAGTTCAAGAACTGCTTTTTGAAGTTCTAGAATCAACTTTCTGTTTTAGATCATTTTTCACGTGGGTATGTGTCTCACTTGATCACTGATAAAAATGGTAACTTAATTTACTCTATAGAAATTACTGCTCTGCTTCTGATGTTCCAGAATTTTGTACTGTTAACTTATATGAGGCCAATGTGGCCATTTTGTTACACTTACTGACATAAATGTGAATAATGAGACCCATTTGAATTAAAAATTAATGTAATTTCTCCAGTACAGTACAATATACATTATTCTCAGTCTTGCATTCATATTTGTTTATGTAAGTCAGGTACTATCTATACTAACGTTCTGTCAAACACCTTTGTCACTAAACTCTTGTAAAGAGACACAGCCTGGAAGCTTGCTGCTATGTTACAACTCAATAATCAATACTTGAGCTCATGTAGTGCCTTTATCTACTTCAACCAGACCACAAATATGTTCTAATAGATATTTAAGCTTGCTTTTACTTTCACAAACTAAAAACACATTTTTATAATTATAGGAAGAATTGGTTTCTAGCTGAGGAGAAATTCTGATGGAAATTGCTTGCTCTGGAAATAGTTGTGTTCAATTTATAAACATAGCTTTGGTTTGCCACATTGATTGTTTGTTTAATGAAAACAGTCAGATTATGAATAACCATTACAGTAGTGGAATTATACACCCACACTTTCATTGTGTTCACTGTAACGATTTCTGTATTGCTGTGCGCCCGTAATCATTTGAATCAATGTCAAGGTCATATTATGAAATGGTTTCCTTAATTTACTGTATCTGTTATAGGTACATTTTCGACATACTGGTTTCCTGCATTGAATTAGAATGCTCACTGAACATTTCACTCTTCAGTTGTTTGGTCTGCACAATTATCCAGACTTGCAGCCATCAATTTATTCAAAGAATTAAATATTCACCTGCTCTTCTTTTTCAATGAGAAATTACAAAGGTGCTCATTTAAGACTTTTAATGGCAAATTGAAATTATGATCATCAGTATGAACTTAAACTGATCCTCGTTAACGTACAGCATTTATTACTTCCAGACAATTACATACATATAAGTTAATGTATGAATCTGTTTTGTTGACATGTTATATATAAGCACTCAGTAGCAGTGTTGACTGGTAATTGATTTCATTATACCTGGATATTTGTATGTGTAATTGATTTACTATGGTTAATACGACTGGTTGGTATTATTGTATGCATTCTGTTTCATTATGTTGAGGTTATATACTGGCTGGTAATGCTGTATTCGATGACTTGTGTCAATAAACCCTATTACTAATCAACAGTTGATTGATTATCATTAGATACAAAAATAAATCTGTTCACCTTTCATTATTTCTATAAGGTTTGTTGGCCTATCAGACAATGCCAATATGAAACATTCTGAGGTATTCCAGATAAATTGTACATAGATTGTAGATTTGGTTTAATTTTTGTTATCAGTTAAATACATATATACAAGTTTTCTAGAATGTGGCAGAATTTCTGTTTTTTTTTCATTGGGGCAGAAATGGTTTTCATTATTTTTGCATCTTTTCCATTTTTTTTTCAAATTTAACACTTACACTTATGTAAATATCAGCTAAGATGTGGAACCTAATATCAGTTGTTGTAATCATCATAACCATGAAATCTTTGTCTTGTATGTACATATATACATACAGTATGGTAGCACAAAGCTGTAGTCTCACCTCATTTAACTCCCATGAAAGTTTATGGTAATATTTGGTTAGAATTGTGAATAGGAAGTCAGTGCTATTGCATAAATTTGTTCTAGGTGACAACATTTCATGTTATTTAATCAATACTGTGATGATGAGATTGATTTTCACCTGTACAATAAGAGAGACACATGTGGTAGACTGATACCTTTCTAGTTTGTTGATCATTTCTTACATGACCTTCTGTTGATAAGTCTTTAATTTCACTCCGATAAAATCTCCTATATCAACAGTTGGCTTCAATTCGTTTGAAGACTTCCCCTAGTTAAATGTTACCATCACATTAACTGATTGATCTCCTTGATTTCTCTGTATCTGTAATTAACATGATGTTTGTTTTGTTTGTGTTTTATATCTACACTTGGTTGGTGCTTTATCACATGTGGAGGTTCCATATCTGTATAACTTATCATCTTTCTTCTGAAGTCTACAAACCATGAGAGCCATCTCAATATTCTGATCTTATGAAGTTATGTACACTCTCAGCATAAAGCAAATCATCGTTTTGTTGTTTGTTTGAATTCATGATGTTAGAATCTGTTTTTTATTAAACATTAGTATAATCCTTTTAGCCAGGTTTTCAACAGAGTTAGTTTGTGGTACATCATTGGTCTGGTGTCAGCACCGACATTTCAGTTCCATAACTTTTGCTTTGGTTGTCCCATTGCTGCCAAACTTATTGTAAGGGTTCATATAGACATAGCTTGTTATTGTATCTGGGGTTCTGGGGTCATGGATAAGCTCACTGTTAATGAAAAATAGGAAAATGGTTTGCACTCAATAAATTGTTGTAAAAACTTGTTTTGATGGCAATGTCATTTTTTCTTGAATCTCTCTGGATTAGTTAAATTTGTTGTTATATTAAAACACTGTATTATCATTGCTTTTTACATTCCACTCATTTTTGGTATGATGTTGTTATTCTGTATATGGACGGCTGCATTGTATACTGTGATATATTCCTCGTATATTTGTTTTATATCATTCAATATATGACATGGGCATAATGTCCTGTAATATAATTGATTTTCTATTATACTTTATATTGTTGTAGCATGTTATTAGTATGATAAAGAGTGGTGGACACATCTGCATATCAATTAATCATTCATGAGTAAAGTTATGTTTCTATATATCATATTCAGTGTATTCATTATGCAACTTTACACTAACAAGATAGTGTAGATTCAATTATCAGAATAAGCAAGAACATTCACAGAGGTTTTGTGTAGAAGTCATGGGAATTGTGCAATTGATACTATATAAACTTGTACAACTTTTATTAAATCACTCTCAATAATTATTCTCTGATTCATCAATCAGTTTTTGGAACCTAATTCATGGATATCATTCTCAGATATGTTTCTAACTTATTTTACATCAAAATAAACTGAGAGAAAAGCAACAATTAATTCATGGTGTATTGTGTAAAGCTTTCTGCCGACCCCAGACATTTTTGGTCTTGTTCAATTTTTTCTTGCAAATATTTTCATTTTCATATGAATTATTTCTCTGTACTGAGTAAATATATATTTGAAAAAGAATTTTGCCAACCTGCTGACCTTACATTTTTGAGTCACGGTAGTAGAAACCTGGTATTTGTTTAGCTTAACACATTTTCAATCATGTTTGAAGGTTGCCTTTATTGAAACAAATGCAACCGTATGTATTTGTTTCTGCCTATCTGTACTCCTATACAATATGTATCAGTGGCTACACTGGTTGAGTGAATATAGTCTCTGACTAGTAATCACTAGCCCTGCACTGCTGTGAGTTTGAATACCCAGGTGTTTGCTGCCTGGGTTCTTGAACTGAATCCTCCACCATTAAAGCTGGAAAAGTCACCAAATGAATCTGGTTGTTGGTGCGATGTTAGAACCCCGGTGAAAAATGTATATAAATGTATGTTTTTCACTGGAATTTTATTGCAAATACCCTTGTTATGTAGAGCTGTATAGACCACCATACGTGAAGTAATTGGTTAGGTCTCAGTTTTCTACTTTCTTTTCCCACAGTGTACAGATCTGTTTGTCCGTTTCTATATTACATGGATTTAGCATCAGTAAATGATTGAAAAGTGATTTCTCTGTTTAATATATTTGTGCTTATAAACCAGACAGCAAAAACTGTGGAAAATTTGTATTCCAGCACCCTCCGTGCTGTCTTTGTTATATACAAAACAGACAAATGTTTGACATTCTATGGCAGATTGCCTTTTTATAGTCTTGTTGAAACCTGTTATTTTACTTGACAAGATTATACTATATTGACTGGCATAGATTAGGAAATATTGTTCATAAAGCAATCTATAGCTTAATACTGTAACCTACACTTTCTATTAAAGTGTACTTCTACATGCTACATAATCATGTACATAAATGATGGTTCGGTGATATACTACTATGTACTTATTCAATATCTCTGGCTTATTGGTTCTGATGGTATACATGTAATAAAAGGCAGAGACAGCACTTAATATTCTAAGTAAGAGTTACATGAATGTATGAATTCATTGCATACATATAAGAACTATAAATGTTTTCTTGGGTTTAACATTGCACCATAGCCATGTAGGGTCATTTGTCAACTTTCCTGCCTTTAATGGTGGAGGAAAATCTCAGATGTACACCTGGGTAGAAACACCTGCTTTCTGTAAGCTAGTTGGATAGCTTCCTCACATGTGATATTCAGTCCCGGATTGTTTTCAAACTCACATCGTTGAGGGTCTAATGATTAATAGTCTGAGACCAAAACCACTCGACCACAGATGCCCCTATAAATGATCAGTACCGCAAATCATCAGCACTATTGTGTCACACATGCCATAGTGACTGTAATGATCAAGTATATAAAAAGTTGTATCAAATAGATTTGTCATATCTGATTGTTGTTCTTCCTGTTATGCACACACACACACGCACACACACATATATATATATATATATATATATATAAATGTAGATAGTAATCATACATTACATACATGTATATTTGATGGCTGGATATGATTATCTCCTATATTTAAGCAAATGTATTTTACTGTGATATTCCTAAAAGTAAGCATAGAATAATGATTATAGATATGTATGTGCCTTTATTTTCATCAACCGCCTGCAAATTCCACAGACATATTCATATGTTTTGTACTTTTATGTGTTCTATGTTTATAAAATATTTGGCATCTTCCCTCAAAGTTTGGCTACAATAGTGTCTGCTTTATTACCTGATTCTATATTAAATTTGTCTTGAAAATAACTAATGCTGATAAGAGTTCTGTAATAACAATATCTACAACTTCCAGGTCTAAAACAATGGTTTTGATCAATTGCTTTTGTGATATGATTTATATTTTTATATGCCACTAGTTCCAGATTATGCTGTGATGGTAAATATTTTGCCAAACCTTCCACAAAATGAATGGTACATTTCAACTGCAAATACTTCATGGTCAATTATTATGATAAGCCAGATGTTTAAATCTTGATTTTACAGTTTATTTGTCTTGTATGTGTAATTAAATGGTAATTAAATGGTTGCATGTTTTGAAACATTTAGATTAAAGTGATATCTTGCTTAGAAATACACGCCACATATTCAGTCTTTTTGTTGTGGGTATTATAGTTGAATTTAAAGAAAGTGTCCATTTTTGTCTTTCAGTAAGTGTAAAGTATAATGGTTATCATAGGATTTCTTGAAAATGGTCTTAAGATGTCATTCAGTGTTTGTCCAGATTAGATATTTTTCTCAATGCCTGGCTTTGCAGAGAATTACTGTGAAATTGTAGATATATGTCTACAAATACACCTTATGTCACTGTTAGATGCCTTGTGTCTTGTATTGATTTTTTAGGATATAAGATAGCAGAAGTGTATAGGCTATCATGAGAACTTGTCCCTGACTGGTTGTTGCAGGAGATGCTAGATATGTCTGTATGTGGACACTCTGATTTACTGCGTAGTGTTTGAAAATTAACTGAAATTGATTTTTCACGTTTTGTTACAGTTCATATTGTTGGTGGTTAAGAATAATAAATGTGACGCGATCAAGTATGATAGTTTTAGCTGTTGTCTGATTAAGCATGGAAGCTATATCTGTATTTTAGTGAAGTGTGGCCATAACCATTGTATCATAGTAGAGTATGCCAATTACAGCTGTATTGTCAAGTGTGTGACAGTTATTACCTTGTTGTCTGAGGGTGTGATTACTATAATTTTGTTGTTGAAGTATGTGTGACAGCTTTAACTATGTTGTTAAAGAGTGTGACAGCTATAACCATCTTGTCAGAGAGTGTGGCAGCTATAACCATCTTGTCAGAGAGTGTGACAGCTATAACCATCTTGTCAGAGAGTGTGACAGCTATAACCATCTTGTCAGATAGTGTGACAGCTATAACCATCTTGTCAGATAGTGTGACAGCTATAATCATCTTGTCAGATAGTGTGACAGCTATAATCATCTTGTCAGAGCGTGTGACAGCTTGTCATATGATATGATATGATATGCGATATGAACAGCTTTAACTGAGTTATTCTCTTAATGCACTAGCCTTGATTTTGTGTGTGATAGCTGAAGCCATCTTTGTGGGTGGTATCTTGTAACATGATACAGTGTGTGAACTGCACTCAAAATGTGACTTCAAATTAAATATTTATTTGTAGAAATATGTTTCCCATGGAAATTTTAAACAAATATGATAATGATGAATGGTTACCATTGATATTGTAATGTAATTATTGTTATTTGTCAGATTTGTAACTGAGTAATAAGTCTAGATCATAGCAATAAAAAAGAACATTGAGAAAAATTCCACTATTTTATTTTTTAGTTCTATAAACTGTAACTTTAAACTATACATTTTGTCAAAACACTTTGTCAAATCTTTTTTTTGCTCGTAATTTATGCAATGGTTTCCTTATGGAGTTGGATTATTGTTGCTTCTCACTTCCAGTAGAAAAAGAAAGCATTCTACGTGGTAGACATAGTCGGCTATTTGTATCTTCAGGAAATACCTCCTGTCTTGTTTGACAAGTTGTTGTTATCAATAGATAATTCTTGATGTACCGATATATTCGATATATTCACGGTTTTTGAGATGATGATAAGGAAGCTCTTGACATGTTTCTATGTGGTGTGAGGTCATTTTTAAGTGATGAGATGCGTGTATCAGGAGACATGCATCAACACTTTTATATCTATAGATTTTTATTATATGTCAGCTTGATTCAATATCCATCCAATAGAATACAGGAAATCTATAACACAGTAATGTTTCCATCATAACATACATGGAGATAAAGTATAGTGCTGGTTGAATATGCACCAAAATCAGATGTCTGCGTGTGATAGTGCGCTCAGTATAGAACAATAATTAATGATATCTCGTCAATATTCATCGGCTTTTTGCTTTTAAATATTGCAATTAGTTTGTGGATCATTTAACAACAGCGGGTTGTATGGACACCTAACATTCAGCTGCCAATATTTTTCATACTGTAAAGTTTGAGAAGTTGTTCTGTAAACCTGTGTGTATGAACATATTATCTAATCTTAGAAAAAACTCCTATTTGCAAGGGGAGTTAATTGTAAGTTGCCGTTCTATTTGATTCATGTTTTATGTTGAATTAACAAAATTGTTAATTACAGTATAACAGACACTGTGGCCAACAAATAACACACAAAAATCAATGGTTATATTTATCTATAGCTATCCATGGTTCTCAGAAAATTATGAATTTATTTAGTACAGATTACTAGAACAAACACCGGAGACATTAAGACTGCTAATTATCTTTAGCTTATGAATGTCTGACATAATTTGATTCAATCACAACATATGATTATCTTTTTTCATGCTAGACCCTCAAATAGTGTCTGTAATCATATTTACATTTAGCTGTTACTGAGACTGGTCTGGGAAATAGTTTGTGAATAGAAATAGTGGGGAATAATTAAATGTAGTTGACAAATGTTGATCCCAGACTCAGGGTCATGAAATTTTCCCCTTCAGACAAGATTCATTACACTCCTTGAATAAAACTTATAGCTTGAAAGCCAGAAAGCAGATGCTTATAAATTATATTGATAGGATAATAATTTGTTGGAACTTAATTGCTTTGCAATAATTGTATGGAAGTAACCAGAAAAAGATTGTTTTAAACACTATTATATTCAAATCAACATTTGATGTAATTTACATACTCCAAGTATATCCATGTCTCTTTGAAGTTACTGAAATGTTAGGCCATCCTTGAAAATTAGTTGGTTTACAGTTGCTCAACTGACTCATTCAAAAATCCCAGACACAAAAATTATTTTACCCATTTTGACTAAAATATTTTTTTCATTCTCTATCCCAGATTTTCATTTTCGGTTCATGCATATACTGTTAACAATAAAAAGAAATGCCTACATACCTACCAACCTACTATTAAAGCTAGGGTCATTGAACTGCTGACCAACTTTTTTTATATGGATAGCCTTACATCAGAACGTTTTGTGGGTATCTGATTGTGGGAACTGAATAATGGAGAATAAACACGTTTTTGATGATAACGTAATGAATTTTCTGTTTCTTCTATTCATTCACTATGGATTCTCTTGATAAATGTAATTTTAGGTATATTGTTTTTCTCATTATATGCCTGCTCTGTGGTAATTTTTATGGTTTTTCATTGACTACATCTATCTATAAATGTTTTCATTGTTTACTGTATGACTGATACAATGAACATGTACATTTTGGGAGTGATTATTCTAGTTTGTACCTGAGTTAACTCATCTTAACACTCAAGACATGCATTCTTCTAGTGAACAGTTGCATGCAAAATTGAAATAATGTTCTTGCAATTATCTAAGGAATCCTCTGATGACTACCCCTGCGAAATTTTCATGAACAGTTCAAGAAATATTCTAGGATTGTTCAGGTACAAAAGCACATGAAATGCTCCTGAACATTACCAGAACAGTTCAGGTACATTTTAAGAAATGTTAAGTGAAACAAATCTTTAAGAACATAATGTTCTTTAACTGTTCTTGAAGGAAGTTCAAGAAATGTTCTTGAACTTTATTTCAAGAACAGTTCTGTAACAAGTGTTCTTAAAAAGCTCAAGAACTACTCAGGAACTGTTCCAGTACAGTAATTCTTAAACAGTTCAGAAAAAGTTCTGTTTCATTTAACATTTCTTAAAATGTTCTTGTACAATTTAAGAACATTTCTTGAACACAAGTTCAAGAACTACTCAGGAACTGTTCCAGTACAGTAATTCTTAAACAGTTCAGAAAAAGTTCTGTTTCACTTAACATTTCTTAAAATGTTCTTGTACAATTTAAGAACGTTTTTTGAACACAAGTTCAAGAACTACTCAGGAACTGTTCCAGTACAGTAAGGACTTGTAACACAGTTAGATTATCTATAAGAAATTGTAATCAAATAGTACGGTAGTAACATTTTGCGCTTTTATATCAACTGCAACGTACAATTAATGTCACCTGTATTCGCGACTTTAAAACAGTTCAACAAGTTGGCAATATTGCGTTGTACAGTTAAAATCGTACAGTGTAAACGTTTATTCAAGAAATATTACTAAAAGTAGTATGCAAAGGTCTAATTCAAAAGAGAAAAATGAATTTATAATGGAAAATTCACTCACTGTAAATTCCGTTGATCACGGCATCCCCATTTTGTATTTGAAAAGTCTGCATCATCCAGACGTTTGCCTTTATGTTCCCAATCGAACCCCAACATTTGAATAGGCAGTCTAAATCATTTAATTACCGAAGTAACATAAAACTAGTCTAATCTATTCCCAGAATGTTTGAATACAGTACATAATAAAGTAATTTATCAGTAGCGATTTCGTAATCAAGCAAACATAAGTTTGCCGATAGCGTTGTCGTTTTCGTACTCGAGCATTTTCGCACCTCGTTTTCGTACTCAAACATTTTCGCATCTCACTACGAAGTAAACACATGAGTTTTCTAAGCAAGTTTTAGCTGTTGATTCCGTGTTTTATTTACTTTTACAATACGTTTATCTTATTAAATTAGAATCGGTGCGAATTAATTAATAAAAGTCTCTTAATATAAGTTTTCAAATAAAATTTGTGGGTCTATTATGACAACAAATGTAGAAATTTAAGTACAATAAGTTCTTATCATATCAATATTAAGTTATGACCTAAATGCTGAATTTTTATACATAATATAAAATAGGTCAGACCATGATCAGCCATAGTTTAATTTATCATGTGGAACTTTACTGATTTCTGACCATGGTTTGTTTCTTTTGACCATGCATGGTCATTACAGATCGATCATGGTTGACCATGGTGTAAATCTAAACCTAGGCTGATGATTTTTTACCATGGCCTGTTACATAAAAGCATGATGAACCATGTTAAGCCATGGTCAACCACGTACATTTTGAGTCTTTTCCAGGTTTGACCATGGCTGACCATGGCCACATTTCACAGGGGAATCTCTGTAAACCATAAGACCTTTTGGCCTAAGGATAATCGTAAAAAATATCAAGTAATGTTTTAACTGATATTGAACTTGTATTATTATTTACTGGTATATTTGTCTTTTTATTAATAACTTAGATAAATTTTAGAACACTTGTAGAACATTTCTAGAACATCAGAAATCCTGTACTGTTCATAAATTGTTCTAAAATGAATTCAAGACCAACAGCAGAACATTTAAGGAATTGAAATGTTCTTGAACTTCTCTTAAATTGTTCTAAATATAATTTAAGAACAGTTGTGGGATATTTTAGGAACATCAATTTTCATGAACGATTCCTAAAATGTTCAAGGAACACTTCAAGGATAAATTAAGAACTTTATGAGTTCTTAGAAAATTCAAGAACTGTCCTTAAACTGTGTTCTTGAGCAGTTCAGGTACAAATGTTCTTGAACAACCATCAAGAGCAGATCTTGAACTGTTCTTAATGTTCTAGAACAATTCATGAACAGTTCTTAATCATAAGAACTGTGTTTCGCAGGGGTAATCCTTTAATTAATGGTACATAATCAATCCAGTATTAGATGCATGTTTTAACATCCAAACTCGAGTCCAAAAATTTGATGCTTCTTATATATTGGTGTAGAACTCGATCCATTATTTCCAGGACTTAAAACACAAAATCCAGTCTAATAGCAGATTTAAATTAAGGGAAATAGATCTGCATGAGTTTTGAAATCAGTAACAAATAAAAAAAAACAATATGATGTACCATTTACTTTTGTTTCATAATTTTATTTTAATCTTGCATACTTTTATTACTTTCAGTGGAGAACCATGACAGGCCATCCGTCAATCCTACCTTACCATCCAACAGCGTATTTCAAAACACTGCCAGTAAACCCCCTGAACCAGGTGGTCAGAGGCTCGGGCCTGGACCTACTTCACCAGTCACACAGGTCCAGCAGCCAGGAGGCGGTGTTGGGCTCAATTACCAGTCTCCAACTGATGCCAAACCACTTAGTATTGGTTGGAGTGCTGCAATAGCAGCCGCGCAAGGAGCCGCTAACATGACTCGTAAACGACAGAATAGAAAACAACAAAATCAAAATGTGCGTCCGGTGCGGGCACTCTGTTGTCTGAGCCTTACAAATCCAATACGCAAGTTGTGTATACAGGTGGTGGAATGGAAATATCCTTTACAAATGATTTCATCCATTTACTATCATCATAAAAAATTCCTTGGTACATGTGGTGTTTGATATATACTATGTATATTATTAATCTAACATAGAGGATAAAAAAAATAGAATCTGTATAAAGATAGGTGAATTTTAACCTTATTTCATTTACTGCTTGAGATAACAATCTCTTACATTAAGAGAGAAAGATAAGATGTAGTTAGTCTGTTAAATGAAGCAGCATTCTCTTTCCATCAACCATGTATCAATGTTACCTGTTTAAATCCAGTTCCTGTATAATTCATTAGATCTTTTTTTATACATACAGTTTGCACATTTTGACATACAAGTAAAGATTATGCCTCTGTAATGGAGTGGACATTGTTTCAGATTAGTTATCATTAGCCTCTCACCCTCGCGAGTTTGAATCCCATCTAGGACAAATTTCATGTGAGGAAGCTGTCCAGCTAGCCTACAGGTTGGCGATACTACCAGTGTATGCCTGGGGTCTTCCTTCACTGTTAAAGCTGGAAAGTCGTCAAATGACCTTGACTGTTGGTGCAATGTTAAATCCCAGTTAAAAAAAATAGTATAGATACTTCTGACAATGTATTGTGTGGAACTACCTTATTGTATCATCTTTCAGTGTATCAAAGACATGGATCAATAGTTTCATTGTTTTATGATATACCTTTAGTAAAATTTAGATGGAATTCTTATCAAGTTAATATAACATGTATTTGTTCTTCTTTTTAAAAAAAATAGAAACTGAGGCAACTATAATTGTGAAATTCAGGAACAACTTCTTTGGCTCTTACATATTTGCAAACTCAGTCCGTATTTGCTCAAATTCCACGAGACAATTTTTTGAGGTATTTTCAGCTATTTTTTTTTGTTGATATCAAAATTTAGAGACAAGGTTTCCCTGAAAATTGACAATGTAGCACTCAAAAAGTTTTGTTATTACATTTGCATTTTGTTATACTATATTTTATCGTCCATTCTCAGAATTCATGCGATACTTTGCCTTAACCAATTTTCACGCCATTCGAGTATCTGATTCTGCTAACTATATTCAGCAACTGCATAGCTTTAGCATGCTATACTCCTTATCCGGAGTCTGACACCAACAAAATCAACAAAATTCTGGTAAGTACTCATTGATTCATATTCTGTAGAATGATGTTATTTCGAGCATAGGTTTAAGTATCATACCTTGACTTAAAAAGGGTCATTGTCCCATCGGACAAAAGGAATTTTTTCACGTAAACAAACTTGGCCTCAAGTCATTTATCATTTCTAACAGTTGCATTTTCTTGGCAAAATGTTTACTGCAGTGTATTTAAGTAAAATAAGATTTATATTCATATTTGGCAGGGACCTTATTTAAGTCCAAGTTGCGATCCTTATAAACCTGTGCTACTCCCTGTGCAGAAAGATCCAGGCTGAAATTACCAGAGATGTTATTCTTAAAACATTTACAAATGTCAACATTCATACTCCAAGTTCTCCAAATTCCATACATTTGGGAGTTAATAATCTAAATGTATTAAAAGAAACTGTGTGGAATGATAGATATCAGTATTAAAAAATAAACCAAGATTATTGAAAATTAAATTTAATTTTGACTGAATTTCATCCTCAACTTTCCCATAAACACGTTCGTCTAGACTGCTAAATTTGTTTTTATTTGTCAGTTGTAAAAAGAATTTTATCTAAAACCTTGCTGTAAATATAACTGAATGTGTAGTTCACAAAACACCCTCTTAGTCCTTGACCTTGGTTACAAAACAAATCCTCATCTTCCAAGGAATTACCCTGCACAAATGAAGCCAATTTGACTTGCTAATTAGTAATTGGCCTCATTTTCTTGGAATGAGAAAGTTTGTGTTTTGCTCATATTTTGTCTTCTTTTCAAAAGATGTAACATATACATCATAGATAAGACAGTATTTCTGATAGAAGTAAATTGTGCTGATTCAGTTAACTTTTCTGGGATTCTTCTTGCATCTTATTTATCTTGCTCTTCATTTTATACTTTTCTGTAAAACATTTTTTGTTCTTAAAACATTTGTAACATCATTTGTAAGTATAAGAAATTCTGGCCTCTAATTTCATCTGCAACCATTATTACAGCTACATGTAGTAAAAAATAGTCATGTTTCCTGCTTCTTGCCCAGTAAAATAGGGTAGGTAGGTGGCAAAACTTATCTAATCTTTTGCTAAACATCCCTTTCGTTCTTTAGAAGTACGATTCATCCTGAAATATTTTCAGACTAAGATTTTGCTGTGAGAAACTTAGTGTCTGCACCAAAAAATAGTGTCTACACCAAAAAATAGGGTCGGTCAGGTAACCGTAAGCACGACTATTTTTTTCTGGCCTAAGCTTGTTATCAGATGTTCTTACTCATTAAACATTGGTCTCACTTCTTCAGTGTCTCTGAGACATTTTTCTGTTGGATATATCTGTCTGATTAGACTGAATATTGCTTACTAGAGATATGGGAGAATTGCTTTCAGACGAACATACATTTTTTCCTTATGAAGTGACACAGTCATGCCTAGGAAGCAGTACTTCACTTATCTCTAAATTTCTTAGCAGTGACAGACTCATATATTCTTGAAGTGATGCGGGATTTTTACATTATCAATGTAGAAGGCTGCAATGTTGGTCTTTTTTTGTTGCTTGTGTTTTAAAATGGTAAAACTGTAAAATTTATCAACATTTTTTCTTCAATTATGATTACTTTACAGCAACTTCAGCTACAAGACCAGTCCTTGTTTCATGTTGGTACTCTGCTTTGGTATATTGATTAAGATAAAAACTGTATAAATAAGAGCCAGAATTTGTTCTGATTGAATATTTTGAATAAACATAATAAACAAACAGCAGAATTCACAGTTAGTGATGTTCAAATACTTACTTGCTGACCTTTCCATGACCAGGTTCTATAAATTGCTTAATTGGTACTTTTTTGTGGTAATGTATTATTGTCTGTTTTGAGGTTATTTCTAGGTTCAGTTGTTGAGCTTGTTTGTAGATGTGAAATAATTTATTTACAATGATTTACTTTACTTGAGGACTCTTGGGACTTATTTAATGAACACAGAAATTTACTGAGCACTTTCAGACATTTGATCAACTTCAGTAGGCATTCTCTGAACATATGCTGACATTTTGTGAACATGTGCTGTCATTCAGTGAGCAAATACTGACATTTAGTGAACATGTGCTGTCATTCAGTGAGCAAATACTGACATTTAGTGAACATGTGCTGTCATTCAGTGAGCAAATACTGACATTTAGTGAACATGTGCTGTCATTTGGTGAACACATACTGACATTTAGTGAACATGTGCTGCCATTTAGTGAACACATGCTGACAAATGCTGACATTTGGTGAACACGTGCTGACATTTGGTGAACACATGCTGACATTTGGTGAACACTTGCTGATATTCAGTGAGCAAATGTTGACATTTAGTGAACACATGCTGACATTTAGTGAACAAATGCTGACATTTGGTGAACACATGCTGACATTCAGTGAAAACATGCTGACATTCGGTTAACACATTCCCACATTCAGTGAGCAAATGCTGACATTTAGTGAGCAAATGCTGACATTCAGTGAACACATGCTGACATTCAATGAACACACGCTCGAATCAGTGAAAATACTGACATTTGATAAAACTTGTGCAGATATTAAGTATTCACACACTAACATTCCGTGAACCCAGTCAGATAATATTAAGTCTTTATATTAAACACATTCCAGAACAGTTTGTTTTTGGCTTTCTAGAACGATGTTCATTTTACGTTAATTCAGGAACACTAAAACTTCGATGCTGGTTTGGTTAATCAATTTCTGGGAGAAATTGTTTCAAAATGAATTGTGTTTTAATCAACTATACAGGCCTTTAGAATATGGAGGATAGAAGGTTTAGATAAATATTGGTTTTACTTTCATCATACTTTTAATGACAGAAATGTAAAATTGAATTTATTCTATTTCTGTTTACTCTTTATATAATGTTATAACTCAGCTATTGACATTTTGCTTTTAAAAGGCATTACTTAAGTTGTCAATGTATGGATTTTCCTTGGCATTTACATTGAAGATATATGGAATGATGTTAAAGTTGGTTCACACTTCCCTCATATCAAGGTGTGTATAAACAACCAGGATTGGGAAATAAGATTTATATTTAACATATACAATGCAGATATACTGGTCATGGTATTTATATGCGATTGGCAGCAGATACAATATTGTTCCTGTTCTCTATCAGCTAAGTTCTTGTTTATGTGATAGGTCTTGGCACTGCTAGGTACTGATAGCTGTCTTATAATTGCACCTCTCCTCTTGAAAAAAAAGAAAACACTACATATTTACTTCAGCACATTGCCAAGGAATTCCAAGAAGGGCCTAGGTAGAAACATGCTATTATCTGTCTCATGCATTTCTCATCATTTCAGAAAGTGAAAGTATAAGTCATACTTATGCTCACATTTTGGAAACATTACGTGAAACATAGTATGAACAAATATATAATTTAATCCATTCTATGATGTAACTAAATAGTTAATTGTTAAGTAGTGCTATGTAACTTGTATGTTTCTGTAACCTTGTATCTTGTAATTAACAAGATGGTATTTGGAGTAGCATTGTCTTACACACATATAAAGCATACTTTTCTCTCTCATTACATGTGCGTGTAATTATCTTATGATGTTATAACAATATGATTTGGCTGACATCATCTGGTTCCTATTGTTTTATGTATATTATTGTCTGCTCTCGTTATTTTTTACTTTTCTGTGTTACAGGACAAAAGATTTTTTTGTTGTATAATATCAAAGTGAGTTTATACACAGTTCAATGTATCATGGTTTTCTTTTCATGTGTAATGTTAGTGTTCAGATCCTAATGGTTCTCATCAAGGGGCTTCTATGGTCAAGTGGTTATGGTCTTTAATCACTAGCTGCTACCACTGCTTCAATAAACCCCAGTAAATCCATGAAAATAAAAATTAAATCAGAACAATGTAATGGTATTTCAGTCATGTCTGAGAACAAGTATTGATGAACTGGGGTTATAATATTTTTTTCATTAGGGTTTAATATCACACCTCATATGTGAACTTTGGTCCCTGATGGGATTCAAACTGGTACCTTTGATGAACTAGTGATTACTAGTCAGATACCATAACCACTTGACCATGTATTAAATGGTTGATCTTTATATAGCGTGATGTTAGGAGATGTTCTAACTTCACAAATATTCTGTTCTAGTACATGGTTAGTTTGTATAAAGTAAACCTTTTACAAAATTGAAGTTCCTATCTGATTCTAATACCAATCATATTTGTTGAAATTACTGATTTGAAGTCAGATGTCTGCAGCATAATATTGCAATTATTGTCTGTGATAACAATAATAGAAACATTAACCATGTATCCATCTTTAGATCCAGACTGCAACAACAAAACTTCTCTTAAACAAATGCTCTTTGTGATGGCCTTAAAATGCTAGGACACTGAGGTTCACTTTTGGTTATAAAAATGACAATTTTTTGTTCGTCCTAATCGTTTTGTATGAGTCTCAGATTCAGACAAGTTGGGTGTTCATATCCAGATTACTACTAACTTTTAGTTTTCCTCTGTCACCCATTGCTGATAATTTTCTTCTCTGAAAAACTAATCATATTAAAATATAACAAATGTAACTTGTACCAAGGGATTCTGATTCCCTGCTCACTTCAATTCCAATTTAAATGAACAATTTTCTGAATATTTGGTCGAAATAAATTCAGATGTCTTAATGCTGTCAAGTTCCCTTCAAGTGTTTGTATGTTATATTTGTCTCAGACATGCAATCCTTGGTTTAATCTACGGTTTTATTCTTCCCCTAGACCTTAAAATCTCCCAGCCAAATGTGTTAAATGAATCTATGAAAATCTCATAATATCTATGCAGACATCTTGTCCTAGAGTCATTTGTAAGTGAAAAACTAGTCTACAAGACTTAATTATTCTGTATAACTTGAAGTATCATCTTCAGATATCCTCATCCACATCCAACCTTGTAAAAGTTATGCTCCGTAATAATCTCCCAGGAACTATATAATCCATCCTACATATCAGTCTTAGAGCATTGTCTGTGCGGGTAGTCTACTAATCATGCGGGGGTGGATGATAATTGCAATTCCAGTGATTGAATTCAGCCTCTGAATTTATTGTAGTTGTGTGTGATGTTGTTAACTCAGGTATATTATCTGCAATCTGATTTATGTAAATATGATTTAAGAGATTGACCTTAGCAGACTTCTACTGATCATTTTCCCTGTCAACAAGTTGTTTAATCTATACTGCTTCAGCTTCTGGTGCTGTAAGAGTTTCCGTCATTGTTCACTGTGTGCAATCCGCAGGATCCACTGTCAACTATTCATATTGGTGATTATAATCCTTTATGTCATTGATTTTATGGCCATAGAGTGCCAGATTTACTCTTTTCCTCTCAGTCTATTGTTATTGTATTTTAATTATCTACAGTACATCAGCATGGAAACATACAGAGATAAGTTTTGTTAACTATGAATTCTGGTATTATTTAACTATAATGTCTCATCTTAGTGACTTCTGTATTGATTTTGTGACTGTGATTTGCTTGTCTACGAATGGTGTGCTGTAAGTCTCTGTTGTCATCAAGTATACAATAATGGCTGACATAAATCAATAACACTAACACTCAGAATTGACATGATTTTGTAAATATGTGTCTAACTGCTGTCAGTTTGTAGGCACCTAAGATAGTTGATGTGACATAAAAGACATGAACACTGTAATCAAATAATTGTGGGGATTTGAAATCTTATCAGCTCTCCAAGTATTGGCTTTTGTTGTTGTTGTTGCTGTTGCTGCTGTTGTTGTTGCTGCTGCTGATGCTGCTGCTGCTCTATTCTGCTATGCTGCTGTGGTATTTGGAGGTTTAATGATGAACTGTTCTGACACAGCTTTGTCTAGCACATTGTATATATAGTACAGTGTCTACATTTGTTTTATGCTATGAAAACTACATTCTCAATCAGATTTTGTACATTAGGGAATTCTTTGAGACAAAATCATGTTAAATCGACAACATTATTATACATCAGTTTGTATGTGAGTGATTACTCTATGATCTGTTCAAAACTTATCTTATTGTATAATGTAAACGTTTCAGTCTGGGTTTGTCTGCTGTTGAAAGTTGATGAGTTATAAAGCTTTCTTTCAATTCATATGCCCTTAATTGTGTTTCAGGGATAGTTAGTCATTGTTCCATATAATAATCTGTGTGATGGTTTTAAGTCATAGAATCATTTTGATGTCAGTTACAATGATACTGCATATAGCCAACTTAAACTGACATTTATATTAAGAAGTTGGCAAATAATCAGTTAAAAAATTATTTGTTTCTCAATATCTTGTTGGTTTTGTTGTAGAATGCTGACAATTCTACATATTTAACCATGCAGTGTGTGTTTCTGATAAAGTCTTGAATTCATATCTACAGATCTTGCCCCAGAAGCAATGAGTATATCAGTGTTTGTCATTGACTGCAAGAATATCAACCCTTCTAAAAATTCCAAGATGAAAAGCCAACACTTGTTTTTTTCCAGATTCCTGTGTAATAAGTTTGTAAAGTTTGCTAGCAGGCAATGTTGTACTCATCATATTATCACAGTTACAGCATATTGAACCCTAGATATGATCTGCTAATGTTTGCAAAACTGGCTCCAAGTTTCTTATTCATATCTACTTTTATGTTGATACCTTGCCAGCTAAGTGGCTTTTTATGGTCCTTTTTACAAGGTACATTTTTCACTGCACAATTATTAAAACCTTATGTTTAACCTACTGTATTTCTTGGCGTATATGTATTTGTCAAGCATATCTTCTGTGCAGTACCAGGTACCCCAGTCTCAAGTATTGATAGCCTCTACAATATCTGCGTCATATTTTTATATGTCTTTGACAACCTCTGCTATATCAGTATCATATACACTATTGATAGACACCATTGGCTACCCATATAATAGCAGTGTCATGTATATCATTAACATTGTGACCTCTACAATATCAGTGTCATGTACGTTTTTGACAACCTCTACAATATCAATATTATATACGCCATTGGCAACCTCTATGATATCAGTATCATGTACACCATTGATAAACTCTACAGTGTCTGTGTCATGTACACTATTGACTACCTCTATAATAGCAGTGTCATGTATATTATTGACAAGCTCTACAATATCTATGTCATGTACACCGTTAATAGCCTCTACACCTCTATATATTCAGTGTCATTTACTCTGAAGCCTCTTTACATATTTTGGCAACAATTGTTATTACTGCTTCCGGCATTTTGGTAACACATCTGTCACATGCTTGTGATCTGAGTTTTTGTCTCAGTTTTTCTCATTATTAATGTGAGCATGTCTTCATTGACAGTTTTCAAGACAGTAATAAATGTGTATTTTATTGTTTCATCGAGATTGTCTTCAATTACTAAAATATACTTAATTTGTATGATATCTTTGTTACCTTTTGTATTATCATTTTTATTATAACGAGTTTTAGCATTCAATCACTGTATGTGGCTTTATTGTTCCATAGAAGACATTTAATCATTATTACTCATGTTCAAGTGGTAATTCAGTACTTAAAGTATCTCTGTATGAAGTATTGAAAGCTCCTAAAAGCATCCTCAGCTCTGAAGATATTAGATTTTCTGTGAAATTACTTTTCTCATCATATTTCTCTGAGATTAAGAATAAACTTGATAAAAGAGCGCTTACTGCATAGTCTTCACTGATGATTCTGTTACAATGTAAATTATGTTATTGCGGTATTTTAACTCTCTGCTGTACATGTTCAAAATGTAAACAATTTTACTACAATAACAAGAGATTGTTTGGTCATTCACATGTTACTATACCGGTCTTAGTCCAGTTCCAAAACTTGTCTAATCTTTGCTGAATGGACCTGTGCCAAATCATTCATGTCACCGGAATTAGTATGGCTTACTGTTGTAGATGCTGTTATACCATATACTTATCCAGACAGTTTACAGATAAATCCCTGACTGTCAGTTCTGATGAGATGATTGCTTCAATGCTAACAATGCAACATACCAAATTAGATTTTCTATGACAATAATAAAATAAATGTTCATTCTTGTGAGGGTGATTTGTTTGACCAATAAAAATGATTGCACTTATCCTTTTGGTCCTTTAGTGTGTAAATGTTTGTTCTTGTTCCTGATTGTGAATTTATACATTGGTGTTATGGGCATTCGATGATAATTTTGTCTCAAAGCTTTATCGTTTGCTAATGCTTCATTTATTTTTTGTCTATGACCTTATTCCCTGTTGTTTTTATGCCTTTCAGTGATTGACCATCTTTCATTCTTTGTATTAAAGAGTGTGTGCTTAACGTCAACTTGTTATTCCTTTTTTACACCATCGACATGTTGGCACTGATTAGCTAAAGGATATGATGGTTTCCTGGTTTTTTTTTTAAATGTCTTTCAATGATTGACCATCTTTCATTTTTTTGTATAAGAGGATGGGCACTTAATGTCTTCTAGCTTTCCTTCAGTTACATCATGGATACTGTTCTGATTAGCTAAAGAGTTCAGATAGGTAAAAGTCGGAAGCACCAATCAGTTTACAGAAGTAGTGGGAGAAAGCCATACTTTCAGTGATGTGATATTAAAACACTGTCGTTTAAAGTACAGTTACAGGGAGACAGATGTTGACATTTCTAGATACAGCACAGTATTGATCCACTAACCGCTAGTCTTGTGGATATGCACACTACTGCAAATATCTTGTGTACCATATTGGAAGAGCTGTTAATAGTTCAGCTGGTTTTATACAGCGTGGTATTGATGGCTGTTAATTGAACAATACAAACATATTAGACCACAGAAAAACACTTATAATGTCTACTTACGGTTTGCACCTATTGTTGCCTCATAGTGTGTGTATCTTTGCTACAGACTGTACCAAGGCAATGCCCTCCAGGAGGCTGTGTTTTGTCCTCCATATGTTGGATGGGTTTTGGGTTGGGGATTGAGGGAAGGTTTTTTTTTGAAGGTAGGATGTTTTGGGGTTTTTTTATAGGCATCCTTTTCTTACGTATATTTAGTAACAAACTTTACATTGTAACTTACTCTCGTATAGCTGTACTGATATAACACTATTCAAGAATTCTGAGTAATTTGAACATAATGCTTGCATATATTTATGCGCTTTTTTGTTACTTACTCAATTTATGTTCTGGATTTGATATTTTATTAGATTTCTGAAACTGTCTGAAAGCTTGATCTAATCAGAAAAAGTGTGAAATATTCCAAATGAACCATGAACCAAATCTGTCATTGTTTGTTCCATAGTTATCTCTGGTCCACATTTTCAGACTAAGGAGTTATAGACTCAGTAAAGTCATCAGGATTTTTTCTAACATTTCGGGAATGGTACCTGTACCAATTGAATTGGGAAAAATCGTGTTATTTTGTCTGAAATTGTGAACTTTTTGTACTCATACAGTCTTGTATGACCTTTTATTGCAATAATTCATAAATATCTGACATAGGGCTGGAAATCAGTCAATTAACTGTGTTTGACATGGTGAAAATATATTACAGAAATGGGCACATTGACTTTGTTACCAGAACAGAGGAACTATGTTGATAGAGTAAAAACTCATGTGTAATATTTTAACATTTCATTGGAAAATTTGTCATTGGTTTTGTGAATTTTCCAGCAATTGAGAAAATGATCTCTATTTTAGATTGGGAATGGGTCTACTTACCTGTGTCTGTTATGTAAGGTAAAAAATCCCTTAGTCATACTTGAAAACAGAATGTAGTTTTCCTTCATTTCTGGAAGATTTGGTGTTAAATAAATCCTTACAGAATGTATAGAGATAAGGTCAAACAATGAAAACATTGTTCTTCTATGATTAGTTTGTCTTCTATGCAAACTCGAGAATACTTGGTTGTATGTAGCTGATGTATTGTATTACATCGGTGTGCAGTGTTTTGCAGATTATGGTACTCTCTGCTATCTGTTATCTACTGCAGATCAGACATTCTAATCATTTAAAATTGTGCATAACTTCTGTTTCTTCCACTTGCCTGCTTCCTCTTATCAATATTTTTATGTATTAAATTATCATGATTTTCATTCATGATGTAATTATATGAAAATCTGCAGTTTCTGCCATACTTCTGTTCTTAATGAACTGAAGTGTTTTATTAGGAGGATGTCTGATAAAAACGTAAGCTATTTGTTGTTGATAATATCATAAATAAGTATGTTGCCACATGCCTGAATACCTGTGTATTCAGGTATAGCTTCACTCGATAGGGAGTGTTTGTATATTATTAATATATACAAAGAAGTATTACAAACTGTAATCAGTTCCTGGCTGGTTTTGTAGAATGTTCTTATTGTAGTGGTCAATTTTTCCCCCAATAAATTTTTTCCCCTGCTCAATATTTTTTTGGCTCGGGTGGGTTTGACGTTGTGACCTTTACAGCTTTAACAGTGGAGAAATATGTGAGAACTTCACAGCTTCCTCATGCATGGACTTTTCTGGTCCTGGATGGGATTTGAACTAACAGTGATGAGGGGCTTGTGAATACTTGGTTTGGAATTTTTTTTATGAGTCATTCTCATAACTGCAAACCAACACATTTTTAAGGATGGCCTAATTGTAGAATTATGTATTCTGTATGGGCACAAATAACGAACATAATTATTCACAAATGTCGTAAGAATTTTATGATAAGCATAGCCTGTAAATTATTAAGCACTATAAGGAGATAATGAGTACAAGAGCTTATATGTATGCATACATCTGTCAAGCTGTTTGTATTTATAATCTCTTAAATAACATGAAAGTCTCTTCTGATAAGGAATAGTCATTACTTCTATTGGTAGAACTTTATCTTGTTAATGAAAACTTCCATCCTATATGTAACATTGCTGGACATTTTATATTGTTGAGATTGCTTAACAGATTGAGGTTTTTCCAGGCTGAAAATCTTTTGTCTTTGTTTACTGTAAGATTACAATAGACCAGACTGGAATTCTTTTTATTAGACAGACACATTTGACAAACTCTTCAGTTGATAAAAACACATTCACAGTTTAAAGAGTCTGTGGAATATATTCTTTATCCTTCAGAGCTTTCTTGTATTACAATTTTATCAAAATTGAATTAAGTTGGCACATTAAGATATCTGTATATTACTCAAAGTTGAAGTATTTGCTGGAATGTGGAGGATTGGAGAAGTACCCATAGTTTTCACTTTCATTCGTCAGTTTACCTTGCGTTCACACGTTATTGATAAGTTGCCAATTTAAATGGCATGATGGATGTGATTACATGTTGTACTGTCATATTACGATGATTTACATTTATCACCTAAATCTGAGAAAAATATCCCCTATGGTTTTCAGCGTTAAATTTCTTGAAGTGATTTAGAGCATTAAAGCCCCTATAATTGTGTAATGATTATTTACTTAAATTTCTACTTAACTTACCATGTGAAACTGAGATAGTTTAATCAGACATAGGTTAGCAGGACTTATACTGCATCATCGTATTAAGACAGATTCTCCTCATACACATAAGGCCCAAATAAATGCCGTGTTTTTGCTTACGTCCCCAAAAAATATAGGATAGGCAAGCCTGTAGCACTTTTTTTAAATATAGTTTTGGTAAGTTCAGAGACATAGATCTTACAAAAATGAAAATGTCGACTAGAAAAAATTGGCTTTGACAGAAAAAAGATCTAGAGTCGGCAGAAAAAGGTTAGGTCGGTCAGGTTAGTGGAAACCAGGAACTTTTTATTTTATGCCTAATGTTTGTCTGTTCTTCTGTTCACTGTTATTTTTATTAGCATGTTCGTAATTAGACAGCAGGCCCTGTTTTCTGTATGACATAATACAGACTTGATCTGCTGAGTGCTGTGGTTTTCCTAGGTACATCTGTACTGTAATCTTTCTGTAATGATGATTGACCCCTGTACTGTAATAAAAAGAAATGTTTAGGACATCCTTGGAAAATGTTGGCTTTTTGTTTTGGTTTACATTATACGCTTGTACTTAAAACACAAAGTTTGAAAATAAAAGAATAAAAAAAAATTGGGTCCTGGGATTTTTTTTTGAGTCTGTTGTGTAACTGCAAACCAACAATTTTTTAGAGCGGACTAATTTTCTTTTATGAAATATTTTGACAAAGAGGGTGTTTATTGACAAGAGTTTTATTGACTGACTTGTCTTTAAGATAAAAAATGTTCATGTAAAACTGTCGTACCCCAGGTGAATTACAGCATGTATCAGTTACTATGGTAACAAAAATCAATTGTGCTCTGTATACAGAAGATAGTACTCTTTGAAGATATCTCAACTTCATTATTTATGTCTGCACTTAACTAACTTTATTTATGAAATTTAATTAGTTTTACTTAGTTCTGTTGTACATATTGGAGAACAAAGATATTCTTCGTGATATATTTGCTTTGAATGCGTAATTGAAAATACTCCCGAAAATTCAATACTGAAGACATGTTGAAATTATAGATTAGAACTATTTAGGAATACTTCCTAGGACTTACTCTTAATTAACATTTGTTTTATATATTCACCAACTTAAATAACAAGAAATCATTGATTCTTAACTAAATTTTACTGAATACAAAACAAAAGCTTGGGTATAATTTTGGTGCTGGGGCCTTAGTGGTCAAGTGCTTATGGTTTCTGATTTGCAAAATTTCACATGTGCAGAAGTTGTCCAGCTAGCTTACAAAAAGTTGGTAGTTCTACCAGGTGTAAGCCAGGGTCTTCTTCCACTGTTATAGCTATTGTAAGATGCTTAATGTTGATTTAAAGTAATGTAAATAAAGTTTTTTGGCTTCTACAAAAGTTAAGGATTTGTTGATAGTATTGGTGGTTTTTTCACTACCTACTATAGTGTTTAATGTCAAAGACTATAAATATTCATTGATTGAATGCCCACTACCATTCACAGTTTTATCCTTGTTAATAATGCCTATGACAATATGAACTTTACTGATGTCTATTTGTCTATTTTCAGGAACATGTAGAATATGTATTTCTTGTGATATTTACGGTGGAGGCGTTCATGAAGATTATAGCTTATGGTTTTTTACTTCATTCTGGTGCTTACCTCCGCAATGGCTGGAACATTCTAGATTTTGTCATCGTAGTTATAGGGTAAGTTGGCCCCCACCACAATGGCTGGAACATTCTAGATTTTGTCATTGTAGTTATAGGGTAAGTTTGCCCCCACCACAATGGCTGGAACATTCTAGATTTTGTCATCGTAGTTATAGGGTAAGTTTGCCCCCACCACAATAGCTGGAACATTCTAGATTTTGTCATTGTAGTTATAGGGTAAGTTGGCCCCCACCACAATGGCTGGAACATTCTAGATTTTGTCATTGTAGTTATAGGGTAAGTTGGCCCCCACCACAATGGCTGGAACATTCTAGATTTTGTCATCGTAGTTATAGGGTAAGTTTGCCCCCACCACAATAGCTGGAACATTCTAGATTTTGTCATTGTAGTTATAGGGTAAGTTTGCCCCCACCACAATGGCTGGAACATTCTAGATTTTGTCATTGTAGTTATAGGGTAAGTTGGCCCCCACCACAATGGCTGGAACATTCTAGATTTTGTCATTGTAGTTATAGGGTAAGTTGGCCCCCACCACAATGGCTGGAACATTCTAGATTTTGTCATTGTAGTTATAGGGTAAGTTGGCCCCCACCACAATGGCTGGAACATTCTTGATTTGTCATCGTAGTTATAGGGTAAGTTGGCCCCCACCACAATGGCAGGAGCATTCTAGATTTTGTTGTCATAGTTAAATGGCAAGTCTGTTCCTTCCACAATAGCTGGAATATTTTAATTTTATCATTGTAGATATTGGGTAAGACCCATGGTCCTAACAATGGCTGGAACATTAATGTTATATTAATTTCATTCAGAATTTATGTGTGGCTTTCAGTTTTCGACATATTTAAGCATGAATTGATAGCTATAAGATAATCTTACTGCTAAGTTGATATGATTGATCCATCCAGGTTAGACTTTAACCTTCCAGTCAGCAATATTTTGTCTTTTCACATTGAGAAACAAGGAACAAACAATGTGATAAATTCCTTCCCTCTGTTCACAGTATGAATTATGTATTAGGTAAAGCATTGTGGTGTATATTGGAGTCATATTGACGTCTTTGATTAGTTTGTCAGTATCTTTTGGTCAGCCCATATAAATGTACGGCTTTATTACAGCAGTGATGGCAGCCATTCTTATAAACCAAACGGCTTAATAACATTTCTCAGAGTGAACAGAATTCAATTATTCTATGTCTGCTAGAGAGACGAATTTAGGAAATTACATCTAAGGCCGAGACATTGGATTTCACTTCTAGATTTAATTATCTGTTGAAATATATAGAAGGTTGTTAGTCTATGTTAAATTTCTACAAATCACACTTCCATCTATACTGTGCACATCTCAAAATCTCTCTTTGTTTACCTTCTGCAGGTTAATTAGTACAATTTTATCATCCACCTTGGAAGATGATGTATTAGATGTCAAAGCCCTTAGAGCGTTCAGGGTGCTGCGACCCTTACGACTTGTTTCTAGGGCACCAAGTAAGTAATGCTGTGTATTTATTACTCTAATGTCACATAGAGGTGAATGATGAACCATTATAAAACACTTTTATGTTTTCACTGATAGAAATACAAACACATGATGACTGTTTAAAAGATGATCATTCTTGTGGGAATTAGGGAGTTATCAATTTCATATTGGCGAAACTGGGTTTGTGTAAATACATCATGAAGCACCATTAACAATAAGCTGACAGGCTAAAGTTTCTTAATAGTATTATATCCTTATTAGTTTAGCTGTTTGGCCTGAAAAAAGTCACATTTGCTCTTGCTGGACCAAAACAATAGGGTCGATACGTCACAAAACTTTTGTTTCCCTAAACATATCTTTTGTACCTATTCTCGAATATTTTCTTACTATGGATTTTGCTGTTATGAATTTTACGGATGGCACAAAAAAACAAGCTCAGTTTGGTAACTGGAAACACAACTTTTTTCTGGCCTTATCATTTAGCATATAAGTATCCTAACTGCAGACTCTGCAAAATTTGTGTTATATAACCCTAGTTTAGTGCCAACCGCTCCATAAACTTCCTCCTTATGAAACTTGACATCTTTCACACATTAGCGATTTCTTTTCGAAAGGACTTCTAATTGTTCATTTATTGTACTAAACTGTCCTGATATTGCTTCTTAAATTGTTCATTTTCAGGAAAATGTCCAAACATCACACATTATGGTCAGTTCCTGCTGTTAACTGTATTGATTTCCTCACAAAATTAATGGTCTTGACAACTTGCTTGACTGTGTGTCACATTACAAAATAATTCCATGGAACAAAGTTCATGAGAAAATTTGTGAAGAATTTAACTAGATTGCTGAGGATTAGTTGTGATGCTTTTTTACATATGTCATACTTTGATAAATGGTGTGTTTGTAGAATACATGTTGCGAATAAGACATATAGGGAGTCAATTTAGCCAAAAACATGCATTTTTCCTACCATTAAACTGGTGAATAGAAAAACTTTGTTCAGAAAGTAAAGTTATGAATCATTTTTTATTCAAGAGTACTGTAACATACTAATGTTTTCTACATTGACACACTGACTTTGGAGAATTTGAGAATTGCAAGGAGTGTATTTATGCAAAATATCATTGACAAAACATAGACATTATTTAGTATCCAGGGTTTTCCCCAGGCTTTTTTATTTGGGAGTCCCAGGACTCTCATGCTTGTCATTTTGGGGGTCCCTGGTAAATTTTGGGGGACCCTATATAGAATCATGTTTGGGAATTAGATGCACACTCAGGGACTGACACTCGCAAAAAAAACATGAAAAGTTCTTTGAGTTGTTTTTGATTTCGATTCATCCATGGTTGCCCCCAACGCCATTTTGACAACAAGTAAAAATGCTTTACTCCCTTATTTAAAATTTATAAGGGTCGCTCTGACACAGATTTCAGGGAAAGTGAAATGTTTATTTTACGGGTCCCAGGAACGCATATTAGTTGAAAATACCGGTCCCAGACGAAAAAGTTGCGTCAAAGATGCATGTTTTCTGGGTCAGGGAAAACCCTGGTATCTGATGAATCATAGTGTTCTATATGTGATAACTATTGTTTTTGTTGATGTTGTTTTCTGAAAAAAGAAAGCATTTCTGCAAAGTATTTTCTATGTCTGTGTCCTTTGTTTTTGTTTACGAACTGATTATTATGACTGTGTTTGTCTCATAGATATTTGTAACATTATCAGACTGATTTATGATATGACAGAAGCACCACTGATTGAATCTACTATACATTAAAACCTCTATTACAGTAAAACCTCTTTTTAAAACAACCACTTATTTTCAGACCAGCTGTCAATAACTTCCCTGTAATTCATCTTGATAACATGTCGTAATAACAATTGATTTTCAGGTCCTGAATGTGGTCTCAGTGCTGAGGTTTACTGTATTCAACTCTCATTCACACTAACACAAGTCTAATTCTTTTTTCTCTTAAATCAAGTTTAGCAATCAGACATGCATGCAAATGTCATTACCATTGTTTGTTTAACTGACTTATTTCAATTATTTATTCAGCATGATGAAGCTGGTAGACAGATGCCGGGTAGTCATGAAGCTAATTTGAAATTACATTTCCTTTCAATGAGGTGTCATAATATCATTTAAATTTTTTTTTTTTTCTGGTTACATGTTCGTTAAAAAAAGGGTAGATAGGTCGGGATTATTTTTATTTTTTATATTATTAGCTTGAAAGCCACTGTTGAGATTATTGTGTGGAAAGGTAAAAAAGCGAGATACCTTTGACCTAATAAAAAGTAGGGTCATAGGGACAAAATTAGGGCAGGTCAGGTAACAAGTGACAAACAATTTTTTTTACTCCCTTATCTATCTTCAGGTTTACAAGTTGTACTCAACTCAATTTTGCGTGCAATATTGCCTTTATTTCACATTGCTCTTCTTGTCATATTCGTGATCATCATCTATGCTATAGTCGGTCTAGAACTCTTCTCAGGGAATCTACACTTCACATGTTTTATAAATGGAACTGGTAAGTAACATCAGTTTCTCAGTTTTCGATCAAACCTACTTGTCATCATTATGAGATATAATCCAGTTTTCACTAACTTTTTTACTTTGTTTCGACTCTAAAATCTCCTTATTATATACACACCATTTTATGATTTCCCCAGAGATTAATTCTTGTCTAAAATCTGTGTGGTTTTAAATTGTACACTTATAATTTATGTCTTAGATGTACAGTCTTCAATATTGTGGATACATTGTAATATATAGACATATTGATGGTGTGACCAAACATTTCTATGGCATTATTTCCATTGAATGTCCTTTTACCTGTCTGTCTGATGTGCAGTGTATAGATATATTGAACAGCCTCTGTAGTTGAATGGTTGTTGTCTCTGACTTTTAATCACTTTCCTCTCACCGCTGTGACTTCGAATCCCACCAGGGACGAGAAAAAATTCTCATGTGAGGAAACTGTCCTGCTAACTTATGCAAGTTTGGTGGTTCTACCCAGATGAACACCTAGGGTCTTCTTCCATCATTAAAGTTGGAAATGGTCACCCAAATGACCCTGGCTGTCGGTGCAACGATTATGCCCGAAGGAAAAATAAGTGAGGTTTTGACCCTGATGAACCCTACACTGTTCTATGTAATTACTGTGTTTTTTTAATTCATATATAACATTTTGTTGGTATATAAAAAGAGAGAAAAGAAACACTAAGTTGAAACAATCTGTTCTGTAAGTCCTTGTATATCATTTTAACAGAACTTTACTAATATTCCATGGTCAATGCATACAGTGTTATTGTTGGAGAATGCTTAGTATTACAGACATCATAGGTATTGATTGACAATGATGCAATTTTCTGCTTGATTACCTTTCACTATCCTCTTTTATTTCTCTGGCTGCTAGATCTGATGTTTTCCCTGAGACACATTCTTCTAATGCTGACTTAACTATTCTTGTCATCCATTACACTCATTCTGTTATCTAGCACCTAAGGTTATTAAGCTAAATTTTGAGACATGTCTAAGAATGCTGTCTTTCAAATTATTTACAACTATTCATTGAACCAACCTATCGGACTTTGCAGACTAGTCTTACTCTTGTTTTGTAAACAACTGACTGGTCTATGTCTTGATTTGTAAAGTCGGATTGGTCTAGAACTTGATTTGTAACAGACTGGTTTAGATCTTGATTTGTTGACATCAGACAGGTTTAGATCTTGATTTGTAACATCAGACTGGTCTAGAGTTTGATTTGTAACATCAGACTGGTCTAGAGTTTGATTTGTAACATCAGACTGGTCTAGATCTTGATTTGTAACGTCAGACTGGTCTATCTCAGATTTTGCCTTATACAAACTTGTAGTATCAGACACAGATAGTGAAAGATGATTGCATAATATTGCAGTGTTAATTGCTATTTTTTATTAATTTATATTCACTAAAACTTGTTTTGATATTCAATAATAATTGTTTGTTGTTTTGTTTGTTAATTATTAAAAAACTCATACATTGAATTTTCTACCTTTTCATGGTTTGTATATCTTAATGATTCATCTTCATTTCCATATGTTCCTTGTAGATAAATATGCTAGTGATGATCCTTCACCATGTTCGATTTCATCCAAAGGATACAAGTGTGATGCCAGTGCAGGTTTTGTGTGTCAGGAGGGCTGGGAAGGCCCTAATGACGGAATTACAAACTTTGATCATTTTGGATTAGCTATGTTAACTGTGTTCCAGTGTATAACCATGGAAGGATGGACTGATGTATTATATAGTGTAAGTTTAATTTCTTAATCATAGTTTGTACTTTCTTAATCCCTATACACAGCGCTGGCCTAACAAATTGAAGCTGAGAGTTTATATCAAACTTATTTGCTTATGTTATCCTACTGATTCTTCATACCACTATTGGTAATTTGTACAAATGAGGCTATCCTTAAAGAAATTGTTGGTTTGCAGTTACACAAGTGATTCATTTAAATGTCCTCTGACCAAAAAAATTTGAGCGAGTCTGACAATAATGATTTGTGTGTTCTGTATTGCAGCCTTTTGATTGCAGTCCTAGCATATAATATTACCAAAAAAAAACACCTTCCTACCAACCTAATATGGCTGTGGCCGCGGTCCAGTGGTTAGTGCGCTGGACTTGCAACCTGGAGATCCGAGTTTGAATCCCAGTTGTGGCAGGTCATACCCTTCTCTGAAAATTTGACAAAAATGTCAATTTTCCTCCTTATGTGGAGAAGTTGCCAGCTCCTTGTGGAAGGGTTAGTTCCACACATATAACTGAAAGATTGTTGAAACACGGCGTTAAACTCCAGTGACAATAAGTCAAACAAACCAACCTAATGTTAAAAGTTTAACTTGCAAATCGTAACTGCTGATCAACATTTTTTAAGTATAGCCTGACATAATGATTTTCTATATCTATAATATGAAAATATGCTAATTGGTTTATTTTTGTACCAATGTAAGCTTCATTTAAGTTGGGAGATCTTTTGATGTAAAGAAATTATGTATTGATTGTGTTACAAGTGTTTGGCATTAAGCATAATAGTGGTTCTTATGGGTATTTCAAGATGTTAATGGACCCACTTGCAGAATTCAACTGTCATGGTTCTACGTTAAAACCCCAGTTAGTTCCAATTGTGTTAATATTTTTTCATGTTATTTTACTTGTTTACTTTTAATCCTGAGCATTTTGATTGATTAAAATTAACAATCACTTTTTTAAACAAAGTCACAGTATGCAGTACTCTATTATGGAAAGATTGATATGTAAAATTTATTGAACATTAACTCACTAACATATTTTTTAAACCCCTTACTGCTGTAGTAAATAAAGAGCAAGAAAATCCATAGTCCTGACCAGGGATTTAACCCAGGACCCCTAGCACCTAGGCGGACATTCAACCGCATTGGTATAGAGTTAACCCAACAGCAAGGCTGTAAAAGTGGCCCATATTCATGCAATCTCTACACTGCATATAGATCTAATTCTGTAGAACTGTACTGTAAAAGGACTAGACACCAGATTAATGATTTTATTTTCGCTGGGGATTAATGTAGCACCAACAGACAGGGTCATTTGGCAGTGTTTCCAGCTTTAACAGTAGAAGAAGACTTCGGGTGTATACCTGGATAGAACCACTAACTGTATGATTACAAAGATTACAAAAATTACAAAAAATGTTTTTTGACTCAGATGCTAACTATATTGGCCCATTTGCTGTACACTAGGTCATATCAAGTTTAAATTGGGTGCATTTTTAGGTTCAGGTCTGTAGAATGTCAACAAAACTGATGTTTATTTTATAGTTATACCACTTAAAAAGAAATTCTCTGTTTCAACTAAAGAAATAAAACTTATTGTATTAATTAAATAATAACGTCATTACCAAACACCAAATTAATTGCATTGAATTTGTTCACATTGAATTTAATCACATCTGTTCATAAAATGTTTACCTATAAATAATACTGTACTGTTTGTATATTTATATTCATGCTGGAGACATCAATAATGACCCCATATAGCCTGGTCACTATGTTTACAATGTTACAGTACTAACACTATTTCCCCTATATAATCAATGCTGACTTCTAGTTAATTGAGACATGTTAACAAATATTTGTACAAACATGTTTTAAAATCATTAATTAAGTATTGTAAATTTGCCATTTCCACTGAGGCAATTTTTTTTCTCTTGGGTTTAACTTAGCACCAACAATCAGGGTCATTTGGCGACTTTACCAGGTTTAACGGTGGAGGGAGGCCTTAGGCATACATCTGGGAAGAGTCAACAACCTTTCTTGTAAACTAGTTTGACAGCTTCCTGACTTGTGAAATTTGGTCCTACATTTAACTCACAGCAATGAGGGGCTAATGATTACGGATACTTAGTCAAATACCATAACCATTGGACCACGCAAGTCCTGTCTATTGAGGCAATGACCAAACCTGACTTGAGAATTTATGAAAATCAAGCAAAACTTAATAGATAAAGATCGAATGTATAAATTTTAACATAAATATGTTCTGTCTGGTGCAATGTTGCATTGTAAATCCTTGGCTTATTTGATGTTTATTTATTTTGTCTGCATTTTCAACACATAATTCTTTTAAGCTGTATTTATGATGCTCTCATTCAGGTCTTTAAATCTGTCTGTCTGTCCATCTGACTGTCTGGTATGTATTCTATCATTCTGGTTAAGTAATGAAAAAACTTGCTATGCACAATGATGGAAAATATTTGAAGTGTAGGCATGACACAGGTTTATGTCTTACTGAAATATAGCATTGGATGATGAATAAACATGTTGTGTCTTAAGGGCAAGAAAAAAAGTCAGGTTTAGGGTTGGGAAGGTACTGGTAGGTCAAAAAACATTTCTTTTCTGTTTTTTTTTTCTAAGTATATCCCTTTGTTCTAAGGAGGTACAATTTGTCCCCAAATATTTTCGTAATTAGGATTTGGCTGTTGGCACCAAAAAATAGCGTTGGTTGGGTGACCACAAACACAACTATTTTTTTCTGGCCTTTTAATTATTAATTTTTAGATGTTCACAGATTTCTTCAAAAAATGCATTTGTCAATTGTTGTATAACCAGTTTTTGTGTTTATACAAATTTTATGGATAAATAATAAATGCCTGTGTATGACTAAGATTGTCGCACATAAATATGTAAACATGACACGGGTGTTCACTGTGTGTTATAAAGACAGTTACTTTACATCAGCCTGATATCATTCTCCTTAAACTGGTTTTATTCTTGTCTCCGTCCGTCCGTCAGTATGTCAATGAGTAGATTTGATACTATCTAGTCATGTAACAATATAAATTGTAACATGTTAATTGATGGTTGTTTAAGATTCTGATAAAGTCATCTGTTGTAGATTTACAGTCAGCTATATCTCTGTTTTCATGTATTGATTGAATTAAAACTTGTGTTCATGAATTGTGGATTCTTGATATTTTCAATTAAAGTTTGAATTACGTTTTATTACTATTGTGAAATGGTGAGATTTCGTAATATTATTTAATGTTAACATTGAGATGATTACTGAGACATGAAACCTGTGGCACTTGTCAATAATCTGCTGGTTCCTGCTCTCTGGATATGTCAGGGAGTGTCCATACATGCTGTTAAAAGCTTCTCAAGAAATTCTAGACAAACAACAAAATAACCGATTGCTTCCATATACCTGATATATTTCTATTTTTATACCACGAGTAGGCAGACTAAGCACGATATGAAAAATCATTGCATTGTTCTCTCGATGATAGTTTCTCTCTCTGATTACTTGTTGACAATCTGAATTCCTAAGAAGCATTTGCTAATGTGATAAAAATGATAGAACTCATCCGTTAAATGATAGAAATTATCCATAAATATTTATCATTAATCTTGAATATCGATTTAAGAAATAAGATTGACATATAGTCTGGTCAAGATAGGGATTATCTAAATATATTTGTCTTCTATTTTCAAATTGGTTACTATAGAAGTGGCAAATTAAAAATTCTGTCACTGATTATTTTTCTGTCGATAACGATTATTCAGTGGTGCAGGGGCTCCTTGGTGATTATGTGATTGAGTGATTATGATCTCTGACAAGTAATCGTTAGCCCCTCACCACTGTGAGTTTGAATTCCACTTGGGACCAGAAAAAAATACATATGAGGAAGCTGTCCAGCTAGCCACTGGAAGGTTGGCAGTGGTTCTACCAAGGTGTACACCTAGTCTTCCACTGTTTGAGCTTGAAAAGTCATCAACCCTGGTGCGACATTAAACCTAAGTGAAACAAAATGACTACACAAGTTTATGTCAGTTGGTTTTGTTCTACCAGATGTATGCACCTTAGTTTTGCTTTGGCAAACATGCAAATAATCAACCTTGTTGTCATGCTTTAAGCAAATTAATCAAACCTATTGACGTGTGTATGATTTCTATGTTATCAGAAACAAAATGTTTATTTTACCTGATATACATGGACAACCATTGGTCGTTACTTGTGTTCCTAAGGACTTCCTGCTTCCTGGCCTACTGTAGGCAGTTTTAGTGATAGATTTTTTTAGTTACCTGACCCTAATATCCCAACCACGAACGTTTTTGGTGACTTTGATCGGATAAAATTGTTTTCGTTCTTTATTCCAGCTTTTCTTTTTTCAATACAAGCATACAGACTTTAACTGCTACAATGTAAACACAAAGAGACAAATACATTTGTTAGGAATGTAACATTTTCTGGAACATGAATGAAGTGTATTTTGCATGAAGTAGTATTGTACAATAAACATACCATGATATTATGATCATTCTCGAGACCTTGAATTCATTGGTTTGTTTATGTAAGCAAGAATCTTTGACAAACACTCAATCAGTGATAATGTTATGATATTGTACTAGGAAGTTGAATGACATGGCTAATCTTACTGTCCAAATATTGCCGTATGTTCATACTCCAATATAATCATTATTTCTCTTAAAGTCTCATTAATTCTATAATGACTTGAAATTATTGAAAATGGGTTCTATTGATTTCTAACTAATTTATTATCTCTTTCATTTTATTTGTTTCATTTTTTATCGTATTTCTGCAAAATAAACATCTGATTTTCCGGTTCTGTACTAGTTCTATTATAAATGATTAAATGCATTGTATTTCTTAACAGTGTTTTGTGTTAAAGTTGAACTGAACAATTTATGGTACCATAATGTATTTAATGCTTCCTTTAGTGGCCTCTGTGGTGGAGTGGTTATGGTCTCTGACTAGTTATCACTTGCCTCTTACTGCTCTGAGTTTGAATCCCTCCAGGGACGAGACAATCTTTTCATGTAAGGACACTGTCTGGTCAGCTTATGGAAGGTGTATGCCTGGGGTCTTCCTCCACTGTTAAAGCTGAAAAAGTCACCAAATGGCCTTGGCTGTTGGAGCAACGTTGAACCCCAGAGACAAAAACAGAAATTTCAAAATGTTCTTTGGACTTAAATTTGGAAATGTTCCTGGTTTCCAATAACCATACCGAACCATTTTTTTCTGCCAATACTAGACTTTGTAGGTCTTGGCCAAATTTTTTTGCTTATAATTTCAAAGTGTCTCCGAACTTAACAAAATGTATTTTGAAAAATACGGCTGGCCTAATTTTCATGGATGTTAGTGGAATTATAGTATTTTTTTTAAAACTTGTTTTCTCTGTCTGATGATATCGTATTAATATATTTTCAGATAAATGATGCAATGGGAAATGAATGGCCATGGATTTATTTCTTGAGTCTAATTATCCTTGGTTCATTTTTTGTTCTCAACTTAGTTCTTGGTGTTCTCAGTGGGTAAGTATTTATATACTTCTTATCTGTTAGAGATTATTTAGAAAATTCTTCAGAATTAAGTAATCTAAGTGAGCCCTATATTTTAAGCCAATCAAATGGCTCCAGTTTTCAAATTTTCTGGCTTTTAATCCATGATGACAGTTACTTAATTTCAAAGAATTTTCTTAATAAACTCTAACCAACTTAGTGTTGGCCCATCCACAGCTTTTGAACTCAATCACAATATGTTTTCTGAAGAAAATTCTTTGTGAGTTAGTAACTGTCTTCATGGATTAGAAGTGAGAAAATTGGAGCCATTTGATTGGCTTGAAATGTTGGGCAAACATTATGAATTAAATGTTGCATGTTACATGTTCAAATTCATTCTGGTGTCTTGAAATCGTCACTGGCTCAAAATGAAAACTTTACTCTTTGTTTCAATATTTTTTCGGGTTAGCATGTATATTGCTGTAAGTGGTACTCATGTTTGTATACAACACAAAGAAAAATAACTAACCCCAGTTATATATTTACTAAGACAATAAATGGTTATGAAGGCAATGTGAAATTTTCTTATCGGTTGTTGTACTCTTGATTTTCCATGAAATGCAAAATAAGGGTTTATTCTATCCCTGTGTTTTCATAATAACTAGGCCTTTAGGCCAGTCTCAGAATGAAGTGTCTTGATTGGTTAATCTGAAACTGAGCTCAGAATCAACTAGTCGGATGTTTTTGTCTTGAGACTAGAGACTTACTAACGGACATAACTATCGTACTGTATTTAATGCATTTTGTCTGAACTGAACAATTATTAATTACAATAATTGGATTTCCCATGAATGAACTATCATTAAAATTTATTGTTGTGGTGTATAATGATGAATTTAAGCTTAAAATGGCCACATTGACCAAAAACGCATTTATCATCTTTATGGTCTGTTTGGCCATTTAAGACCTGAATTCTCCATAATACACCATCTCAACAGCATACTAGCCCTCTATGTAATAAACAACCAGATGGTATTTTTTATGCCAGATTTTATCTTGAGAACAATTCTCGTACAGTCTGATCTCTGTGGTGTAATTTTCTATGATATTTTATATTTGTATTTTGTAGTACATCATTGTCCCAGGCATTGTAACATTGACTGATGTCTACACATACAAATCAATACTTAACTTCATTGATAACTATTTACAATTACCATTCTAACTTCAATCAACAAAACTTCCAATGTTCATTTCTTCAGTTTTCTGTTATTTGTGTATGGCTTTTAGAACAATTTATGCAATTTAATGAGAATGAAAGTCTGACCCTTAGAAAGTGTACTCGAATCTCTGCCCTTGATAAATTGTTGTAATCTTAAAATTGACCAACGACATGATTACATTTGTTTTGTACTGATGTTATTAGACCATGAATTAATTATTTACATTCATTTTGACTGTACAGTACATCCGTATACTATTGTATTGTATTGTATTGTATTGTATTGTATTGTATTGTATTGTATTGTATTGTATTGTATTGTATTGTATTGTATTGTATTGTATTGTGCAAGACATTTGTTCAAGTAAAATACTTCTGGATATTGGTTAGATATGATGGGATCATTTTTGTTCATGAATTAAAAGCTGGCACTAAGCACTGTTTTCAAATTAAACACAGCTCATTGTTTATAGTCACTCATTGTACATGTTTCATCCCTATTGCTTGAAGAAAAATAAATAAAACATGATCTAAAATGTAGGCCTGAAACACCTCTCTCTAAATTCTTAATTATAAAACTTGAGCTTCACAATCATCCCTAGTGTTTCTGAGAGATGGGACCATTTTTTATTGAAATGTTCACAGTTTTCTCATTTCTAGTTCCTAGTAATGGCATTTTTCCCCTCTCCGATATTAATATTTAAAACTGACAGTGTTTTCGGGAGCATTATTCCGATCTCACAATAATGATAGATGAAAACTGACAATTTTACCAGTCTCTTTGTAAACGCACTGTCTTACTCTAAACCATTCCTACAACCTCGGGGGAATTGAAGAAGAATAAATATCTTCAATTTTTTTGCGCAATTTGTATTCTCAGATATCATTACTGGTATTAGTTGACAACAGTAATTGTCTGTTAGTTTGAAGCATGCGTTAGGTTTTACCTGATGTTGTTAGCACCTTGAGAGTCAAGTTGCTTTAAGCAGAAAAATTTAATTATACTGATATGGATTGATATTATTTCCAGTCTTTGCACTTAGCCCCTTGCCCAAAGCTCTGGGCTAGTAAATTTCTTACTTTTTCCCTGGGGTTTAGTGCCGCCAGGGGTCACGTGGCAATATTCCAGCTTTAACAGTAGAGGAAGACCCCAGGCTTACACCTGGGTAGAACCACCAACCTTCCATAGGGTAGCTGGATGGCTTCCTTACATGTGAAAGTTGGTCTTGGATGGGATTTTAACTCATAGTTGTGAGGGACTAGTGATTACAAGTCAGAGGCCATAACCAGGGGACCATAGAGGCCCTTGTAAATTTCCATACGGAATAGTGAGCTGCGTTAAAATTCAGTTTTAAAACTTGTGGTAAAGTTACCCTGTTATAATTTGGGCTGGAGTCTTATAAACATTAGTTTGCATGAACACTCTTATTTCATTTGTAGGTCAATGACATTTGTTATTGAAGACTTAACAGTATGATTCCAGCTATGATTACACCTTTTATATTCAAGTTTATTATAAATCTCTGCAAAATCTATCAAATGAATCTTGTAGATTTACTGGTCAGAAATTTGTTTTATATAGATAAAAACATGATTCCCCGAATAAAAACACATACAAAAATCTCATGTTTCTCCAAAAGATTGTATAATTGATGCATAGAAAGCATTTTGTCTGCAACCATCAAGGTTATAACATATTGGTAATCAAAATTTTAATGTTAAGACTATATGGATACTTATCATGTTATTTTTCCCTACCCCCCCCCTCATGATGCTATTTTAATACTTTTATACTGTTAGTTTAGTGATAATATTTTGTTTTATATTTATCGTATGATTATATTGTACCAAAACATTGGTATGTCCTAATCAATTTATGGTTTCTATCATGGGGGTGAATGTGTTTTTGGTATACCTGGCCTTTCTAGGCCTTAAAAAATAACCATTATACACCATCCCTTCAATGTGCTAGCCCCCCCCCCCCACCATGGTTTCTGTAATTGTTTTCTTTTAGAAAGTTTTGATAAAGACCTGGAATTTTATTTAGCTTAGATAACCTCACCATGCTACAAAAATTACCATTGTTTCACTACAGTGATGTTATCACTCTACCACCACCATAGAAATGACTACATATGTTTTGTCTTTTTTGTACAAATAGATTCCCCCAAGGAGAGGCTGCGTTACATTTCTCAATCAAACTTGTTTTTTTCCTCTGGTAATTTAATTATTGTCCGTAGTAATTATTTTACCGATTGCAACTTGAAATTCCAAGAAAAAAAACAATGTGTTCTAGTCTATTTCTCCGTATTATACTTACTCTGTATGGAGAATTTCATAAAATCTATAAAATGTTCTCATGAATGCTGGAAGGGTCTTTTTGTCTTAAAAAAAAATCCATGTAAATGTTTCAATATCAAAAAAGCGTTCTAAAAATTTCTTTATGTCATTTATATTTTTTTTTTTGAAATTGCTAAAAACTTTAGGTTGGGGATGTACATTGGTGTAACTGCAGACCATCAATTTTTTTAAGGATGGCCTTAGCATTGTGTTTTTACAGAAAAACATAATCAAGGGAAGGAACTCTGTTACAAATGTAATTAGTTTTAGAGTAATGGCTGACTATATAATGTGAACAAACACACAAACTGATAGATTTCTCATGTTGAAGTATTATAAGTGTTTGACCTTTGTTCTTGTCAACTTGCAGAGAATTTTCCAAAGAAAGAGAAAAGGCAAAAGCAAGAGGAGATTTTCAGAAGTTGAGAGAGAAAAAACAACTGGAAGAAGATCTCAGAGGATATTTGGACTGGATTACACAAGCAGGTTGTTATATATACACTGACGTGATGTTTATACATTAAGTGCCATGTTTGAATGGTAGTCTTTGCATTTTTCCATGCAAGCATGATACACTCCCACATTGGAACCTATGAACAGTCTTATACTTATAAATATCCAGAGAAACAAAAGTACAAGCAGCATCCATGATCAGATGAATTACAAAAAATTGAAATACCAATGGACCTTTCCCAGATTTACACTGTCTGCACTTTATAACCTTTGATGAAAGTCTATTAGATGTTATATATTATAACAAGTTGCTGCATGATTCCATTCGTAGTATCTCTGTCGTCTTGTCTCATTCATACTCAGATTCATTACAACCATTCAATATTATCCCAAGAAGGAAGAAAAAAAACGTCCAAAAACAAATTTGGTTTTCTCCTGAATAAATCAGCATTGCAAAAACCTGATAATTTTAAGAAACCATCTGTTAACATTCAGTTTTTTTCTTTAACAAATGATGTGTCTGGTGTTGATTGAGGTTATTTGAGTGAGTTGTCCATTTGTCAACCATTTTGGGGAGCAATCTGGTCTGAAAACTCATTCTTGTTCCTTCAGAAAAAAACAACATTATGGTTGTCTTCTTTTATTTACACAAAAATTGTGAAAAAAAATTGCCTAAAAGAGCTCTTTATATTTAAGTTTTGAATAAAGATATGAGTAGAATATGTAATTCTACCAGTCTGTCCATAACTGTTTGACATACCTGTATTTAAAATGTATTTCATTCTGTGGGTTATTTCATAGGCATACTGAACATTTCCCTATTCCCTGTAATTAACGCACCCCCCCCCTACTTGTTTTGGTCGAATGTAACCTACCCGTAAAAACAGTTGCAGTTCTTTAATGTCAAAGGTTTGTTGTGTAAGACTGATGTTAATACAAACACTGAATTTGTAAAACTGAAGTTTTAAATACTATTGAGAGCATTGATTTTAATGAAATTGTTACCTCTATTAAACACCCTCTTTTTGCAAAATGTTATGCCCCTGGTGGTAATTATTAGAGAATATTTGGTATTTATCTGTTGATTGTTGGCGGGATTTGTAACCAAGTGTTAAAGATAACTATTTATACTCATTATAATTCTAATCATTAGAAAGATTTTGAAGTTTAAAAAGTGCAACATTAGCTAGCATGAAATGGCACCCAGACTTGTGGTTTCGATCTGTTCTACAGTACTAGCTATGGATAGCCTTGGTTTGATGTGAAGGTTTTTGTTCAAAATTCATCTCTATGAATCATCTATGACTTCAAGTGAAGCACAGTTATTGCATTCTGTATGTTTGATGTATTAAATGTGAAGTGTGTAAGATACTGTCTATAGTTGCAGACTAATCTTACTTCTATTGAATAATGACATTGTGACTAGATCAGGTTATCTACGGACATTTTGTACGAAGTATCTCTATGTATATGATGTTGTGAACCAGAGTCCCGTGTGCTGATATCTGCAACTATGGCAGCTATTTCATTCTGTAAAATCAATAAAAAAATCTAGATTCTAAATGTTGGTAAGATATTAAGGCACAATGCATCAATGACTTCATAAATTTACATAGAGATATTCCAGTCAATGGTTAATTCAATTGAAATAGAATGATTGATAGGTCTGAATTATCTGTTTAATTTCAAGATTTCTCCATTTTCTTGTATTTCGTAAATGTTGCATGTTTCGTGATAGGTTGCTTGGTGCACTATTAAACATATTCACATTACTGTCTCGTGGTTGGCAACCATTACTATGTAAATGTGTATTCCTTGATTGTTTAATGCATTCAAAATTGAATGCAGAAATGTATACAAGGCACATTTTACATATTTGGAAGCTGCCCATCTATCTGATGAAAGGAAATCACTAGCTCTTCACTGCTGAGAGTTTGAATCCCAGCTTGGACCAATGATGTGACCTCATGTGTGAGGAAACTGTCCAGCTAGCTTACAGAAAGTTGGTGGTTCTACCCATGTGTATACCTGGGGTCTTCTGTCACCATTATCACAATTACATTAAAACAATATTGTTTTATTTATAGAAATGATGGACCCAGAAAATGAAGAGGAAGGTGAAGAAGGGGACAAAAGTAGGCATCGTAAGTTCCTTATTATACATATCTAAAATTGAATTGTACCAGTATTGTTTACTCCTAATGCATTATGGAATTACTCATCTTGTATACCAATTAATACCTAGCATTGACAACTCTCAGTCTGACTTCTGAAAATATTGTTTAACAACTTGAATCTAAATTGCAAGTTAATTTAACTCAAATTGTTAAAGTCATTTTTTTAAACAAAAAAATGACAAAAAATACCATAAAAATTAAGATTTACTAAGCTTCTAATGTAAATGAAGTTCATAATTTGGTAACTAAGTGTAATAGGGGCCACCATGGTATTAGAGATTATGGTCTCTAACTAGAAATAACTTGCCCTTCACCTTTGACAAATTTTACATGTGAGAAATCTATTCAGCTGAATGGTTCTAGAAGGTCAATGGTTCTATCCTGGTTTATGCATGTGGTCTTCCTCCACTGTTAAAACTGGAAAAGTTGCCATTTGACTCTGGCTTTTGGGACAATGTAGTACCCAAGTCAAAAAATAAAAAAAAATTGAAGTGAATTAGCTTTGTACAGGATTTTCACTAGATATCAAAGGTTCAAGGCCAAAAATGACCCTTGCTGATGATAATTCAAAGAGTCTACCAAATTTCCTTCTAATTTTATTTTAAATTTGACCCTGTGGTACAAATTCTCAAGAGTCAAATGAAAGCCCTGCATGTAAACTGAATAGAAATATTTTTTTCATGTTATGTGTATTACATCACACGTATGATTGTATTGTAGCTAAAGTGACAAGTGAGACAGATTCCTCAGATAAAACAGAGGATGGTATTGATGTGGATGAGGTACAGCAGACATGGTGGCATAGAAAAAGGTAAGGTATTCACAGTAGAATGTGAAAATGTCTGAGAATTTGTTGGTACTGATAAATATGTAGAAATTGCTGATATTGTAGATAATATTTTGCCAGTACCAATCCTTTTTTGCAATTCAGGACTGGAAGACTGGCAGTTTTTCACAGTCTGAACACATTCTGTTTAAGTCTAACAGACTTGTATTATTTTTTACTCAAACAGAAAAAAAATGAAATTTAGTTTTTTGTACTTTTTAGTTTGTCTGTTTCAAAGGGAAGTTGAGCTGTTATGATCACTGGGGCGGTGTCATCGTCATGTAAAAATTTAATGTAGCCCATTACTGAACACTTATAAACATGTCATCACCACACTTGGAATACTTGATTATCATGACAAGGCACTGCAAGGGACATTATTCTGAACACTATATTTTTGAGAGTTATGCCCCTTTTTAACTTAGATTCGGTCAAATTATTTATTAAATAGAATGGTCTGAAAACTAGCAAAGGTATCAATGCGTAACTTAATATGTATTGTTAACAATTATCCTTCATACTTATCATGTTTAAACTCAAAATCTTAAGTGCGACCTCTGTACCAACATGTAAAACACATGTAAAGCATTGGGGCTGCTCTGGGGAGCTCTAGTTGGCATTTATGGGCACACAAAGCAACATTTTTCCATTTCTTATCATTTACTTACTACACAAATATAAGGGAGAAAAATGATGTTCTTTTGCTACATGATTAGATGATTACTGTTGCTCTATTTTTTGGTATCAACCTTTAAGTTTCAAATGGTCAGATCCAAGTAGAAAAATATTTGGGGATGAATCATACCTCAAGAGTATGAAAGCTATGTTAAGAAACCTTTTTTTTAAAACCTACCAATGCTATTTTTTAGGTCAAATAACTTTAAACATAACACTTTTTTTAGCCAAAAATTTGTGTTTAACTTTTGAACTATGTTAAAAAATTTTGTTTTGTAGCCGGAGATTACGTAAATTGAATCGTCGTTGTAGAAGAGGATGTAGGAAGTTTGTTAAAAGTACACCATTTTATTGGACTGTTATAGTGATGGTGTTTTTAAATACTTGTGTGTTAACCTCTGAGCATTATGATCAACCAGATTGGTTGGACAAATTCCAAGGTAAATTTATATTAGACATACTACGCAAAGTTACTGGTTTCCATTAAGCTAACTGACCCTATCATTTCCTCCAATCCTAGACTTTTTCCAGTCTCAGTCGATTTTTTTCTTGTCAATATTTTGATTTCGTATGTACTATATCTCTAAAATTTAAAAATATATATTCGAAAAAAATGTTTTGCTGACCTACTGACCCCATATTATTGGGGATGTTAGTAGAAACATGGTATTTATTTATTTTTGCCTAAGTGAAATAAATTTCTCCTGAATAAGCTTTTCCTAAGCCTGTTTTAATCATACCTTTAATTTTGATATTTAAATACAATAAAACTTTAAAACAATTTTTTAAAGATAATGACTTCACAATGAATGTTCTGGGGAATTTCCTGTAATTTTCTGTCATATTTTAAATTTGCATTAGATATGATTTTCAAATATCCAGCATAATTATGATATAAAAGGTTATAAGCAATGTAAATATCAAACAATTTGATGTCCTAATTTTTTTTCAGAAATTGCCAACATATTCTTTGTGGTTTTATTTACCATGGAAATGGTGTTGAAGATGTACAGTTTAGGATTTCAAGGCTATTTTGTCTCATTATTTAACCGGTTTGATAGTTTTGTTGTGCTATGCAGTATTATTGAAGTGATATTAATTCGTACTGAAGTTATGCCACCACTCGGTGTCAGTGTGCTTAGGTGCGCTCGTCTTTTACGAGTCTTCAAAGCTACCAGGTGAGTTCTTTGTAACGTTTCTATCTGCATGAATGAAAGTTTTCCAACAGGTGCCGGAATTTCCGGCTTCTCCACGTCCCATTCATACTTAAAGGTCAGACCAGACTGGTTTCCTAGCGCCAAGCTTAAGCTTTCAGATTTTTCAATATTTTCAACTTTCATCCATGTATCTCTGACAGATTGGTAGTAAGGGAGATAACTTCTAATTACATCAACTTATTTTATTTTCTTTGTTTATTTATGATTGTATAACATCTTAATATTGGTTTGAAAAGCTCAGTATCGTTTTATCTTTAACTCAATATGGTGAATATCAAATAATTAATATTTCATTTACAAAACAAGGACTACAGTAAAACCTTAAATTGCGATCACCACAATAGTACAACCACATTATTATGGTGGCTTACTTTCACTCTTGCTTCCAATAACTCCTCTATAATTCAACTTGATAATGAGGCCACTTCATTATTACAACCAATTTTTCGGGTTCCAAAGGGCGTGTCCCATTATTGAGGTTTTACCATACATTCTTTTATAACTTAAATTCTGTGTATTTTGATCAAAGATCAACTTTGTGTTTCCAATTTGCAGGTATTGGTCTTCACTACGTAACCTTGTGGCCTCACTTCTCAACAGTATGCGATCTATTGCAAGTTTATTGTTACTGCTCTTCTTGTTCATCGTTATATTCGCTCTGCTCGGTATGCAGTTATTTGGTGGCAAGTTCAACTTTGAAGATGGAAAGCCTCGCAGTAACTTTGATTCCTTCTACCAGTCACTGCTCACTGTCTTCCAGGTAATGTATCTTTATGTTATATATTTGTCTTTGTTATGTTGATGAACATTACCAAATATTCTCTAATAAATGCCCCTCATATATTTCAATACTCCTACCTTTTGGAAAAGGGCATCAAGTGTCCAATGAATTTCCATCTATTCCTATAATTTAGGGTTACTCCTATAAATCTCTAGATTTCAGCAAAAAAATATATATATTTCCAAGAAATTCCTATAAATTCCCAAATTTCAGGATAAGCAAGAAATATAAGATGCTGAGGCAAAAACAAATGATGTATATGTCAAACATTATTGTCCATGTGTTTGCCTAGCCCAGCTTTTCCAGCTTTACTTGCTGGATTTGTTTTTCTTCTTTGAGGGAAGTCGAACAGTTCCGTATATGAAGACATCTTCTATTCTTATGGGTCCGGTATCCCTAAACTTTTCTGGCTTTACCATCAGTTTTTATATTACAATCAGAACTTTTTATATTCAAGCTATGTATGTTATATATTAAAATGAAAACTTGCCTGTATTTATCAGATCCTGACTGGAGAAGATTGGAATGCTGCAATGTATGATGGGATACGAGCGTTTGGTGGTGTGTCACACATTGGCTTCATTATCTGCCTCTATTTTGTATTTCTTTTTATTGTTGGTAACTGTATCCTTTGATTTAAGATCTTGACTTTGTATACATTTGTTCAGGGCAAGTATAGGGGAAAGATTGTTTGAAGCAGGAAAAAAGGTTTAGAGACCTTCATCATTGAATGGTTATGGTCTCTGACTTGTAATCACTACCCCCTCACCACTGTGCGTTCAAATCCCACTAGGGACTTTTATATGTGAATAAACTGTCCAGCTTGCTTACAGAAGGTTGGCAGTTCTATCCAGGTGTATGCCTTGGGTCTTCCTACACAGTTAAAACTGGAAAAGTCACCAAATGGCTCAGCATTATGGTATAAGTAACTGACAAGTACATTACTCTGTGTGATGCATCTTGATACTGGTGTAAAAAAAGAACTTTCAAGTTTTTTGCCTTTAACAGAAACAGAAACTGACTTTTTTACTAATAAATGTATATGAACAGTATTATTTAGCAGACTTGATATGGTAATTATATGTCTGTTATACATTGTTTATATCCTTGACAAATATGCAGATATCCTTCTGAATGTGTTCTTGGCTATCGCTGTAGACAATCTAGCTGATGCTCAAAGTTTAACTGAGATTGAAGAAGAGAAAGCAGAGGAAAAAGAGAGAACTAGATCAATCAGAAGATCGAAAAGTAAATCACCTGAAAAGGGAGAAGAACAGGTAAGGAACTTTGGTCTTAGGTCATTTATGGGGACCGCTTCAAATCACAAGTATCTTCTTGGTCAAGTCTAAGTTCAGTTAAAATGTACAATGGACAATTTTGCATTCTGAGTCAAGTCATATAGCCAGTTTTTTGTAGCTTGAAGACTTGATGAACATTGAATCATATGTTGTGTGAATAGTTAATGTGGATTGGCCTCCATGGCTGAGTTGCTGTGGTCTCTGATCAGAAATCACTAGCCCCTCACTGATGTAAGTTCAAATCCCTTACAGGACCGAATTTGGCATGTGAGGAAGCTGTCCAGCTAGCTTACAGAACCTATGTCTGAGGTCTTCCTCCACTGTTATGGCTGGAAAAGTCCCTAATTGACCCTGGCTGTTGGTGCAACATGAAAAAAAATAAATGTTACTATTGTTTTGTTTTAATTCAGGGTGATGAAGATGAAGGCGTTGGTATGAATGGTGATGACAAAGGTGATGATGGAGAATATAATGGTGAACTCAGCCGTCGACCCAGTGCTAGAAGTTCTAGAAGGTACATTTTCCCTGCATTAATTTTTCTTATTAACTGAAAATGTTTGTGAAGGAGAATACTACCAATATTTCATTTATCGTATTTGAAATATGAACACTTTACGCTGAACAAATAATGTCCATGTACTGACCATTTAAAACATTCTGGTAGTGCTTGCAACCTGTGCTGGTTGATTGAATGTACAGTGACATTCATTTCTTCTGTGTTAGAAATTTGATATGTGCTGGAACTTGTATTTCTTTGATTAAGTTAAGTTATACCCAGAATTTATGCTGAATCTTTTATTCCGATAATTTTGTTAAGTTACACCCTGAATTTATGCTGAATTTTTTTTTTTTATGATTTTTGTTCAGATATACCCCGAATTTAGGCATGAAATTGTATTTTTATATTTTTAGTCACCGTGGTGATTCTATGGGTGAACATTCAGTACGTATAGACAACAGATATGATGAAGATGAAGGTATATACAGACATAGTCAACATATTCCCATTGAAGGTTTGATATACACTTCTTGTTCATCTCACAATATACACATAGCCTGTGTACTTATATAGGTCATGGAGTGCCTGTATTCACTTACATGGCACACTATTACAGTTTTATTAGCACTTATTTATACACCTCATCTAGTCACATATAATTATATAAATCATTCTGTTAATAAAAATTTCATTACTATGAGCATTGGTATCACGGGCACCTATCTCGAGGAGTTTTTAAAGTCCTGTCAACTTTTAACCAAGGCATAAAAACCTTGTTATTACGAGCACCAGTTTAAATCAAGCATTCGTCTGTTCCAATGGCTCCTCAAGATAATGAAGTTTCACTGTATAACTCTTTCACACATTATGATCCTGCTTATGCTTTGTATATCATTGCTATAGCATTAACATCGTCATTATCTAAATAACGACTTTATTGCATGGTAACATTCCGCCATTCTTATAACTGATGATTGGTTTGCATTCTAACTGAACATTTACAAGCAACTGTCTTTCACAACTTAGTTATTATTCTTATTTAGGTATTCAATAAATGTCCATGTATTCATGGACTGATTTTTTCATTTTAATGTGTTACACCATAATGAATAGCATCATTTAAAAATCGGAAATAAAAAATAATTGATAACATAATTGGTTGATACAACAAAATGCTAAAATTTTATCATATATAAATTACTATTGACTTTCTTCAGATTAAAGCCCATTGCTCAGAAGTACTTTATTAGAATAATAGAATATTGCAGTTATCGTAAGTCCCTGTATATTAGACAGACGTGTGACTGGTTCTACATTATATAAATGTGTATGTTTAACAGAAGATGAGTACCAGTCTGAGGAAGAGGATGAAGAAGAAGAAGGGGAAGATTTTGAGGATGATGATTCTCAAACTGTATCAACTGCTCGTCCTAGACGAATGTCAGAAATCAAAATAGCAAACAAAGTGAAGCCTATCCCACCATTCAGTTCACTGTTTGTGCTTTCTCCAACTAATAGGTACGAATAATGTACTTTGTATCAGACACATTTTTTTTCCATTTTAAAATGGAATTTCACATCTCCAGTGGCTTTTTCCAATTTGATTTTTACATTTCGGTTTTTCAGTTTTTTGAAATCTAGATTTTTTTAAAGTTTGACATGATTTTTCCAGATTTTATACTATTTGTATATCAAAGTAACATAAAATTTGATTAGCTAATGCTGTCCCTATTGTCCAATGAGCCCTGGTCGTACTTTTGAGTTCTAATGTCACTTGGCTTCCTGATTAATAGATCATGAATTTGATGCCTTGGCAAGCCTTTTTATATTAATATTATTATATTTTTTTCAATCTTGCAAAATCATGTCTGATTCTATATATTACCAGTTTTTGTGCTAACCCACGAGCCTAAGCATGGGGCCATCTAATTTCTATTCAGCCATGTGAACTTCTCAAAATTTTGCATTCAGGCTTGTGGTAAATTGTTTATTTTCAATAGCCCACGTATAGTTTGGGCTGATGCTTTAAAAAAAATTAGTTTGAAGAATTTTCATGTATAAATATAAGATATGCTTCCTATTTAGTGATTGCATTGGTATACTATTCATTTTCCATCAAACAATATTGATAGTCTCTCTAAGCTTAAAATTCTGACATTTTACTCTGGATGTGATATTTCATTAATTCCCGATATTGTTGTTAACATTAAGGCTGATAGTAAAACCAGTTCTTTTTGTAAAATCTGTCAGCATTATAATAGTTATGATCATGTAACATTTGGTTTTACAACATCTATGTGTAACAATATATCAAAATTAATGTATTTCTTTGTCCAGGATTATTTTTCCCACCAGTTTTATATTAATTTCTCTGATGAGTATGCATAGATTTTGCCTCTTGTTTTCTCTTGTTTTGTTGTTGTTGTTGTTGTTGTTGTTGCGAATTTGACTCTTGAACAGTATTTTTCACTGAATATTGTGTATATGAGAGGCCACTGTGGTCTAGTGTTTATGGTCTCAATAAGTAATCACTTGCCCCTCACTGTTGTGAGTTTGAATCCCTCCCAGTAACAGAAAAAAAAATCACATGTGAAGTTGTCTTTCTAGCTTATGGGAGGTTGATGGTTCTACTCTGGTGCATGCCTGAGGTCTTCCTTCACCATTATAGCTGAAAAAGTCACCAAATGACAAATGTTGGTGCGACATTAAACCTTAGGGAAAAAAGAATATCATTTACCTAAGTCTGTAGTCTTTCTATAATTCTATTATTCTGAATTCTTGATTAAATTATCTACTTTGTGCTGCGTATGTTATATTGAATTCTGCTCTGAGTTGTCTGTCCTCTATGTGCGTATATTACATTATTTGCAGGTTCAGAAAGTTTTGTCACATCGTGTGTAACCACCCATACTTTGGTAACATCGTACTGGCTTGTATTCTTATTAGTAGCGGTATGTTGGCTGCTGAGGATCCACTCAACAGTAAATCTGATAGAAATAAAGTAAGTCCATACAAATCCCTATTATATCAGTGATTATTGTCACATAATTAAAGAAATGAATTTTTGAAATGAATTTTCGAAAACTACTCCAATATATTCAGTAATCAGCAAAGAGGATATTCTATATATAACATAATTCTAGATAGTTAACTTCACCATTATATACAATTCCATTGATGTACCAGCTCCTTATTGTTTGTATTGATACAATTCCATCGATGTACCAGCTCCTTATTGTTTGTATTGATAAGATTTCATGATGTTTATTTACATAAAATATGACTGTAAGTTCAAAAAGGTTGAATTTATTGTTTTATTTGTGTTTCTTCATAACTGGACAACAAAACACTCAACATGGTTTTACGTACTGAAAATTGAAAACTGACTTATTTTTACTCTTTCAATATTTTTCAATTATTTATTTTACTATATTTCAGATATTGAACTACTTCGATTATATATTTACCAGCGTGTTCACCGTGGAAATCATTGTCAAAGTAAGTCTCATGATACAACCATGATAACCACATACAAACTTTTCTGATGATATGATTAATTGTATGTTAAATTCAAAGATTATATCAATTACCCATTTAGATTTCTTGTACTATTACTAGAGTTATAAGTATATTCTGGCTTTATCCTAGGCAATATTATGTACAATTCAGGGACCCATTTCATTGTAATATCTTTGCTAAGATTTTTAGTCTATTTTATTTAACTTAAAAAATCTGGCTACCTCTTGTTTGTGTGAACAAGAAATGTTTCATCCTATTGATAATTTGGGGGTATGTTGTCAGCTGATAAATACATGTATAAATGTCTGCAATGTGTGCATTTAGCATGATGTTTAAGTTTTTCTTAGCTTAGATATATCTTTGAAGCAGACCTCAGGCTGGTGTGGATATTTTATGCCTGTTTTTGTGTCAATACCAATGACTGACACTTGCTTAGTCATACAAGACACCTGTAAATAAAGGCAACTGTATGGACCACAGCCATAGCACACATTTATTGATTTAATTTACCGAATTAACTTCTGAATAAAGTCCAACTAAGTATGTAGTTCATATGTTTTCATTCTCAATTGCGGCTTTTGTTCATAGGATTTAGTGTACAGAAATGTATGTTACACATATGATAATGAATGAAGTATTTTATGGTTATATTTTTATCCCTACAGATTATAACATACGGATTGGTGCTACATAAAGGCTCATTTTGTCGTAGTTTCTTCAATATACTTGATTTGATTGTTGTTGGTGTCTCTCTCGTGTCATTTGTACTTGAGTAAGTATACAACACAAGATATGGGTAACATTCTCTATAACATATAACTGGTCCTAGACATTAATTGCTACGCTCTGCTTTTGTCCACAGACTTCATTCGGAGTACCATGTATGTACATCTAGAGATTTCTGACATCTCATCATGTCATATATTGTACTTACAATGAATTGAATCTGATGATAACTCTCTATCCATGTAACTGTCTTGTTTCAATCTGAAGTGTGTGTGTTTTGTTGAACTATCAATGTATTGATTTGTATGAGAGGCAAAAGGTAAAAATAAGTGACCTACTGTAATCTCAAACTCAGCCTTTTATTCCCATGCACTGTGTGTGTGTACACCATGCTTTTAGGTTTCCACATGGCACTTTATAAATAATAGGCTCCTGTAGATGAGGCAGTTATATTCAAAGCTTTTACTCTGACCTTCTCTACGTACCATAATTAGATATTAACTGGCATGGTTACATGAAATAATGCTATGTGTGTATTATACATGTATGTAGAAGGATGTACTGAGCGTGTATTCAATTGTTAGATGTCTTCTTCTCACCTCCATGCTAGATATTCATCATTACATTCTTGATGTTTCAACTTATCGTTACCTGTTGGTACAGTGCATGGCTTGTGAAACTATTGTCTGATTGTCTGAAATATAGTATTTTTCAACTTTCTCAAATTTGCACCGATTAGTATGAATGTATAGGATTTTGAAGCTATAAATACCCAGCGTGCGAAATATATAGCAGCCATACTGTAACATACACCTGTTTGAATGTTTGCGTGGGTGAAATTGTGTGGCAGAATTTCTGATCTTTCAAACAAATGGACTAGACTGGTTTTTATTGTTTCTGCAGTACCATGCTTAAGTTTTTCGGAATTTTCAACTTCCACCCACGCATTTTGATAGCAGTGGAACTTAATTAAGTAATACCAATAGTTGGTTTTGAATGAGTTATCTAGCATGGTGGTGTTACTGTCCTATCATAGGATAATTTTACCTGATTACCCTGTCATGTTTACTGCTTAGAATACAGCGTGGTTGGTGTACTGCTGTAACCTTCACAGAATGAGTGAACTTTACTGTACTGTAATATTTACTGTCATATTTGTATGAATGATAAATATTTATATATTCTTGACCTACATTCCTGAGGCTTCTGAGAATAATTCTTTCTATGTTTGCAAACATGTAAGTTCCACTTGTTTGTAATGCAGAACTCGTGAAAGCCTCTGGAAGTGCTTTCTCCTATAAGCCAGTCTTTGATATGTTAGAGTCTTGATAGAAGATAAATCCACCATCTATTACCTGTCTATGTATCTCTTAGAATGATTACACTGTGTTTGCGGTACAACTCTGGTTCTAATATAGTTGGTAATGATTCGTGTTTTTCATTAAGCTAAAAAAAATATGTTAGGCTATCCTTACAAAATTGTTGGGTTTGCAGTTATGCAGCTGAGTCATTAAAAAGTCCCCTCACCCAAATAAATTTATAAGCAATTTTGACAAAATTATTTTTTTTCAATCTCTATATGGGTTTTTCATTCTCAGTACAAACATAATGTTAACAACAACAAAAAATGCCTAGCTAGGTACCCCTGTTAAAAGTTTTGGTCGTGTAACCTCAAACCATCATTTTTTAAGGATAGCCTAATTAATGACTGAATTACATTAATCTTAATTTTCAAAATTTCAATGTCAGAATGAATTGCTCATCTCTTGGTCAAAAATAAAATTTCTGTGAAAGACACATTTTATCATGTATTATATTAGAATCCAGAGTCTGATTTGAAAAAACTCAACCATTAATAATTACCTGTCTGAAACGGAGTGGATTCTGTACTGTATTATAATGTGTTATACAATGTATACATGTACATAATTCTATTTAGGTTGTTTGTTTTTATGGCAGCATGACACAGAAGCCATCGTCTAGTTATGCCATCGTCTGGTTATGTTTATCCAATCTGCACTAACTTAAAGCATGGATTTTTTCTAGCAATAACTTGACTTAACTTCTAGCATATCAAACTAATTGACATGTGTTTATCAGTACATAGATGTACCAGTGGTGATGCATTGAAGAGTTTTTGATGATGTTTTTGTTTGTATTTTTAGAGTTGTTAGTTGTATGATGATGGTTGATTTTATAATGACTTATTGCATTGTATCACTTGGTATTTTTTTTCTAAGTTTTCAACTGATCACATAATTTTACATTGTTTATTGCATATCAAGTGATCAGTTAGCTATTACAGTAGACTCATTTACTCATTACATTGTTTAATACATGCACATGCGAGTCATTCTACATTACGATCTAGTTTGTTTTATTTATATTTCACAATTATTGGGTGATGAAGTTTTTGTCCTTTTATTTGTCGATGTGTGATCTGTGTTTAGCCTGATGTAAAGTAATTCACTGAATTTTTGCTTATGATTGTTTCATCAGTTTTATACTTAGGTTTTATAAGGAAATGAAAATATATTAAGGTATTTAATAGCAGAATATTTGAAGGGACAGAACACATAAGTGGATGTATTTCAATGATTGGGGATACTTTATGTGTAAAATTATCTCATGACCTATATATGAGATCAGATATTATCAGATGATTATTACTAGCTGTAAAAACAGGCCTTTCCACATTGTCGCCATGTCTTAAGGTTAATTTCATTGCACACCACAGATATGTTTTGAAACGTTTAGATGGAAGAATTAGTTATTTTGATTTCAGATTTTGTTTTGTTCATCACTTAATGGTTAACACTGTGAAAAGTTTCACATTTTCAGTTAATCTGTTGAACTAATATTTTAAGACAAACAGCAACTGTGTTGGTAGAATTTGAGCATTTGTTATCTTCGGGAAGACGTAGATTTTCATTTTCTTAGTTCTCTGATATTAGTATTACTTAGTCTTATTTTATTAAAAACCATTAACATTATACCATTTCATGCCAATAAATCATCAAGTCACTTATTCAAGTTGTAATAATTCATCAATATTTACATAATATCAAAATCATATTGATAAATGGGCACAAAGTCAGCCTCACTAACATTGTACAAAAATCAATTGGACTTACGCTAAACAAAACCACGATAAACATACAATACACCGAACTACTCACATTTACACTGTTTTCCAGTTATCACATTTATTCTGCTCTAAATAATCCATATTGTTACAAGCCATTTACAGTAAAGCACGGTTTTAGTGAACTCAGATATAGTAAATTATCATATATTGTGAAGGAGTATTTTTTGCTGACAAACCCTTCTTTATTGCAGAATATAAGGTATTGTGAAATTTAGATATAGTGAAATTAACATTTTAGTCAATTCACTATAACCGTGTTCGACTGTATATTGGCATGCATTAATATATACTCATAGATATTTATTCAATACTAAGTTCTTCCTTACTTGTATAACAAATACTTGAATTTTCTACTATACAATCATATTAAAATCTAAACTGTAGTAAGAACATAGAATATATTGTCATAAGTTGTAGATCGTTAAAGCACTTGATCTAGTGATTCACATATGTTTTATGTTTGATACAAAGTGTTACAGACCTAAATTTTATAAATTAAACTGAATTTTCACTCAATAAAGTTAAAAAAAATTATGATTTCAATCCCATACCATACAATGACTGTATTTTCATGGTAAATAATTACTATAATGTTTTATTGTCGTTGTGTCCAGAAGTTTGAATCATCCAGGGACTGAGCTATTTTTAGATTCCTAGGCTTGTTACAACGATGTCTATATATTATATATACTCTAGCCTCGTGTTGTTCATCAAATATTTGAATATTTTAAAGTCCTGTATTTGAATGGAATTAAAATTGATGTTGTTCAACTGTTTTTATACCATATCTTCTCTCTGTAACATTTGTAGTCATTCTGATTTTATTATGCTCCTCTTCAGTTGCCATTATTTCTGTATTTATATCACTGTTGTGTTTTATTTCATACACCAAACAGCCCTGTGGGATAGATTGCAGTTCAGTCTCTTACGCATATCAGCTAGTTTATGTAAATATGTACATATGTCTCTGAACTGTCATAACTAATATTTAGTCATACATATATTATAAGCCTTGTTTGTCATACAAAACTCTGCTCATTGCTTGAGGTATTAAGATATAATTGCATGGATCTTTCATGGGGACAGGGATCTCTGTGGTCAAGTTGTTATTGCTTCTGGCTAGTAATCACTTGCCCCTCATCGCTTTTATTTCAAATCCCACTAGGGACTAGAAAATTTCACATGTGAGGAAGCTGTCCAGCTAGCTTATGGAAAGTCATTGGTTATAGCCATGTGTACACTTGAAGTCTCCCTCTATGGTTAAAGCTGGAAAAGTCACCTATTTACCCTGGTTGTTGGTGCAACGTTAAACCCTGGTGAATATTATGCAAGGGAGGGGCTTAATTTGTAATCCATCCTATAATACCAGTTGTTTCTATTTTTCTATGTAATGTAGAGACTGTATAAAGATCTCTCATTTGTCACATCAACTTGTCTTTCCTTGTTGTTAGTCTGCTAGATACAAACATTCCAGTAGATTCTAATCCTTTAAACAGAATGAAATATTGTTTTGTTATTGAATTTCTAGTTAATGTCTCTGTGGGGTCTTGCTTTGTAATGTATCATTTAACTAAAACTGACTAAATAAGATTCTGTTAAATTAGTAGGCTTGTAAATGATGAAAATTCACTGTGTATGTCTTTCTTTATCACATGTCCAATTCTTATGAAACTTCACTGCTGAGATTGATACAAATGCCAGCTGTACATGGTGATAGTGTGGTCCAATGAAAGAAGATTGTGTTGAGGTGATGACCTTGGACAGAGTCAAATCTTATTGGCTAAAAATGCTGTTTGATGTTTTTTGTTTTATCCCAATATCTGACTTAATTCATTTTTTTTTATTTTATGCTTGAATCTAATGGTCAACATAGAGTTAAACATTTAAAACCTGACTGTGCAGTGGAGGTGCTAATGTTTCTTACTGTTTGCATTCTACCTTCACTTCTGCCAAAGTCTGATGATGGAGATTTCAAATTGTGGCAGAAGGAGTTGTCCAATTACATCTTGACACACTCTGTTTAAAAAGGCTTTCAATTCTACCCGTTTAACACTTAGCACATGCTGTTTGAATGAACTATCAAATTACCTGTTTGAATTTTTGCTTATTCCGTGTGGTGGGATATCAAACTAAGTTGCCAATTTCAAGTAATATCATATTACTCTGGAAATCTTTTTCTGGACAGTCAGACAGTCAGCTTTATGCTTGCCACTTGGAAGGAACTAAAGTTCTTGTACCAGCTTTACTCATTGCACTTTTCTTATTAAATGCTGGGTTGCCTGGCTTTGTTTGCAAGAGGGAGCAGTCAAGATATTTTCCTAACTTCAGGCACTCATGCTAGAAGGAGCTGTTGAGTTACCAGCTTAATTTGTGATAGAATGGACCATAGTTATTCATGCAAACAATAAATCCTGAAGAAACTGCATTTACAAGATTTAATGAACACTTCTATGAAAACAACCTGCTTACTTTATTATCAGTATTACACAAAGACATATCGTACATTCATTGAACTGTACATTTAAGATAAGAATTTTGTCTGTTGTTGGTGTCACTTAGATAGTCTAACATTCATCAGAATCATTGTCACTGAAGCAGGTAGTAATTGATTTTTTATTGATATAAAATTTAGCTTGTTTTCCAACTTTAAGTTTATTGATGAGAACGTTAGAAATTTTAGTTTTATCACAAGTATGGTGTTTGTTCTGTCTGTTTGCTTAAGCTTCCATGTTTCTTTGTCTAGCTTTATTGCTTATTGTTGTTTAGATAATGTGTTGTTCACATTGGTGTTGTTAACTTGATAGTTTAAGCAGATTTTATAGTACAGCTAATATAGGATGTTAATAGTCTCTGGAATGAGCATGTTCAGCTAGATTATTTCTTACTGACAATATGTTAATGCTCTTTTAAATCTTTTGTTTGTTTGAGCTATTGTCTGTCTTAATACAAGCAAGACTTTTTTATTCTGCCCATTGCAGATTGGGAGGTGCTAACTTGTAAGTACTTGTATCTCATACTTCATTCTGGTACCTTAATGTGCTCATCTTGTGCAGTATTGAATTCTTGAAAACTGTCTTGTATTCAAGTTTATTGAAAAGTAATCTTGTGTGTTTTACTAGATGAAATATTGTTGCTTTACTGGGTGGTGTAATTGTTTTCTAAATTCATCTTACACATATTTTCTATACCTATCTTGAATTAAATGTGAGCACTGTTTTTTTCTTAATGTTTTCAACTTTTTTAACATATCCAGTTAGTTACCATGGTGACCTAAGTTTTGGGTTTTGGGGTATGATGTCATCCCTCGTTGAAAAAAAAGGTTAATCTGACACTCATTATTGGCATTGAGAGGCCGATATTGGTCTTTGAAAGCAACAAGCTATAGACTTGCACATGGCGGTTGGGTCACAGCACCATTAAAAGTCACTGTTGCTACGGTGAACTCCACAAATTGTTTCAAAGTTCCAGTGTCATTGATGATGGCATTGCCTTACTAAGTAATTGGGGTCACTGATATTTTTAGCCTCTATATTAGAATAATTTTGTTTGTTATGGCATCAATTATTGTTTTTCATTGTGTTATCTAACCTACCAGAAACAATGTGGGCACTAGGTTAACAGGGACAATTTTATTGTTGTTCTTTTTCTGTGCCATGGCAACCAAAATGAAATCTTGAATTTTATTAAATTTTCTGTACATGGATCAAAATCTTTGAAAATGAGAAATAAACATTTACATTGTGAATTTCAATGAATTAGAAGTGTTATTTAATAGTAGACTTAATTGTTTTTCATTTCTTTAATGTACTTATATCAACTTTTCTATAAACAATAGTACAAACTATACAAAATTCTACAAAGAACTGAAGCAAATGTTGTTTTCTGCTATAATACATAAAAAAAGGTACCAGGACGATAGTGGACATAGAAAGCTATGATGTTGTTTCTTGACCAGTTTTGTAATGTTCTCACATTGGGCTGTCTTGTAGAATAGAACGACGACATCTTGTTCATGGTGAATTTGATTCATAAAAACAATGAACTAAGAAAGTAGATGTTTGAATTTACTGTTTACATCATGGATTGTTCAATTCCTGGGGTGTAAATTATGTACTTAAAATATTAAGAAAACCCATAATGTATTTCTGATGTTCAAAACATAGATTTGATGTATTAAATCATTAATGCAGTAACAATTGTACATGTATTGGATTTATGTTCAGTGAATTTGCATTTACGTCTCATAATGAGTCACAGAATTGGTATATGTATGTTAATTTTAAGGTAATTGGGATCATATTCTGAAATCTATCATAGATCTTATAGAAATTACATAACTTCATATTCTCTGTTTCTGTACTATCATTGATTAAAACTCTTTTACAAAAGCTACCAAAATTACGAGTATGTGGAAAGCGTATACCGGTATGTCATATCTGTCATGTATTTCATTTTCAATGGTACAATTTTTACAGGATTTTTGTTTCAACATTTTTTTTTTCAAATGGCATGAAAACTTGTACCTTTTACTCCCCAATCCTTTTAAATTGTTGTTGTAAACTGCTTTCAATGAAAGATGAATATTGTTATGATATTGAAACTATATATGTACCGTGAATATGCTTACGTTTTTGTGTTTGTTTCTGTGATATGGCCGTGTTATGGAATGGAGGACTACAACAAGTATAGTAATAGGAGCATGGGAGATAGAATTATTTTTACTAATCCCTCTTATCATTTTTAGGTCACTTATTGATGCAATAAGAGTGTTTTGTGTCTACTTTCTGTTGTCGTGAAATAGCTCAGTCCCTCTTTGTTGTATGTTGAAATTTTGTGCTCACTATTTCGTAATTTAAGAAAAATGATTAATAATTGTGTGATTTATGTTTATTAATAATGACCTGTTGTCAAAGGAGACACTATTAACATTATATGGTTGACAAACAAATGTTTTTGTGATGGACGTGCGACATTTCGTGCATTGTTATAAAGGTTGGCAGTTTTTTTCTTGTTACTATTCTGTAGCATGATTGTAAACAGTATATAGGCACTTGTCACATGTTTATGTGTGATTTTTTTCTGAAGTAACAATAAAATTTGTTCAAATTGTTAAAAGTGGAAGTATCAAATTTTTTCACTGATCACTGTTTGTGTCAATGTGATGAATGTAAATAATATAGAATTCCGAAGAAAATCAGTAAGTAACATTACTAGTATCGTTTAAATTTATTTGTTTTCAATCATCAAAAGTAGATCAATTATTTCCCCGTTTTGTTTCATGGCCCCTGGGGGTGACCGTTCAACAATGTTACAAAAATAAAATAGATGTGAAGGTGTTTAATATCATTGATGTAAGCTTCTTATGAGTTTTTAATATTGTGTTTCCATCCAAATCTTAAACTACATATAGGGCCTCTGTGGTTGAGTGGTTATCATTTCTGACTAGTGATTTCTAGTCTCTTATCACTATAACCTCATTTCACACCCAGGACCAGAAAAAAATCACATTTGAAAAAGCTGTCAAGCTGGCTTAAGGAAGACAGGAGGTTCTATCCAGGAGTATGCCTGGGTCCTTCATCCACTGTTACAGCTGGAATATTCACTAAATGGTCCTTGCTTCAACATTGCCCCCACAAAAAAAAGTTATACAAAGCAGTATCTTAGAAAATTGTTGTTATGTAGTGTCCAGTAGGAATTATTTGATTTAAAAAAAATTGCAAATATTACTTTGAAATAAGTCTTAAAAGGGAAATTCTCTGTCAGAATAACTTTCAATAAAAAATTCATACAAAAACTAATATTTTATAGAGTTAGCTAGTAAAAAGGATGAAGGGAGTAGTGTTTCAGACTTTATATAATAAAATACTAGGATATTTTTTAGACTTGGTCTTGTGTAGATCTTGTATGTTGTTCTTGTTATTGACAATTATGCTGAAATCAGTTGGTATTGTCTTCATTGTACTAGATTTAGCTGGCGTCATCGAGTGCCGTTCTCATCTTGTTTTATAGAAATCAGAATTTTCGTGTCAAATAAGACTTACTTTTTTGCAGGAGTATTATATCAGTATTGGCAATGTCTTACGAGAAGCATATGAAGTCCATACAAGTAAACAATACAAGCGTTCCCGTTGTATCATGTGGCATTCTCCACGTGATGTTCCCAGATTGTGAAAGGTTCATTAACTCTCCTCAGCTGATCCCGTATTAGGGTCATCACACTTTTATACAACTATGTTGTATTAGTCACCTTGTCCTCAATATTTTATTGCCCTAAATATAGCCATGTCACAAGAACTGACACAGTCCTCTTTTCTACCAACACCAAATGATTCTTACATTTATATGAAATATTCACATATTACCCTTGTCCAAATGTATTTACATATTGTACTTCCTGCAAAAATGAACTGGCCTTGATTTTAATGGTTTCAGCAAAATTGGGTCTTTAATGTTAGAATTAAGAATTCATCTGGACAATATATGTTATTCTGCAGCTAGGCTATATATTTTTTAGACCTAGCAAGAACTTTTTTACTTTTAAAATTGCTATTGTGTTATAAAGGTAGTCATTTCATATTCATTTTTACCTATAGCTGTGATTTTGGTTGATCTATTTGTCCAGTTTATTTAAGATTTCATAGATAATAGATAGGTAATACTCCTGAAGTATCGTGTTTTGTGTGAGTTAATTATGTGTGAAACGTCATCATTGTACAAGTATTCTTGTTTTTGAAAATTCTGGAATTATGGCAAAATTTGTAAAAAAAAGGACTTTTACAACAAAAACTCCATTGCTTAGTGTATAGTTAACATTTGTGTATTTTCGATTATGTACAGCTGAAGACTTATGGAATCTTGTTGTGAAATTGTGGATCATGTTCCTCGTATTAGTTCTTTCACCTTTGATCCAGTCAGCCTCTCACAAAACCAGTCTATCCATTACATTATTTGTGTCTATAGTTTCACATTCACTATTGGTCAATTTAAATATTACAATAAATACCATTGTCTATGTACACAATACAATGATACCATATGAAGAGTTTGTGTAATTTCTGATCAGCCATTATTTTTTTGGATATATTTTCTGTCATTATAAGTTATTAAAATTAAAGTTTAATTAAATATGTTACATTGTTTCCTTCAGTGTACTTGCAATGATTTTCTTGTTATATTTTTGCTGTGTTTTATATTGGAAGTTTCTGGTTTTTCAATTTAACATAATACTCTCAGGCTGTATTTTTCTATGCTGTTGAATATTCTATGTAAGATACTGAAGTTATGTGTTTACATCGATTATCAATTTGACTGAATATATTATGTGTTGTTATTAATCATTAAATCAATGGTAAATATTTATGTGTGTGTTTTACGCTCTGTATGCTTCTGTGTTTATCATATCCTACAACAGCAATCTATGTTTCTTTAAAATTGTATCTGATGTAAATATCTTGCTTGATCACTAACTAATGTCTGTATTACAATCTAATTACTGATTCATTTGTTTCAGATCGTGTGTGAGTTTGATGAATAAATTTAATGTAAAAATTGAAATAACTTTTTGTATAAATATGATTTCAGTAATGAAGCTATCTCAGTGGTGAAGATTCTTAGGGTACTACGTGTATTGAGACCTTTAAGGGCCATAAACAGAGCTAAGGGACTGAAGGTTAGTGATTCTTTTAAGGGAGTCGATATCCATGCTAAATCAACCATTTTCCTTCTGTATATCAACATCGCACATATCTTTCTAGTATTTACACATATTGTTCAGTACTATGAGTTACACATATAGGTATGATTCTGTGAATAGAATGGTGGAAAAAAAGTTCTTAATAAATTCTTTTGCTAATTGTATTATAAAAAGTTTTTTGTGTAAATGTACAAATCATGCACAAATATGCATATTATAAAACAGTTTGATATCTATATATATTGTAGTACATGTATATTGTACACATATATTGTGGTTGTGGGCTGTGGTCCGGTGGTTAATGTGCTGGATTTGTAATGTGGAGATCCAGGTTCGAATCCTGGTAGCGGTAGGTCATACCCTTCTTTGAAAATTTGACAAATATGTCAATTTTCCTCCATATGTGGAGAATTTGCTGGCCCCTTGTGGAAAGTTAAGTTAGTGCTGGTTTGTATACAGTACAGGAAAACTGGTTGGGTGAACCGGTTGCCATATAACTGAAAAAATTGTTTAAAAAAAATGGCGTTAAACCCCAGTGACAGTAAGTCACATAAAAACAAACAAAACAAACACATATATTGTACGTGTATATAATACATATATATTGTACATGTATATTTGTACATTACAGCATGTGGTACAGTGTGTGATCGTGGCTGTGAGAACCATCTACAACATTATGTTGGTCATGTTTCTGCTGCAGTTTATGTTTGCTGTCATTGGTGTACAGTTGTTTAAAGGAACATTCTGGAAGTGTAGTGATACTTCTAAACTCTATAAAGAAGACTGCAAGTATGTGCACTTGTATTAAGCTTTGAACCTAATAAAAAAGGGGTCAACAGCCTTCTAAAACTGCAAAAGTTGCCAAATGACCCTGACTGTTAGTTAAGCGTTAAACCCCAGAGACAAAAAAAAATATATAAGTGTACCATGTATATTATACTTGTGTCATTATGTACTGTGATAAAATAATTATTTTTTCTGCATATATGTATATTTGTGTTTATTTTATCAGAGGCAACTATGTTGACTTTACAAATGGAGACATAAACAGTCCAGAACTACATGAGAGAATCTGGTCAAACAATCCACTCAACTTTGATGACGTACCAAAAGCTATGATGACTTTATTTACTGTATCAACTTTTGAAGGGTGGCCATTGTAAGCATTAACATTGTTTGATTCTACCTTGTGAAACATTTGAAAATCCTCAGGCAAACACAGACATGATTTTTTCTAGTTTAAAACTGAATTCTGCTTTCCAGAGGTTGTTTTCTTATTTCTTTTACATTTCTTTTTCCAAGTTTCTTAATTGGCATCTGGATTTTTTCAGGTTTGTCCTGATTTTTAACTATTTGTTTATCAATGTAACACAAAATTTGATTGGCTGATGCTATCCCTATTGTCCAATGAGCACCTGTTGTACATAACTAGCTTGAAATATCAATTTCACTTGACTTATGAAATCACGAGTCTTTTTATCTTCTCAGTATAATTTTCTATTTTTTTTTCAATCTTGCAAAATCATGTCTGCAAACAGACAAATCAACTAGCAATAATTATTGATGGATGAAGCATTGGTTATATACTGGCCATCATAACAAAGTAACCATCATAAAAATTCGTCTATTTTGGCCATATATACTGACTTTGAAATTTTAATGGTATACAGCAATTTTATGCTCAATAATGGATAAACAATAAACCATTACATGAAATGTTTCAGCTTTTTCCATCTCGATTACTTGCGCTTTGTCTGTTTGTTACCAACATCACTTACTGGTTACTTTCTTATGACGACCTGTATATTTGATTGTATTTACTATTTCAGATTGCTCTACATATCTATTGATTCTAATGAAGAAAGTGTTGGACCTATTCACAATGCTCGACCACCAGTGGCTATCTTCTACTTTATTTTTATCATTGTCATTGCATTCTTCATGGTGAATATCTTCGTTGGTTTTGTCATCGTCACATTTCAAAATGAAGGTGAACAAGAATACAAGAATTGTGAACTAGATAAGAATCAGGTAAATAATGCTTGCGTATGAGTTTATATGAATAGAGAATATGACAAGTGTTAGAATATTCTCTGTCATATGTCAGAGAATAATTAAGTATGCTACATGATTAGCACAATGTTATCATGACTTAGTTTCTGAAAATCTTTAACCTCAATCATTAAGTATGGTTTAAGCATGCATTATTAAGTTGATATTTAAAAACTTACATATGTATCTAAGGCCATCTTTGAGAAAACATTGGTTTGCATTTACACAACTTAAACTTTTAACTGTGGGTAGGTAGGTTGGCATATTTTTTTTTTTTTTTTAACATTATATGCCTGTATTGAAAATAAAATATGGATTTAAGAATTTCTAAAACATTTTTGGGGTCAGGGGAGTGTTGAATGAGTCTTTCACTATTTCAAACCAACAATTTTTCACATCTTGAAATTGATGTATTGTTGTCATTGTAGCTTGATCAGATTATGTTGTTTATGAGAACAAATTGTACTGACAGAGTTGTTAATATTCAATGCCATTGACATTCTTTATACGTGCAAACTTGCTTCAAATGTTGAAATTATTTTCCTTTCTACAGAGAAAATGTATAGAATTTGCATTGAAAGCCAAACCAATGAGACGTTATATACCTAAAGCAAGATGGCAGTACAAGATTTGGTGGTTTGTTACATCACAGGCATTTGAATATGGCATATTTGTTCTAATCATAGTCAATACCCTAGCACTTGCTATGAAGGTATGTGTAATCTATTTGTTGTTTCTAATTGCTGTTGTTTAAGATGAACAACAAATATTCTATTGTTCATTATTTGAGTACTTGCTAGTTTCTGTTATATGGTTGTAGGTTAGTCAATGGTGAGGTAATGAATATTCAGTTTTTATGAAAGACTTGTTGAAGAATTGAATTGGAGGCTGTAGATTGAATTGGTTGAAGTAAAAGTAAATGTTATTGTTTATGTGTGATTTGTAAATGAAAGTTACAGCATAAATTGATTCATATAATACTACTACCTTTTCTTACGGTTCTTATCTACTTTTTATATGATAATTTATGTACCATGTTGATGTATTTCAGTATCACGGACAATCAAATGCATATTCTGAAGCTTTGGATTATATGAACATGTTCTTTACCGGAGTTTTCACATTTGAGTTTATTCTCAAGTTGATGGCATTTAGATTTAAGGTTTGTGCTGTTAAATATACTATTTAATATCTATGTTTGTTCGGTATCATTTTGTATTTCCTTTTTTAAGAATCTTATCAGTGAACAAATTTCATATGCATTTTGTTAAAAAGATTGCTGAATTCTGTTTGTAAAACTGTATCTACACAATGGAGTCATTCATGTTTTATTACCGCAAATAACTTTTGTTGTGTTTCAGAATTATTTTGGTGATCCATGGAATGTGTTTGATTTTATTATCGTCCTGGGAAGTTTCATAGATATCATTTATACTGAGGTCAATGTAAGTACTTACAGTTTTATATCAACATTCATTCTCAAGGGATATTTCCATCTTCGATGTAAAAATATGTTACTGTTATCGTCACCTAACAGTGTAATAGCTGAAATAAGTATGAAAGTATAGTCTTAATCTTCTTGAACTTGTTGTCAAAATAATATTGATAATTTATTTTTATTTTTAAAATTAAACCTCTAAACTCAGTGTTGTACTTAAATTATTGTTGAAGTAAGGTTGTAATAACAATTCATGTTTGTATGTTATTGTTTTGCATCACTTTACATCATAAAAGAAGCCTTTAAGTTGATGTAGTCATACTGTTTGTGATTTGTAATTTCATTTGAAGTTGAACTAATAACTGAATGCTATTGTGTTTGGAGTGTTTGCCTCACCTTTACTACATGAACCTGTTTGAATGTTTCTCGTGGATTGGATTGTGTTCCATTGTTTTTCATACTTCTCTGAATTGAGTGCTCTCATCCTTACTGCTCTCATAAAATTCTGTATATGAATATTTACTAATATCTAAACTAACTTTGTGTATGAATCTTAGATAATATCTAAACTAACAGTAGATTCTGCCTGTCTGTCTCAGTTATTGCTTTTTAACTTGTCCTCAAAATGTTATCAATTCTATGATTGCCTTCTCAATGATTATTGGTTACTTTCACATAATATATAGTCAGTGATGATTGATTACCGCCTTGTAATGTAGTCAATAATGATTGATTGCATTCTCATGCTGCAGTCAGTAATAGTTGATTACTTTCTCATGATATAGTCAGTGATTATTGATAACTTTCTCATAATATAGTCAGTGATTATTGATTACGTTCTCATAATATAGCCAGTGATTATTGATAACCATCTTGTAATGTAGTCATGATGGTTGATTACTGTCTTGTAATGTAGTCAGTGACGGTTGATAACCATCTTGTAATGTAGTCAGTGATGGTTGATTACTGTCTTGTAATGTAGTCAGTGATGGTTGATTACCGTCTTGTAATGTAGTCAGTGATGGTTGATTACCGTCTTGTAATGTAGTCAGTGACAGTTGATAACTTTCTCATAGTGAGTCTGTAGTAGTTAACAAGTTTGAATATTATAATCAAATAGGTATTGAGGGTTCTTATTCGATAGATTTAAACCTGTTGTGCATTGAATTCAAGAACAGATGTTTAAATGATTTATTTTCTACATGCTGCGTTTAATCTAACAGAGACCAGAGGTTTGTCGTTTTGTTTGCATGGCAGTGTTTAAGACATGCATGGCAAAACTCTCACCTTGCATGATTATATGTACCCCACCCATTTATTAACTGTATTATAATACATTATATGAGCACAATAAAAAGATAATTAATAACTAATGCATTATGCATGTAAGTTTTGTGCCTAATTTTACAGGCTGTTGACCATGGAGTTATCTTGCTATCATGGTATTTCATCTACTTAATGCTTTATGTCAAGTCCCATTTTTACTTACAGACAAAGACTGATGCATGTGACCATAATTCCATGTCATGGAATTTAGGGGGGGGAAGGATATGAAAAGATTTTGAATACCTAAAACTTGTGATCATTGGATCCATTTTCATAAAGGATGGCTATAAAAAATCGTCATTAAAATTTTCCTTCATCGAATATGAATTTAAATTGTTAATGAGTGATACAATCTTTATATTTTTACATTACTGTCAAACTTTTACTTTCGGAAAAACACATCAGTTGTTATATTGTTCTTGGGAACTGACCAAAGGGTGAAAGTTTTCCAGCATGTGCCAGAATGTCCATTTTTAGAGGTCAGAAACACACTGAATTTTATTGTTTCCAAGTCACTAAACTTACATTTTCTGGTTTTTCAAAATTTTCAACTTTCACCTATGAATGCAAAATGTCAGTAGAAAGTGTGTAGAAGTGTGTTGGAAAAGTTGCCAGCTGTTGATGTGACATTAAGCCCCAGAGAAAAAACATATGAAACATATAAAAATGCAAGTGTTTTAAAACGTTACTACATATATGTGGATTTGATGTGGCTGGTTGTTTTGTTGTTACGGTACGAACAATTTAATTGAATCCTTGACAATGTATTAATTTCATAATTGTAATTCAAAAGAAACAATGTTTGTAGGCAAGAATCCATACAATATGACATCTTGGCAAAAAATAGAATTGAATCTTACTGATTTAATTAGATTCCTTCCGATACATGATGATGAACTGCCCAGCTTTCATGTGTATAGTACTGCTTTTGTGATATGTGTATGATTATATTGTGGTCTTTCTTTATACCCATACACTGTATGTATGCTTGTATTGTCATCCAATACCCAAAGTAAGCAATGTTTTATTATAAACTATTTCTTGGTATATCTTGGATATTTCATTGTTGTTTACAAAATTAAGTTATGTACAAGTTATACAGCTGATTTTCAATTATCAGTTAAGTTTACAAATGATTTGAACATCTTAGTTGAATTACCAAACAATAAAAAATATAAAGGCATTATTTTTACAAAAATGATTTTGTATTTATCATTGAATCAACATATTCTTAGTTTCATTCTTGTATATGCAATTATCTCACAGTTAAAATGATACAAGTGGATTTTATGTTTAATTCAATCACTGCGCAAAATTTTTCTTTAAAAGAAAAAGATTTCATTACATGTTTATTGTATATTGTAATGTTTTTTGTTTTCAACTTCGCTTCAATACATCACCATAGCTGCTGAATGTCACTTTAATATTAATTAATGGTTTTGGAATATCAGTACTTCTTGCCTTGACTCTGTGCAACAAAGCTTTACTTTGTTGATCTGTATGAGCTTCACTGGACTTGCATTTGTTTGACATTTTTCGAACATTTTTATGACGGTAGATTTTACCTATCAACATGTTGTATTGTATTTGGCATGTATAATTCTTGCAATGTACTCTATTTTCTATAGTGAATTGTTCAGTTTTGGTTAATGAATAAATAACTAATGCTAAAATTTTATAATTCTGAATGTTGTGGATTTTATAAATCTGGTTTCAGACTGGATCTAGTATCATCAGTATTAATTTCTTCCGACTATTCCGTGTGATGAGACTTGTCAAGTTGCTCAGTAGAGGAGAAGGTATACGTACACTTCTCTGGACATTTATCAAGTCCTTCCAGGTATTTTTATATCTTTTTTATATTTTGTGTATATTTTACGTTGTTATGGAGATGTGTATATATTTATTTCCAGAGTGGTACCCAAATCATTAGCATTAATTTCTTCCGGCTGTTCCGTGTAATGAGGTTTGTTAAACTGCTGAGCCGGGGTGAAGGTATAAGAACTCTTCTGTGGACTTTCATTAAGTCATTTCAGGTATATTCGTTACAACATGCATGCGCTGTTGGAGGTTTCATTTATCCCACAGTATTAGGCATGAGGTGGTGTTTTTTATACCATATACACCAGACATTATAAACAGATGCTTTAAAGTTGCTATTAAGCATATAATCAAGAATGATTTGATTTTGTGTCACACATTTTTGATGAGTCTGTCTTACTGATGAATCCTTCTTATGCTATGTTCCTCTCTAATCTGACGATCATTTTCCTACCTCTCCCAGAATTACGAGTCTTTATGCTTTATCTAAACTCCCAAATTTACTCAGATAAATCATATATGTATGCATTATCTTCTCCTTTCAATTTTCCTTGCCTTGCCAAGTTTAAATGTTACATCACAAACCATGACATGATGCCATCAACCTTGAAATGATGTCATCAGGACATTATGTGATGTCATTAATTGTGGTACGATGTCATGGAGACATTGTGTGATGCAATCAACCATTGTTTGATGTCATCAGGTCATTGTGCTATGTCACTATTCATAATGTGATGTCATCAAAACATTGTGTTAACTAGTTTTCTATCCATAAAATATTTGTAAATATGCCCTAATTGCAGTCTTATCATGGTTTTTTATAAATGGTGTTGCTGTGAAGTTCCCTTAACAATAAAATTTTCAATTATTATATTATGAGATGTTCTCTTGTCACCAATGTTGCACTCTCACATTTTTGTAATACTTTAAGTTACTGTGTTTTGAAATGAATTCACATTGACTTTTCACTATGTCTGTCCACTGACTGATACACATGGAGAGAGACTAATTTTTAATACCAGCATATGATAGGATCATGTATACCATTTTCTTCTTGATTTATGTATGCAGAAAGTATTTACTTGTACAAATTTATAGTTAACAGTCACTGGATGTAGACACTTGTTTATGTTTATATTTGACAATGGTTCTATGATAGTGTTTGATATGGCCAGAAAAAAATAGTCTTATTTCCAGTTATCTTACCAAACCTATGTTTTCTAAAACTCCAACCCTAAAATTTCCAAAAGCAAAATCCGAAGTGCAAAAATATTTGGGGACGGATTGTGCCTCCAAAGTACAAAAGACGCATCTAGAAAAAAATTAGTGGAGTTTTGTGACCTACCTAACCTAATTTTTTGGTCAAGTTACTGGAAACACTACTATTTTTTTCTGGCCTAATACAGAGTTTGTATGAGTCTTTCCTGGAAATAAATTCTTGTCCAGTCTTAAATTATATCTGTTAAACATTTTGTTTTAAATATGAGTGTAGGGATCAGTCTAAAAATGCAGTCTTGTGATTGGTCAAGAGTTCTTACATTGGTTTACTTGCTCACTTTTATGAACACCGACCAGGATCTACCTCATATTCAAAATTTGTCATTTTCTGTATGGGAAGACTCATACTTGCGGATTGCATACATTTACATGCAAACTAGCCTGCTGTACAATTGCTCTATGTGATCAGTTATTTGTTTTATATGTGAATTTATTAATTAAGTTACAAGTATCCATTCATTTATACAAATAATCTTTGAATCAATAAAACTGTTATACATTGATTTCATATGTAATTAATGAAAACATTATTTGAGTTGCTACACTTTAATACCTATGTGTTCTGTATGTTAAATAGATTTATGAAATTCCTTTCTGTTGTCTGTTATAGATCCTTATTAAACTACTCTCTATTTGATATGTTTATCATGTGCCATGTATATTCATAGTGGTCCTTAATAGAAAGGGTCATTGCAAGAAGGTATCTATCTCCTTCTTTGTCAAAATGTAGACAGGGCCCTTCTTGCACTCACCCCTTCATTTATTTCACTCCAAGTATTTGTAAGGGTAAGTATGAAAATTTTGCCTAGAGATTGAATAAAATGGAATCTTGTTGGCAACCAGCATCTTTTTCCCATATATGTGTACTAGTGGATGCAGGTGGAAACCAGTTTAGTTATTCATTGATATTATCAGTGAAAATGCTAAAAACTGAAAATGTGCTGAAAAAGGATAAAAGTATTGGTATACAGTCAAACCTGTCAGCAAAGGCCATCCTTGGGAAAGACAAAATGTGGCTTTTATTGATAGATGGTCTTAATTCAGAAGTCAGTTTGTCCAAAATAATCAATAATGGTTTTTCAAAGAATGGCCTTTATGCACAGGGTGGTCTTTATTTGGAGGTGACTGCAAACACAGGTTTGACTGTACATAGACTAGTTATAAGTTGTTTAATAATGGTTACCAATAATTGCTGATGTTTGTGTAAGCAAACTTTGATACTCAAGTTGAGCTTCTGCCAGTGTTGATTCCATTTATTGCCTTTGCAGGTTGGTAACTTCATAATATTTGTTCCAGTTTCAGACTGATGTAATGACACATTTCACAATACATGGGATGGTAGATCTGTATACATTTTTGCTGATCATACATTGTTGTTGTTTTTACAGGCTCTGCCATATGTTGCTTTGTTGATCGTAATGTTGTTCTTCGTTTACGCTGTAATTGGCATGCAAGTGTTTGGTCGTATCGCAATTGATGATGATACGCCAATACATCGTAACAACAACTTCCAGTCATTTTTACAAGCGTTGCTTGTACTGTTCAGGTATGGTAATTATGCATAAAAATACAGGAAAACTTCGATAATGAGACCACCTACTGGATCTGAAATGTGGTCGTAATAAGGAGGTGGTGTCATTATTAAGTTTTATTATAGGGAGTTATCGAAAGCCTGTCTGAAAATAAGTGATCATTATAAAAAGGTGGTTGTAATTTTGAGGTGGTCACTATTTGAGGTTTTACTGTAGTTTTGGTTGGTTAAAGTTTGTTTACAGTTAGTTGATATGGGACTAATACCAGACTTGATTTGACTGAAGGGAACCAATCAAAAAGTAAATATTAAAGGGAGGCTAGTATCAAATGGCAGTAAAAAGGAAAAGTTATTGTTCAAATGTGACCCCTGTGTAGCTAGTCTCTCTTAGAGCTAGCCAACAAAGATGATTACTTTAATAGAATAATCTACATTTCATACTTTGAGATACCTATTTATAATTAATTTAGTAGTTTGGATTTTGTTATTAGATACGTAATGTTAAAAAAAAATAGGATCAGTTAAATACCTGGAAACATGGTTATTTTTTGTCTGGCCTTGTACTGTAATGATATTAGGTTATCAACAATATGTTGTGTATACAATTGTCATTTAGATTTTTCCAGTATATAATTTAAATGAAGAATTATAGTGTCATCGAAAGCCTTATTTGATCTCTATTCTTCTGTTAGGAAAACTGTACCATACATTGCTTCATCCAAATAATCTATATATAAAATATTATTGCAGATCTGCAACTGGTGAAGCTTGGCAGGAGATTATGTTGGCTTGTATTTATGATAAGGATTCTGTGAAATGTGATCCTAAAGCTGAGAACAAAGATTCAGATTCCTGTGGAAACAGTTTTGCCTTCATTTATTTTATATCATTCTACATAATTTGCTCATTCTTGGTAAGTGCTGGTTTTACCATGCAGAACAAGCCATAGGGGCTGCTATGGTTGAGTGGTTTTGGTCTCTGGCTAGTAATCACTAGACCCTGACCTCTGTGTGTTTGAATCCTATGCAGGACAAAATTTCGCATGTGTGAAAGCTGTCCAGCTAGCTTATGGAAGGTCTGTGGTTCTACCCAGGTTTACACCTGTGGTCTTCCTCCAAGGTTAAAGCAGGAAAGTCGCCAAATGATCCTGGTTGTTGGTGCGACATTGAGCCCCTGTGATGGAAAAAGATCAAGAATTTTCCTCACTTTTAAGACAAGGTCATTGTATCTTTAAAGTTATATTTCTTCTCCAAATATGCATCATTGAATAATTATATGACATATGTTGTGTGAAATATGAAAAAAAATGAATAAACAGCATCATTAAACTTTTAATCAGTTGCTTCAGAGGACAACTGTAGTAAGTATTAATATAGAAGGCCTCCTTGATCAGGTGGTTATAGTCACTGACTAGCAAATGGAGATGTACGTGAGAAATCTGTCTAGCAAGCTTATGGAAGGTCAATGGTTCAGTATGCCATGGGTCTTTCCATCATTAAAGCTGCAAAAGTCGCCTGACCTGTCTGGTTGTTGAATGTTATACTGTTATAATATTATATATTGAAAAATAAACCAAAGGGAAACAACTGTGTTAGGTTTAAATGTTTCAAAGGGAGACAATTCTTGTCTATTTACTGTTACAGATTATCAACTTGTTTGTTGCTGTCATCATGGACAACTTCGATTACCTGACAAGAGATTGGTCAATTCTAGGACCTCATCATTTAGATGAGTTTGTACGTCTCTGGTCAGAATATGATCCGGAAGCCAAGTTAGTAATTTTATTTATTAGTTATGTTTACTAATATTATATCTAATTACTTATTTCATATTAGTTATTATATAAACTTCCACAACTTAGGCCATCCTTAAATAATGTTGGTTTGCAGTTGCAATTTTAGCAGCTGGAATGAAGAACAAAAAAATATTTTCCATCAAAATTGCTATAATACTTTGGGTTGGGGATTTTGAATAAGTAAGTCAAATAACTGCTGACCAAGAATTGTTTTAAGGTGTTGGTAACTTTGTAGATTGTTTTGTGGGTCACGCTCTCATACTTTAATCTAACGTTAGAAATTTTGAAGTTATAGAAGCATTTTAGCTTTGATGGAATTCCCCGCAGTCTATGAATGGCCCACTTTGTTTACACTATAATATCTGTAAATTCATTCACTGTTAGTCTGGCACAGATACACAGGTTAAACTATCTATTAAGTATATCTTATTTGTCTTAAAAGCATGTTTGTGAAATACTTGCTTGAAAAGAACTGATACATGCGTGTTTGTTGTGTTTCAGGGGTCGTATAAAACATTTAGATGTGGTGACATTGCTAAGAAAGATTTCACCTCCTTTAGGCTTTGGTAAATTATGTCCTCATAGGATCGCATGTAAGGTAAGTCATAGTTATTAACCAGCATACTTGATAAGTATATTTTATTTAGATTCAGAATAATCTAAACAAACTCGTTGTTTATGTGTACATGTATATATATATATATATATTCATTTCTTCATAGTTATGTATATAATAAGCAGCTGTGTTATAAATGTAAAAATCTATGCCATTTTTATTTTATGTCATATAACTTTTTTTAATTTATTCTACACTAGTTTTGCATTGATACATTTCTTCTTTTTACCATCTTGTTTACAGTTACTTAAACAAAAAATAAGATCTGGAGCTCGCATTTTTATTTCGATTTTTTTTTCATTACATACCTTTTTGTCCTTTCAATATACAATTTGTCCCCCAAATATTTTCATACTTTGGATTTTGCTGTTAGAAACCTGATGGTTAGTGCCAAAATATGAGTCAGTCTGGTATCCATAAACATGACTATTTTCTGGCCTAATAAAAAAAGAACTTCAGTGTCCCCCATTACACTTCTAATAATTAAGACTTTATGCTTTTTTCTATTGAACAGAGATTGGTCAGTATGAATATGCCTTTGAATAGTGATGGTACCGTAATGTTTAATGCGACGTTATTTGCACTGGTGCGGACATCACTAAAGATAAAAGTAGAAGGGAATATAGATCAAGCGAATATGGAACTAAGGGAGGTAATCCTGAAAATCTGGAAGCGAACGAGTATAAAACTTCTAGATCAGGTTGTCCCCCCTGCAGGTTAGTATATTATAACATTAAAATGTGTGAACAAAGGTAAATGAAAAATAATAATGGAAGAAGTGTTCATTTCTAAGAATTATTATTTTGATAAAATGACAATGTGTTCATACATTGTGGTGATACTACATGTATGGTAAGAGAGACTGTCTTCCCTTTGGATTTCTGTTAAATTCAAAATATATACAAGCATGTTTTATTGTATGAATAAACATTGACTTCTAGTTAAGCGCGTCTCTGGTGTAAGATATGTGGCTGTTAAAGTGTTAAGTGTTATTTTCATATATACTATTCATACTATACTTTATATACTATTGAGATATATAAGAAACTTGTGTGTTTGTTTCAGGTGATGACGATGTTACTGTGGGTAAATTCTATGCAACGTTCCTTATACAAGATTATTTCAGAAGATTTAAGAAAAGGAAGGAACAGATGCAGAAAATACAGAAAGGACAAGAACATACAAATGCTTTACAGGTAATGTTTTATTTACTGATCTTAATACAGTCTAACCTGTGTTTGCAGTCACCTCTTAATAAAGACCACTATGTAAATAAAGGCCATTCTTTAAAAAAACTCACTGATTATTTACAACAAATTGACATCCAAATAAAGGCCACCTGTCAATAAAGGCCATGTTTTGTCTTTCCCAAGGGTGGCCTTTGTTTGACTATAATCTTACTTACTCTACCGGGGTTTAACACTCCACCAACAGCCAGGGTCATTTGGCAAGTTTTCCTGAATGACCACAGGTGTACTCCTGTAGAACCACCTACCTTCTATAAGGTAGCTGGACAGCTTCCACTTATGTGAAATTTGTGTGGTCCTAGGTGGGATTCAAATTGACAGTGTTTAAGGTCTAGTGATTAATTAGTCAAAGACCATAACCTCTCAAAGCCCCCTCATAATAATCTAATTATAGTTCATAAAATTATTTGATGATAGTAGTTGTCTTAAGTATTATTTTGTTTATTTTGTCATAAATTTGTATAAAAGTCATTCTTGAAATTATATAATTTTTAAACATGTGTATAAGTCTTTAATACAATCCTATGATGTTAACATAAATGTAATTACAATAAATACTATGTATCTTGTTGTATTATGATAGGCTGGTTTACGTGCTGTACATGATCTGGGTCCAGAGATACGCCGTGCTATATCTGGTAACTTGGGTGAAGAGGAATTCCCAGATAAAGATGTAGAAGAACCTATGCACAGGGTATGTTATGTAACAGTATTTTTTGTGTAAAAAATGAATTTTAACACAATTTTTGTGTGAAAATGTATTGCCAAAACAAGTGTGTTCAATTAATATTCCTGAAGAACTGTTCTGGAGTAATTGAGTAAAGTCATGTGCATAAAATTTGAAAACTCCAGTCAAAAATGTTTCTTTGGTTTGGGATTTTCGTTGGAAATTGGGAAAAATTGTTGCTAATTTAGTTTGGGAAAGCGTCCATGTACTTGTTCATATTATATAAGTAGAAAATCCCTGCGTTACTATGACTTATTCTGCTGGTTTTTGTATATTACAGAGAAACCACAGCCTGTTCGGTAGTGTGATGAATGCTCTCACCGGTACTGTGAAAACTGGCTTACCATTCACTACAAGAACACAATCTTTGTTCATCAACCATACACAAACTCCAGCACCCATTGTGTCACCTACCAACTCATTCCATGGTTCTCATACCAAACCATCTCCGAGAAATTCCATTAATGGTAAAATATCGCCGTCTGAGTCAACAAATCATATAGGTAGCGATCGTCTAAATGTAGATTTAAACAATGCTATAAATAGATCACCATTAACCAATCGTGTGCTTCCAGCAGCACAGCCTTTATCTGATGAATCACGACGCTCCAGTAGAGCCACAAGGTATGGTTTTATTATTTCTTGCAGAATATCATCATGGTTCATTAATTATTTTATTGGCTCTTGTTGAAATTTTACCGTTCTTAATCAATCTGACTGTGTTACATATATGTGTTATTATAATTGTTTTCTTTGGTACGAGATATGATACTTTGTACAGTACATTATGTAAGATCAAGTTGTCAACGATATGATGGTGTATTGTACAATATTTAGGGGTTTGTATTGCATTTTATATTACAAACTTGAGGTATTCAAGCATTCAAAATGAATATTTTGATATCATAAATCTCATGTATCACCAATTCTTTCATATGTAAAACATTTATATATTAATTTAAGTTCCTGGTATGTTAGAATTTGTTGAAATTGTACCTTATAGTGTTCAAACTCAAAATCTGAAATGTGGCCCTTGTTGCTGACATGTAAAACAGATGTGTGTTGACACCACTCTGCAGATCTCTAGCTTAACACATTATTTACAGTGAGGGATCATTCCATGACGTAGATGAGGGAAGTGAAGAAGGTTCGGTCGTATCTTTAGAAGATTCAGACACTCGCTGGGCACACTCTAATTCTGTTGGTTTCCCACCTAACCACACCCACAATAATATTCAAGACGTAAACAAACAACCTATATATGTGTATAGAGAGTAAGTATCTCGCTCATCAGTCACCTCATATAATGTTTCATTTCTTGCAATGTAATATTTACTCTTCATTAACAACCAGACAGCTACGCTATTCTTTATTACATCATTAAATTGTTTTCTGTGTTAACTCGCCAGTTTTTCTATGCACAGTTTGCCACAAGAGGACAGTGACTATGAGAGAGATCATACCCCACCCACTCCTCCACCAAGAAAGTTATCTCGTAAAGGCGTAGCATACAGACTAGGTTGTATAGGCAAACAAGGCAGTGATGAAAATCCACTGATGCGTCGTGTCGGTGAACCACTTAAGTTGACACATTCGCAGGTAAATAATGTAGGTATTACAAATTCTATTGAATGAGATATACTGTATATTATGAGCACCATCATATCACTGTATATTGTGTGAAATAATCGTGGTAAGTAAGGCCATCCTTAATATAATGTTGGTTTGCGGTTACACGTCTGAAAGTTTTAATAGTGGGTAGGTTGATACGAAGTTTTTTATTTGTTAACATTATATGCTTATACTGAAAACAAAAAGCTGAAAATAAAAAAGATCAAAATTAATATTTTTAGTCAAAATCAATAAAATACTTTTTTGGGTCTGGAAGTTTGTTTAATGTGTTTGTCATATAACTGCAAACTTGCAATTTGTAAAGGATGGCTTAATTATTGGAACCCAGAGTTTACCAAATTTATCTGACCATCTGACTTGATGAATGAACATTCATTCTGAACTGTAAAAAATTGACATAAGAATATTTTTGAGTTTTTTTTTGTCAGACTTTATTTGGAGAAATCTGGAAAATTGCACTATATTTTTTATAAAGTATCACTTTGTTTTCATATCTTAAACATGACTTTTAATGTCATAATTGGTGAACTTTAAGTGCACCTTAATGTTAACACATAAACAGAAATGATTTTAACTTTGTATGCAGTGTTTTGACGAATTATTATCTGAGTGTCATTTTTTTCAAAGTATAAGTTAAACAAAATGGTAAAAGTCTGAAATACTGATTAATTGTTTTATGAACACATTTTTACCTATTTTGTTTTGCTTCACTCAGTTTCTGTTTTCTCATATATGAATTTTGCTGAATTTATTGCACAATTATATTTTTATGTATACTAATTTTTTTTTCTCTTTAAGATTTAGTAATTTGACTAAATGTATTTCGTAAGATTCAACATTTTAATTGAAATTTCAGAATCATGTGTGTAAAAGTATTGAATTTACTGTAACTTATATTTTTCTACCAGACTTATTCAAAGTTGAACCATATTTACCAGAAAAGTTGATATCAGATTTTAAATACTAATATTTCAAATGTTTGTGTAAGGCCAGAAAAAATTGGTTTGGTTACAGTTACCAGACTGACCCTATGTTTTGGCATTGACCCTAAAATTTCTAACTACAAAATCTTAAATACAAATATAATTAGAGATATACAGTACCTCATAGTCCCAAAAAAGGTGTTAAGGGAAAGAAAATGAGAAAGGAAAAGTTTCAAATTTACCTGCTCTAATTGTTTTGGTCAAGTAACTATAAACATGACTATATTTATTTCTAGCCTAAGATTTATGAAAACAAAATATTTGTACATACTTTTGTCATGAATGTTTAACAGTGACTACTATGTTTATTCAGGCCATGGCTGTGGCTGGTTTGACTCCTGAAGGACGACACAGAGAGATAGATTATCCTAACATACAGCGGACACCTATGTCCTCACCAAACCGGGTGAGATCATCCTACACTCAGCCAGGTACACATATATATTTATAATCCATGGATGAAAATTTTCCAGCATGGGACATAATTTCTTTTATTATGCCCTGTCAACTAATGATGTGCAGGCATATAGCTATTACCTTCTTATCACACGTCTGGACTGCACAGGATTTTATTGTTTCCGTGGCACTGAGCTTAAATTTTCCAGTTTTTCAAAATTTTCAACTTTCACTGATGATTATTTATGATCTACACCATACTTCCAATAATCTAGCTGTAGTCAGGGATATAGTGATGGTGATAATGTTTACAATCTTTTGGTATGCATTGGCTTACTCTGGTGGTATGGAATTGGCAGAGATGAGCTGAATGTTTTTACAATCTTTAGTGATTTGTAATGTAGACATAGATAGATAAACAGAAAGTTGCATCCAATATGTACAGTGTACTCTATATTTTGAAAATAAGTATCACTTAGAAAATATTATCAAGTTTGTTTACCAAGAACTTATATTGTTCAATGATGTGAATATTCTGTCCTTCCTATTTAATTGTTGCTTTCATGTATGATAACCTCTTGTGAAATTAGAATGTTATCTGTTTCAAGATACTTGTACAGTTGTGAGTTATGAATCTCACAGAATTCATAAATACTACATTGAGGTTCACTAATGACTCATTGTTTTAACCCTCTGCCTCATGACACCCCCCCCCTTCTGAAGCAGACTACTTCGAAAAACATAGTGGCAAAAGGAGCCATTACTTATAATGAGTAATGGCCTCTTTTGTCACAATGTTTTCCACTCTGTCTGAGAGAAATCACCCAATTTTCTTCAATGAATTGATGTTTTATGTATTAGCTTTGAATTTGGAAGAGTCCAAAATATGCTTATTAAGCAAAGGGTTAAGTCTAGAAATTCTTAAGTAATTTTCTTTTTGGGGGGGTCCTCAAACATGTTTCAGAATTGCTTTTTGATACTTAAATTGTATTTTGAACAAGAAAGGAATGGTAGGATTTATTATTTATATCATTTACATCAAGTACTACAGAAATGTTTTTTTAACCAAATTCATCTCAACAAGATTTGACTGTAAGTCATTCAGGTACAGAATATTGTAAACAAATAATGTAAACAAACATTGTTTACTGGATTCCTAGTACAAATTGGTGCGCAAAAACATTGTTTACCTACATAACTTCTCCTGAACTGATAAACAACAGTGCAGGTTTTATATGAAAGAATGTCTGTGTTCTAACTTAGTTGTTATTAATCGCTAGTTTTGAAGTACAAATACATCATCTGTACTTTCATTACTGTCTGTTACTAAGGCTACCTTGTCAAAGTTGATTTTTTATATTTACAATTTGCTATACTGTGTACTACTGAATGAAAGGGAGTTATAACATACCACACCCACTTCATGCTGGGTTGTGTTATTCATAGATACTTCAGATTTTTAGTTTGTAACTAATATATTCTGTTTGGTGTCTAACCATTTTCGATTGAAGATGAATAACAATTTATTAATAATTCATGTTTATTAACTTCCAAATCTATTAACATGTGTACCTTCTGCCATGTTGTTTTGGTCCATGTCATATTATTATTTTTTCAAAAATTTGAAAAAGGTACCATTACTAACTGTTTTGGGATTGTTTTGCACTTAATATTTTTAACACTAATACAGACAAGACTTTTGTATGCTCCTATACTACATTAATTCACAAATATGTGTCAACAGAATGAAAATCTGTCAATTTTGTTTATAGAGCAATTTCTGTATTCATGAATGGTTATGAAAATGCATTACAGAAATTGATGCTTTCAGTTTGTTACAGTTATGGACAAACTGTTCTTAAGTTAATTGTAAAATCATTTGTGTAAAATTAAAACTTTTTAGTCAAAGATTTGTCTTTTGTTTGGGATTATTCTCCGAAATTCGGAAAAATTGGGAATGAGTTGGTTTACTGGTACCTATTATGTAAGGTAAAAATATCCCTGATATGATGTACAGTCAAACCTGTGTTTGCAGCCACCTCCAAATAAAGGCCACCTTGTGAGTAAAAGCCATTCCTTGAAGAACCATCATTGATTATTAAGTGTATATCAACCACTGAATAAAGGCCGTCTGTCAATATTTTATCTTTCTTGTGGTGGTATTTGTTCACAGGTTTGACTGTAGTATTGTTTACTAATACACTAACACATGTTGCTAACTGCATGTATTGTTTACAGTGCATCCATTTCTACATTTCAACCGTTCCAAATCCATTGTTGAAGGTAATGTAGACCCCGAACCCAGACAACAACAACAGCGTCATAGTGACGTTACATTACCCGTGGATGGATTACAACATCGAGGTGAGAGAGGGGACCACTTTGTATACCTACACAGAGATTACAAGATCTACATGGTGCTGGTAGTGGAGAGAGTCTGGTAGAACACGTAAGTCTTCATTTAGTCTTTCAGGCCCTCCTTAAAAAATGTTGGTGTGCAGTTACATGACCCAAACTTTTAACAGTGGGTAGGTAGGTGGTTAGGCTGGAATAAAGGTCAAAATGATTTTTGTCAAAATTGCTAAAAATTTTTGAGTCAGAATTTTTTTAATGTGTCATGTAACTCTGAAAACGAACATTTTTTAGCATCACTTTATCTGATCTCTCTTTTCTGTTGTGGAAATGAACTGCTATCTGGTAAACAATTATATCTTTATCTTTGCATGAAGATGAGAAACTATTTGTATTATCTTACTGATGCTATCAGTTACAACTCACAGTCTTGATTTTCAAATATCTCGTGTGATGAAGCTATTTTATGGAAGGCCAGTGGTTCTACCAAGATGTATGCCTGGGGTCTTCTTTTACTGTTAAAGCAAGTGAAGTTACCAAATGACCCTAGCCGTTAAACCCTAGTATGCTTATAGATAGGTTGGGTATATTTGTTCCATGATTTCACTGTGTGTACAGTACTTTTCATATACAGTTTACATGTTCCAGGTTATACAAAGTGAAGGATTAGGACGTTGGGTAAATGTTGAAGCTTTAAAACGTGAGATAGTGGAAGCGGGAGATATGACCCAAGAACAGTTAGATTTAGCGGCCTTTCACCTTATGCGGGATCGCAAGTCTGGCACCTTGCAGGGACCTTACTATGAACACTTGGGTGGGATTCGTGCTCATGAAATGAAAGACTATCATCAGTATTCTGCCCAGGATGACTTAAGGCATAGACAGGGCTATAGTGAAGATTTAGATCCAAGAGACAATTCTAAAATGGTATATGTCACCACATTGTAGCAGTAGTTTGATGTTTGAATTTGAGTCTGTTTAAATATTTGTGCATGTCTCGAAGTGTGACTCGCCTTCTTGAATGGAATGTGTAACCAAGACTTTTTGATTCTACTAACTTAAGATGCTAACTGACATTAGTGTCTGTAGAATGTGTATTATAACTAACAGTCTTTCAGGGGTAATGTCCTCGGGGACCTAATTTAGGGGTCAACAGTAAAGGTATTGCCTGTGTACAGATTTTGTTACTTTTTATTAATATGTTAATTCATAGCATTATGTGACTTATATTTGCTATAAATAACATGTTTTATTCTCTTATGTGACATGGGGTAAACATTCTCTCATCTGTGTTGTTTTCTGTTGTGTCAGTTTACCGGTACTTGGAAGTTCATTGTTAAAATGATTGTACTAGACTTTAAATGGAGATGGTTGTATGGAACTTTGTTTGTTGTACCAGACTTTAAATCTTATCTGACAGTAAAGTGCTTCGATTGTTAATTAGTTGTACAGGACATTAGATAATGCAAAATCTTATCAGACGTTATTGTAACATTATTGTACCGGACAAGATTGTTACATTATTGAACCGGATTCTGATCATTGCATTTTTGTACCAGACTTTGATTGTTGCATTGTTGTACCAGACTTTGATTGTTACATTGTTGGACTGGACTTTGATTGTTACAAAGTTGGTCTGGATAGAATTTCTGTAATTCTAGTTTTCTGATACATTTTGACACTGTCATCCTCAGCATGTGTCTGAACATGCAGAGATTTGTACATTAATTCACTTTATCCCTTACTCCTCTGCATGACATACTTATCTATAGATATTGCCCTAATCATGTATTTCTCAACATTTAACATTATACATGTCAGGCTTATCTCTCCATCGGAACTGTATGCCAGATTATGTATTATGATGTAAAATACTAACTTTTATCTTCTTTTTAATTGTTCATGGTTTTGCATTATTTTTGTACAAATTTCTTTTTTGTATGAAATTCCTTCTGGCTCATTTCTCCGCATAATGATGATATTGTTGTCGTGATTATCACCGTCTAACGTTAATTATTGATCACCTCTTTTTTGTACATGATATTTCATGGAAGATATTTTCATTATTTGTGTTACGTTATTGAAACCATGTTGACATGGTTGCTATGGTAACAGCATATAATGCGTAGGAACCATAGTGACAAACCAGCTGGACTGGTGCCTACTGTATATATGTTAAATTAATTATGTACATAAACATATAATTATACTAAGTGAATGTTTTTTTACAATAAATGTTATAGTTGACATATTTCCAGTTGTTCGCTAGTTGTGGAAATTTTAGGATCATTGTTGGATAAATAACTTGCATATAGTAAAAGAATGTTTTATTCTTTTAACAAATTGTTAAATCGCTGACAGATTTGGAAAATATTTGTTGACTAATGTACAAAAAATAAATCCATCTCTATTTATCAAAGTACTGCATAGTGCGATCAGTATTGTCCTACAACATTTCATCATTCTCCTATATGAATTTCATTAGGCCACTGTTCATTGATTCTAGTTTCTTAGACCCACAGAAATTTACTTTGACAACCCCCCCCAAAAAAAAAATTAACGAAGAATGGCTAAAAAACAAGCATGTAAGTCATAAGTGTGTCACTATTTTATTGTTTGGCAAAATGGCTTCACAGAAATTGCATTTTTTTCCCTCCTGTCTGATTTTTGGCAATTCTGAGAAACATAAGATAAAAAAACAGTGGCCTTACAGTCTGTTCCTATGTATAGATACAGCAGCTAACAGAATATTTAGTACCCCGTGTGTGATAATTTTGTGTCTGTTAATTTTGCTGCAATGAATGTTTGGAAATGTTTTGAATTGGTATTAAATACATGTATTACTATACTAACAATTAAGCCTCTGTACTCCTATGTTAAAATATGGTACTTCTACTTACCGACATTTTACTAATTCTTCTATGTGTAATTTGCTGTTTGTTGTCTTGACTTGGAGGTTGTATATCTGTATTAAAATCAAGAAGTATTTAATGATAATTGACGTTTATTTCTCAAATCTTTAAAATTAGGATTTATTTTGTTTTAATGCGAATTTGGCTTTTTGAATTATCAGCTTTTATTTTTCTGTTAGTATTCTTAACTTACTAGAAATAACACATAACAATCCAGTCTTCTTTGAAAAATAGTTGGTTTGTAGTTATTTGACTCATTAAACAATTCCCCAACCTATAATTTCTTTTTACCAATTTTGACAATTTTTTTATTCCAGCTTATCATTTCCAGTACAAGCATATCATTACCAAAAAAAAATTCCTACCTATTTATCTAAGTTTATGTGGCATAACTGTAAAACCAACATTTTTTTAAGGATGGCCACAGCCAAAATACTTAGAGAATATAATGTCTTGTTTGAATTTGGCTATGATGGTTTAATGCAAAGTAATCATGATTTCAGTAAAGTTATTCAACCTCTATCTCATATTCTGTATTGTATGAAACTATGTTTGTACTTTTGAGTTAAGGAGTTCTGTAAAACATATTTAGATATATTCATTCCCCTGATACATAACTTGTGTTAACTTATCTATGAACTGATGCATGTTTTGCTCTATTTTTGTATAAGATAATTCATCAACTTTTAGCACATAATTTCTACTCCTCATCCTGTGCTGATCTCTGTAGATGTGTTTGTAACATAATCTTACTCGTTGAAATAACTCAAATCTTGTGATATTTTTATTCACTTGAACTCTCATAATGTCATTCTTTAATTTCTAAATTCAATATTCTTTTCAAAATTATGTAAAATGAAATGATTAATTTCAGTAAAATCAATTCTTTACAAGATTAATTTATGTTTTTAGAAGATTAGTATGTCTTGTAATGAGATGTTTCCATATTTTATTTCTTGTGTTCACGCTGTGTTAACCAACTTCAATTGTAGGCTTACAGATCAAGTGCCCCACCATATTCTCATGAAAATGTTTGAGATACAGATGTGAAAACCCTGTTAACCATTCCACAATCAATGTAATACTACTGGCTCTCTTGGTCCAACAGTATGTGACAAATTTCTGTCAGTGTGTATGTCTCATATCCAGTTTGTATGGAATGACATAAATTATACAATGACATAGATACAAGATGTTCTACATCTACAGAGTAGGTGCTGCAGTAGTGTACAGTCATTGAACATCGTGACCAAGGAAATCATCCTGTCTATTAGTTCCTGCTCATGGTCTTTGATCCACTCAAATGACTTATCTTAAATCGCTTACATGGAGAAAAGGAAGAAAAGATGCAACAATTAGAAGTCTACTTAATAGTTTCAACTTTACTTAGTTAATGCTATACGATGAATAATGTTGTTTATGATATCTCCATCGCTGCTATTGTATAGTTCATTGTTTAAATCAAAGACTGTTAGATCACTTTTTTGACGTGTGGCTTAATCTGTTGCTTGTGAAGCAGACAGAGTCGAATTCGAATGTTAAGGCCAAAAAAAAACTGTGTTACCTTATCCCCTAAAAATATAGGATTTGTGGGTCGCCAGAATTTTTTATATATATTTTTGTGAAGTTCGGAGATACAGTTCATATGAAAATGAAAATACCAGTTAGTAAAATTTGACTGAGACTGAAAAAATCTAACGTCTGTAAAAAAATAAGGTGGTCAGGTTAGTGGAAACCAGGAACTTTTTTTACGCCTTCATATTATTTATCCTAACTTCTGTCTTAGTGTTTATGGTTTTGATGAAGTTTTCACTATGTATTCACTGTCTGAATAATGTTTGTTGTGTGGTCAATTTGCAGAAATACTTGATGCATTTAACAATTTGACTAAACTACAAATAGATGAATATACTTTTATACAGCTTTAGAAGCTGTCTACAGTATGTTGTTATAGGGAGGAATTCTTTGTTTTGATATTATAAAATATTTGTGTAGATTTTTCTGTTTCTAACAAAATGTGAACATTTTCTGTTGAAGCCTGCTTAAAGCAGTGTTAAGATTCATGTGTAAACTTTTTCATGTTTAATTTTTTATTTTCAGAAGTTTTGATGTTATGATTGTGTTTAAATCATGAATATTTGTTAAATCTTTCACACATTGTTTGTACTACATGATATTTCACGTACCTCTTTACTTCATATTGTATCATTTTGTATCAACGTTTGTGACTTAATATGGGTGATCAGTCATGAAAGAGATCCATTTCTCTTAATAAAAAAAAGACTTGGCTTACGTGTAATCCGAAATTTTCCACTTAAGAAGAAAAAAAGATAATTTCAAATAAAAATTTGATTTTTGCCAATTTTTTTAAAGCTTACACTATGTGCCAACATTTCACAAGTAATTGAATTGGTCAGCACAATAGAATTAAGTATTCATAGATTTAATCTGCCTTTAGTGCTTGAAATGTGTATTTTATACTCTATGAATGATTGTATTAATTGGAAGTCACAAACATACTCATAGTTTTTCTCATTGTTATCGCCTTTATTTTAAAGGTATGTGTTGCTTTTTTACCATTTTATCCTTTGTAGTAATGTAATATACATTTATCTGTATAAATGGGTCAATATACATATTTATTTTACCGAGTTTCTTTCTAAGGATTTTAGTATGTTCTAAAATTTCCTTTGATACATATTTTTATCATGTATTTATAGAAAATATATTTAAATGTTACGATCTTGTTGCATTTTTTGCTGATTTAGAGAAATACAGGTCTTTATTTTCTGAAGATTTGATTGGTCAATTGTATAAATACTGTTTAAATGTCTACCAATCAGGATTCAGTTCTTAAGTGTGACTATTTAAATGATTAAGTTGATACTCAATATTTATATGAATTGATACATGATACATGTAGTGTATATAGATTCATATTGAATGCTATTGTACAGGGGACATTTTAGTTAAAGTTTTGTTTTGAAGGGAGATGATCATTCATTATACAGTAAGTCAAGCATATATTTCTGCACATTTTATTCTTACTAATTGAAAAAATAGTACCATTTGGTTGATTAATTTCCAAATTTCTGTCAAATAATTTTAAAATAGTTTGTCAAAAATATTAAATTGAAAGTAATGGGAAGTACTGACTACACTTCATGAAGAATGTTTGTTCCTTTAACAAATGTATAGGATTATTATTTCATGCTAAGGTAATGATCTCATTATGTTACAGTAAGATGTTACTGCAAATATTTGTAATCTTGAATTCCTCAAATAACATTTTCTTACATCATGCATACAATCTGTTCATGTCTACAATAGGATTGCATTTTACATGTCGGTATTACAATGTTGTTAGCTAAAGGTTGTGTCATTTAGTTGTATTGAGAGGAATGTCAGTGATCGTGAGAGGTGACTGTGTTTGAGAGGTGACAGTACTTGAGAGATGACTGTGTTTATAAGAGATGACAGTTTTGAAAGATGGCAGTATTTTAAAGGTGTCCATATTTTAAGTGTCTGTGTTTGAGAGTTGTCCATGATTTTTACCAAAGTGTATTTTGGGTTGTATTTAGCTCTCAGGACACAAATGAAGTAATTAAAGTTCATTATTCAAACAAATAATTAAACTTACAAGTATTTTGTATCATTATCTTGCTTGATTTATACAAATTAGTAAAGTTTAAAGTTCAAGTTATGAATTAAGAGTTATCTGTTCTTGGTCTTTTGTCATTGTTAGGATGCCACAACACATCATGGTTCTTTTTTTGTCATAAACTTACGAGTCTGTTTAAAGATGACAATAAAATTGTAAGTTGATATTCTTCTTTATGTGAATGCTCTCAACTGATTGTATGTCAATGGTTTTGTGTGGATGTACAACTGAAATATGCTCAACTATTTCTTACAATTTATGTATAAACCTTATTTCTCTCTATATATATTGTGGTATAATTTTGATAACAGTTTGGTGGCAGTGAGATGTGTCTGTGTAGTTTGTCATTTAGTGATATGTTTTTTTCTATTTCAAAGTTTACGATTAAGCACATTTCTTTGCTTTTTGTATAAAGTTTAAATTGTTGAAACTTTGTAAATACAATTATTCGTCTGTTTAATATTTTTTACCCCTTAATTGCTTTTCTAATTGATACAGAAACCAACCCTGTAGCTCCCCTGTACAGTTATTGTTGAACACTCTCTAAGTCAGTAAACACACAACTTTTTCACACTGTTTTTGTTTGGTGAAGCATGTCTGTCTGATGTTCTTTGAGATGATTAATTCATCATTTGTTTCGTTGTCTGTCTTAGTTTTGCATGGAGTAATTCTGGTTATATGTTACATATTGACAATATAAATGTTTTCATTTGTTTTTTCCACCAAAGATGTTGATGCCAAAATCAGAACCAAATAGAACGCTGTAACCATGGTGACGTCTTAAGCATTGATGTTGTGTCTGTATGATATAACATGATTGTGTTGTGGGACGAGTTATGTCTGTATGTAAAATATCTGGCAAATTTTCAGTACATTCATTCACATAAGGTTCGGTATTCATTGTGTGTGTTAAATTCCACATTAACCGTTTTATTCAATACTTGTATCAGTTTAAGACATTGGTAATGTATGACATCAAATCCTGAATACTGCTTTATATCATGTGATTCTCTAGGTTTTCATTTTTCTTTTTTTTTGTCATTTATTGGAATCTATTTTACAGTACATTATCATTATATTGTAGCTATTTATAACAATATTTATTTAGATTAAAAAAATCATTCATTTTCATTGAAACAATGAAATTTTTTTGGACTCTTGTTTTTCGAAAATTGTATGGCACTTAAATAGAAGCTCTTATTATTATTATTGTAAGTGAACCGTTTTGTACCATCTAAACTTGAGCTACTATTAAATTAGTGATTATTGTCAGTGTGAAATGATAAAATGTGTTGCCACAGACTGTTCAAGATCAAAATAGGCATATACCTTTAACAAGAAAATCAAAACTTAATGTATGAAGTGTTCAGATATAGAATAGCATTATATAAACATGACAGTTGATTGGTATAAGTTTATGTACATGCTGTTACTAGACAGTTTTATTTTTCCTGAATAATTGTGCATAATTAAACCATTATTTTAATAATTCTTCCTTATTAAGAAAAGGTCAAACATTTCACCTTCCTTTATGAATGCCCTGTATGTTCATTTTATGGCATTGTTTGTTAGGCTTGATTAACTTCTCAATTGTATTTAAATGACATATGTATATTATTTTCATTATTTAATGTTGAACAAAATTACTGAATTTATTTTACTGCTTATGAAACAAGTACAGTGTATTCTAAGTTCTTTGCTTGAATGTTTTAATGGTTTGTAGTATAACTCAATGTTTGATGCTTTTTGTTGAAATCTAAACATTGTAAAACATTGTTAACTATATTATACCTGGTACAGACTGTATCACTTTCTTTTGAACTGCCTTTGTTTTGTTTTTGTTTCATGGGAAAATCTGAATTTGACACAAAAATCCTTCTGAAACAAATTGATGCCGTGATGCAAATTTTCTGTGGTTAGTGTTTGTTTAATATGGACATAAACATTTGTACCATTGTGTTGGTTATGTAAGAGATTTACTGTGTATTATGTAATTATATGATGTATTTACACATTTTTTCAAGGATTGTTAAACAGAGATGTGCAATAAAACATATTCCCCAGGTTTGTGTTGTGTTTCTATGAATGAAATACTCAGTTAAGCGTTAGTTAGGCCAAATAAAAGAATACTTGTGGTTCCAGTTGATTGTCCAAACAAATAGGGTAGTTGGGTTGCAGAACTTTTCTTCTCTTTTTCCCAAGCATATCTTATTCTTTTGTGGCATGATTCATCATGAATAACAACATCATAAATAACAACAAGATTGATCACATGTATAGTTTGTCTGCTTCAAAGCAGATTTTTTTTTTGATTTCTCCAGTATTAAAAATGCTGCTGATATGGACTGATGACTCATCCTTTTGGACACCTCTGATGAATATTTGGCCAAACTTTAATATTGAAGGTAAGAGCATTATAAATTTCTGAAAAAGGCAAAAGCCTTGTCGCGAAAACCTTTGCTATTCTTGGCCTTGGCAGACATTGGTTCTTACATGAAAATGGTACCCCGGACACTCATTCCTACAAAATTTTGCCATCTCAGACAATGGTTCGTAAGATATTTTGACAGACTGGACATTCATTCCCACATTTGTTTGTTATTCCACACATCTGTTTCTGTGTAAATATAATGTCATACATAAGTGCATAATATGGCATATAAAATCAGGTGTGGCCAAGGGAGACAACGCGTACTCTACTTAATTGTTATTAATACGCGTTGTCTCCCTTTGGTTTATAGACGCTTTCACAAATTATAGTACGGTAGACGCTTATTGAAAAACGTTTCCAGGTACCCGGATGTGAGACTACAAATGGCGTCCAAACAAAAGTCAGACGATAAATGTGACGTTGAAAATGTTACTCATTTATTATGTGATTTATGTATAAAGTATCTGCAAACAAAGAAAAATTGCAAACAACTACTGGAAGACGATGAAAACTACTGATAATGGTTCCAAAACTACAGACAGGCTCGGAATGGTGTAACAGGTTTGTCAGAACCGTCATGAATAACAAGCGTTCATTAATTATTTGATAAAATATTGCAGTTCAGTAATGTTTATTATTAAATTCATTAACCAAACTATTTTGACAAACTTATAATCAACGTGTATTTACTCTGATGGCACATGGATTCAAAGTAGCTGGCGAGAATGCTCAAATAGCTAGTTGATTTTTCCGGCTTCCGGCTCATTTTTACACCGCGAAACAAACTGAGTCTGTGCTGTGTTTTGACGGTCACTACCATACAAAGTTCACGGTAAAAGTTATGCAATGTTTTTCTATAATTACAGACATCAATGTAAGTTGTTTGATACATTGATTTATATCTTTAGTTTTAGGCCATGGGGACCTACCTGAGCTTGTTGCGACCTCACAACACCAAATCAACCAGAATTACAGAAGCCATTTCTTTCTGAAACAGGTGAGGTAGGTTCTAGATTTATCTGCATTTTATTGACATAGTTACGTTATCACAGTTAACTTTTTGCATATAAATCTGTAAAAATATTTATTTAATAGAGATCTAGATTATGGACGGAATCCGATCAACGAACTAAATATGTCTGAGTTTGTTAATTCACAAAGTGACTTAGTCAATGAATACACCCTCCATTACTATCAGTTACCAGAGCATTTACTCAGTCAGTCAATCAATCAATCAATCTTCATCAACCAATTAATCACTTCTCCAATCAACCAATCAATAATAGCTTCAATCATGCAATAAATATCAAATCAATCGATCGACAGCTCAATGAATGGGTCCACCACTAAACCAATCACCCTAAGAATCAATCAATTAATCAATCAATCAATCAATCAGTTGATCACTCAAAGAATCAGTCACTCACCAATCAACCAATTGATCAACCAATCATCTCACCGATCAATCCATGAGCCCCAAACTCATTTATTAACAATAATTTCTGATATTAATAGTAACAATAATATGTTTTTGCCTATTCAGAATGCCTAAAAATAAGAAAATGTGATGTAATTATGACAGTAATGGGAAACAGTTTAATTGTCAATGCACCAAGCATAAATCACATTAGAATTTCATATGTGAAAAAACATTGACATGAGCTTTGTAAGGCCTAAACAAAAAGTTTTTTTCTGGTTACATGTCCCAAAAAATATGGGTCGGTAGGGAGGGATTTTTTTCTTTTACGTTTTTTTTTCATATATCAGCAACACTGTTGTGAAAATTACAATATAGCATTAAGATTTGGATGCTGTAGAAATGATGGATGCTGAGTCAGCATGTAAAAGATGTGTCAGTTGGGTAACTGGAAACAAACCTATTTTTTTACGCCTAAGTACAGTTATTAATGTTTTTGTCAGATTTTTACTGCTGGCGGAGCGATACAGGAATGTTAGGTGTTTGTGTGCATTTGTGTATTGCATGTGCATGCATGCATTCCAGTTTTGTCCAAAGCATAACACAAAACCATAGCAGGCATTGCCATGAAACTTCATAGGTAGATAGATCATCATGAGAAGAAGGCAATGCACAAGAACCATAACTCCACATGATTTTGGAGTTATTGCCCTTTGTTATTTTTCATACTTTGATATTATCCGGATCATAACACAAAAGCTATAAGAGATATCACTAAGAAACTTCATAGATAGATAGATCATGATTAGGAGAAGTCCAGTGCACAAGAACCATAATCCACACTTAATGAATTTAGTGTAATTGCCCTTTGTTATTTTTCATACTTTAATTTTGTTCAGAGCATAACTCAAAGGTATTATTGCCCTTTGTTCGAAATTAATTGTCTGGGGTATTAAAGTGATTTGAGCTACATACTTTAAACTTGGTTGGTGAATAGATGGCAATGAGGAGTGGTAGAGGGCACAAGAACTTTAACCCTTCTTACTGTACTAACAGAGTTGTTGCCCTTTGTTTGAAATTAATTGTCTGGGGCATTAAAGTGATTTGACCTACACATACTTTAAACTTGGTTGGTGAATAGATGGCAATGAGAAGTGGTAGAGGGCACAAGAACTTTAACCCTTCTTACTGTACTAACAGAGTTGTTGCCCTTTGTTTGAAATTAATTGTCTGGGGCATTAAAGTGATTTGACCTACACATACTTTAAACTTGGTTGGTGAATAGATGGCAATGAGTGGTGGGCACAAGAACATTAGCCCTTCTAACTGTACTAAAGGAGTTGTTGCCCTTTGTTTGAAATTCTTTGTCTGGAGTAAAACTCTAAAGTGATTTGAGCTGCAGAGCTGAAACTTTGAAGTTGGATAATCGGCAATAAGAAGGGCAGAGAACATGAAACATGCCTCCACTTTGAGAATTTTGAGAGTTATTGCCCATGTATTTTGATTTTTTAGTTGAAGCTATTTCAAACTCTATTTCACTGATAGTTCATGTAATTGTGGAAAAAAGCTAATTGGTTGATACTAAGTCAAAACTTTGACGTATGGCATACCTTTGTCTCGGTCTGACTCCATGAGAGAGCTTGTGTTTTTTTGGAGTCTGTTTGTTTCATTGAATAGGTAACTGGGTTTCAGAGAATAAAGCCAATCTAAACATAAAAGCAAATTTGTATATCCTAATTGTATAAAATGTACTGATTCTGTTTTGAATAATTCACAGCTAGCAATCAAAAATATTCTCTATGGATGTACTTTCACTTTTGGCGGGGAATTTAGCAGTCTGTGTCTGCTTCTTGTTATTTTTGTTGTTGTTATGTAGATAATATAATTCTTTTTGATGTATCATGCTCTGTTTGTCTAGTTGATTTGTTTATTTTTAAAAACTGATCTGATGAATCCTGACATACCACTGCAAATTAAGCTGTTCTGTGCGTTTGACTCAAACTCTAAAAGCGTCAATTTGGAACTACAGTGCATCCTAGCTAAAAATCAGTTATTATTGGTATTGAACCAGAATTTCTAATGGTTTTAGTTGAAATACATCTTCTTTTGATACAGTTAAAGTGCCAAGTGTGTCCGATATTACGCAGTTGCACTCTCTATAGAATTCTAATGTTCATGCCCCTAGCTCTAACCACCAGCTACTATAGAAGCAGGGCATTATTTTAATGTAGGAACGATTGTCCGCCTAAGTAAAAAATAGCAGAGGAGCAATTGTCCATTGGAACCGTTGTCCAGTTACCATTCTCTGTAGATAGCATAGGTTCACATGTACATAAGCCCTGGGATTGGTTACTTGTTTAATTATCAATTACCGTTTTGTTTAATTTGTACTGATTTTGTATCACTGATATCTTGAAGGTTTTCTCAAAAAGTGTTTTGAGAGAGTTAGATTACTTTGATTATTGCCTGTTTTTCACTTTTTTGTTCATCTATTTTTGTCTGGCATCATTCCATTATGCTGAAATGTGTTATTTTTATTTTTTTCCTGTTCCTTTTGTGTAAATTTGATTGTGATATAACATTCAAACATGCAAATGTGCAAAGATTCAGGATGGACCATTTTGCCAAACATTCCCTGAGTTTACACATTCATGTAGTAGTTTCTGGTTTGAACTCTTTAAATTTTCAATACATGTTGTGTTTCAAATAATAAGTACAGTTTATTATGTACTTTTGTATGTTGAGCACTTATAAATTGTTAAATGAAAATATTTCAGGTGTCCACTATTGATGACCTTAGTGTTAGTGCAGCATATTTGCCTTGGAGGAGATGTTGTACAAAAATTGTTTAAGAAGAAAACAATTTAATCGCTATATCTATCCAGTAGATGTAAGTAATTTATTACTTATATATTATTGCTGAAAGAAACTTTCATGAAATAATTCCTATATTTTGTTCATACATACCTTATAAATTCCTATTTTTGGGGGGAAACATTCCTATACGTTTCCTATATTTTGGTCAAAACTCACTTGACGGCCTGAAAAAGGTGTGCCCACAATGTGATTGCATATCGGAATGTGTTGATAGAAATATCTCAATACTTAACCAGTATATCTCATGTCCATGCAGTGACTTTAACGATTTTGTTTAAATTTCTACCCACTGGATTTTCTCCCTTGCCACCTTACCTTGTGGTGGTTTGTCATCAATATACAAGCTTGTTTCTTTTGATAGATTTAGCGGCTGTACATGTATTATAGATCTTTCTGCATTATGTTTCTATTTATATAAGTACATGTATTAGTTTACGATAAAGAGTATTTCTGGTATTTGAAGGGGTGAGTGCAAGAAGAGTTTATCTCCATTCTGAAAGACAAAGAGGGAGATAAATACCTTCATGAACTGACACTTCCAAATCATTGTATTCAAAGTATGACATGGTTTTGATATATGCGTAGGTAAGGTTACATGAGTCATCTAGATATGGAGTGTCAAAGTGTTACTATGTGGGTTTTACTGTTTCTTGTGTCTGGTTCCCCAGTTCAACAAGTGAACAACTGAGCATTTAACCTAAATCTATACATTACAAGGTCTTACAGATTATCAAAATATTTCGGTTATGTTCAGATAGAGAAATGTGCTAAGACAGCTCATTTTTCATCTTAGCACATTTTTCGGACATGGCTAGTTCAAGAATTGTAATCATTATACATACATGTATGTACTATTTTTGTTATTTTACACAGAATTCAGTCAGTCTTTTTATGTGATTGTGAACATTATTTATAGATCTGAAAATTATGCCCAAATAGTGAAAGTTTGTATGTTTGAAAGTATTCGTATTTCAAAAACAATCCAACAACACAGGATGTTATGTGTTTCAATAATTTATTTTACACTAGTGTGTAGCATAAATGGAGCATAAGTTAAATGCATATCATTATGAGATCAATGAAACAACCTTCTAGGCTTACATAGACTAATGAACAACATTTTAAAACTGAATACATTATGTACAATACAAAACATGCTAAATTATCCACATAGATGAGATCTTTGCTGTCTCAAAACCCATGTCATCCGGAACTGTGTCCTTGATCTGCAACCACACCTGACCCGACATGATCCATGCCATGTTCAGTCAGGCCCCAGCTTCGTAGCAGATAAGTTAATTGATCACCAAGCGTCATATTTGCGACACATTCATGTCATTCATGATGCTATGGTACATGGATTGAAGTTTTCTCTTTTTAAGATGTATTCAATGCCATGATAGACGTCGTCAGAAAACCTTGATGGTTTCGTAAGTTCTGGTTCATTTTCAATGTCTCTGTGTCCATGATACACATTAGGTCCCTTTGAACCAAGGTTGGTACCAGGTTTAAACACCCCAGTACCAACTAGAACACTTTCCATTGAGCGTACTGTCTGTTTGTACAGTGTAGGAGATTTGGGGATAGCTCTGCATTCAGGCATGTGGTCTTTGTGGATATCATCATCATCATCTGAATCAGCTGGATTAGACCAGACACGTTGCAAGTATCTGTCATATAAGTTTGCTCCCATAACATCTACATCAGGATTATCTCTGTAAGAATATGTAACAGCATTATTGCATAATGTTAACAACTCTACATATGCATGGTTTAATCAAATCGTGTGACATGTGCATTAGACATATTCAAAGACTTAGGGACTGCAGGTCATTACTGTTACAATAACAAATGATTGGGTAATTAATTAGTTTCAAGGTATTATATGAGTTCAGATTTATTTATTCTACTGTTACATGATTTAGGCTCTTATTAAATGTATTGAACATTTAGTACTCACCCGACAAAATAGAGCTTTCTGATTGGTCGGGTAATACCAAGTCTCTTAGCAACTTCTCCAATCACATGATCAGCGTATCTGTATGTTATCTCACATGGTTTTCCAATCAAAGCACGGTATTCTAGGTCATGACCCGTAATTTTCTGAAGAAACAATGATAAAATGATAAATAATGATACAGTATCTAGTATTTTCTACTGAAATATAAAAATCCACTCTAAATAAACAAAAATCCAGAACATACTCTTCAAAAAATACATTAAATCAGTTTTTCCAGTTCAGTCTAGGATATTTAACAGATATTCATTTCGAACCTACTTCTGAAAGAGATGTTGCGTAATCTTATAGAATGCCATTGTAAAAGATTGAAACTATATTTTGAATATATTCACCTTGAACAAAGCCTCCAGGCAAACAAGAAAAGCCCCATGGCCAAATCTTGGCATACATGCTTGGTGCATGAACACAAGATCCATATTACAGGCAATGACGGGCAGTTGTTTGGCTGTTTTCACAGATCTCGGAGTGTGGCTTTTATTTGGAACTCCATCTGTCAGTATTAGATCAATTAGAAGTTGTAGATGAGACTCCCAGTGCGTTGGCTCACCAATCAGTAGCACAGCTGAAATACAACATAGATAGTGTTGTTGTTGAAATAAATGCATCCTAAGAATGTTTTGTAAGTAAAAAAATGAACTATACCAATGAATGGTAGTCATGTGCATATCTTTATTTAAATGCGTTTAGAACATGGCAAGTTTGTCTAATAACGTGGTTTTAAAGCTAGTTCCGTACAATAGACGTATTTACTAACATTTGACATGGCGAAGCAGAAATTAATGGTGTTCTTGGTCATGTCAGCATTTTCAGACCGACTAGAAGTACATGTTTATAATTACCTTCAACGGGCGGGAAATTTGCGTCATCAGTGTGGTTACCAGTGGCAACAACCTTCCTTCGTTCATGGTCCACCATGTCTAGCAAGGGATATGCTCTCTGTACATCTTCTATTGTACAAACTTTGGTAAAACCAAGACTAAACAATAGTTAAGGAAGCAGTAAACAAGGTATTGCTATTTGTATTAGCAAAAAAAGTCTTACTGTTTGAAGCGTCTCATTTCTTATTGCCAGAAGAGAACGTTTTGGATTTATTTTTTCTAATCGTGTTTACACTTTTTTATTTTTGCTTCAAATTCTTTAGCTAAGGCTGATTTCTTCCATAAAAAAGGATACTCTTTAGCGATGTCCACTCTGTACTCTTGTCCAACTACGAGGACATGTTTGTCATGAAATTCTGTCAGCAATCGCACTGGTGTTGGTGAATGTATCACCTGGTCTGGTGTTACTTGAATGTCCAGCCATTTCTGAATCTGTGCAGCTTTATCTTGACTTCGGTTACAAGCATTTGTTACAAACGCAACAGGAACTTTTAATTGACCATCATTATCCTCCAGCAATCTAATTGCCTGTACAGCAGCATTTAGTGGTGTGGCGCCTCTAGCAAGTACGCCGTCAACATCAAATAAGATTCCAAAATCCGCCTGTGAAGCCAACACAATAATTTAGAATCAGATATAAAATGTCGGTTTTTTTTAATAATAAAGATAAACAACATTTGGTACATATTGTACCACTCTGAACATGATTAATTGAACACATCACGCAGTAGAGTACAGATAAACAATAAACATATCATATTTCTCTTTCTGCGTACACTGAACTTAGATCGACCGCACCATACCACACGATAACAAATACTCCACTACTATACACGTTTACATTGAATGTGCTTAATGGAGAACTGTAAACAGTGCAGACAATACGTACGGAAGTGTTCAAATTTACTACGGAGTAATTCTGCAACCCGAAGAATCAGCGATAAAATACGCTTGATATTACAAGTATTATCATTACGGTTATTGGATCTATTATAGGTCTACATAGAATTTCACTCACCTCATCCTCTGACACAATGTTATCAAGTTCAGTCTTGGCCGAACCATCAGAACTGTCTGGAATAAGAAATATCGACGTAATTAAATATTAACCAAAATAAGCAAAAATTCACACCAAATTGCAAATGTATAAATGCCATGTATAATTTAAATCACTTTGATGCGCTGAGCGCATGAATAATAGGGTACATCAAGCTTGCATTCATAGTAAATTATTTTTTAAATTTGTTTAATTAAATTAAAAAAATAAGAGCAACATCAACGGCTTACCTGTATTGTAGCCATCATCATTACTCTGATATCTAGTTCTCATCTTGTCAATAAATTATTCGGAATATAATATTCGCCAAAAAAATCCTTTACAAAATTAATGTAAATAAATGAACTATTAAGTTCTTTCAGCAAAGAGAAATGTTTTAATAACATTAGTTCGGTTCGTTCTTTTATATAGTACTCGCTTGTTGACAAGATTAAAGCTCCCACGGTCACGTGACTATGAGTATTACTGACCCGGTTTTTCATTGGCTACGATTGGGGTTATGCTACCGAAATTTCTAAAATGAAGTCACGGCCAGTTATCATGTGCAAAATATTTACTGGGTTATCGAGAGGTGAAGCTAATGTGTAAGCATTCCGATTGTCAGACAGTACGAGAAGTTGATTTTACGTAAACTTTTTTTTTTTAATTCCGTAAACAGATTAGGGGACAAACACAGCCAGTTATGTTTATTTACCTGGGATAGGCATTTGAAAAATAGTAAACATGTATTGTTGAGTATTGTTGAAAATGCGGCAAATTTAATCGGGCAGATAAACATGGGTGTAGAATAAAATACTAATGATTGTTTATGTTTTGTAGTCTGACCGAAAAAGAACGTTCAAATGCATTTATGTAAGTTACCATTCAATTATAAGTATAACCATAATACATCTCAGTTTTATTTATAAACCGTTTCATTCTACGGCACGACCATAAAGCAGACGATAGTTTAGTTGTACTGTAGTGAATAGTGAATGAGTAAGTTAAGTAAGTTTCATAACGTTACAATGCAGACGGCAGTTCACATGTTGATGCGCGTGAATATTCTTCTAATATAGATCTCGTAGAATGTTGGTGTGTCACTGGGGTAAATCGAAGTAGAACGTTGATATAGGTCGGTAGGTGATCGGCTCATGCAACTGCAGTGATACCCGATAGAATTAATTCCGCAGTAAATATCGGCAGTAAGTATTGTAGGACTAATGTTAACAATTTGAAAGTCCTCCTAAGTACGAAAGGTGTTTAGAAAAAAATGCGTCCTTCAAACCCTATTTTAATTGGTCAAGTAACCTAATATTTTCTATGCTTATGCTTATGACAGATACAAGATTTCAAGGTTTGAAATACGGGTTACACCGGTCAGTGTGTCGATTTTTAGCTTAGATGAATGAAGTAAACAGACGCCAATGTCAACTCTATCCATTTACGTCAAGCGTATAGTTTGTACTCTATTATTTCCATGCAATATGGTTTCTTTGTTCCGTGTTCCGAAATGATCAAGTAGTCTCATGAGCATTGTGCGGAGATGTAAAGTGCAACCTCTCCGGAGCGGCCCACTCTTGGACAGCAACCTTCTTTCAACAACAGCATGTTTTTTCACACTGTACGAATTAACTATCAATTTAATCTTCAACAACTTCTCGACAAAAACACAAGTTTGCTTCCCCCAAAGTGTGTTGCTTTGGAGAGGTTGCACCGTAATTACAATATGAAGATGTGTTAATTTTATAGACTGTTTCTTACCGAGACTGGACAGTTTTTACTGAAGATTTCTTAACTTCTATATATATACATGTACATACAAGTTATATGATTGTTAATAAGCGAAAACTTTTAGGAATAGAAAAGCAGCGGCTGTTTGGCCATGTAATACGAATTCCTGATTTATGACAACGCAAAAAATAATTACCACGTTTTCACTAACATCCCAAAAAATTAGGTTCGGTAGGTCGCCAAAACTTTTATTTCAAATACACAGTTTTAGTTCGGAAATAAAATTTAGTTCGTATGAAAATGAAAATACACGTATCGTCATGAAAAAAATGGGTCGTCGGGTCAGTGGAAACCAGGAGCTTTTTGTAGTATGCCATATCAATATGTTGGAATACGTATTTAAAAAGACGACCAAGTGAATGTCCCGTAGATTAAATACATATTTACTCAGTTTGACAAATTTTAGATGTCTTATCTTGTTTGTGACCTAAATGTCACATTTTTGAATTCGTACCAATGTAAGCAAAGCGTTTTGTCAAAGTGTGCCGGTAACCAAATAAGATTGCAATAACCCAGTCATAAAATACGTTATGGATGCACACAAAATCGGTCATCGTCGTGTAACAATATTCAAGACAGACGTTGTCAAAGCAACTAAAATTTTAAGTTAGAATGTATATAAGACAATTGAATGCATACGGGTACTTGCAGTGTAGTAAAGTTAATTGTTTATTATTTTCAATTTTGTTTGAATCGTTATTGCATGTTTCAAGAGTTCCAATGCATTGTTTCATTTCATTCAAGAATGGAGTTTCACGCATGTACTAAAACCAATGAATGAACGGATATAAATCATAACAAAAGTTTATCCACTGCTTTGTTCCAAAATTGCATTCTGTACCTCCATATTCTATCATGGATACGTATATGCTGGCTCGATATATAAAGAAGTTCTTTAAATGGTGTCTGTCGACAAATGTCTAGCAATTTCATTGCAGAATTATCCTGCAAGCAACATAATATTTTGCTTTCTTGAAAAGGCGTTTCATTCATGGAGGCCGCCATATTTGTCAGTTTTACATCCGGGATTCTAACTTTTCTAACTACTTCCGATGCCGGCGTGATTACCAGGTATAGATTAAACGTAATCGGTCACGGTATGCCTTATGTGCATCGCATTTTGTCTCAGTATTTGATGAGCGAATTTACTCTGTCTTTACTTAGTATGTTGCCAGATTCTATTAAAACGCATTTAGTGCTTCGTCATGTGTCCGTATATTCAAATGCATTTATTCTAATGTCTACGTGACTCAACATTGATAATAAAATGTTGATAAGTTATGTTTTACAATTCAAGGTCATTGTCGCTATGGTGTGTATATACCGACTTGTCACAGATACACTGCAGATATTATTCGGAATACCTCCGACGATTCCGTCTAATCATATTAATAATTGAGGAACGGAATCGCTCAAGGTATTCCGAATAGATTTGAACGTCATAGTGCATTCACGCGTCAACGAAGCATGTAATTAAATAAATTAATGTTTGCAATTAATGAAAGTACTTAAATATGGTAATAAGTCGTTTATGTTTGATTACCAAAAACATGTTAAATACGAATAGTTATTTCGGTAGAAGGTTATGACTTGTTGTTCAACTTAATAATGTAAACATGTAATTCTCAGAAGTCATCCTGGAGTTATACCACAACAACCAGAAAACAACAAGTTCATTATTTTATTGAAATAATGCATTCGATGAATTCTCTGAGCAATCTGTGATACAGATTACGGTCACAGAAGGACAGCTGTTTCAGATATTTTATTTTTCGCTTTGGTTTTACATCGCACCAACAGCCAATGTCATTTGGCGACTTTTCCAGCTTTAACGGTGGAGGAAGGCCCCAGGTGTACACCTGGTAAGAACCACCGACCTCCCGTAACCCAGCTGAATAGCTGGCTTATGGATGCCAGCTGAAAAGCTTCCTCTCAGGTGTGGGATTCGAAATCATAGCAGTGAGCACTCGACCACGGAGGCCTCCGTATTAATTCTTTATGTCATATTTAATTTTCAAATAGTTCCATGATACAAGCAACAAAGTTGAATTAAATCACTAACGTTGTTTTTACATAACGCTTTACCAGGGAGGGGGGTAATTTTGTTGAAGCATACTCTAAACTACATGTATTAAAAATTATATTTTAGTTTTTGTTTACCTTTACTCTGTGCTATGTTAAAATGAACGGAAGCAGAACGACTGTCTAATCCACGCTGAATGGGTATCGCAAGTTCAGTAGGTTAAATTGCAATGTTTAAATATTTCAGAACTTACAGGCACTGTAAATTGAAACAGACATGTACATGTATCTTAGCGCTAGACAAGAAAGAATGTGTTTGAATCATTTGCGAGGTTACTTCGTAAGAATAGCATGTACGTATGTTATATTCACATGTTCAGCAATGTGCGAGATCTATGAACGAATTTTCACTCTGACACATTTCTACAAGCACACTATATTGTCATGCTCGCATTGAGTGACCAACCTAGATGTTACAATCAGTACTTGATCGAATTATTCTCTTATTACGATCACATCACATTAAGGTCATCTTTGTTCGTCAATGCTTGTTAATCATACGTTTATAGGTCAGTATGTATGTGCATGCATAATTATCGGTTAATATACTTCATTAACTTAGTCCACTCTACGTTCAACGCAGAGTTGATTCAGTTGGATTAAATGTTTCTTGTAATGGCCTTCACTGAGTTTGCCTCATCACGTCTATATAACATGGAAAATCCAGTTTATCAGCTGTTCTCAATATCCGTCGTAAACAACGGCTATTTATAGATAAACCGAGTTTATTTTTATCTTGGCGAACTGAAAATTGCTAAAACACATTGTTTGTCAAATTTAAATCAGTCAAAAAACATTGCATTCTGTGAAATCAACGGTATTAAATCGTTCAGAAGTCTATTTTTGATATCTTAGAGGGACCCATGGGAGATTTATATATTTTTAACATCTAAGAATTTATATTAATTATATTATTTGATAGTAATTATGATTGTGTATAATTACGTTATAAAGAATTATGAGAACATGATTAATTAAATAAAGTGTATAATTACTTTATAATAAAGAATTATGAAAAAAATGATTAATCAAATAAAAAAACGTCATTCATTCATTCATTAATTCATTCATTAATTCATTCATTCATTCATTCGAGTTTCATCAAAGTACATATCAATAGAACAATGAAGTGTCCTGCCACTCTTAAGTTGAGTTATAACAGACACTAAAACAAAAAAAAAATCCGCATCTTAGCTTAGCGCTCCGAGAAGCGGGCATTAGTATTCACATTAAGATTATTAAACCAAAAATGTTATTGTTTTAATATATCCTGCGTTTTTTCTCGGTAGAATTGATACATTATCAAAATATACTCATTAAATTGCTGCAAATGTACAAGAAAAAGATATTTTAAAAAGCTTAAAAAGTTTGTTAAATCTAATGCCAATCTAAGATGATGGATGTAGTTGATAATAAATTATTAACAACCCGTACGTTGTTTTTTTATTCCGAATGGAGGATTACAACTCTATCGCCAAATAATAACAATATTATTTATCTAAGGGATTTCAACTTCTATTAGGACATTTATTTTTGAAATGTCAAACATCAACACGGCCCTTCCAAGAAACGACAGATGAAATATCGGGCTTAATTTAAGACAAAACATGGAACAACAACCTAGTTAGTGGCCCGTACAAAAATATCATTTTTACAGGGTACTAAATCTTAATTTATTACTGTTTGACCTATTTTTTATGGTTTGTAATATTTGCTTAATACGGTATTTGTCTACTTAATCTAAGAATAATCCGGTTTAATACATAATCTGATTTCCTCCTTCCATATTTTGTCGTGCAATTAGACCACATTTTAGTTGTTTTCCGACATTTATCTTGGAAGATAAACATTGACTGCACTTAAACACTCGACCGACATAAAACATACAAAAAAATGTGTTTTTGTTTACTTGTCACGCTAAATCTATTCAATTTGTCGGTAACATGACGAGTCATTAACCCTTTATACTGGGGAAGTGTCGTATTATACGAAGACTAAGTTTTCATGTCCACACGGTCAGCAATAACAGGTCATAACATGTTGACCTAACTTTGGATCTATTAAAACGCAAAAACAAAAAAAACAATTTGTTTAGTGTTTTAGAAATGTACAAACACTCAGTGGACGGTCAGTAATAGAGAATATCGATATTATTGCCACTCACAGAACGGTCAGTAATAGAGAATATCGATATTATAGTCACTCACAGAACGGTCAGTAATAGAGAATATCGATATTATAGTCACAGAACGGTCAGTAATAGAGAATATCGATATTATAGTCACTCACAGAACGGTCAGTAATAGAGAATATCGATATTATAGTCACTCACAGAACGGTCAGTAATAGAGAATATCGATATTATAGTCACTCACAGAACGGTCAGTAATAGAGAATATCGATATTATAGTCACTCACAGAACGGTCAGTAATAGAGAATATCGATATTATAGTCACTCACAGAACGGTCAGTAATAGAGAATATCGATATTATAGTCACAGAACGGTCAGTGATAGAGAATATCGATATAGTCACAGAACGGTCAGTAATTGAGAAAATCGATATGGTCATTCAGTGAACAGTCAGTAATATAGGACATCGATATGGTGACTCAGTGGACGATCTGTAACAGAAAATATCGATATCGTTATGCAGTGTACGATCAGTTATACAGAATATCGATATGGTCATTCAGTGAACGGTCAGTAATACAAATCTTGGATATGAAGATCGTTTATCGCTTAATTGTAGTTAAAAAACATGCTCATTAAGATGAAATGCAGCTATCATAATTATGTATCACAAGTTATAGGAACACATTGACTACATCAATGCAATGTAAGTCATATATACAATGGTTTTGGATAACCACTTGCCCTGTCCTTGTGAAGTAAACCCCGAGATACCATTCAGTATACGTCACCATGTCTGGTAGATATTACAAGGTTGTTACATTATAACCTTCATCAGAATTCTAGTTTTAGTAAGGTCAATACTTGTGAAAATTAAATAGTATAATGATAACATTTTATCTCGACTAAAAGTACTCATTACAACGTAATAAACAGTTCATTAGGTGATCTGTGCATTCCACATACGTTATGTCTGAGCTATAGTACATCATACACTCCTTCGGGTTTTTTTTATAATATTTGCTGCATGAAAACTTACAAGCAAAGTACAAACCAAACGAAATTAACCAACGAATTATGGTATTCAACAGCTAATTCCTTGTGTTTTACTATTTAATTCAATTCTTATTAGGCCAGAAACAATAATAATGTTGATGGTTACCCGAACGATTGTAATCTTCGACGCCGACCCTAAAGTTTCTGTTGGATAAAGCTGTCCAGCCAACTACCCTGGTCTACGCCTGTGGTTTTCCTCTACCGTTAAAGCTGGAAAAGTCCAGGCTTTTGGTGCGATATTATCCCCCCACCCCACCAGAACTTACCAACTGTATACGGTTACGATATGCATCCACGAGTATAAGACTATTTGACTTAAGTGTACTCTAATAACTCCCAACTTATTTCTTACAGCGAACATTACCGACATGAAAAACATACTTTGAAAGTGATATTGTCTTGCATTTCTTTGTGGATTAAGATGTAGTCTAATATAATCGACAGTGGGGCGTACGGTCTATTGATTATTCCAGTCAATCAATCAAGAATATGATTCAGGATGTGACTTTGTTCCGCGTACGATGTGCCAAAGCAGATGATGTCGTGTTTTGAAAGATTACACTAACATCGGCTTAAAGATTAAAATACTAAGAGTAAACATTGAAAAAGCCAAAATAAAATGCTTTTCTGGGAGAGGTAACATGGAAAAGGAAGGGTCAGAATCGGTTACACAGATAGTAGGTAGCACTTGTAGAACTTGGAAGTTTATGTACCAGGGAATTAACCTCATAATGATCAAATGGTGGTGTTCCGCGCATCCCAGGCCGTGACGTTTTTATTTTGGTGCAAATTTTCATCAATCAAATTCAGCACACCTAGACCGACTATGTATAATTTCGGCTGTACTTGGTAAACGACGTTGAAACTACTTTTTAATATAAACTTAATTTAATTTCTTCATTTTTTGTATAATGACAATTATGAAAGAAGCGCTTGTCAAGTATCTTTCTTCGTAACAAACTGCTGTTTGTTATGTACTATGAGCTAAAGAAAGCAAATAATTCTGAAATGAAAACGATAGACCGGGTCTTCGACAGACGTCATTTTAAGAATTTAATTGTTTAGTGGTAATATTTCCTTAAGCTGTAAATCGGCATGTGCATCATAAATGCAAGCCGTGGACGCTTATTAAGCTATCAAGCAGATTCGGGGTACGGAATTGGCCGAAGTATTCCGAATGCGTCAATCAGACACTATATAGAGGGCACTTACATTCGTTATTGAGCAGACGGATTGTAATATCATGTGCTGGTGAAGGGATCAGGTTGAGAGGTGAAGGTCGTTTACTACCTAGTTCAGTAAACACAAACTCTTCTTCATCCAAACGTAACGCACCTATACCATTTGTGTTGTTGTTGTTAGAACTCATAGTTTACAATCTGTGAAATGTAATAATATTTTATTAGATCGGTGAAACTTGATGGTTTATCCAAAACTCGTACATATGTTCTGCGCACTGTAAAAATACGAACAATTCCAGAAAAGCCCTGTACTATAGAGGAATTCCAATAACGCCCGATAGTATTGGAACTTTAAAAATGCGCAGTGCGACTCCAGAACGGTCAATATTCTTAGATTGTGCTGAAGTTATATGTTTACTAGTATATACTTCTGGATTCGAACTCCGTGTTAACTTTGGACAAACTACATCACATACTACAATAGTTTATATTAATACAGATATACTGCAACTTGTAAATTTATACACTGAAATCAAGATTCTGCTTGAAAAAAGTCATGTTTACGCTTATTTAGACCAGGGACTCCACATTACAGTAATGTAGAATCCCTGTTTCGACAAAATTAAAATTTCGCAAAACTTCTATTTCGTACTTTTTAATCATGATTCGTCCCCAAGTATTTTCGTATTTTTGATTTAGCTGTCAGAAACTTTAGGGTTAATATCTTATGACAGATTATTGAAACCAATGAACTTTTATTGTAAACAATTTTGGTTGGCTACAGTTTAATTAACGATTATTGTGTTATCATTTTGTTGACTGTACGAATATCAGAGTGATGTGTTTACGTTTTGTTATCGTGTTCAGACAGACGGACAGACTGCATAGACTCACATTACAACTTGTACTTACGTTTTAAGTTAAAATCCCAACCAATATCAACTGACGATATTTTTGCAATATTTTTAACATCGCATTATTGCTTGCTTAATCAGCAACAAATTATTATTCAAGGGAAAGAATTCAGCACTGAGTGATAAATATAAATTGGATTCCCTCCCTTGGTCAGCATACTGCATTTAGCGTAGCACGTTATTTGGAGCTGGTCGGTTTATCAGAAGCTAAATTATTATTATGACATGAAAAACACTCAGCTCTGATAAATAACATATTACTTTATAATAATATATTGTATTTGTAATAACGATATGAAAATCATGTAACAGCCATTAACGGAAATTGGGATAACAAAGGTCATTCATCAGATGACAACACTAAAATACCAGACTCACTCGGATATTCGTATCTCTTTTTTAAGTCATAAACAAACATTATCAATCTACTCTAGAGTTCATTCGCCGTAAGGTGATTGTAATGCTTCAGAATTTTGTATCAAGATAACGTGTTTACTTAATATGGATTCCCTTATTACGTTGGTCCTAAACGTTTTTATACGATCAACTAACATTTCTTTCAGTAAATATTCATAAAAAATACTTTATTTATAATCTTATAACTATCAATGTGTGAAACACTGTCTTACTACAGAAGTAACTTGACCCAATATAAACCAACTATCAATGCTATGACTGTGCATCGGTCAGAGTCCCCCCCCCCCTCCCGCCAGTAACACATTTCATTCTATCTGAGTTCTATATGATGTTTGTAGTCTCTTAGTTTAGTACTTATTTAAGAGTATTGCTGGCTTACAGATGCACAAAATTAAAGGCTTGTACTGCGCATGTGTAGTATCGGTCTTTGGCGAAAATCATACGAACGCGAATATGAAGATAACGTAAATTCCTGATTATGTATTTGTCCTTGAATTTTCTAACGAATTCAAGGGCAAGAATAATAAATGATTAAATAGTACCATGGTATGTTATAAAAATCCATTCATGTACACGTACAATACGGCTTAAAATTGCAACGATAGCAACAAAAAATGCAACATTTCAAAAGAGCTATGATATAGTAAATTCATTCTCTTTAAAACAGTTTAGTTGTAAAAATGCGATAATGATGTGCGTTATTTTATGAATTATTTGTCGTCTTTGAAAAATTAAAATGAAAATTAAATGCGAGATAAAAATATTAGAGTTGATGAAAAATATACTAGTGTATTTCCGTATTTGCGTAGAATTCAAACTCCGGCACATACTTCAACAAAAAAACAAAACAAAAACGCAGTCATACTTCGAACGAATAAAATAATAATTTTCTAAATTTTCCGCAAATAATTCCCCTTTCGATTCACTTATATTGAAACGTAAAAAACAAGGGTAATATGACATAGCATAGCTGATATGTATATATATATATAAACATTTAATTACTATTAAAACTACGAATGAATATTATTTACAAAATGATGAATCAACTTTTCTTACCTTCAATCCCGCGTTCTTACTCCTGTGAATGTTCACTCCAATCTTCTAACAGACTATATTCCTTATATAGCAAAGATCAAGTTAGCAGACGGCAATACAAGCATGCTAGATGACCATGATTCCAAGGAAAAACAAGCACGTGATCACGTGAGGTCATTCATCTAATGTTTAAAAATAGTTACAGATATAAAATCAAACCCAATAATGACCAGATAGAAATTGCCATAAATGATGATCTGGCGTTATAAATATATAAATATGTTTCTGATTAATGTCGGTGATTAACCGAATTATAACGTAGCTGATAACGTTAGAAAACAAACCGGTATCACCGTATATAGTCCTCAACTTTTAGCGTATTAATATTGATCCAAGTCAGTATGCTATCACGAGACAGTCCATGCTCTGAACAGCCTTCAACATTTACCTAACATGCGTTCGTTACTAAGGAAACACATCTATCAAAATTTACTGTGTAAACAAAATACAAAATGTATATCAATTACTAAATCAAATGTATAGAAATAAGATTGTTTATCTTTATATTATTTAGATTGAATATCTATGCGCGTGATTATGAAAACTTTGATGTGAAATTGATATAAAATATATATAGATCTATACACGTATTGTGCTAATGTGTCATTGATATTGAAAACACCCGATCAAGCCACTAGATTTCACTTTGTGAATACATGCTAGTACGGTCGTATTGTGATGTAGTCTTTATTTTGGAACAATGTTAGCACGCTTCCCACATACTTGTTCCTTACTTGGACCACCATGACACCAAGCACTTCGTGACTGTATTGGTTGTGCTTACATTGCAAGTTGCAACATGGTTTTAGACTTGGTCGACTAGATTGAGGTGAAGGGTTCTTACTAGCCAATCCATACACTCAAATCTTCCCGTTGCATACACGTGTGTGGAGTAAATCAATAGTTTTATCAATACACGTGAGTGAAGTAAATCAACAGTTTTATCAGTACATGAGTGAAGTAAATCAACAGTTTTATCAGTACATGTGTGAAGTAAATCAACAGTTTTATCAGTACATGTGTGAAGTAAATCAACAGTTTTATCAGTACATGTGTGAAGTAAATCAACAGTTTTATCAGTACATGTGTGGAGTAAATCAACAGTTTTATCAGTACATGTGTGAAGTAAATCAACAGTTTTATCAGTACATGTGTGAAGTAAATCAACAGTTTTATCAATACACGTGTGTGAAGTAAATCAACAGTTCTGTCAATACATGTGTGTGAAGTAAATCAACAGTTCTGTCAATACATGTGTGTGAAGTAAACCAACTATTCTATTAATACATGTATGTGAGTGAAGTAAATCACCAGTTCTATCAATACACGTGTGTAAAGTAAATCAACTATTCTATTAATACATGTGTGTGAAGTAAATCAACTATTCTATTAATACATGTGTGTGAAGTAAATCAACTATTCTATTAATACATGTGAGTGAAGTAAATCAACTGTTCTATTAATACATGTGTGTGAAGTAAATCAACAGTTCTGTCAATACATGTGTGTGAAGTAAATCAACAGTTTTATAAATAAACGTGTGTGAAGTAAATTAACAGTTCTATCAATAGACATGTGCGAAGTAAATCAACAGTTCTGTCAATACATGTGTGTGAAGTAAATCAACAGTTCTGTCAATACACGTGTGTGAAGTGAATCAACAGTTCTATTAATACACGTGTGTGAACTGAATCAAGTTTTATCAATACATGTGTGTGAAGTAAATCAACAGTTTTATCAATACACATGTGTGAAGTGAATCAACAGTTCTATTAATACACGTGTGTGAAGTGAATCAAGTTTTATCAATACATGTGTGTGAAGTAAATCAACAGTTTTATCAATACACATGTGTGAAGTAAATCAACAGTTCTGTCAATACTCGTGTGTGAAGTAAATCAACAGTTCTATTAATACACGTGTGTGAAGTAAATCAACAGTTCTATTAATACACGTGTGTGAAGTGAATCAAGTTTTATCAATACATGTGTGTGAAGTAAATCAACAGTTTTATCAATACACATGTGTGAAGTGAATCAACAGTTCTGTCAATACAAGTGCGTGAAGTAAATCACCAGTCCTGTCAATACATGCATGTCAAATATATCAATTGTTCTATTATGTACATCATTGGGAACTAAACTGACAAACATGCTTTCATTTTAGACAAACAACAAATACTATTAGCATATCAAGTGATGTATCATTTATTACTGAATCCAGCTGACATAAAATGTATATTGGAATTAGCTGACACAAGGTTAAAATACACAAGTTACAACTGATGTACTTTACACTGTATACAAGTAATCAATCATGTGCAAACACCAGATATTTCAACACTAACATAACTTATGGCATACATAATAATGTGTATGGATCACTACAGTATGGTGTGATAGTTGGATGTTCTATCTGAACATGTCTGAATTGGATCTTTGAATCATCATAACATCTCTTAGCGTCCATAACTCCATTCACTGTGACCTTGACTATACCAATCAAGGTTATACAACACCATGTGTCAAGGACACGGAGTGTCCCACTGGCACATAACAGACATATATAGAAGCGGATGGACTCATGGTTCCAATCTTCTACATGCAGTGCGACAATTTAGTTTCCTGATAGTTTCTACATGTTCACTAATCAGTGAGGAACTTTCTTTTCTTGGTCGTATTCATGTATGGCTTATAAACCCATTCTACATCAGAACTAGTCACAGTGTCCAAAGTTCCAAGTATAATCTGATATACTGAAAATAAAGAAATACAGTGTATAATTTATTGTACACCATAGTGTTCAGTAGAATATAAACATTAATTGTTAACTAGAACCATCAGTGAATGTTATAATTCAGACATTCTGAAGTCACTCCTGTGGACCTGACCTGTAAGACTTTGGTCATCACAGGATAAATTTCTTTTCAACTGGTCCAACTGTCTGATAATATTTTGAATTTTTTCATAAAATTCAACCAAAAATTTCGATTTTCTTGCTAATTTAATATCAGCGGGCAACCCAGAATCGTTACGCATTACAATTCAAAGGTACCTAAAACACCACAGTTATAACCCAATTCTCTCCCTTTGTTTTACGTCCAAGCACAATACACAGAATTGAAATTTCTGGTACAAATATCATTTCATTTTGTAATCAGGATGAATGTGTTTAGCTCGGTCCAGTGAAAATGAATTGGTCTATGAATATCAAGTAAAACTGACACAGTTTTGAATGTCAGATAATTCCCTCTAAATTACTTCATTATCTGTATGCATTAATATAAAAAACTAATGTACAAACTTGACCTTGAAACCTTGTAAGTCTTCCATACTGATATTAGATATTCACTTACTTTTCATTTCAAACCTAGGACCAACTTCTTCCAATTCAATATCCTTACCACCTTCAACTTTTTTATAAACATGATGTCTGAAAAAAAAATAAACAAATACAATTTGTTTGTATCCGCAGTAAATATTCAAACTATAAAATGCTTATGTACAGAGGTCTATAAATATTTTCATAATAAAATGAACTACCCTTTGTTTTTGATTCAAAATCTACAGATGGTTTGTTATACAGAAAAATAGTGAATTGTATCTTTAATAATTGTCAATAAAAACACATTTCGAACAACACTACAATTGATCAATGCTAGACTAGACTGAACAGTCACTTCATGTACAAAGAAGATAAATATATAAATACCTAAATGATATAAAATCATCATCGTTAGAGAATGTCATTACTCGTTTACTATCCTCCTTTGGTACAGGAAATAAATACTTTAAAATACTCTTCACCTGAAACATGAATATCGAGGCACATATAAAAAATTTGGTGGTCTGACTAGTAATCAGTAGCTGTGTTTGAATCCCACCATGTGAGGAAGGTGTCCAGATGGCTTATGGAAGGTCAGTGGTTTTACTTAGCTGATTGCCCGGAGTTTTCCTCCATTGGAAAAGTTGCAAAATGCTGTTTGTGCAACGTTAGGAACACAAAAGTCATGAGTTGAGAAAGTCTGCATTACTCCTAATGGAAAAAGTAAACAAAGTTTCTAGTCACATGACCATTGGCAATTTTAGATAAAAAGGATAGCATAAAAAAAAGCTTTAAAGTTATCCTTGGGGCTTCAGTGGTCAAATGATTATTGTCTCTGACTAGTTATCTCAGTGCTGTGAGTTCAAATCCCACCCAAGACCAGACGAATTTCACTGACGAGGAAGCTGTTCAGCTAGTTCACAGAAGATCAAGTGTTACAGCAGGAAAAGTTGCCAAATAACCCCAGATGTTTGTGAGACACCAGTAAAAAAAGTAAACTTACTCTGTTTCCTAATCTAGATGAGAAATTATTAAATATAAGATGAGGATAAGCTTCAGACATGGTACCAGTATCCGGTATATCGTGTCTCATTACAACGTTAGATAGATTGAAGTAAGCAGTAGGGCCATACGGTAGATGACACACAACCAGACCATCAGGTACACCACGATGTTCCTGCACCAGGATAAGGTCTGTTACATCATTAGCACGACACGCATCAACCAACTGTTTCACTTCATAACCACCACGATTGATTCTCTGAGAGTTGGGAAACAAAAGTCTTATCTCCTGAAAGTCATAAAGTACCAATATATAAACCACATCCATTTTTTAAAATAAAAATGAATAATCCTGACTGATCAACATTATCAACTACATGAAAACTAAATATTAACATTAGAAAGAACCACAGATCGTATTTACTGATCAAGGTTATTTCGATATAAGAGCAAAAATATAAATAAAGAATACAAATAAATACCTTAGCGAATTGTTTCAACTTAGAACTCGGATCTCTGGATGTGGTTACCATAATTTTGGGATCTTCTACACCAGCCCATCTATATTCATCATCAATATGTGTTGTCAAACCTATGGACAAATATGTACATCAATGCCAATATGTCATGTGTATTATGTTTAATCCTAATAATTTACAGAACAAAGTTGTAAGTATTTTCACAAAAACATCTCTTCATAGAACCTTTTTCATACTTAGTTATTGAGAACAATGCAGTGACCCTTAATTGATGATAAATTTAAGTCAACAAAATTTCCTTCTACAATGTAATTTATTGTAAATTTGACCCATTGGTACAAATTCTCATGAGTCAAAAGCTTTATTTTACAGATTTCCAGAGTAAAAATGCTGTTTTAAGGTCAAACGAAAGCCCTGACAAAGACATGGGTACTTTTTTCTACAAGACAATTGAAATTGTTTGAGACATTACAATCCAGAATAGGTTTGTTTAATAGGCAAATATTATAAAGTAAGTTCTTAACAAATAAGCTGTGACAACTATAAAACTATGATTCTATACAATCTCACCATCTGCTCCCTGATCATCCCAGTCTAATGTTTTCTGTACAGCAATAGCATCATCTTGTAAATCAGATGGTATCTGTCGATTATCTATATAACAAAGAATAAATGAATGTTTATCATCAACATATACAATTACTGGGTTGTTATAATAGCATCTATAGTTTTATTATGTCGAAGCAGATTACCCAACTTAGCATTTAAATCAAGTATTCGTTATAATAGCACATTTACCTAACTCAAGGAAAAACAAAAACATTTAGGTTGGAACTTGGGTATTTATAAAGTAGATTTAATCAGTTTATCACTTATGTAGGTATGTACTGATGTGGATATTGAATTAAATTATCAAACATCATAATGAAGGACTAGAAAAATGCTCCACAAAAATTCTTAACGAATCACATTTTAATGATTATTTGGAGAAGACAAAAAAACTGATACTACCATCAAGTGCTGATTTCAATCTCTGCTTTTTCTCTAAAATTGTTTGTTCTCGTTGCTCAATTGATTTCTTGTAAATGTATTCTCGTCTCAATCTTGCCTGACGTCGTATCTGTTAAATCATAAAACAATGCCATGGTAAGTGCATCTGAACATCAGGACCTAAGTAACTTGGTGTTTACTTTTGAAACATTTTTGACCTTTTGATGTCTCTTCACTTTTAGTTCATTGCAAGTTGAATTTAAAACATGCTTGAGAGCTAATACACCACATCAGCAACGCCCCTGATCACTATCTTACTTGTTAGTAAGGGTTATTCCACAGACTGACAAAGGCCATCACCAATAACAGTCTAGACCTAAATGGGACCAACATCTGCCTAATAGTAGACAAACTACAATGGAACCAATATATTTCATATACCACAGAATCATGAGTATGCCACAAGGACTCAGTGACAGTGATCAAAGAAGCTGACTGAAGTAAATTTGTTTTCATCAATATAATAATCAATTGACAATACAACGCACTATGTCACCATAATTAACTAAAAGACAATGTCAATACAGGATTAATAGACAAAATCACTACCTGTGTTGCATGGTTCAAATATTGGTAGTGAATTACTTGAATCAAAGAAAGAAAAAAGGATAAAACGAACCATTTTGTACACTTATGTAGAATAACAGAAACACGTTTTCATTCAACCGGAAGTAGTCTTGATCAGACGGCGCTCTTTGAAATCATACAGAGTAATAGCAAGCGTTCAGCGTCTACGATTATTTTTCGTATTTCAGCGTTTTATCTGTTTTAATTTGTTCTTTGGAAGTGACAGAGTGGTATTTTGCTGTCACTACAACTGATTTACCATGGTAAGAAATAACTTATCCCATTTCGGAATTGCTTATTTCTTCATTGCATTTCTACGCGGGTATTACATTTATTTAACTAAAAAAGCTGTTTCGGATAAAGCAATAATTCGGATTAGTTATTCAAATTCAGATTGTTTTATGTGTTTATGATGTGATTTGGTGTAGTATTGAATTCATTGTCTTAACTCATCAGATTTTTATTCAATATCAACACAATCCTCCAAGTACAAACAAGGTCCTTGTCATGACTTGTGGACACTATGTGCAGGAACTTACAATAAAATACATAGTAGATAATTCCACATTTTTTAAAAATCTTTTCCAATTATCTTTGTACATATACATCATTGCATGTATGCTAATTATATTCATAATAAATTAGCCCTTTTTCATGGTTTTGGGGGACAGTTACAGGTAACATGTCCCTTTGATAGGGGAAATATGCATCGTGAAGAACCAAATTGGGGAATTTTAAAATCATGAAAGAATAAAACACAAAGTTATGCCTTAACCATTCTGCATTTACCAGAGCACTTTACGCAATATTTTACATGATTAATTCCTTGGAATAAAAGTTTTAAGTACATGATATCTTAACAGTGTCAATTTTTACAAGCTTTAAAAAAATAGATCAGTAATAATGATTCAGTTTAATTTTAATTACTGCAAGTCAGCATAAAGTAAACCTTTGTTGCCCTCTAGTTCTAAGTCTTCACCTCAATGATACTGTTAGTCATCCTTGACAACTAATATTTGTCTTTCTTTACCTTTCAGGCTAGGAACAGTGAAAAGGCTATGTAAGTTCAGTTGCTTTTTGTATTGAATGGTCTTTGCTATGCTTTGTAAATTTAGTAATTTTTAGTTAGTATGAACAGTTTAGGCAATTAACAAATTCAAACTTTTTTATCAAATTAATCTCTTGAATTTTACATATTGTACAAAAGTGGTGACACACCATGTGCAGAACAGTTGGTTTGAAGCAGTCAGCACTGAGCATCATATGTCTTGAGACAAGCACTTGTGGGGGGGGGGGGCTTTAATAAATAGCAAGCTTGTTATAGTTTGGTAACAATATTTATTTAGTATCCAATAGTGAATTATTACAATTATTATTACTATTACAAATACAACTATAGCAATATTTTGGGGAAAATGCTTGGCAAGTTATGAGGTACAATAATTAGCTGTAATTTGAAAGTGCAACGTTTTTATTGTATCCAACAATGTATATCGTTAATTTATATAAAACAATTCATAGGTAGATAAATCTATTTCTGTAAAACATATTTAATTATCCATTATATCTATATATTATATAACCTTTGGCCAGAATCCAGTTGCAAAAAGGCTGGTGATTGAACAAAATTGTTCCAAGTTACTAGGATCGACAGTATGTATCCACTGTTTACAGATACAGTTATCATTTGGCATTTACCAATATGGCCCTCTCATTATCATTTAAATTGAAAACAAAGTTTGTTATGAATTGCCAACTCTCATTTTTGCATGTCATGGCTGTAAGATCTGACAGGATCAAATTGGTATTTGATTTTGTCTGGTTTTCATTTCCAAATATTTGTTTATACTCTATTTACTCTTATGTGATCATGTATCGTACTGTTCTGATTAAAACTCATTATTCTATATTCAGGACTGCCCTGGCGAGATGGAGGGCTGCTCATCTGGACGATAAAAAAGAAGTGGTTTGTAATTCTATTTAATTGACTAATCCTACACTTGCCATTAAATGGCCCAGACTTATTTGTTTCAAAGTTTGGGAACTTTTAATTTATAGTATTTGTGTAACCCAGCAGTCCGGGTTCAAATCCAGGTCGTGGCAGGTCATACCCTTTTATGAAAATTTTACAAAAATGTCGATTTTCTTCCATATGTGGAGAAGTTGCCAGCTCCTTGTGGAAGGGTAAGTTAGTGCTGGTAAGAATACAATCCAGGAAAACTGGTCTGATGAACCAGCCACTGTATATAAATGAAAAAAAATGAAAAATGGCATTAAACCCAGTGAAAAAAAGATAGTATTTGTATTTATAATAAAACAGTTAATTTGTATCAAGGATTTTGATGATGTGTTTATAAACTTAGTCTTGATTTGTGCCAAAAACATATGACATTAGTTATGCATTTAAAATATGTCATAATTGATAACGTGATTGTTTGTAAGTAACTTTTCTTCATTTTTTATAGTTATTTATGATGTCAACAAAATAAACATTTATGAATGCTACTAAATGCATTAAGTAACTTTTGTAAGGTTTTATTGTTAAGCTTGTAAAAAAAATGTTAAGGGTTACTTGATCAAAGAAATCAAGGTAGGTTGGTTGAAAAAAATTCTTTTCTATATTTTTTCTTACTATTCATCTCCAAGTAATGCTTTCTTTGCATTTTGTGGTCAGAAACTTTAAACATAGCATTAATTTTGTCAGGTAACAGTAATGTGATTATTTTTTTTCTGGTCTTATTAAGTTTTTTTTACTGAGTCTTGAGTCCCTTATTATATCCCTTCAAGTTTCAACTAAAATTGATTGGTTTACATTGATCCAATATACATTTCACTTCTACAAGATACTGAAGTCCATATATATGTATTACACATTCTTGTACAACACTATGTAATTCATTTTCAGGAGAGAAGGCCTTTTTTGGCTACAGAATGCGATGACTTGAAAAAGGCTGAGAAATTCAGGCGACAGATAATTGGAGAAATTTCTAAAAAAGTTGCTCAAATACAAAATGGTTTGTCAAGACATATTTTGAAATATTTACATGATATTCATTTGCTTACAAACATTATTGTGGAAGAAAAAATGATCATTGGTACACATTCAGTGTTCTAACTTATTCTAAGTACTAGTTCTATCTAAGTGGGCTGTCAAAAAATAATCAGTTAACCTCTAGCCCAAGTACACAATTTTGAGTAAGTTAGGTAGACAGAATAGAAATTTACTCTCCCCAGGCGTATAGCTAGTGGGTTTGCATGACGACTGCTAATTGATTACCATCGATAAAACCTTGTAGATGCAGTGAATTATTTGTTAATGAAGCAATGGACCTAACTTTAAAGTGGAATGTTTTGCTGATGAAAATACATGACAGTTTTTCTTTAATTATACTTGCCTGATATAAGGCAAAAAAACCCTAAACACCATGTTTCTAATAACATACTCCAGAATCAAAGGGTTGGTTGGCAAAACTTTTTTTCAAATATTTTTTGTAAGTTCGTCTGAGAATATAAAATATCAGCAAGAATAATCTATATTATGTGCTATTACAGCTGGTCTGGGTGAATTTAAACTTCGTGATATTAATGATGAAATCAACAAATTACTCAGAGAGAAAGGACACTGGGAAGATAGGATCAAGGAGTTAGATGGTCCGGATTATAGAGTATGTGTGTTGTAGATTTATTTGTTATCTATAAATTCCTTGTTTAATATATTTTTGCTGCCATTGAACTAATGATATATATATATACTATATCAAGGTTGAACCTATTTCAGCCAAAGTTTTGTACAATTCCAAACATTCAGAAAATCAGAAATTTGCTTAATAGCAACTTGTTACAACATTCAAACCACAGGTACTTGACACAAAACAAAATTTTAGCTCCATGTGATACATATACCTAATAACAAGTATTAGTAGCCTATGTAGCTAAAATCTGGTTTTGTGTCAAGTTCCTGTGCTTCAAACTGGATGAAGCCACTTTGTATTTGTCTATTTAAGAAACATGCACTTAAATACCCAGAAAATTAAATGATTACCATGTGAAGTAAATGGTACAGACTGTGTATATTTTGTTTCTAATTATTACAGAAAATTGGTCCTAAGATGTTAGACCATGAAGGGAAGGAAGTGCCAGGAAACAGAGGATACAAGTAAGTTTCTTATCTTTTATTAACTGGCATTTAACATTTCACCAATATCCAGGGTGAATTTGTGACTTTTCCGGCTTAAATGGCAGAGAAAGACCCTAAGGATACTCTTGGATGGAATCACTAACTTTCTATAAGCTAGTTTGACAGCTTCCTCACATGTGTATTTGTTTATTCCTGGATAGGATTCAAATTCCCTGCGATTAGGGACTAGTGATTGCTAGTCAGAAATCACAACCACTTAACCACGGAGTCCCCTTGTTGTCTCTTTATCTGCATTGATTGCACTGTATATTTATGTATTAATTCATCAGTAATTGTTGCCAGGATTTCATTGGTAATTAGTAGTTATTTGTGATAAAATATTTATCTATTGTTCGAGTGATCAGTGGTTGAAATTATTAAGCCAAATAAAATAACTATCAATCCAAAGCTAGCGTGTCTTCCTTAGCTGAGGTAGAGCTGTCTTGAAAACAAACTAAATTTCAATTATATATCAAAATGCATCATGCAAGCTGATATAGTAGACAATATAATTATGATGAATGTATTCTTACAGATATTTTGGAGCTGCTAAAGATTTACCTGGTGTAAGAGAATTATTTGAACAAGAACGTAAGTTGCAACTTTTTTAACTGTACAGCCTTGTTCAGCCGTGGTGCTCCTTGGAGATATAAATCAGTACCAAATTAATGGGGGGGAATGAAAAAAGTATTGAAGGGAGGTAGGCTTTGTTTTGAGGTGGCATTGATGTAGGTTAGACTGTAGTTGGTCAATATTTATTAGTTTGAAAATAACTGTATGGTTTTTAATAGAACATGAATTCTATGAACACTATATTGAATCAGAGTAATATAAATTTGTGTTGAATTAATAGTTCTTAGAATTTTGTTTTACTTTTTCGATAGCTCCACCCCCTTTTACCTTTATGATAGCTCCACCCCTTTTTGTTTTATTTTTTGATTGCACCACCCCATTTTATCTCTATAGTAGCATAACCCCTTTTATCTTTTGATAGCTCCGCCCCCTCCCAGGAAGACACGTGGAGAATTGATGAAGGATATTGATGCTGACTATTATGGTTATAGAGATGAAGATGATGGCGTTATTGTACCACTAGAGAAAGAAGCTGAAAAAACAGGTATTCGGATACATTACTGCTCCTCAACCTAATTTAGATCATCATCTTTTATCAGAGTGTATTCTTTCTCTTCAAACAAATATTTTACTTACAATTATTAAGTCTTCTATTTTATAATTGGTAAAATATTATTTATGTGGTCAAGTGTCAAAAATTGGTCTAAAACAATTTGGACCATTACTGTCATTAGTGGAAGGATTTTTAAATGACTTCGCACAAATATTTGCCATGATGGGATGATTTGTTGCATAAGACTTGTGTCTGTAGCCCAGAGGTCAAGGTCACAGAAATGGACGACAAAAATAAGCAGTTCTGGACTACAGTTGTGCAATCTGGCAATTTTTTACCTTAGAATATGTTGCATTATACCTTAAGCAATGTACATGGATCTTATATGATTTGCATTTTATAGCATTATGATACAACTTCCTCATATTTTGACGATAAAGTTTGATATATCGCCTTTTGGCATCTAGTTTGTGAAGTATTTACTTTTATCCAGTCTTGTAGCTCTTGTTTTACTTAGATATTTGGACTGTTGTTTGTAGCTGTAGCTGAAAAAGTGAAACAATGGAAAGACAACCAAGAGAAGATAGCACGAGGTGAGATAGTTGAAAATACAGAACAACCGCCTGAAGTTCCTCGATTGTTTGATACTGAGGTATGTAGTATACGAAGTTGGGTCTTTACTGTCTTATTATTGTTTTTTCTGATTATCAATCTGGTTTTCAACAATCTTGAGAAGTCTGTTTATTAGATTATAGTAAGTTCTGAGTCTGACAGACAGACAGCAAAAACTTCAATGTGGTCCTTTACTTGAACGCTTTTAAAGATATCAATATGACACTTGGAATACTTGATTATCATGACAAGGTGCAGTTGCAAAACAACGGGCATTATTCTGAAAGCTATATTTTTGAAGTTATGCCCCTTTTTAACGTAGAATTTTGGTCTAAATTGCTTATTAAATAGAATGTTGTAAAACAGACGAGTGTTTGCGCTGCTCTGTAGGGCTCTCAATTAATCTGTAACATTGAAACTTGTGGAATTTAATTCAATTACATAACTGTTGTATTATCTGGTAGATGCATGATTTAGGTGGCCAGTATGATGCCCCATTGTGTCATGAAAGACATTAAGTATGTGTATTAGTGTGCAGTATGTGGATTAGTTTGTACTTAAGTATGCTGTATATTAAGTATGCTGATCAAAAATATGCATATTAATTATATAGGGTAAATATTGAGTAAATAGGCATGAAGTATGTAAATTAGTGTGGTGTTAAATACATTGTTTGTGTTATGAATTTAGGAAGATGAGGACATGGAGCTAGGAGAACCATCTAACGTAGAAGACACAGATAATGTACAATATATCGCTCATGTTGATGTCCCTTCACAAAAACAGGTAATAGTCTGTTATACCATCAGGTATAAAAAAAAATAGGTTTGTTTCCAGTCACCCGGCCAACCCATCTTTTACCTGCCAACTCAAAATTTTAAGGCATCCAAATCGTAGTGTCATATAGTAATTTTTGCTACAGTGATGTCAATATATGTAAAAGTAAAAATGTAAAAGAAAAAAATCCCTACCTACCGACCCATATTTTTTGGGGCATGTAACTGGAAACAAACCCTTTTTGTTATTTTTTGTTAAGGCTTCATTTTATTGTCAGTGTGCAATGCCTTGGATGTGATATTCTCTACTTGTACATTACAAGTCCACTAGGCAGTGACCATGGTCTAGTGCTAAGTGCTCTGGACTTGTAACCGGGCTTAAGTCCCATCGTGGCTAGTTGATTTTCCTCCGTATGTGTAGAAGTTGCTGGCTTCTTGTGGAAGGGTAAGTTAGGATCGGTTAGTTTACAGTCCAAGAAAATTGGTTAGGTGAACTGACAGCCATATACAACTGAATTGTATAAAAACGGCATTAAACCTAGTGAACAATGTCCATTTGTTTGTTATAGCACTTCAGTCAGTGAAGTGGCTGTTCTGCCAGGATATTAATATTAAAAACTTGTTTCATTTCTACCATTTCAACGTGATTAGAGACATAGTTCTTAGAACAAATGAGCCTTGAATTAATGAAATCAAGGTGCATTAAAATACAAGATTTTGTTATGTGGAACCTATTCTATAGAATTTTTCTAATCTAATCCCCATGGTGAGGTTCACAGGAATTTCATGACCTCCATTGAACGTCTGGGGTCTTCTTCCACCATTAAAGCTTGAAGTCGCCGTATGACTCCGGTTATTGGTATGACATTACACCCCAGATAACAAAACATACAAAGATTTCATGGTTTATTGATTGTTAAGATTATGGCCTGATTTTATTTTACAGATTGAAGAAGCTCTACTTCAAAGAAAGAAATTAGAATTATTACAGAAATACGCGAGTGATGATTTACAGGCGGAGGAAGGAGAAGTTAAACAAATGTTAGGTTTATGATGTTCGTCTGTCTGCGTGTTTTGTCATAAACATTAAACTTTGTGGGTACAAGTAACGCCATCTGGAATGTCTAGTGTGAATGTTATCCTGTGCTTGATGTAAGAAGGAAGGATGAGATTTGTTGAAGTATTGATACAGAGAACATGTGTATGGTATGTTGTATTTACTGATGTAAATATGTTTGTTAGGCTAAACAAAAAATAGTCATGTTTACGATTACATAACTGTAAAATGGGGTAGGTTCGGCCAAAACTTCTTTTCTAATAGCTTTTTTCTAACATACCTTTTGTACTTGGGAGCAATGATTCATCCCCAAATATTTTCATACTTATCATTCTGCTGATAGAAATGTTGGGGCAGCTCCAAAAAACAGCATTGGTTGGATAACCGTAAACACATCTTTTTCTGGCCTTGTATGAAGTTTACAAAGTATGTGATGAGATTTTGTGTGTGAATGTGTACAGTCAAGATAGAATAGCGCTTAAAAGTATGAGTGGATGTAGCTAGCTGTAAGCAAACACTTGGTTGTACCTACGAGACAAAAACTACATGACATACTATGTAATGTGTGATGTCTGTGAATAAGTGAACATTCTGATGCTTGGATGTTAAAAGTTGACCTGCTTTTTAATCAAGTTGATTTGACATTCTTTTAGCAGAGTGACTTCAGATCTATTCATTATTAGTTTTTGCAATCATGTTAAGTGTTATTTAGATTGCAGGAACTGTGACCAACACTGTGCCTTCTTGGTATTTATAAATCAGCTTAAATTAAGCAGTTATCTGTCATCAAAGTGTTCAATTTTGATGTTTGCTTGGTCAGTCATCATCTTAAGTTTCATTTTCTTCATTTTAATGGTTTAAAACACGCACATTTTAGTGCATTTGAGTATGTTCCTGATTGTCTAACATTTAAAAGCTGTATTTTTTAGAACTGATCATATTTAGACAATTTAAGCAAACATAAAGTTACAAAACCGTCATTGGTGTATTGAATCCATCATTATGTGTCATATACTCAACTTTTCCATCCATAGCATGTAACTCATTACAAAGTCATTTATCATCAGCATTCATTTTGTATATAACATGTTTTTTGTAAATACAAGTGTATATTTTCAGGAATATAATGTCAAAAAAACTTATGATTAACCTCTCAGCTCAAGACTCAATTTTATGATTTTGATATTTTAAGTTATTTTAAAGATATTTAATTTAAAGATATAAGTACTTATATACAGTATTCTGTACCCAAGACAATTGTACTACATTTGTATTTACATTTTCTTTCGATGGGGTCACACTAACAGCCAGGGTCATTTGGCAACTTTCTAGCTTTAATGGTGGAGGAAGACCCCAGGTTTATATCTGGGTAGAAACCCTGACCATAAGCTAGCTGGACAGATTCCTCTCATATGAAATTTGGTTCTGGATTGGATTCAAACTCACAGTGGTAAGGGGCTTTTGTGCCTTAGGTGTAAAAATGTTTGTTTCAGGTTACGTGACCTGCAATAATTTTTCCCCACAACCATGGACTGTATTAGGCCCGAGGAATGATACACCCACTGTCCCATCTTTTTTCATTTGCACACCAAAAATAATCTCAGCAGTGGCTTTCAGGAATTATAAAAAAAATCAAAAAGACTCCCTACCTACATACCCTATTTTTAATGAGCATGTTTATAGAAACCAATTTATTTTTAATGCCTTAAAGTTAACTCAATAATCAACAAACAAAAACTTCTTATTGATTTATTTTGTTGAACTCTTTAGTACACCTGTACTTGATTCTACAGAAAACTTAAAAACATAATAACAAAATTAAAAAATTACATCACAAAACTTTTAAACACAAAAATTACTAGTGCTATTTATGTTAATTATGAATATATAAAACTCCCAATTTTTATAAAACATAACACAATAAAAGTTGTACAAAAATTACCTGACAAAAAATTCAAATAAACCATTGTCCTCAAATTAAACAAAACATTTTAAAGTTAAACAATAAAGTCATCAATTACCACGACCTCTGTATGTCTTAGTTCAGCACATAGTTCACACACATTCACAAAAATGATCCACCAATTTGTACTTGTTTTATTTTGTCAGCAAGGACCATCATTAACATAAATAGCAGCCTTGTCCACATCAATACAGCATTACTAACAAAATCCATCAACTCTAAGATCACTGTGTGAATAAGCAGCCTCTCAATAGCATTTACAATTATGAAAGGGGTCTCATCTTATGAGAATGTCCATTGTCGCAATTGGATGTAATTAAATTTACACAATTTAATGAATTAAACATAAAAGAAACCAAAACATATTAACATGGTATTATTTTACTCTTCATCAATAAAACTGAAAGTAATCCTTGTGTACTAGCACCAGATCTGTACATAAACTTCAGTATAAAACTTCAGTATAAAACTTGAAAATTGTTTATTTGTACTCATACAAAATAAGCAAGCAGTAATTTCTGCATAAATCTGATAAAATTAAGACAGATATACCTCTTGAAGTTGAAACACATGAAATCCCATAGATACATTACATCACATAGAATCATCACATCACATAAAAACATTACATCACACAGAAACACACCACATCACATAGAAACACAGCAAATCCCATATATACATTATATCACAAAGAAACATCACATCACATAGATACATTACACCACATAGAAACACATCATATCAAATAGAAACAATACATCAGATAGAAACACATCACATCACATAGACACACATCATAACATTTAGAAACATTCTACATCACATAGAAGTATATAACACCACACAGATATACATTACATAGAAATACATCTCATAGAACCACATTTAATACCCCTAAAAAACACAAGTAAATTGGTCTTAAAAATTCTAGGCACAAAATTCAGGGACTGAATTTATAACTCTGAAAATGGCCTCCTTTGTCTCTTTCTCAAGCCTGGGTGACATTTCATGACAAATCTTAGCTAAAATAATAATTTATTTTCAAACATAACAACCAAGATATCTTTTGCTTATATAGATAAAACATTCTATTCTTTCAGTAGTTTATGTTAGTATGGCCTGTTGATAAAGGAAAATGAATGAAATATATACCACTGATAAGATTCTTGAGTTTAAAAAAGTGCCATTTCAGCTAAGATGTCTTTGACACAACATCCTAGAATCTTCATACACTACCAACTTTTTATCTTCAAACACTATCACTAAACCTTCTTATACAAAGAAGGATTGAATTGTGAGACTTATTTTTTACTTGAGAGATTAACATAGTTTAATTATATATCACAAAGTATCTGGGTAAAATCTACATGAAATATTAATGTCACATTTGCAAAAATTTTATACTTAACACTAACAAATGAAACTCTATATTTGATAAGTACATAACAGGCTGCTTTATACGTTTATACAGAACATACATAAAACTGGTAAATACAACATAATTTGGGATTTAACAACACATCTAAATAGTATATTATATTGCAAAAGAATTGTAATAGTATTGCTAGATTGTCACCTATTAGCCATGATCTGATATGTCACAATGATGAAGATAACTCAATAATTCTTGGTTACTTAACATTAGGACCCTTGCATTGGCGAAGTTGAAAATTTTCAAAAAATTGGATATCTGGACCTCGGTGCTGCGGAAACAATAAAAAACAGTAGGGTCTGGACTTGTCCTTGTCTGGTGTACTTCATCACACAATCACAGATAATTTTGTATGGTCACGTACAGTAATCATACATACTATCTCACTGCAAGAAGTCACTTACAATCTCACTGCATGGCTGTATAATCCAATAGTTGATCACCAGCGCGATGCGATAATTCTTGAGTCAGCTCGCATTTCAGTTTGGTAAATTCTCTGAACATAAACCATTTCTACAGGTCACAATAAATAATGGAATGGAGACACTTTCAAAATCCAGGACTATCCAGGAATTAACACTTCATCGTCCCCAAACCATGATGTTGTCATATCACCAGTATTTACCTTGTCATTTATTGGTACATCAATCAGTCTAGCAAATCCTTTTTCTACCATCACATTACCAATACTGATATCTTCATCTGTTGTTGTGTCGTACAAATCTAACCATAAACAACCATTCCAAGAACTAAAACATAAAATAGCAGAAAAAATAAATAAAATCATTTGTCCATCATGGCTATTAGTTAAAATCCAGTCCAGGACCAGACAAATTTCACATGAGAGGAAGCTGTCCAGTCAGCTTATGGAAAGCTGGTTGTTCTACCCAGGTGTATGTGTGGGATCTTCTTACACTGTTAAAGCTGGAAAGTCACTAAATGGCCCTGGCAGTGAGGGGCTAGTGAGTACTAGCCAGAGACCAAAATCACACGATCATTGAGGTATCTAGTACATACAACAAACAAATGAAGACTTGATACCAAAGAAGCTAAGTTTTACTACCATCAAATGAAAATAGCAAAGGGTAAGTAACACATTTAATTCCATTTGTCAGAATATTAGCCAACATCTGATATGCATTAAATAGATATGATTGATGTTACTTACAACATAACACAAAGTAGAAAACAAGTAAAATTATATGTAAATACCACCACTTAATATGTCCAACCAATGTTTTCCCATCAACCAGTTCAAGGAACACTGACCTAAAAAATGAACAAAGAGCAAAGTCAATAACAACCTATCATTGTTGCTATACAGTAACAATTCATACAAACATATTTATGATATGTATTTACAAGAAATAAATCATAAGTTTAGACACTGTTTGATAGTAGACATAGGAGTATAATCATATTCAATAGCTTACACATACAATCACTTACTTGGATTCTTTGCTCCACTGGTCACCATGGTTACACTCAATATTCACAAAACATTCTATGGCTTGGAATGGTAAATGTAGATATTCTGGCTTGATGTCTGCCAACTCATCTTCTGGCAGCCATTCTGTATTGCCGAAGTCGACATAGAATACCTGTAGTACATATGACAGAATACTTGTAAAATATGTCACATAATACCAGTAACCATATACCACAGAATACTTTTATACATTATTAACACTTATCATAAAATACATATAACACAGAATACCTGTAACCAAATATCATAATATGTTACAAACGTAAAGTGCCTGTAACCACAGAATACGTGTACTGTACATATCATACAATACCTGAAACCAATTAGCATAGAATACCTGTATCACATATCATAGTGACCATAGTGTACTTGTACAACATAAATACCTGTAACCACATATCATAGAATACACATACAATGCCAGTAACACACACCATTGAGTACATCTCACCACATATCACAGAATAATTGTAACTACATATCAGTCATATATATCTTGAATATTGTGATAACCAACCTTTGAGACTTAAGACAACAGGATAAAGGAGTACTACCATACAAACAGGAAGTATCAGACATTAATGATACTAACCTACAGAACACTGCAATGTGACTGAATATTAAGCTGTAAATATTACCATGGTTACAGCAAGATAACAGGAAACACATGCCAGTTTGTACTCCAAATAATTAATATTTTAGTACAACTGAGTGGAAGAGAGAACTGGCCATGTTAATGTTGATTTTATTACAATGATTTGGACACAAGGGATGTTCAGTAAATATGATGACTGTACTTATTATGTCACATACCACCTCTCAAGATTCAATTAAATGTTTGTCAGCCCACAATACCTTAATAACTGAAACTTGAATAGCATCACCGTTCATGATGTTTTCTCTAGCATTACATTACATGTTTCACAGCATGTACAATTACATCAATCCATAACCCCTACATTGATAACTCTGTGAATGAGAACTTGCACTGCTCCTACATATAGAGCAGTTTGTCAGTATACACATCACATCTCTATGCACTTGATGAACAACCCTCATACACTCTATGTATTCATTGGAACAACCCTCGTGTACAGATACTTTATAGATATAGACTTTTACCTTCACTCTGTCCTCGGTGACAGAGACAACTCGAGCTCTGTACCATTGTTGATCAGCCGAATATCTCGCAACAACCATCTGTCCTAAAGCTTTCAGTAGTAACTTCCCTTCATGTGACGATCTCTTCTTGTACTCACGACTATCAAACAAACATGATCATTGTCGGAATTAGTACAAAAAATATGGTGGGATATATAAGTGTGTGTCTATTGCCATGCATCCAAACCCAAGACAAGTAACTAGACACTAACTCAAAAGAAAAAAATGTCTAGCCTGCTGGTTACCTTGACCTTTCAGGTACAGAAACTTCTTATGCCTGAATCCTTGTGTTACCATGGTAAAAATTTGTGCCAAGTAATCTGGTATAAAGTAAGTCATGCCCCGGACAACTATTATCTGAACATACAGACGGATATATGCACATACATTAATCAGCCATGGTGTGTCTACGTCAAGGTCAAAAGAAGCAGGCTGGACAAAATTAAATCAGAAAAGCACAAACTAGCCATTTTTTCACACTACATGTATGTAGTGAAATAACAGAATTTACCTTTTCACGCAGATATATAACCTTGTTTACAAGTTAAAGCCTGTGGATAATAGAATTCATGTCTTCATAACAATTTCATTATACAGAATCAACTTATACCATCATTAAACATACAAAGTACTTTAACAAACTATCACTGTATCATTGATAACAATTTGTGTATACAAATTGAACATGTGAGAATTCAGGAAGTACTTTTATCTGTCAATGCTGTCTCTTGAGGATATCATTATTACCACTTCAAGATATCAATAAGAATATGATAAACACTAATCATATTATACAAAAAGGAGATATGTGAATTTTTCACTACAAATATCAAACATACTTTTGTAACAAGAATTAAATCAGATGACATCACAGTAATTATGAAGCCAGGAGTCTTAATAATCCACAAGTGTCAGCAACTCTCACGAGACAGACATGAGTGGAAAGTGATACAGAAAATGCAGCTGTTCAAACATACTCAGTTTATTTTAGAGCAAGTTATTTACATCCTTGGAGACAAGGTGTGTTTATACTAAGATTTTAACTGCTTAAATAAGAATTTGTTTTTTTCCTTGGAGTTTAATGTCACAACAATATGCAGGATCATTTAGCGACTTTTCTGGCTTTAATGGTGGAGAAAAAAACAGATATACACCTGGGTAGAACCACCAACCTTCAGTAATCAAGATGGACAGTTTCCTTACATGTGAAATTTACTTGTCCAAGATGGGAATTCAGAAGTTTGGAGGGAGGACAACTTATGTAATGGTCAAACCACTTACATTCCAAGTTTGAGACAAAATATGGTATGTATCCAAAAGTTGCGCATTAAGACAAAAATTTTATTGAAATGAAATGAAAATAATGATGTCAGACAGGAAAAAAAAGGCAAAACAATATCAGGGGTCCGTGCAAGAAGGCACCTGTCTCCTTTGTCTTATGATACAGGCACTTCTTGTATTCAGCATTTCAAATATATCCCCTTCCTAGAAAGGGTAACATTATTACTGATGTGCTATAAATATAGATATAGAACAAGATATATATATATCTTGTTCTGTATCTATATATTATATATATATGTATATATATATATATATATATATAAAAACAAGGAAAGATGACCTGAGAGCTGCTAGTAGATCATCCAGAGTTTCTTCCTGTCCAGTGACACCCATACAACTATCTGTAACACAAATACATATTTTTTCTCAGAGGATTAACATCACAATAAAGACCAGGGTCATTTAGATGCCATTAACAGCGGAGGAAGTCCCCAGGCTTCTACCTGGGTAGAACTTCCGACTTTCCATAAGCTAACTGGAAAGCTACCTCACAAGAGGAATCTGTTTGGTCTCAGTTGGGATTCAAACTTTGCAGCAGTGAGTCTTGTGATTACTAGTCAGAGACCATAACCACTCAACCACTGAGACTCCCACATAGACATATACATCTATATAGGCAGTGAAAAATATTTTTTCCATAGTGACAATATCCAAGTGTGATCAACAGTATGTTCTCATTATACATTAGAGAACTTTATTTTTTATTGAAAACAAAAAAAATATTCATGTTAAAACATATTTTAAGGATCTTATTATATTGAATACAATTGGAAGTAAAATTGTAAAAATAAATGTCTGAATTATGACAACAATGAAAACTTTATTCTGTTTTTGGACATAAAGGAAAAAAATGTTTTTAAAGAGATTACCAATAACTCATGATTTATGAATTTGTTTTCAAAATTCTTTCAATTGTGACGTCATTTTATTGAAAATCAATTTAAAATCTAGTCAAATCAATGATAGCCATGAGGAATGTATTTTAAAAAAAACAAGTGAGTGTAATCTGTAAAGAGAACTCCCTGATGTGTGGTGGAGGATTGTTCCTGGAATCCAATGACAGCAGAAAATTTTAATTGGACAATAATAGGCCATTACTTCAGCATGTCTGAGCCAATGTGACTGGTTTAGGTTATGATATGTTTTTGGCCAAATATGTTTGGTAAGGTTCTATAAATTGAACTAAAGTTAGAGAACAGACATTGTGAATTTTATCAAATTTCTGAAATTCAAATTAAACATATATAGGAAAATATGGCAGTTCATCTATCTTGGTTAAGGTTATTGTACCACAATATTATTTTTCATTTTGGAAAAATTTTCCAAATATTAGAAGAAATGGACACTATTTTGGATTGGGAATGGGGTCTGTTGACCTGTACTTACTACAGAAGGTAAAAAAATCCAAGTACCTTCTGACTGTTCTGACTTAGACACTGATTGATCTAAGGACTTGTTTCCTAACGGTAGGATAGCATAGAAATGATTTGGTGACAAAATTGTTGTGATCTCCATCGCAACCCAACTACCAGCTGAAGGCAAATAATCTCCCTGTGTGTCTGTGATAGCATAGACTTCATCCTGTTCATGTGTCACACCTGAAGACAAATACATGTAAGTTTAGCTAGGAAAAAGTCACATGTACATGGTTACCCAACCAACCCTATTTTCTACCCCAACCCTAAAGTTCCTAACAGCAAAATACAAAAGTATGAAAATATTTGTGGATGAGTCATACCTCCCAAACTATGAAAGGTATGTTCAGAAAAGTTAGAAAAGTTTTATGACCTACCGAACTATATTGTGTGGTCAAGTAAGTTTTAACTTGATTTTTGCTCTGGCTTTAATTATCAAACATCCAACATGAAATGTTGTGGTTTGTCATACAGGTAACTGTAAACAGCCTGATTCACCTTCATAAAAAATGGGCTTGTACCATGCTTTCTTCACGAACATAAAAAACGCATTTGTTTACAACCTACTTCCATCATTAACTTCTTTTAAATTAACCAATTCATGATATTTTAATGAAATGAATTGTATCTGTGCGCTGGAAGTATTAAATATCAGACCAATCAATTACCAATAGATTATACCTGAACAAAACATACAACACCCCATAACATATAATGCTGGATGGAATACGGGCTAAATTATCAATGAGCTTGTATTATTAAGCTTCAAACATGAACACCTGTTTGCTTTATTACCTCATTGGTATGTTGTTTGTGGGATGCATGATTCATTTGTGACGTAACAGGTGCCTTGTATTTTACACAACAAAATCAAACTGTTTAGTGATAAATGTAGTTTGATATGAATGCAGTATACTATGAATGTAGTATGATATGAATGCAGTATACTATGAATGCAGTATGATATATACATATGCACTAACCTGAATGCACTCTAACATGTTTAAACGAACATCTTTCACCACGCCAACATGTACGACCAGACAAGTAAAATTTACATATCTTGGATTCATCCTCAATTTCTGAAACAACACAAGAATAAAACAAATAAGTTGGTTTTTAACTAACAATATCTCCATATACTAAGGAAATAGAAAGAAAGAAGTAGAAAGATCAATTAGCAATCTTATCATTAGCACCTAATCTTATAAATATTGATAAAATTTAACCACTCGGTTAAAGTTGACGATAGGTTAAAAAGCTAACCAAAAGTTAGCCAGGAACAAAATGTCTGGCCTAGTTGTACAAACGCTCGACAAACTGTGGGTTTTGAGTGCTCTTTAACCTATATGGAATGCTTGGGTTAAATCTAATCAATGTTTAGACAGCTAGGTGCCAGAGCTTTATAGTTAGAACATCTAAATGAATTATGGTAATAAATTCATGAAGTCATACAATAGTATGCATTTTATGTCAATTACCTCTGTCTCAACTTACTCAGCAAACATATTAAGACGCACAAATATGATAACACAGCTTAACAGGATTTATTCTAATGAACAAAAAATTGTTTCATAGTTTGATTGGTAAAAACTAAATCTGTGATAAACTTCGTTACCCACATGTTTGACTAATTCAAAAATCCTCTCAATGTAAGATTTGAATGTTGCTAAGAAATTTAAATTATTTTAACAATAATGGTAAAAAAACATGTTTCTGATTAATTAAAAATAGAAATTGTTAACTGCCTCAAGTCAGCTACATCATTCATGCCTGTAATAAAATGTCAGACAAGTTATCATATATTTTTCAAACCAGATATAAAATGACAGAAATGATATATATTTATCATGTCAGATATTACATGACAGAAATGTTATTATATATTTATCCTGTCAGACATTACATGACAGAAATGTTATTATATATTTATCATGTTCCTAACATAGAAATTAACTATATTAACAATATTTATACTACAAAAAAAGTAAACTAAATCATTTTCAAGACCATGTGATCAAGTGATGTTTTATATCAACTAAATTAAAGCTGGTATTAAGGTGTACTATTACATATAATACCAGATTCAAGCCCCTGTGATGGTGTAGCAGTGTATATGATATCAGATTCAAGCCCCTGTGATGGGGTAGCAGTGTATATGATATCAGATTCAAGCCCCTGAGATTGTGTAGCAGTGTATATGATATCAGATTCAAGCCCCTGTGATGGTGTAAAAGTGTATATGATATCAGATTCAAGCCCCTGTGATGGTGTAGCAGTGTATATGATATCAGATTCAAGCCCCTGTGATGGTGTAGCAGTGTATATGATATCAGATTCAAGGCCCTGTGATGGTGTAGCAGTGTATATGATATCAGATTCAAGCCCCTGTGGTGGTGTAACAGTGTATATGATATCAGATTCAAGCCCCTGTGATGGGGTAGCAGCATATGTGATATCAGATTCAAGCCCCTATGATGGGGTAACAGTGTATATGATATCAGATTCAAGCCCCTGTGATGGGGTAGCAGTGTATATGATATTCTATTCAAGCCCCTGTGATGGGGTAGCAGTGTATATGATATCAGATTCAAGCCCCTGTGATGGGGTAGCAGTGTATATGATATTCAATTCAAGCCCCTGTGATGGAGTAGCAGTGTATATGATACCAGATTCAAGCCCCTGTGATGGGGTAGCAGCATATGTGATATCAGATTCAAGCCCCTATGATGGGGTAACAGTGTATATGATATCAGATTCAAGCCCCTGTGATGGGGTAGCAGTGTATATGATATTCTATTCGAGCCCCTGTGATGGGGTAGCAGTGTATATGATATCAGATTCAAGCCCCTGTGATGGGGTAACAGTGTATATGATATCAGATTCAAGCCCCTGTGATGGGGTAGCAGTGTATATGATATTCGATTCAAGCCCCTATGATGGGGTAGCAGTGTATATGATATCAGATTCAAGCCCCTGTGATGGGGTAACAGTGTATATGAAATCAGATTCAAGCCCCAGTGATGGGGTAGCAGTGTATATGATATTCGATTCAAGCCCCTATGATGGGGTAGCAGTGTATATGATATCAGATTCAAGCCCTTGTGATGGTGTAACAGCGTATATGATATCAAACTTTCATTTCAAATAAAAACAGAATTAGAAGGAGGCATTAAGAGCAAACAGATGACATTACTCTAGTATAACACAGATGCTTTGAAGATTGATTTTCACAGAGTTGACAATACATCAATGAATTCAGAAGAAGAATCTGGAAGACAACGAAAATGCTAGAAATAGCTTGCAAGTCCATATAGTGATTTCACAAGTAATTGTCCTCATGTATAAATACAGACAAACCTTTGAACAAAGGCCACCCTTGGTAAAGACTAAATGTAGCCCTTATTGACAGATGGCTTTTCTTTGAAGGTCAGAATGTTCTAAAAAATCAATGATGGTTTTCAAAAAATGGTCTTTATTCACAGGGCAGCCTTTATTTGGATGTGACTTCAAACAGGTTTGACTGTATATCTGAAATAGCTAATGAACCCAATACAAAACATTAATTCTGAGTCTCTGGCTAATAAATAACAATGACAGTGTCACATCTAACCACGGTAAACAGTGTGATCTTATTATCTGAATTAAACATCATACGCTGGAAATAAAAGTTTGGCATAAATTGAAGCAAAGATGACAGGAATTTCTTATAAAATTTGAAACAGACCATAGTGTAAAATAAAGCCAGAACATGTGGAAAATGAAGGCTGTAAAAGTGATTATTGAAAAAGACTGATTACAGTTTACTTGGATTTAGTGTACGGTAAATATTTTCATTTTCTGATGTCATATAAATGTTTACATAATTAAAATATATGAGCTTGATGAATTAATTTAAAATATTTATGTTTTATAAGTAATTAATTATTTAAAAGTTTTCAATGATTTACAATTTGTATATTTAATGATAGTGTTTTAAGTAATGTTTTGAATTAATTTTGCTGATTTTTTATAACAGTGAGTTTCATAACTTTGGGTTAATACAAAAAGAATTCTTGGATAATTAATCACTTAACAAACCTGATCCTCTGCATTCTGCTAGCACCTGACAACTTTCCCAAGCGAAATGTTAATAAAAACCTCTTAAACAAATGACAACAGACATTTAAAGTTTGATCAATTCCATTCTGTTAAACTGAGTAATCTATGTGTAAGAAGAAATTTGATGAAAATTGATTCATAACTATACCATAAATGTAAGATTCCAAATGATATACATTTGGCTATCTTTAAAAAAATGTTACACAACTAAAGTAACAAAACAATTTAAAATTCAAAAATACCTTGACCCCAATTGTTTATGATTTTGTCAAAATGATTTTTCGTTCTTTATTCCAGCTTTTCATTTTTTCTTTAAAAACATAAATACAATAAAACCCTGATAATGAGACCACCTTCAAGGCTAAAAATATCATGTCGTATTAATGAGGTGGTCTCACTATAAAGTTGAATTATAGGGGAGTAATTGAAAGTCAATCTAAAAATAAGTGGTCATTATAACAAGGTGGTCGTAATATTGATGCGGTCGCTATTTGAGGTTATACTGTAAATGTTAACCAAACAAATGCCTACCTAACTAAGAAAATTTCTAAGACTCAGCAGCAGTCTACAAAAAGGGCCAATCTTACTTGTGAACACATGGAGACTGTAATGAGCTTATACTGGACATACTGCACTACTTGTTTTGTTTTTGTTTTTTTTCTCTGTTTCTTACTTGCTTTTTTTCTTGAAAAGTAATTTATTATTATTCAATGAAAGAAAAAGTAACATTGTATATAGTTTATTTATTAATCTAGGTAAAACAAAGTGTCTTTATTTATGTTTCTGGCAAATAAAAAATCTCCAATTAATTCACCATGAATTCCCACTTTGCCATCTAAGAAAGTTCGTATGTATGTTATGAACATTTTCCTTTTTTGATTTTTTCGTTCTTTTTTTCCACCTGCCAATGGACATTTTTTTTTCAAAAGACTCCCATAAACCAAGAAATAAAAAAGTAGTGGCCTAACAATTAAAACTTATTCTGAAATATTTGGATCAGGTGTATAAAACAGAAATATTAGACATAAATAGAAACAATTAATTAATGCGTATTTTACATCTGATGAAAATTCTAGGATGAAAAAATAGTGCTAAAGATTGTTATGTGACAAGATGCTAGGAAGACATAAGGCATGCTATAGGCAAGACAAAAAAGTAGTCATGCGTACAGATATCTGATTAAAAACCCATTTTTTGTATCAACATGCCTACAATATGCAGTGATTTTTATTAATTTCCAAAACTACCTATGGTTTTCTGAAGGGGAAAATATAGCACATAAATCAGAAAAAGGGGACATTTGAAAAACTATCACTTATTTATATAGCATTTTTAGGGGAAAATATAACTTTTTTTTGGCTTGGGGAAACAGCCGTTATTTGGCTGTAAAATATGCCAAAAAATCACTGATACATAATAACATGACACAAAATCAGTAAAATTTTAGTACAAACATGCACATATAAACATTGCAATTTATCATTCGCAAATACATTTTGCAAGATCTTGAAATGCTTATCACAAGAAAATAAAATTAGACCATCATCAAGCATCATTCACATTGATAATAAGGCCAAAAAAAGTTGTGCTTCTGTTACCTGACAGACCCTATTTTTGGGGACGACCCTTAAGTTTCTAACAACAAAATTCAAGGACACAATTATTTTTGGATAAATCATACATTCAAAGTATGAAAGCTATGCTTAAAACAAAAATATGAAAACAAAAACTTTGCAACCTAACAACCCTATTTTTTGGTGTAACTGTGAACTATTTTTTTCTAGCCAAATGACTTAAGAATGAATTCTAGACACCAGTATAAAGTATTCACATGGTAACAATCACAATGATCCATAAATATAAAGTCAAATTATAACAAGAAATGGAAACTTTTATCAACATAAACTGGTGAAAGTTCCAATCAACCAAATCTGTCCTTTTTTGTATTCCATCATTAATCTTCATTGTTATCAATTACATGCTGAACTATGAAATTACAAGAACGATAATCAGATCAGAGGAATATCAAGAGAGAAATATCACAGCATGAATTTCTATGATAGCTGAAACCACTTCCTAATTCACTATATGGGGATCAATGTCAATATTTACAACAAATATGGAACAATGCCATCATTTAACTACATAGGAATCAATGTCAATGTTTACTATATATGAGTTAATGTCGTTATTTACAATATAGGTGATCAATGTCATCACTTACTATATACAATTAATGTCACCATTTATGACATTTACTATACTGGGGTCAATGTCAACATTTACAATGAAGGGATTAATGTCATCATTAACTATATGGAATCAATGTCTTCATTTTACTACACTGGAACCTAAGTCAACATTGACTCAAACTATTTAATTACCCATTTTGAGGAGTATTATCATGATTGCAAATTAGAAAATAATTAAACAAAGCAAAAGCAAAATGAATTGAATGACAAGAAGATTAATAAAGTAACTTGTTTCAATTTATCCAGGGGAAAGTCCGAAATTTTGTTTCTTTATTTTCATTTTCAGGGTTATTAACAGATGATGGGAACTATGACACAGTATATGGATAATGAATGAAATACACTCCAGTTTAACAACAGTATCAGTAACAAATATAACAAACAATACCACCACCTCGCCGCTGATAGTTTTTGATGAATTATACAGCGATAATGTATACAATTCATCAAGTGAGTTGTATATATATGGTTTGGATAAACAATCTATAGTGACTATTTTATATGGTTTTATAGCATTTTCTGTGTTAACAGTATTTGCGAACATTGTGGTAATAAAAAGTACCAACAGTACAAGAGGTGGACAAAGCACTTTTCTAGTGTTTATACGTAGTTTAAGCGTATCTGATATACTCATAGGCTTATTTGGGATTTTTAAAAGTTTCCAGTTGCAAAACATCAAGGATGTTTCATACAATTGTTTCCTACCAGAAAGTATATTTGTCTCGGCATCAACTGCCTCGTGTTTCACGTTTGTCTGGTTAAATATGGAAACCTATCTACGTCTGGCCAAGCCATTCTGTTCTGTTATGAGAATGGACAAACACAACACGATTGTAGGTACAGTATTCATGTGGAATATGTCATTTATAGTCGGGTTTCTACCACAGATGGGTCTGAGTGATGAAGAATTCGTGTGCAACCTGTTTCTATTCTATTCAGCAGCATACATTGGCTGTGTAAATGCAATGTGGCTGATCAGTATACTGTGTGTAGGGAGGATACAAGTGTTACTAAATAAAACAAGAAATAAAATTGAAGAAAGGCGACAGTTTGTCTCCCCGCATAGCCTCGAATACAAGCAATACAAACAACTATGTGTGTTGTTACATACGGACAGTATAATACACACACTGTGCTATCTACCATTCATGACTTACATCATATTTTACTTTATCAGTAACCAATACTTGAACAATAATATGGCGAATATCAACCTGATATTTTTTCTACCTGTATTTCTGATGCGTTCATTCCTGACAGCTTTATTACACAGATACAGGATCGTAAAAATACAGAAGCTCACGTGTGACACTTCTAGAACGCATGACTCGACTCAATGTGAAGCTAATGTAACTAATACCGATGAAATATTAAACACGCAAGTTATAAACAATGCGACTCCACTTTCTAATACTTCAGCGGTGTATACTATCAGTGGTACAACAATACAATCAACAAAACCACATGAACCAGTCAGTGCTCAAGTATCTAATATCACCATGGTGACAGAGGAAGAGGAACTGAGTCTCAATGACGATACCAAGTTATAACATTAAACATTCATAATATGGTTAAAAATGATTTGTGTATGTGTGGGTGGGTTAACCGCCAGGGCCATTTGGTGACGTCCAGCTTTAACAGTGGATGTAAACCTCATGCTTACACCTGGATAGAACCACCCACCTTCTGAAAGTGAGCTGGACAGCTTCATTACATGTGAAATTTGTCTGGTCACAGGTGGGATTTGAACTCATAGCAGTGAGGGGCCAGTGATTAGATCAAAGACCATAACCACTCAACCACGGAGCCCCATACTATAGTCTAGTTCAGTCTTACTATAGAGGTGAACAACAAACTCTCATAGTACAGAATTCAGCTGGACTGATGAAAATACCTTATATTAGCAGCTGGTTGTAGATAATTTTCCGCTTCCAAACAAAAATTCAGGGATGCAAATTCATGACTGAACATTTAATTTGTCACAAAGAAATAATTGTCTAAAATTTTAGCTTACTGCATAATCATCTCCTGATTCATTGCATAAATAATAAATAAAAATTTGGATCAATAAAATGTATGTTGTTTTCTATGCATAGCTTCAGGAAATAATGCAAATTATCACTAGGATTACATACAACACATTATTCATATCCACCAATCAGAACTAGGATCACATATACATTATTCATATCCACCAATCAGAACTAGGATCACATATACATTATTCATATCCACCAATCAGAACTAGGATCACATATACATCATTCATATCCACCAATCAGAACTAGGATCACATATACATCATTCATATCCACCAATCAGATCTAGGATCACAAATACATCATTCATATCCACCAATCAGAACTAGGATCACATATACATCATTAATATCCACCAATCAGATCTAGGATCACATATACATCATTCATATCCACCAATCAGATCTAGGATCACATACAACCCACATCATTCATACCCATCAAACAGAACTATGATCACATACAACACTTGTCATAAGACTTGACTTACATACTTAGTTCTGTATCTTACATGAACATATTTCAAATATAATGAAGCCATCATTCAGAAGCACATTATCACCCTGAAGATGGTCCATAACAAACTGATAAACACTGCGGCAACAATATTGTTAACACACTTTTATTCAATTTCAGCAAGTGACCCAGCATTTTTCCCTTAGAATTTCCAATCCTTTCAATAATACATTCTGTCATTAAATCTGGTTGGAGTGTTTGATTTTCACAAGATTGTTCTGGAATTTAACTAAAGGATCTTAATGTTGCTCACACATAGTATGAATGAACAAAAATAGAGATTAGCTACTCACTATATCCTGTGGTGGCCACACCCACATCATCTGTATCAATGTTATAACTGTTTCTTTTAGAGAAGAAATCTTCTGCTTTTGGATTCCATCTATTAAGTAGGTCAGCTTCATCTACAATATATTCAGTAACAAGAACTATCAATGGTACTTGTAATGTATTTATACTAACCCAGAAATACTACTTCCATGTACATGCCGATTATCTTTTTCTCAGAGGTTTAATGTTGCACAAACAGCAACAAACATTTTGTGATAAATTGGGCTGGAAAAAATAGTAATGCTTACAGTTGTTACCAACTGACCCTTATCATCTTGGCACTAACCCTGCAGTTTTTAATAACATGAAAACATTTGGGCACAAATTGTACCTCCAAAGTACTTAAGAGTATGTTAAGAAAAAAAAATTAGAAATGTTTTGCAACCTGCCTACTGTATTTTTTGGGGATAAGTAACTGTAAACATGACAATTTTTTCTACTCTCAGCAACAGCTAAATTTAAAAAATAACATTTTTGTACTCCACCAAAACTTTGTATACAAAGGTTTGATGTAGTTGCTTTTTTCCAAGGTTAATTAATCATACACAAATTCAATCACCAAAATAAACCACCATATGTCACACAATATTGCTCAAAATATCTGAATACATTGGAAAGGAGAACTCATGATTTCTGGTAAATCACAAAAAATATTAGATAAGTATGATATACATACAGTAAATTCTTGATAAAAAAACTGGTCGTAATAATGAGGTGGTCTCATCATCAAGTTGAATTAAAGGGGATTTATTGAAAGCCAGTCTGAAAATAAGTGTTCATTATAACAAGATGGTCATTATATTGAGATGGTTGCTATTTGAGGTTTAACAGTACCTTCTTCTGAATGGTCCACTTTTCCCTTGGTATGTGAAGAATCTAACTCTGCGACACCTTCGTTGATCATATCAATGTTGATACAAACTTCCTCAGGTCCTGTGTTGTCTACCAGGAGTACACCAAGTGTAGGCATGTCTTCAGAAGGATCACTGAAGAGGTTAATATACATGACAATGATTGACAATAAGGCTAGAAGAGCGCATGTTCACGGTTAATTGACCAAAAACTAACTGGATAACTTCGTAACATCTGAAAATTTGTCCCAGATGTGATTTGAACTTACATTTGTGATACGCTAGTAATTACAAATCAGACCATAACCACTAAACCATAGAGTCCCCTGCCCCCCTGAAAAAACTATGTCTGTAATCTGTTATTAATTATGAACATGAGATAAAAGAAACAATAAACATACCAATGTTTAAAGTCATCAAGACTGCCATGTACCACAAGCATATGTAAAGTTTTCTCTAAGCCTGCGATCTCAATAAATTTCTTGATGCTTGTCCCTGACCACTTGACTGGTTCGCATTTATTAGAGACAGGTTTAATGTATACAAGGTTACACTTGAGAGCCAGTCTTGGAACTTTACAGAACTGTGGAGGTAATGGAAAGATCCGTTTCCTAGGTAACCATTCTTCATCTCCAAAATCAATATAATGGATGAGAACACAACCATCCAGTTTTCTTTGTTCTGGTTTGGTACTTTTAATTACACCTCTACAATAAAAAACAACACGGAAATTATCAGTAAACAAGAAATGTGGAAGGTAAATAACAACAAAATTGCATATATGCTACATGAGATATCTGTCAAATATTAAAAGCTATTTCCTTTTCAGGGAATAATATGTCATTAAATGATGTCAATCAACAAGACAGAAAAGAGCTTTGGACAAGATTTGAAGGAAACAGCTTTGGACCAATACAGCCCTGGTTATTTAGCACACGTTGCACAGAGAAAATAGCTATGAATGTCAACATTTCTATATCCAGAATAGTAAGTATCTTTGACTTTATATTATCCCCAGTTAAACCTGGAAAAGTTGCCAAATTGACCCAGGCTGTTGGTGTGACACTAAACCTTGGCCAAAAAATAAATAAGACCATACCTGTAAAAGTTATTGTCTTGTAGAAATTGTGCACAGCATAGTTTATTAACGACTGGTTCATACATTTTACTCAACCTTGCTAGCTTTCTACGATTGACTTTCTCAAATATTAGATTTAAATTCTTCATTAAACTATCCAGTGCTTCGCCACATTGCTGAGAAATAATGTGCACATAGAACTCATGTGGAGTTTTCACATGAGACAACATGACCTCCTGACCTTGAGGATTGAACTGCAGATAGGTAATGTCATAATGTAGGTCAGAGTGTGATGCATCATGGTCCAACAGAAAGTCAGCATCATTTGAAGCAGACGTCACAATCGACATGTTATCACATGATCCGGTTTCCTACAATTAAAACACAATAGATTTTTTAAATTTCAGCTTGGTTGCAATTTAGCAATAACTAAAGAAAGACAATGTGTACCACAGTTAGAAATTTTTAACACTCACCATCAATTTTGAAACGAGAGTACAAAAAAGATGCCATTATTAGATATATGCAAGACAGAGATACGGAACCATACTTACATGATTTAAAACTATGTTTTATTTTTTGTTTCACAGACAGTAAGTGTAAAAATGTTTCAACTGTGTTTAGATTGTATTTTGTCAGCCATTTTTGTATATTTCTGGTGTTGGATGGGTTTTGAATTGGTGGGTAGGGAATATGATGTGGGATTTTTTGTATGTCATTTTCTAGGAAACCTTTATTCATCAGTATTCAAAGTGCATCAACCACATAATATTTGCAATCAGGTTACAAACAATCTTTTTGAATTCAGAAGAAAATAGAAAAAATTGTAACAAAATAAGTCAGGGTCATGGAATCAGGCAAATCATTTCATCATGTCATGCTCACCAGTATTATCAATAATATATAACTATAAGTTCAAGTTGTGATATCATAATTTTTAACTTTAAAAAGATTTTCAATTGCAAAAAAGAATAATGTAAAGCATGCCAATTAACTCTCTATGGCGGTTTATGGTTTTAATGACCAAATGCAAACCCAATCAGTAGGTAGGTAGGCATTTTTTATTAATATGCTTGTACTGAAAATGAAGTCAGGGATTTCTGAATGAGTCAATCATGTAACTGCCAACAAACAATTTCTAAGGATGGCCTTATGTACTAACTTTAACCAAAATTCTAAATTAAGATGAATATGATACAACTAAAGTTCATTTTATACAGTTGATGTCGACATTCTGAAATAACTAGTAAATACCAGCTATATATATTTGGAGGAAAAAACTCCAGAAAAAAAACATTAATAAACAGTATTAGTGTCATAAGTGTATCAGTAAACCTGTTATTTATCAAATAGAGTAATCCTTCCAATATAATTCAGAGGAAATTCGTCAGAGACAAGAAATGAAGATTTGCTTAGCCCAGAATTGAGGGATAAATAAATCAATATCGGCTAAACTTCTCCTGAACTTTTGTACCATATTTACTGTACTTCTGTACCATATTTATAACTTGATTATCAAAAGAGAATATCGTACACAGTACTTCATTACTGTAACATAATACAAAGTTTAGGCCATCATTAAAAAAAAGCTGGTTTGTGGACCCAAACTTTTAACAGTGAGTAAGTGAGCAAGTAAGTTGGATTTTTTGGGGTTAACATACTATATATGTTGTACTGAAAACAAAAAGTTGAATAAAAGATAAAATTGTTCGTTCAAAATTGCTAAAACATTTTTGGTTCAAGGCATTTTTAAATAAGTGGGTCACATGACAATAAACCAACATGTTTTAAGGATGACCTTATTTCCAGCATTTCTGACTCCTAAAATACAAGGCAGATAAACCTAGTAACTAAGTGTCAATCAACCAAAATTTTATTAAGTGCTAAACAATGCTCTACATGTATCTGTCTGCTCCAAACAAGATAAACTACAATGAAAAATTTCTAAGCAAAATTCTATTTACAGTTATTTCTTCTTTTATTCTATCTAACTGGCCACAACCACCAGCTCTCTCTTCATCTGGTAATTTCTCAGCACACAGACTTTCTGTCTCTGATGGTTCAGATTTAAGACTGTCATTGTTTTTATTCACCAGTTTCGCCTCCTGTTTACTTTCTAGGTTTGTTTTAACAACAGTCTCTGTCCCAATGTCTCCCTGAAGATTATCTACATCTCCCTCTACTTCTTTCACACTAACCTTGGATACACTTTGTTCATGACTTGCACTCTCTTTATCTATACCTACAGTTTGTTCAGCAGCAACAACTTCACTAGGTGCACTTTTACATTTAGCTGGTTCTTTCAAAGGACTACTTATAGTTTCTACAATTTCAGCAATATGTAGACCAGTGTCAGCAGCAGACTCTGTGTTATGTCTCAGTATAGATACTTCTTCCATACCTTCACCTGATTTCACCAGTAATCTAATTTGCTCAGGTACATCAACTTGTCTAGCTCTCTTACCTTGAATCATCAACTTGCCTACAATATGTGATAACATAATCGTAACAATAGTAAAAACATGCATATAAAATCACTGAAATCAATCATTTGAAAATACTTTTTGCAAGATGTTGAATTTTGTACTACATGAAAATAAAATTTGACCATTGTCCAATCCCATTCAAACTGATAAGGCCAGGACAAAAATAGTTTTGTTTTTGATTACTCAAGTGACCCTATTGTTTGCACAAACCCTAAAATTTCCAACAGTAAAATCCAAAGTACAAAAATATTTTGGGATGAATTGTACCTCTAAAGTACAAAAGTAAGATTTACAAAAAAAGAGTAGAAAAGAAAAGTTCTGTGACCTACCTACTCTATTTTTTGGTCATGTAATGGTAAACTCGACTAATTTGTTCTCTAGCCTAATCTATAATCTGTGACCAGATATTAGTGTACAATAAGTAATGAAAAATATGAAAGACTCAGTAAAATAAAAAGACAGTAGAACTATAGATACCTATACTAAACTGATTCATAATGTATGCTGCATCAGGTAATGAGTTTGTAGTTAGAACAGGATAGTTTACAGTAAGTTCAACAATCTGTGGAATAGTTGAAGCACTGGTTCGTATAGATGATGGCACACAGCTAAGGCTCTGTCCAGTGACATACTGTCGAAACAAGATCACATCATCTTCGGCCCACACACAGTATTTGTTACATGGCATAACCTGTCACAAACACAACATTGGTTACCAATCACAAACAATTAATTTTTCACTGGATTAACATCGTACCAACAGCTAAGAACTTTTAGCAACTTTCCAAACCATAGCAGTGAAGGAAGACCCCAGGCATACCAGGCATACCTGTAAGCTAGCCAGACTGCTTACAATTAAAATTCATTAGTGCTTGCAAAATATACAAAGAATTTGAAAACTTTTTTCCTCAAATCAGAAACCAACACATTACATCTGACCTCGACACATCCTTGTTGATTTACTCAAAGTTTAAAAGCCCAGCCAGCTAGCTCAGTGGTAGTGCGTCAGACTGCTGAGCGAGAGAAAATGGGTTTGATCCTCAGTTGGGGCACATGCTTTACATGACAAAATCGTCTTCCATCAATGAATAAATTTATTCACATGGGGTAGCTAGGCAGATAGCTAACAGATAAATAATAGGTTAAGAGAGCATAGCAAGTACTGGTTAAAAGACTAAATGAATGACCAGGGAGACCATTTAAGTTAATCTGTTCACCCCGAATATGACAGAAAAACTGTCGGCGGCAGCGTTAAACACCTACTCAAAGTTAGAGGGATAAAGAACTTTAGTAATTCATTGATAATGATGTAAAAAGATGACATACTTCAGCCAAAGCGCAGCAGATAGCTTGTGATGGTAATGACATAAACTGCTGTGGTATGGTACGTAAATCCTTCGTCTTCACTCTTTCTCTGTTACCATAATCCACATATAGAACATCTACTTCAGCCTGACTACTATCTATCAATATATGAAACAATTAATACCATGCAATGGAGTTTAATTACTGGGGTTTAATGTCACATCAACAGACAGGATCATTTGGTGACTTTAATGGCGGAGGAAGAGCATAGACGTTAACTTAGATAGAACCACCTATCTTCTGTAAGCTGAATAGCTTCCTAATAAGTGAAATTTGTCTAGCCATGAGTGGGGGTCAAACTCCTAGCAGTGAAAGGCTAGTGAATACTAGTCATACACCTTAACCACTCGACTACGGAGGCCCCATACAATGGAGTCATATGGCATTAATGGCATAGAAGGAAATTCTATGTTATATAACTCATTTTTACTTCAAAAAAAACTGTTTAAATAGATAAACATCAATGTAAAATTGTGATAGAACGATAAGGCCAGCAAAAATAATAGTCATGTTTTTAATTACGTGACAATAAAAAGCTGGGTAAATAGGTTGCAAAACTTCTTTTCCATATTTTTTTCTAAACATATCTTTCATTTTTTGGAGGCACAATTAAGCCCAAGCAGTCTTATAACACCACAATTGGCTGCAATTTTTTGTTTTGCTGTTACAAACTTAAGGGTCAGCACTAGAAATAGGGTCAGTCAGGTAACTGGAAACACAATTTTTTTTCTGGCCTAAAGATTCCAGTGGATACCTAAAGATTTATATATCTGTGTGATGTATGCTCGATAGTAAGTGGCATCTGTGCTGTATCTAGCCAGACATATAACACCAAGTTTCACATCCAGTAATGGAGGTTCATTAATACCAGTTCTTCTCATGTATTCACTGAAATATATATAACTCAATATTAAAAAAGAGCAGGTAAAGAAACACTTAATTGAAAACCAACTAAAAGTAAAAACATTAACAATAAAGATATTTTAGTCATTACAATTTAATCAGCTCACAGTTGAAATATTATAAGGACTGGCAAGTGAAGGGCTTGATCTATAAATGTTTTTTTTTCTAAAACACAAAGCCTTAAAACTCTATTCACCTAAGAATGTACTTCAGGATTGTATGCTTGGTATTTTGCAATAAAGACAGCTATAAATGTACATAAACATAGTGATGTATAAGTTAGAGTATAAAATGTAGATGTTCATGTTACCATATTTGTTCCATCATTTGTGTTAATTGAGGTCCATTCCTTTGGACAAAAAAGCACCATGGAGACACAATCTCACACACAATGACTGGAGTTATCTTTCCTGATAGCAAGCTCCCTGCGGTCAGAGTCTTAGAATCTGACAAATTTTCATTAGTGTGAACATCAACTTCAACTTCATCTCTTGTTGTTCCAGTAACTTTATTGTCTAAGTTTGGTTTACTGACTGATTTGCATCCCGTATCTGACAAACCTCTCTGTTTTAATTCATTAACATTGGCTGCATTTTTGGATTCATTTTGTTTGGTAGAAGAACATGTATTATCATTCAAACAACCTATCTCCTTATCAATCTCATTGACCGGATCAAAACTCCTTTTACTTAGCTCATTAGTTTGTGACTTATGTGAAGAGACAGCAGTTTCAGTACTTTGTTTATTAAGTTCTCCACATAACTCTTCCTCAAACTCAGAATATCTAGTAACACATTGTTTTACACAAGCTTCAACATTCGCTTCAGTGTTCTCATCAGTCTTACTAACATGCGTCTGATCAACACAACTGACGTCAGACTGGGGTACACCCATTTTCGTTCCTTTCCACTTTGGCTTCTTTTTTCTTACTGGGGTTGATGCCTTTACACTGGGGCCACTGCAATATTGCAGAGTATCATCCACTGAAAGAGCTTCATCTGCTGCCTTCTGCGAAGTATCAACATCTGACATCCCTTTACTCAATGACTTCTTCACTCTTGTTGGCACACTTGTGGCTCTTCCTCCTGTCTTACTTATTTCAGAATTGTCCACTAACTTATCATCACCTCTTTCATCTACTGCACTATCACAGATTTCAGTGATATCACCTTTGATCCTTTCAGTCTTGTTACGTTGTGATGAAGCATTACTTGTATGTTTCCTTGTCTGTATGCAGTCCTTACATAGTGAGTTTACTAGAGTTCTCATGTCAAACTTGTTGCAGGTACAAGACGAATGTTCTGTTTTATTATCACAACATACTTGGTCATTTAAATCAGATCTAAGTAAGTTATCACAGTTTACAGGATTGTGAGATTCAGATGTTTGAACATTTTGATCAATATGACTGTTAGTTGGTCTAGTTTGTGTGTTAGCATCTACGTGCTGATTTATATCACTGGTACACAAAGTTCCTGAAAGTAATAAGTCGTAATATTACGGCTAAAGTAAGCAAACTCATGAAAATATTTACCAGATAAATACTCACTATATGTTTCAAGTACTTGCCCAATTACAATTCATAATTTCTTTTAGTTATACTCAAAATTAATGCCACTATTTCACAGCGAATGTTCTGTTACAATAATTCTATCCATAATCATATTATGCTCAGACATTTAAAGAAAAATATCAAACCAAAAAAGATCAAAAACAAAAAAAAACAACCTTCTGACAGCACATTTGTAGAAGATAACAGAGTTTTATCATCAGACCATGATATAGTTTCATCAAATCCAGCATTCTCTGTAATAGCAAACAAATAATCAACAGTAAACATTCAATAAATAGTGAATACACAATTAATAGCAAACATATAATTATATAAGCAGACATCCCAAATTAATAGCAAACATGCAACAGCAAACTTGAAATTAATCGCTAACACCTAATTAATAGCAAACACATATTACTCAATAGCAGATACCCAATTAATAGCAAAAACACAATAAATAACAGACACCCAACTAGTAGCAAAAACACAATTAATAGCAAATGCACAATTTTGAACACACATTGAATAGCAAACATATAATTAATAACAGACACCCAATTAATAGTGAACACAATAAAATTACAATGTAATAGTAAACATACTAAGTGTTGGAATCTTGTGAAATTCCATAAATGCTGTAACTATTCAAGGTCTTTAACAATTGAGTGCTCACACAACATATAAAATAAATGTTACCTATCAATTCCTCTGCCGATATGGTTAGTAGATCAATTGTGTTGGAGGCAGCTTCGAGGAACTGAGCAACTTTCCCATACTGACTTAAAAATTCACTTGTATTATCTACACTTAACATTTCATGGCATTTATGCTCAGCCTGAAATATAAAATATATTCTGTACTCTCCAAATATACAACATAAATGTTCGATGTTTAATCAAATTTGAAAAAATACCATACTAAATTTAATTAATCATTTAGACAAAAGAATGACAAAGTACCAGCAAGTGTATAGGTCTCAAATTTGTTGAGTTTTCATCTACAAATAATCAAAAAAAAACAACATTACTTTTATATGGCATTGTGTCACTTTTTTATAGAAGTGTGTGATTATTACCTTAGAAACATGATTTCTTATAGTTGTGTGTAACTTATCTTCCAGAGATTTCAAATTTTCCAACTTTTCTTCCAATTTTTGTTTCACCCTCTGAGAATGTCGTAATTTTGTTGACATTTTTACTGTAATAACTGAAGCAACAAGTTATCAATTTTTAAATTAAAGTGCAAGTTACAGTGACCTTTTTCCACGTTTTGGGGAATGCACCATACTGACTGTACTGGGAAAAATCAGGCTGTGGTGAAATGGGAATTTTTTAAACAAATACAGTTTTGAACAAACCTTTATTATTAAATTATTTCGCAAATGTACTACAAAGGAATGAAAAATAGTTATTTTTCAGGAGGGCCTCTATAGATGAGTGGTTATGGTCTCTGACAATCTCTAGCCCCTCATCGCTGTGAGTTTGAATCCCATCTGACCTGACAAATTTCGCATGTGAAAAAGCTGTCCAACTTGCTTATGGAAGACCTGTTGTGCTCCACAGGTATATGGTTGTGGTCTCCCTCTCCTGTTAAACTGAAAAGTCACCCAATGACCATGGCTGTTGGCGTGACATTAAACCACAGTGGAAAAAAATTAGCGGTAATACAATGAAGAGTTAGTTACTCTTAGTCAGCAACATGCACAACAGGAGAATGTTTTATAATACTATCATTCATCACCCTTATGGCAGTACAAGTTATATCCATCATGGGAAGCATGAATGAACTTCATTATGGCACCCTACAATTGACTCAGGCAGTCAATAACTTTTTATGTAATTCCAATCTTAATACTTGAATTTACAAACCTATTGAAATTTATTTAATAGCTCCAAAAATGAGACCAACATGTATTAATGATAGATCTGCACTGATCATGAATTGCTGGTAAGCGTGTAAGCAGTCTCTCACTCTCTCTGCTTGAGGCCAAAGGGATTTGTGGTTTATAAAATTCTATCTGATAAACAACATTAAATACAGATCTTTTTTCAATAGTTTTCTTTACCAAAATTTTAGAAAAACTGACACTAATTTTATGCTCAATTTTATCAGAGAACAGGTACATTTTAATTAGGTATCAAACAAAACAATATCCATGGAAATGAGCAGTAAATATAAACTAACTAATAAACAATCAATTGATCAAATAAACAAACATACAAACTAATTAACATATCATCTAAATAACAATAAGGGGTTTCAATAGGGCATATTAAAGGGTTAGAAGGCACTTAAGAAATAAAAGAATATAAGCTCTTCATCAAATTACCAACAAACATAAATAGTAATAATTCATTTCAAAAGTACTTAAGCAAACCAGAGAATATAGATGAATCGCAAGGTATTTAAATGTCAGTAGACATTCCCATAATTTCAACTTTGTGCACTTCAATAACTCATGCTTTTTGCGAATGAGCTGATTTTCATGAGTATAGTACACTGTGCTGTCTAAAAACATTAAGAAAAGCATTCCCAGAAAAAAAAACACAAAAATCCCACCATCCCCAAAACACTACCTTCCTTCTAATTCCCCAACCAAATACCCACTTAATATATTAGACCAGACAAAAAATTGAGGACAGTCTCCAGGAAATGGTTGATAGCAAAGCAAAAACCTTGTTTGTCAACACAACATTTTGCATCACATCATTGTTTTATAACAAGTCAAAGGACTAAATCTGTTGAACAACTTTTTGCATTTTTTTCACCTTTTGCAATAAAAAAAAAACTAAGGAAAAATTGCCAGGGCTGGGAAGCTATTTTGAGTTTTCTAGGCATTTTAACCTTTCACGATTTGACATTTTGTGATTCAACTGTATACGCCAAAAAATTTTGCTTTCAAAGTGCAAAGTGATTTCTAATGGGCTTCACTTTACTATATATATGGAAATATAGGAAATTATCAGACAGGCTTTGCTAAAGGTTTACCAGACAATGACAGTCAGAAAAATTTGGGGGAATCTGCCCAATGCTGCTGAATATACACATTCACAATGACTGATATGATTACTATACTGTATCATGATACATATTGCAGCATTCAGAATGTTATGATCTGAGAAACTACAAATGAAAGTTTAATACTAAGTAAGAGTTTTACCACTGAAATAAGAGGATAAACTTACCATCTATTTCATCTGCACCACAAGTTTCCTCCACAAAGTCACTTTCCATCACTAAGCAAGGAGATTTAAACTAAATAGCCAGATGGAATCAAAACAGATAGAATTGAAGTGTACACAGCAGATTTAGTAACATTTTTGAAAATGAAAAAAATTCAGATAATGGAAAGACGGCATGGTTAATGTTGCCAATCGCAACATTGAACCACTCAAGGGCCTAAAGTAACAGGAATAATTTTTTTTCACACACTGGGAATCCATACCAGTGCTGTTTGTTGGGGAATTTCGGTTTTAAAAAGGAAAATTTGATTGGAAATGAGACCAATTAGTCACACCTATCAAATGAGGAAAAAATCCCTGAAGATGATATGAGAAGGTAGCTAGTTCAGAAGTAGAGCAGTACAAGGGGCAATCAATAGTAATTGCAGGAATCAGCCCCTAAGACAGAGGACATGGTTGTCATAAGTCAAAATGAGCCTACAAATTCAAAACATTGTGGCCTCTTATCAATTAATCTGGTCACTACTGTACACTGAACATACCAAAACTCATCATGAAAGTCTAAAACAGAAAAATTACTAATCAAACTAATTAGACTGTTTGTGTCAGTGAGACATTTATTTATTTGGCCCCATCATGCTCATTCTAACAAAGAACTGGAAAGCCGAAGTAAGACTAAGAAATTACCTGTATTAAACTGTAATATATGTTTAAAGTTAATGGAACAAAACGGCAAATTTATGATAGTAAATAAAATAGATAATAAAAGAATTCTGATCCCAACTATCTGAGGCAACTAAACAAATTGTGAATCAATTGGTGACAATTCAAATGTCACAGACTGAAATTTTGTGTATGTCATAATAAAGTATACAAGTTTATCAATGATAATTTATCAATTATTGTGTTTTATCATTTATTCATCTAACTCTGGTTTATTTCACAGATTATTTGGTCCATTTAAGAAGACATTATTTGACAGTTAAGCATGTGCTCCTACCTTAGTACAGTAAGTACCAATCATCACATATATTTCTCTTCACCACTCTAATCCTTTAATATTATTTCACCTGTGTGAATTCATCTGTGACGCAATGAAAACTCAAGCTGACCAGACATTACAGGTTTGGACATCCTGAGGGATGGTCAGTGGACTTGATCTATTATTATTTAAATATGTACTATACATATATTATTTGCAGGTAATTCCTTAAATTCCATTTTCTATGTTTGTAATCAATTTACATGTATTGCTATAAAGATCTATTTTGTTTGTATGATGTTATAAGTAATTCATTTTCTTTATTTGGCCCCGACCCTCACGATACGGTAAAATATATGGTAAACAATTTTAAGTCAAATATGCATCTTTATGTAATTTGTGTTTCTGCACATAAATATGCAGTTCTCAATAAGGCTGAGAGGATGGCCCTTCCGAATTCATTTATGAAATTGGCCAACCGTAAAACTCATTAAGTAAGGCTATATATATATGATCCAACCCACAGGTTTGGACATCCTGGGGGATGGTCAGTGGACTTGAGATATTAGTATTTAAATAATTCTTTATTTCTACCCCTCATCAACACCTAAGACCCTCCAAAAAACTCGTGCAAAAACGTCTTATTTAGGATAATCTTGGCTATGTCCATGAAACTGCAATTAAATACACCAGCAAATGTTCAGTTAATTAAAAAGTAACAACTTATACATATTTGATTTGTCTTGTAACATTTACTGATATTTAATCAGCAGTTTAGAAACAACCAAATCCAATCTAGCGTCAATATAATTGTTTTATAATTTTATCCGAATTAAACAATTATCCGATTATAGTATATATCAGATACATTTTAATTCAACGATCAAGAAACTGAACGTTTGTCAACAATAAAATCGTGCAAAAAGAACAACATAAGCTTAAGTCCATGCGAACGTATCATGCAATTTTACCGAATTCTCATAAACTTGGATTTTATATGACATAAATCTACTAGCAATTAACGCGCTGTTTTTCCAAGGGAAGTCACTCTTGAACAAAGCGGTATTTAAACTGGTTTCCGTTCCAACGTTTTATTGCTCCATTCTGTAGAGTCGACAGGGACACCAGTTCAGATACGATTGGTCGGGTGTAAAATCTATTCTTTCCAGTCGTGCACAACCTTCCGGATATAAATATATCAGTCTAAAGACAGTAATATGGAAGTGTTATCGTAAATCGTAATTTTTAATGTGGTCGCTATTTGTGGTTCTTCTGAATAAATATCTATGCCTGTGTCAGATATTATATTTGTATGAAGATAAATAAAATAATTCGATATATCGCTCTTACGATTTTAATCAGATACATCATGTAAGCAAGTAATGTTGTTTAAAGTATGTATAAAAAATGCAAGTAAGATGAAAACTACGCGGGGGAATTTTGTACCTATTATTTCATTGGCTCTTGCAATATCTTTCAAATTCACAGATGTCTGTAAAACAAGAACGTAAAAGCACACGTGATAATCACACATATATATGTTAGCATTTATCAGCATCACGTGGTCGAGGAATATCGTTCTAACTTCGCCTCATTAAAAGCAGTATTATAGAAAGTATACCAAGTGAGCTGTTGTACTTATACAGAATCGTGAACATTTTCTACAAACATCGGAATAACATTGATAATTATTTGAACAAAACTATTTAAAAATTCACTGTGAATTAATCAAAAGTAATAGTTGATCAATACGAATTGAATGATAGAATCAGAGAATGTGGATAATAAGAGTTATAATTATTTTGTTAGTGACTGTCGTGGTTGCTACAGACGAGGGTAAGTGAAGCAATAGTATGTTGCTGTACGATGTATCATGATTTAGAACTAAGAAAAATGTCTATACTTCGTTCAATGCATGTACAATCACATTTGTACTTCACGAGTCACCTAGGGCTTGCTACATAGATGCCGGAAATTTAAAACAAAAATATCTGTAGAGGACATCTTAATTTAAAACATGAAAACGTTTTGCATTACTAATTCGACTTTTCCGTTGGCCGATTTCAGCTTCGGATGGACTGGACCATCGTCTCCAAAATCAACAACAACAAAAAAACACAGTCTGATAAGTTGGACAAAAAGTTACGATGTTTTCATGTTTCATGTACATGTTCAATAACTTTTTTGAAGCATTGTCCAGGACGAACCAATGTGTGATACATGAATTTATATAGGAGCATCTGTGGTCGAGTGACTAGTAAATTACTAGCCCATCACTAGCCCAAATTTCACATATGAGGAAGTTATCCAACTGGCTTAGAGAAGATCGGTGGTTCTACCTTGGTGTGCACCTGGTGTCTTCTCTTGTCGTTAAAACAAGACAACAACAAAATAGTGCATGAACTATTTTTTTCAATGAAGATTTATTTTGATACCACCTTTCAATCTCTATATAGAGTTGTCATTCGTTATCCCTCACTTACATCTCTGTCAACGTCTCAGATTTTTACAAGATTCTTGTAAAACGAGAAATAAAGCCACAAATGAAAACAATTTTCAACTAAGTGATTCAATTTCTTTCGCACAATACATTGAAGGTAAAAGATGTAAAAAAATATCAAAAAATCGACGGAGAAAGTATACTTTTTGTAACATGGTCACAAAATTAAATTGCTTAAGTGGAAACGAAACGTAGAAATCGGCGGTGATCGTGTAAAATTATGACAACAAAAGTACATTTAGAGAAAACGAACCCGTGATTTGTGTATCAGATGGAAACTAAAGGAGACTCGGACATATGTTTTAGCTACTTTCCAGACGTTGACAGAGATGTATGTGAGAGATAACGAACGACAACTCTGGGTAGAGATTGATCACATTTTTCTCTTTTCAAGAAATTGATATTTCCTGTACAAACAAATCATAAAGCATACCTGGGTGATATGGTTCCTGAACGGAGGTACAGTCACTGCGTTAACATACAGATGTACAAGTAGATCAAAAAGTTACGTACTAAATAAATGCTTTATAGTATTCTGGGACATGCAATAGCAACAACGCGACTCAATATATAAACCGATGATATATGCATGCACGAATCTCATTCAACGAATTTACTTTATCAGTTTACATTAAATGTCAATAAACCATTATACACCATCCTTACAACCTGATAGCCCTCCATATACTACAAATCACGAACATCGGCTTCCCTAAGTGTTCTTTGCCAAGTCATGGAAGATTTGAAATCTTGATTAAAAGAACTGAAATTAACAAAAACCTTCTTGACAGATAGTACATGTATCGACATGAAAACATATTTATTCTTTTCTTCTAATTCTATGTATGATAAGACATGTTTTATACGCTTTCAGTGAAACATGTTCACGAAAATATTTTGTTTAATGAGATATTTAGTGGGGTATAACCTCAATTACCATCAGCCAAGGTAATTGGGCTATTCTGCCAGTTTTAATGGTGAAAGGAGACGACAAGCGAACACTAGGGTAGAACTACCGTGTTAAACTAGGTGGGCAGCTTCCTCACATGTATATAAGAAAAGTTTCGTACTAAATAAATGCTTCATAGTGTTGCATGCAATGGCCAACAACGCGACTCAATATATAAACCGATGATATAGTGTTGCTCTGACAAGGTTGGCTATTGGCATGCATTCACGAATCTCATTCAACGAATTTACGTTAACAGTTTATAATAAATGTCAAACCATTATTTCATCATGTTCGACCATGACATATAAAGAATAACTCAATTTAGGTGATGCAGCTATAAATGTGTACATATTACGACTTTTGATTCAATCCATTTAGCATTTTTTAAAGTCTCAATACATATCCCTAATAAAAAGCAAAACAAAACAAAAAATAAAAAGAAGAGAACGATGACACATTTTCACATTGTATATGTGTATCACAAGTACAATGTACTTGTATATTTTACGCCTTAAGTAATAAACCATTCTACACCACCCTTTCAACCTGATAGCCCTCCATATATTACAAACCACAAACATCGGTTTCCCTAAGTGTTCTTTGTCAATTCATGAATGATTTAAAATCTTAATGAAAAGAACTACTAGAATTTACACAAAACCTTCTTGACAGATACGACGTTTATCGACATAAGCACATATTTATCCCTTTCTTCTAATTCTACGTATGATAAGACATACATGTACACTTACGTTTTATACGCTTTTAGTGAAACATGTTCATGAAAATGTTTTTGTTTAATGAGATATTTAGTGGGGTTTAATTTCAAGTACCCATAGCCAAGGTCATTGGGCGATTCTGCCAGTTTTAATGGAGAAGGGAGACGCCAAGTGTTCACTTGGGTAGAACTACCGTGTTAGCTGGACGGCTTCATCACATGTATACATGTAAAATTTGTCTGTTTTGGGGTGGGATTTTAGCTCACAGCTGTGAAGAGCTAGTAATCAATAGTCAAAGACAATAACATTTCGACCACGGAACCCCTTTTTAATGAGAATTACACATATCCCATTTATTTAAGTAAATATAATTGATTTGGGAACAGCACATTAATACGTTATGCAGCGGACAAATTTCTTTTCAATAAATTCCAACAACAAAACAACTTGAAATGCTGCACAATTCTGTCTGAAAACACCGTAAACACTTGTCTATTTATCTAATTACAGGAAATTGTTAGTGCAGCTAGTTGTGTTATATATATTAACCCTATTGACAAACATCACTGCAAATATAAGAGAAAAATTGTTTGTACATGTATAAATAGCAACTAAATGCACTTGCAAATGATTCAGGATCGTGTATCAACTGAGAAATTGCATTTCAATTGGACTTACTACCTGTAGTGCAATCACACAAAACAGATCGTCAGCCTGATAAGTCATACGTGCTAGTATCCCAGTAAAAATACCGACTACCCGCTCATTTTATTATTATAAAAGAAAATAAATATATGATTAAAAATGGATATTTTCTCGTCGCCTCCTGCACGAAATACGTCAATGCAGATTGACTATTTTGATGTCGGTAGTCTGATGTGATTTGATCCTTTGCGATTTAGTAAGTTAAGAAAAATATTTATGGTTACTGAATAAAAATATATGGTAAGTAGGTCGCATTTTTTTCTAAACATATCTTTCGTACTTTGAAGGTACGATTCGTTTCAAGTTTTTTTCGTACATGTACTTGGGATATTGCTGTTGGAAACTTTAGGGACGAAGCCAAACAAAAGTGTCGGTCGGGGAACCGTGAACATGATCTTGTACTAATTTAATATGATTTTCATCGAGACATCATATCAAGAATAGTAAGATAACTAATTAGTTTTTCATTGTTGTAGCGACTGACAATACTATTTACACAAATTCGACGGAGACATCTACGCTGATTGCACAGACACCTTTCAAATCTCTGATTGGTAAGCCTTGTTCTATACTGGATGAATACGGAGTTTGGAATTTATATTACAAATATTCTCTAAGTGATTTAGAGGATGCGTTGTGCAGATGTAAACACATCTGCGAGGTCGTGTCTGTAGCGCCGCATGTGAAGCATTTCATACATCATTACTTGCTCCATCCGTTGTCCAGTCTCAACAGGAAAGAATTCATTAGTATTGTAACAGTATTTTCAAGTTTATTCCTGTTCGGAGTAACTGGTAAGCATAATTTTATTCAGTTTCATAAAACCGACTCAACACAGATTTTCAGTCTATAAACAAACGTAGTTAATTTGCATAATTTGTTAAATGATTGTATTTGAAGATATTACGTAAATTGTATATATGTGGTGTACTTCATTATTTTGACAATTTGAAGTCAATTCTCGGTGCTTGCTAGTTTTACTGGTGTCAAAACCTGTTGTTGCATAATCGCAAACCAATATGTTTTTCAGTTTGGCTTTATCAGTAAAGAACTAACATTTATACTTTTGAAAATAGGTAACATATACACCATCGTAAGGCTTGTAAAACGGAAACAGACATCTCGAACATCCGTCTTCATTATAACTTTGTGTTGTTCTGATATACTGGTCCTGTGTGTGTGCATGCCAGTCAAGGTATGTAGATTACTACCATCACGATATGTAGAATACTACCATCAATATATGTAGATTACTACCATCAAGGTATCTAGATTACTACCATCAAGGTATGTAGATTACTACCATCGAGGTATGTAGATTACTACCATCACGATATGTAGATTACTACCATCAAGGTATGTAGATTACTACCATCAAGATATGTAGATTACTACCATCTAGGTATGTGGACTACTATCATCAAGGTATGTAGATTACTACCATCAAGATATGTGGATTACTACCATCATGGAATGTGGACTACTATCATCAAGGTATGTAGATTACTACCATCAAGGTATGTGGATTACTACCATCATGGTATGTAGATTACTACCATCAAGTTATAGTTACCTGAAATGTAGCTCGAATGAGATTTGTTGATAACCCATGGGTAAAAGTTGAGAATTTAACAAAAAACGGAAATCTTAACCTTGGTGCCGCGGAAACAAAAAGTAATAATAACAATAAAATACAGTAGTGTTCGGACCTGGGAAACACCGGAGGTTCCGGAAAACTTTTAACCATGTAAACCCACATTGAGATCGATCTGTTTATATTGACCTCGGAATTATCTAATGACTTATCTGCACAACTGGATTTTGATTAGATTTTGCTTGGCCAGTAAAGCGTAACATATTGGTTTGTGTATCAGATTGCATTCACGGAACAAAATGTGCACATTGAGAGCAATCAAAAACATAAACAATGTTCACCAAACTCAGTATTGTAATCATAGATCCAAGCAACAGGTTCTGATGTGAGGAAAGCCATCCATAGACTAACAAAAAGAAGTTATAGCGTACTTGAATAATAATTGTGCTTGGTGTTGGTCATCGACCCACCAGTAAAATGTCATCCTTTAGACCATCCTTGAACAAATGTAGGTTTGCAACCATGCGGCCCGAACTTTTAACAAGGCAGGTAGGCATTATGTTTGATTAACATTATAATTATGTTTGTATTGAAAACGAAAAAAAGTGGAATCAAAGACCTCTATACATGTATGGTGTAGGTCTTTGATGGAATCAAGAACGAACTGTTTTTGTTGTTAAGAAAACGCTAAAAAATCTTAGAGTTGAAGGATTTTTTAGTGAGTTGGCCGTGCAACTGCAAACCAACATTTTTATAAGGATGACCTTATCACCGAACTTTGTATGAACAATAAATTGTCGTTATGTTTCAGCTGATAGAATATTTTCGTTTGGCAGACATATACAATGAAACAACATGTAAACTTTCTTATTACCTTCGGGATTTTACTCTCGTCTGCTCAGTTTTGACACTAACTGTAATCAGTATTGAAAGGTGAGACTACCCAGAAATGATTGTTTATTACTTAAAAACTAATATTTGACATGTGTTTAAAAAAAGAAACAATGAGTGATGTAGTTCATATGATAAAGACGTTTTCTTTTCTTTCATGGCATTTAACGCCGCATCAACAACCTGGGTCATTTCGGCGACTTTTCCAGCTTTAAACTCGGAGAAAGACCACAGGCGTACCCCCTGCGTAGAACCACCGACCTTCCGTAAGCTAGCTCAGTGGACTACTTCCTCACATATGAAAACCGGATGGGATTCGAACTCACAGCGGAACAAATGATTACCTGTCAGATACGATGACTACTCGACCTCGGAGGCTTCTTTCTGATAGGGGCGTATTAATATAATTAATGTTTTTTTTATGTATATGTACATGTATGTATAATGTACATGTATTTGTTGATTTTTTATCTGAATAAGTGCCATTTTGGGTAGCTGCTAATACAATATATGTGATTATTCTTGTGTTTTGTCCAAGGATTGTTTGTGTGTCAGTGTGTCTTTTCTGTTACAATGTTATTATGATACTGCTTTTCTCTCTTTACATTGTTACATGTTAAGTCTTCGCGCTGACACACTAGCCCAAAGCCTGGGGCTCGTTAATTTGTATTCAGGCTAATGAACTTCCTCAAAATTGCGTAATTGGGTTAGTGGTAACCTTTTATAGTTTGGGCTAGGTCGAGCACTCTTTGTTGAATGACAATTTGTATATATACATTTATCTAAAATTCCACATGTTTCCTGTATAGATATTTTACAATATGTCGTCCGACACATTCATTGTATCGTTGTACAAGGCATAGAGCTAAACGAATCGTTGTTGGTACTGTAGTGTTATCACTTTGGCTGGCTCTACCTTCACCATTTATAGTGGTAAGTATTCAATCTGAGGTAAACTTGTACATTTACGTATACATATAAGAATGGTAACAAGATAAATACACTAAACACGCACGCTAAATTCACGTCCACTGAGTAAATAAGGCTACCCTTAAAGAATTGTTGGTTTACAGTCACGCGACCAACTCATTAAAAAATCCTATGATTCCAATTTTTTTAGCAACTTTGGCATTTATTTGCGTTTTAATTCCAGCTTTTCGTTTTTAGTTATAGTGTTAATGTTATGTACACACTGTAAATAGTTTGGGTTGCGTGACCACAAATCAACATTTTTCAATTAGGCAAACCTGAAAAATTACCAATGAATGCATGCGATGGTGCGCCCATGACGCACAATACACTTGTGCATATGAAAATTTCCGCGACTTAAGTTGAATAACCCCCATACCCTCTCCATTTGCACTTCATGTCTCACTGTACGTACAAACATTTCATTCCTGCATACGCCTATGGCATAGTTATAATGACCATCACCATTGCACGAAAGCATCACATTTCTCCTTTCACTCCCTGTTTTAATTTTCTATTGGATCTAATTTAGAAACACTACCAAGTGCCGGGATATTCCGAGTGTTTACAACAAGCCGAAGAGGAAGTGTATCTCCTTTTGTACTTTGTCTTCTACCAGTCTGTGTTGTTTACGTTGCCTTGTATTATAATGACCTTCGCCTATGTTCGGGCTTGTCAAGTCCTTTGGCGCTTGAATTCAGAGGAGACTCAACTTAACGAAACAGATAGGTAATTGTTTATCATGCTTAAATTATTTCGAACTTAAAAGTATTCCATATGTTGATTTTGTGCTTATTTTGTTACAAATTAATATCTGTCATAATATCTGGCGGTGATTGAATGGGAAATCCAACTTAGAGGGCGGATAATATATACATTGTATATTATAATTGTTTACTTGCTGAATCAGGGGCCATAACTCAAGAGTGTCAAAGGTGATTTCGTGTATTATCTAACTTTTGATTTAGTTTGGTGAAAATTGAGTGTGAAGTGTCCAACTTAAAGTCTATCTCATCATTTCTTCTGGATCAGGGGCCATAATTCAAGAGTATTTTGTTTTTTCCGAAGTGGCCGAAATACTATGCCTATAAACATTTAGACCAAGTTTGAATGAAAACTATTCAACTTTAGAGTGGCGTTATTATCATCCGATAATTATCTACAGTCAAACCTGTGAACAGAGGACATCCTCGGGAAATACAAAACGTGGCCTTTATTGACAGATGACCTTTATTCTGTGGTCAGTTTGCACTAAATAATCACTGACGGGTTTGAAGAATGACCTTTATTCACACGATGGACTTTCTTCAGATGTAGCTTCAAACACAGGTTTGACTGTATATATGAAAACAATTCTCTACTGCATATTATCTCAGGCAATGTTGTGAATATTTCCTACCTGATATATATTACAGACACACTAACGAAGATGATGTGGTAGCAGAACATATTGATCATGATAACATCCAGTCCCGTAAAAGGGTAATTGACGTCTACCTTATTTTATGAAAAAAATCGATATATAACTTAATAATAACGCCATGTGCATACATACCCATGCATAGTATAGGTTGTCCTTGATTTTCTTTTCTGCTAAATACAAATTACTGAAATACAAAATGTAGATCTAGTTTCAAAATTATAATCATAACTCATAATGATATATTATTAACATTCCGTGAAAATTTCGTAATAAATTCATCCAATTATCAATATTATTATACATGTACATATATATACATGTACATATATATATATATCAATAAAAATAGTCGTGTTTCCGGTTGCCTGACCAATATTATCCTATATAAGTACCGACCCTTCGTTTCTTACAACAATATCGAAAAAAAGTACGAAAATATTTGGGGAAGAATCTCACCTCCAAATTACGTTTGCAAGGAATGTTCAAGAAAAAAATAGAAAGGAAAAATTTTGCGACCTACCAATCCAGTTTCTTTGGGTCCAGTAAACATGACTATTTTTATAGCCTTAGCATAGAGCAGATATTGTTTCATTAACAGATTTTGCGTCTTCTCATTATTGTGGTAGCGCTATTTGTTTTTTGTTGGGGACCAACCCAGTTAATACATCTATTGTGCGGACTCAGCGTGATCAGGATGAATCGAAGACTGATAAGGCTGATATTTGACGCATTGACGTACACCAGTTGTGCATTCAATCCAGTCTTGTTTATGGCTATGTCACCGTATGTATATATATATATATATATATATATATTATACATATAGAATTTACTAAGGAGAACTCTCTTGAACAATTATCTTGTTAAAGATATTTTTGCTATTGGTTGTAATATATTTTATTTTTGTATCTGTCTATATTTATTTACGTATTTCCACCTGGGGAAGTGTGAGTGTGGGGTTGGGTTCTCAAAACCAGTTTTAAAAAAAAACCTTTTCTTTAGATCGGTCTCAGGCGGTACGCTTCAATAGTCTTTGTTTCATGGCCCATTTTTTGTGTGGTCATATATGTTAGGTTTGGAGGGAGAAGGTAAGACATTTTGTACGTGCTTTTCTCTAGAAATCATGATCTTATCTATATTAAATAATCTCGAATAAAATATTACATTACGAAAAGCTTTGAAGTTCATGTCATTAGATATACATGTATTAGTAATTACATGTATTGTATAGATACACCTGACACGGATGTAAGATTTATGCTTGTTGCATTCAAAGAATTCAGGAGGCATTTTTGGTATGTTGTGTCCTGTTTAAATTGAATAATAATCTTACTATAAATTGCTTTTACACAAAATGTATGTATTATACACGCATATATTTTAATTTATATAGGTGCGTGTGTATTATGTAGTATAATTTGTCTACAAATGTAGCCCAGTAATTAATTATATTTCCAGACAGATGTATAAGCAACCCTTTGATTACTTCCGGAAACTCTTCCAAAGTATGGGCACGAACGACCAACGACCGGAAGTGTCACATGACACTGAATCAGCAGTGGATTTGTAAATGTATTCTATGTTATTTAGAGCACCATCAGGATAGTTAAGTTGTATTATTTTTATGATTATGAATTAGATCGTTTCGGAAATTCATAAATTTGTTACTGCTAAATGTTTCCCAATATGATACACATACTTGGGTAGTTTTATAGGGGTGTAACCACCGACCTGTCAAATCTTTCTTGTATAATGCTTGTAAAATCTTCAAAACTTGTAACGTTACATTTTATTTGTTGGACTTTTGTATTCCACATGTTTTATTGCTCTTTCGTAGGGCAAAAACACAGATCATGTTTCCAGTAACATCCCAAAATATGGCTGGTTTGTGTTGTGAAATACAATAATTGATCTTAATAATCACATTTCCCCAATATGTTTGCATTTAGATCATCGTGTAGCACTGTATTGATGTGCTTGTTGTACTGTTCACACAATTATTTTTGAAAAAGAATTGTGTTGTTTTTGTAAGGCGAAATCTTTCTTGTGTTGGATGCCTATTTCGCTTTGAGCAATATGTTTAACTTGTTGCCGTGTACATATTTGTATTTTTTCAATTAATCACTCCAAACTCGATTGATTTTACCCACGTTTCCATAGTATTTTTGACTGACATATTTGACAAAGTCTGAAATAAATCATGTACTATTATTTCGTGTGTATGCCGAAATTTGGCTGTAAACTTTCTCGAAATTGTGTATTCATGGTAGTGAGTTTTTTTCAACATTTCACTAATACTTCGGACTAGTGTTTTAAATAAATTTGTACAAACACTGGTGTTTGTGACTACAAGTCTCAGGTAATTATCACTACAATGTATATATAAGCATTGTGAATGTGTATCAGATGTTGTCCATCAAACATTAAGCAAGACACGAACTAAAATATAAAACTAAATCATAATTTTACAATTTTTTTATTGATGAACAAATGTACAAAATAAATAATGGCCGAGTATATCTGTGGCTTACAATAAAAACTACATTATGAAAAACTAGAATAACACTGGCACAATAATGCTTGTCACAAATGTTTTTGATTTTCATCCGATACTCGTGCAAGGACATTGCAGTTTTTTTGTAAAACCATCACTTTCATATTCTGAAATTATGAAATAAAGAATATGTTAACATTTTGTTACTAAAATATCACAATAGAGAAGAATGACAACAGATCAAACAGTCTGTCGTTTCACGGACACAGCTACGATAGCACTTTTCAAACTCATGAGATGATAGTTTGAAATTTTTCAAAAATAAACAACGGAAATCCGGTTCCGGGGAAACAATAAAAACCAGTAGGAAAACCGGAGGTCCGGAAAATTTAACCATGCCATTGTCCTGTGTACCTCATCACACAATCACAGGTTGTGTTGTATGATCACATACCTACTAGGAATCATACATACTACCTCATTGCAAGAAGCCACCTACAGTCTAACTGCATTGTTGTATAATTAGTTTGAAACTTGAAAATCTTGATTATGATATCGATTTCAGACAATTGCCTTAAACAGTTGGTAAAAGTACTTTAGTATTTTAACATTTCACTTCACAAAGGAGTCATTTTTTAGCTTAAAAATGTATATTATTTCTACAAAGATACAAATGAAAACTCACCAGTCAGGCCCCTTCCTGTTAATACATATTTCCTACTAGCAACAATTAGGCGCTCTGGTTCTCATTTTTAGTACAGCGTACCTATAAAACATACATAAAAAGCAATAGTATTACAATTCTAGATCAATATATGAGCGAACACATCTCGTTAAGTTTTTAAAGAGGAAAAATAGCATTCTGGGGGGAAATGACGAGGCTTACTGACAAAATGAACAATTCTACGGGTCAAAATAATTTACAATATTTTTTAACGTTATGGGTGAAAAAAATCAATTTGAGTATTTATGATGAAACGCGAAAAAGCATACACGAATTTCGAGTTCAAATCAGTCCTCATCCCCAAAACGGAGAGCTGAATGACTTGTATATTTGGACTACTAGCAAATATTTATACTAATTTATTTGTTTAGAAACTTCCTGACATCATTCATTTCTGTTAAGTTTACTGCTAAATGTAGAAACTTGTACTTCACGTTTTTTTAAATACTAGTATGGTATCATGAATTTTCATGGGACATTTAAATACATGGGTGAACTTAAGTTTACCACGGAGTTAAGATGTTCGTAAAATTAAGAATGTCGTTTTTCCTCCTATAGCAGGGACCGTTTATTGGAGTTTTCCCATCAGGAAATCTTTATACTCGGGCAGCTTTCCCCTATAATTTTGCTTACATCAATTTTTTCTTCCATTTTTGGCAAAAAATACCGTGTGATTTTTCCCCAAGTATAAGAAATATGCCCTTCCCCTACCAGTGAAAAAAAGCCCTGCATATAAAAAATGTTATCTGTCCGAAATTTGAAAATCCACGAATTTACGTATCCATAAAATTATCTATTTAGGTGAATTCACGAAATTTAGTACCAACAAAATTATACGCAACTATAGTATATTTACATGGATGGATAAAAAGTAAATACAATGTACTTACAAGCACATTAAATTTTTTGAAAATGGAATGCGACCGGCATTTCTAAACACGTTGATAACAGCCTGCGGCACACAGTTACAGGTAAAAAATGGGGCCGTGCATGCAGAGGAAGTCAAACAATTTCCATTACCGGACCAAAGGCTCTCACATGGTGTGGGATTAGAATAGTTCCATCCGTGGACTGCAACCAGGGCAACAAGTAGGAAAGCAAGAACAGTCTTCATTTTGTTTCGTATCGTTGTCTGAATAAAGAACGAAATGGTAATAATTAGATTATGTCTTGAATAAATTCAATTAATTAATCATGCATTTAGATATTATTCAAAAGTGGAGAAACTAGTCAAATTGTCATGAAGAAATATTTTACTCTTTCCGACAACAAGTCATGCATTCTGATACTTCGCAACCGTGAAGATTAATAGGTAGTTGCTATAGATTAATTTCTTAATCTGGAACAAAAAATACGCCGATTTCCTAAATTTCTCTTTAAATGTAGAAGATCTGAACTTGTAAAAACGTGTGACCTACCTCGACAAATGCCGGCTTCGAAATGACGCTCTGACAGATTCTTAGAATAAGATTCATTGTCGTGACGTCATAGTATTAACCATTACGTCATTTTTGTGCTGCGCGTGGAACCTCTTTTCTTGGGTCGGTGTTCGAATTAACGCTTAATTGGACTTAAGGCTTTAAATTCTTAGAAACCTTTTATTAATTGACTAGCATCTGTTTATCAAAAAGCAATATTTACATCAACAACGTATGTCTCCAGTTTTTGTGAACAAGCTTTGGAGTCCACATGGGTATGACCAAAAATTTGTATAATGCATCTAATAATCTAATAATAAAATTTGATATTGTGATTTCTTTGAATTGATTAATGGAACTACAGGTTTATTGTCGTGAATACTGTTTATTCTTTAATGGCACTGGGATACGTTTTGACCGCAGTAATGATGCACAATTTCAATGTATTTCATCAACAAAGCTTGTTGATAAATCTACATAAGTCTGCGGGTACTTATGGCTATTCTTTTGTAGCAAATTTTTATTGCAGAAAATGTGTTTTGTCTAATAGTTATTCTTTTTCTCTTGTTAACTGAAAATAACGTTTAAAAGCATTTAAATAATGTAGTCAGGTTCATAATTGGTCCGTGTTTTGGTCCGTTTATTGTGCTCTGGGATTTATCCTGAACCGGAATGTGATCTTTTTGCGGGAAAAGAGCACGGGATTTTCTAGATTGAGGCAGTCCCGCTGACATTTAGTTAGCTAGTCTTGACTTGAGTTACACTTGATGGAAAGCCTGTGTATCTTTGATGGTAATTTCTTTATGAATTGTGTCTTTATGGTGTTCTTTTACTGTTTCATTCTCAGTTTTCGCGACTAGGCCGTTGTGTTTTCAATCTCTGAATATCCAGAGTTGTCGTTCGTTATCCATCACATACACGTATGGGAGAGATAACGAACGACAACTCCGGATAGAGATTGTTGTGTTTTACCTTATAATATTTAAATTATTCTAATCTTTTACGCGCAAAATGATCCAGTGCAGAAAATCTTTGGGTAATTGGACAAATTCTATTTTAATACTATCCTAATTGTCTACCTGTTACTTAATATATTCTCGTTTTCACAGCATTCACTGGAGTTGAGACCATTATACACAAATTATACACAAATTATACACAAATTATACACAAATGGTCTCAGGCTGAAGGGAAGATCGATTGGTAGAGACGTATTTTTGTGTGAGGGTCCAACTCCAAGATACCACATATCTGTATGTAGATTTTTTTTATTTTTGTCAAGAAATGTATTACTAATTTGGTTAAGGTCTTACTTGGGCTCATAAGCTTTACATATTTTTTGGACAGGTTCACGGAGCTTTAAAAACTTGTTGTGGACCACAGAATATTTTATTAGGCCTAAGCAAAGAAAAGGGGCGGTAGGTAGGGATTTTTTCTTTTAGGTTTTTTTTTTACATATATTGGCAACACTGTTGTGAAAATTACAATATAGCACAAAGATAAGGATGCTGTAAAAACTTTTGAGTCGGCAGGTAAAAGATTGGGTCGGTTGGGTAACAGGAAACAAGCCTTTTTTATTTATTTGGTTAAGGTCTTACTTGGGCTCATAAGCTTTACATATTTTTTGGACAGGTTCTCGGAGCTTTAAAAACTTGTTGTGGACCACAGAATATTTTATTAGGCCTAAGCAAAGAAAAGGGGCGGTAGGTAGGGATTTTTTCTTTTAGGTTTTTTTTTTACATATATTGGCAACACTGTTGTGAAAATTACAATATAGCACAAAGATAAGGATGCTGTAAAAACTTTTGAGTCGGCAGGTAAAAGATTGGGTCGGTTGGGTAACAGGAAACAAGCCTTTTTTAGGCCTTATTGTATTTTAGTTTATCATGTTATTGCAAACTATAGTACTAGGCAAATATGTATGTTATGCATCCATGGACCTAGCCTTACTTATTTGGCTTTCCGGTTGGCCGATTTCATAAATGAATTCGGACGGGCCATCCACTCAGCCTTACAGAGAACTGCATATTCATGTGCGGAAACACAAATTACCTAGAAATGCATCAGTAACTGGTGTAACTTACTTAGGTCGATAGAAAAAAATAATTCTTAACAATGAGCCTTAAATTTGCAGTATCTAATGCCAAAATTCAAATATTTGACTTACAATTGTTCATAGCTTGTCGCATTCAAGCGGCCATGCCACACCATATATTTTACCATATGGTGATGTTTCCAAACTTTCACTTTGTACAAGCGCTGCATTTGATGTGCGCACCAGATACAAAATTTAAATCAGTGTGTAAATACTACTTCCAGAATGTACCGATAATGGGTTAAATACAGTGGATAGGAAGTCTTTACCATGACACCGGTAGCAGTTGCCCACCATTACACCAGTTTCGTTTTCAATAGAGAAATAGTGGAGGGAAACAAAACATTAGAGCACTTTTCAGAAAAGGTATGGTGGAATAATTTATGCTTGTATGAGTTTAGCTACGTGTTTCCTATCTACCGAATGGTTAAAATTGTTCACAGATATTGTAGTTATCGTGCCCAACGGGTTTTAATTGGGAATTTTCTGCACACAAATATGCAGTTCTATGTCAGACTGTGAGGATCGGGGCCAAATCAAAGTGTCTTGCCGTCACGAACAGTCCAATTAGTTGGACTACCATGGACCGTTCAGTAAAATTGTTCATTCAACAGGGTTCTGATGTTATTGCTTAAGAAGGTATATTATTGTATGTTTCAGTACCCTGGATTTGAAAATTACATATATATTATAAACATACATTTGTACATATGCAGTATGGATGCACGTGCAAGCTTAGCTACTTCATTGAATCTCGCTGGTCATACGATGTTGCCTATTGAGATGGTGTCAATGTTGTTTGACAATAGATTAGACTTTTGCTCGAATCAAATCACGTAAACATTGCACAGCAAGCAGCATTTTTGGCAGTTTGACAGAAGAATATCTACATATTTCGAAGGTACAATTGCATAACTAATAGTTTGTGATGTCAGTTTGAAATTTACATGTAAAATATTTTTAATACATCATAACACAAGTTTTTTTAACGTGATAATGCCTTTCATTTTCAGATTAAGGCTTAACACTTGTAAGTCTGTAATTAGACCAATTCTGAGCTCCGGTTCGCATATTCTAGTATTCTCATAACTTTTGGGTGAAGTATGATGACTTTATGTAATATGTATTTGTAGTTTTTGTTTATGCTTCTTAAAATGCAAAGTGTCATGGTTTCTATGTCAAGCTTGTATCTGATGTCATGTTTTTCTGTCTATAGGGTAACATTTTAATTCCAGGTATGAATGAAGATTCTGAAATTTTGTTTGAAGGTGAGATAATTTTTTGGAAAAATCGGATGTTTCTCTTAATTTAGATGTGGAAACAAGCATTCTAGGTCAGACGGACAACACTAATGATGGAAATTCATATAAGAATGCTGTGTATTCTGATGACACTTGTCCGTACTGAACGTACAAGAATGGTAACCTGGGACAACATAAGAAAGCTGTACAATTGAAAGTTAGATTTGAGCGCACTACACGCAAACGATCGTACAGCTCCCATTTTGACTGTTAAGGGAACACTAACAGAGTTCACAAGAACATACTAATCATATGTGAGGTGTGTTCTAGATCTTTATCTAGAAAGTTGTACAGCGTACATAAATGCTTGATATATGGTATTGTGCCAAAGTACAATAGCACTACATATTAGAGGGTATTTCACAGTAAAGACCACTTCCAAGGTCAAATGAACTAACATGTTGGAAATAGGCCATATGGTTGTACCTCTTATGAGAAAGAATTCATCTACAAGCAAAGCCTTAGAAGGCATTCATCTGTATGCAAAGGTAAAGCTGATAAGCATATTTGAGACACTTTTTCTAAATCATTCACATGTGCAGCCAATCTGGGCAATATCTGCATCATGCACAGCTGTCCTAAAAATATATAGGGTGACCATAGAGAAAGGTAACACTAAACATACATGTTTAAATTTCAGATGAATGTATAATATATTCACACGGGTACTCAATGTAAAACCAAATTTTTAGCTCAATAGGTTTCCAATGCCTAATAACACGGGAAGGTATCCAACGTTAATTCAACAGGAATGCAAAACACTTGCTGAACTGCCTGATTACTATTTTCTTCTTGTGGTTGACAGCAGGAAGGTTTTATCTATGCTTCATGACTTTTTATTTGACGAAAATCCACAAAACATAAACGCATTCAAATTTCACCAAATCTACACAAATTTTGACACATGTAATTTTCGATGTCCTCTATAGATATACGCTATAATACAGTACCTGGTCGATTTTCATATGAAAATTCCATACCAATTTGAAAACTAAAGTACCTTTTTCATCCTTTACATCGTTTTTGTTTTGAGGTGAAGACCTTTCATCCTCTTCCCTAGCCATACATGCACGATGAAATTTTCTATCACTTTCGTGCACATGTCATTAATGATCTTCCATACCTTGCATATGGTGTTTTTCTACTGCATTTCTTTGTCACATCGTTGATCTTCATGTCTATATGTATATTATATACTGCGAGAAAAAAGTTTAGCAAGTTTTTACGCCTTTGGTTTTTGTCTATAAATCAATGTCACTAAAAAGTTTCCGTATTGAACAATTGTGCCCATTCATTGACACCATGATTTCACTTGTTTTTGTACACAAGACCATTATGTAATCGTGAAACGTCACTTTCATGAAAATCACATGCAGTATGTGCACAGCAAATCGAATGATCCTGCTGACCAAGATAATGTTGTGGAACATGACCATTATGGGGGTGGCAGTGTGATGGTTTCGGCGGGCATGCATCATGATGGGAAGACAGATCTCGTCATAGTGCCTGGTAATGTCACTGCTCAAAGGTACTGTGATGAAATCATCGAGCCTGTTGTTGTACCGTATTTGCAACAACGTAAAGTTGGGATTTTCCAACATGATAATGCCCGTTCACACACTGCGAAACGTACCCAGAACATTTTACGCATCCATAAAGTCAATGTGTTGCAGACATCATTGTCTGGCAGTCTTGGCTGCGAATGGTGGGCACACTAGATATTTAGCCATGTCCAAACATTTATGCCTGACCCCCCCTAGTTCATTTCACGTATGCCAGAGACTAAACGCCTCAAAATCATGGAATAACATTGATGCGAATCATTGGTGATAAGAATCAAATATCTGTAAATGTATTTGGTTTTATGATGTTGTACCTACTCTTCCCCCAGGAGTCAATCCTTTCTGAACTTGCTAAACTTTTTTCCATCAGTATACATTCATCTAAAATTTAAAGAGACTTAAAACATGTACAAAAGTGTTACCTTTCTTTCCTGACCCCCTGTATAATTATTGTCGGTTAACTGTGACATTATTTTAGTTATGGTTATATAAACTGTGACAAGCTGTGAAAAAAACGTGTCATTTTGAAAGAGGTATTAAAATATTAACAGAAAACCATGACTATTGACATACAACATTGACACCGCCTCAACAGGCAACTTCGTACCTTGTGACATAACAGACAGGCTAAAAATATGTTATTTTTAAACAAAGCTACTCAATGGATGAATACAATAATGTCCAATTGACCAGATGAATGTGATTTTAGAATGAGATGGATCTGGAATAGAGATTTCATTGTATATACAAGTGTTCAGATGCATGGCAGTGATTTTTTTTGAATTTTCGAAACTACCTGTGGCTTTCGGAAGGGGAAAATAAAATAAATCAAGAAAAGGGGTAAATTTGAAAAATTATCACTTATTTTTAGGGGGAAATTATAACTTTTTGGGGGCTAGGGGAAATGGCCGATATTTGGCTGTAAAATATATGGAAAAGTCGCTGTAGTCCAAGCAAAGCTTTTGCCAAAATCCAACAAATTACCAACTTTAGCAAATCTTCTCAAAGTGATTTTGGATACAAATGAATAAATTCTTTATATTTGGGTCAGAAACTTTTGGATCTACACCAGAAAAATAGAGTGACAAAAACACAACTATTTTTTCGAGCCTTATGAAATAAAGTATAAAAATGAAATTGTCATACATTCTTTCATTTCATTTTGTGTAGAATATACAGATATAAACTTCAATACATTTTTATCATGTTTTACCTTCAAACGATATAAACATTACAATGGGTCAACAAATTTATGTATAACAATTTACATAAACAAACAAAAATGCAACAAGTGAAAATTAGGATTATTTGAAACTGAATGGTAATCCCATCTGGGCTTTCGAGAAGCCGGGAAATATTATTCTGGATGGGATTTAAACTCACAGCAGTGAGAAGCTAGTGATGACTAGTCAGAGATAATAACTGTTTTACCACGGAGGCCCCCATAGGTATTTAAAGTAATGAGTAAATAAGACATATTCCCCGGAGAAATAATTTCAAGTACAATGTAATTATTCACTCAGATGAATCAATTCTCTCATTCCATTTAGAGATGATCTACAAATCATTTATCAAAATTATTGGAAGACTTCCTGCAGCATCAATATTAATTTCGAACTGATCCTAACTTAAATCAATCTGTCCAACTTTGTCACTTAAATCATCATGCAGTTTAGTATATTCATTTTCACCATCCCTAAGTCTTTCTTCATTTGCTACAATATCTTCACTTTCAATAACATTGGTTTTACTATCAATAATTTCTATCAGCTTGTTAGATTCCACTTTAGATTTATCAGAATCATTCTCCATTTGTTTTACACTAGCACCTCTCACTACATTCTCTTCATCTTCACTAGATACTATGTCATCACTATCAGTTGTCGTACATTCTGTACCTGAGTCTGAATCATTATCAGAAGACTCTGAGTCTTCATTTGTATCATTTATATTAGTATCTTTAAGTTTCTTTCCCAATGAATCAAGGTCATCACCATTATCAGTCATTATTGCACTCTGAGCAAGTTGTTCAATGTCTGGTAAATTAAATCCAATCTCATCTTTAGTAATTTTTACCTGAAATAAAACAATAATGCTTTACATAAAAAACATTAGAAAAATGCAGAATTGTCTGCCTTTGTTGTAATATTAAAGTGCTTCAAAGTCGTAACACTGAACTTTCATTAATGTCTTGCCACAGAATAAATCTAAGTTAAATACAACATAAACACGGAACTTAATGATTAGATTGGTTGTTATTTGCTTACTCTTAATGCAATCATTGTATTCTCATAACAGGGCACTTTAAGAAATCTTACTATCCTATTACCAAAACTCACTTCACTTGTCTTATGGTTTTTGTAAATGCCAAGGTTACCACGAAGAAAAAACATCTCAAATCATGGTGAGGCAATTACTCACTTTTGATCCATTTAAGAGAAATTACACTAAACAAAACTGACGAGATGGCTGAATATTTATCAAAAATCACATGATAGGCACAATATCACTACACACAAGTAGACATGGATAGATTTAACATCGGTAGGGAATACTTTACCTTGGACAGTGATTCAGCCAATGATTGTAATTTCTTAGAGCTGAAAATAGAAATGTTTCATGATACATAAGCATATCAATAATCTGAAAGATCTCTTTAATAAAGTTTAAATAAATATCATACATAATGAATGAATGGTTTAATAAAAACATTAAGTAAATGAATAAACATCGAATAATGTATCAACACAGTTCAAACTTAAAGGTGTACAGCATCAAGATAGCAGTAAAATGATATCTGTATTCAGTATTCAGTAATGTTGAGTATCTTACTAGGCAGAGGTTGTAACTTGTATCCCAGCTGGAACCAGAATTTCAAGTCCTGGTCAGTGGTTCTATCCAGGTGAACACCTACAGGGGTGCAGAAATGTTTTCATGTAGCCTGTGAACTGCTAAATGTAGAAGGGGGCAAAAGGGCAACGCCCCCTGTGGGGAAAAAGTAGCCAGTTAATTTTTCCAGCTTCCGGCTCATTTCCACACCCCTGACCTGGGATCCTCCTCCACCATCAAAACTTGAATGGTCCCCAAATGACCAGGCCTGTTGAAGCAACATTAAGCCGCAGTGAAAATAAATTACCTGGCAGATTGTATCCATACGCAGTAATCAGTTACGTAAAGATCATTAAGAACATATCTGTTTTCTTGATCCATTAAAATAGAACGTATTTCTAACAACACTTTCAGCAAACATCTTCTTCCTAACAAATAAAAACAGAACAAAACAAAATGATTGCAGTATTTTCCAAATAATCAAATCAATTACTTCTAGGAATATCATAATGTGCGATAAATTCTTTTATATTTATATATATATTTATATACAGTATTTATGAAAATGTTCCCAATTTGGTCAGTACTGGTGCCATTCCTAAAATGTGGAAAAATATCCTTGAATAATGACAATGACTACATACCAAGATAAAATATGTGTGTAACATCTTTCAGTACTTTCTCATTCAAACCCCAATGTCTGTAGAGGGGATAGCAAAGACTCCTTCTAAAACAACTATGTATAACATCATGAATGCTAGTGAATACCTGTAATATTGTAATGTGTATTTTTTTTTAGAACCATTTACACATTCTGTAAGCAAGCTTGACAAACAGCAGTGAGGGGCTAGTGATTACTAGTCAGAGACAATAACCACGGAGCCTCTGAATATTATGTACACAATTGGAAATACAGATTAAGTATATTGTAAAAGTTTGGTTTTTGCTTCATAAATTTCAACAGAACTATTTTCATATTGAATTTTGCTGTATGAAACTTCATGGTCTGCACAAAAAAATAGAGTATATATTCTTACATAACACTAGTGATGCAAACAATATGTTAATATTAAATATCTTTAATGAAACTCTCCTTATTAGATTATAATGTCATTTCATGTAAACAAATAAAGTGAATCTTTTTATTCTATTAGGACCTAGAAAAAACTTTGTTTCCGGTTACATACCCCTAAAAATATGCCATAATATTAATGAGTTGTGACAATTACAATACAGCACAATGATTTGGATGCTGTAAAACCTATGTGTCGGCAAGTAAAATATTAGATTAGTTAACCTAATATGGGAGTAAATCATATGTGAAACTGTACAAACCTCGAGCCAAGATAACGTAGCACTGATCTTGCAGATTGTCCAACCAGACTCACACTGAAATGTAATACTTACATAATAACATTTATAATAAGAAATGCATCCCAGGGGACTCTGTGGTTCAGTGATTATAGTCTCTGGCTAGCAATAACTGACCCCTCACCACTGTGAGTTTTTTTGAATACAAGTATATCATACAGAAATAGCAAGTATTACTATTGCTATTACAACTGATCTCAATTACAAATAACTAGACGTCATTTTTAAAAATCAACTTAACGCGTTTACCAGCATTTGATTAAATTTCTACATAGCTCTCTGCTAACCAAAAATTTAACCAAAATTTTAATCAAAACTTTGATTTAACACTGGTTAAATTTAACCAAAGTTTATACAATTGGCTACAGAATGTTATAATGAGAAACTCACATGATTTTCACCTTCCGTAGACCTGTAATTGTAGGCATATGCATATATTATATCAAGTAAGCCTAGATATACGGAGTTTTCCTCAGTACCATCAAGAATATCTAAATACTCGTTAAGGTATAAGCAGGTTTCTGTGCGCTTTATTTCAGCAGTAGATAATAAGGCCAAGAAAAAAATAGTTGTGTTTACGGTTACCCGACCAACGCTATTATTGTAACGACCCTGAAGTACCTAACAGCAAAATCCAATGTATAAAAACATATTGGGATGAAATCATACCTTAGTTTCTCACAAAAAGTGTTTAGGAAAATTTAGAAAAGAATTTTCCGAATCAACTTACCCTAATTTTTTTGTCAAGTAACACCAAACATGACTATTCTTTTCTAGCCTTATAGACAACAATTTTATAATACAAAATGTACTAGAAATTGTTCATTTGATTAACGTAACTAAAGAAAAACTGTAGAGTAAATTGATTCAAATACATGCATAATATTTGTACATTTCGGTTGAAAATTCATTTGGTTGGCAATTTTGGTTTGAAATTTGGAAAAATTGTCATTATTTTGGATTGGAAATGGGTCCGTGTACAACCTATTACATGAGGCAAAAAATAGCTACAGTCAAACCTGCAAACAAAGGCCACCTTTGAAAAATGTGGCCTTTATTTGGAGGTCAGTTTGTTCTAAATAATCCATGATAATTTTCAAAAAATCACTTTTATTCACAGGATGGCCTTTATTTGGAGGTGGCTACAAACACAGATTTGACTGTTTATACTTGTAAGTATATATTTGTTAAACAAACTTAGAGAAATGTGACACAATTAAGGATACATTCTTTTCTGGGTAATTTTCGTAAAACATCTTGTTCTTCGTCAGTAAATTCAACTGAATATTTAATAAATATAGCATTATTAATGTAAATTACCTGTAACTATAATGAGGAAGATATCATATGGTAATGTATATTGAATGCATGAAACTCATTCAAACAAGTAGATATTTTATTTCATAAATGAAAATGATTTGCATCAAAGTATAAACATTAGATGTTCCATGGTTGAGTGGTTACAGTCTCTGACTAGTAAGCACTAGCCCCTCACTGCCTCAAGTTTGAATCCCATTTAGTATTGGACAAATTTTGCATGCGAGGAAGCTGTCCAGCTAACTTACAGAAATTCATTGGTTCTACCAGGGAGTACTTATGGTGTTGTCTTCCTCCACCTTTGAAGCTAAGGAAGGTGCCAAGTGACCCTGGCTCCTGGTGCGACATTAAAACAACTGGTGCAAAAACAAAACTAGAGCTCAGCAGAGTGAAGCCAACACTTGTCTGTTTTACATCGTTCTATATTTGATAATCAATTTTGACCAAAATTCTAAATAAAAAAGGGGCATAACTCCAAAAATATAACCTTAAGAACTATGCCCCTGGTCTTGCGACTGCGCCTTATCATGATAAACAAGTATTCTTTAGATAAGCTTGAGTAATGGGCTTTTTTGCACAACAACAACACTGAAGCGGTGGTCATAATAGTTAGACTTTTTCTATGAAACAGACGAATTGAAAAACAGTTTCCTCAATATGACATTATAAGCCATAACTAATAGTTAATCAACTTGGGAAAGTCTATTTAAATCCACAAATTTGATACTTATGGATGATTTCTTACCAACTTCATCAATTGATGAGCTACCATTCATTACAAGCTGAAGTCCTTCATAGAATTGTGGCGTAAACTGAAGTAATTGCTTCACACTATCGTCTTCAAACAAATCAGATCTAGAAAAAAGGAACTTCATTGTAAACAAAAACCTCAAACAGCAACCACCTCAATATTATGACCACCTCGTCATTACAACCACTGATTTTTGGGCCAGTTTTCAATAACTCTTCTATGATTCAACTTAATAATAAGACGCCATTATTAAGACACATTTTTCCATTCACGAAGGGTGGTCTAATTGAGGTTTTATTGTACCATTAATACAGAATAAAATTTGTTTCATACTTGTAAACCTGATACATAAGGCTAGAAAAATTATTACTAGTTTGCATTTACTTGACCCAAACCTTTAACAGTGGGTAGGCAATGTTTTGGTACCATTATATGCTATTACAGAAAATGAACAAGCTGGAATACAGAACGAAAATTAAATTTTGTCTAAATCGCTAAAACAATTTTTTGATTGGGCAATTTTTTAACAGGTCAATTACGCAACTGCGCACCAATAACTTTTAAAGGTTGGCCTTATGTGTCTATCTCTGTTTTAAATGACTTATTGTCACTGGGGTTTAACGCCGATTTTCAACAACTTTTTAGATACATACGGCAACCGGTTCACCTAACCAGTTTTCCTGGACTGTATACTAACCAGTACTAACTTAACCTTCCACAAGGAGCCGGCAACTTCTCCACATATGGAGGAAAATTGACATTTTTGTCAAATTTTCATAGAAGGGCATGACCTGCCGCAACCGGTATTTGAACTTGGATCCCAGGGTTACAAGTCCAGTGCACTGGACCGTGGCCGCCTATCTTTGTACTGAAGGTAAATATTACATGTAATGATCCTCGTCAAACTTCTCCCATTCTGTCTGAAGTCTAAGTTCTCTTCTTTCAAGGACATTCTGCTTATCAGGATCCGGACAGTCAACTATGTAAACCATGTCCTCCTGCAAATGTAAAATGTTCACACTCACGTAAAATCTTGTGCAAATCACGCAGCGAAATTGGAAATCACGCAGCACATTTTTATCTGATGAGATCGCACATGTACAATATGTTTAGAGACAAATCGCCAATTTTCTGGAAAAAACATCACAAAACAAAAATAGACGCACTGTGATGCATACGACAAACCAGCCTGGTTTGTCGTATGCATCACAGTGCGGTTTGTCGTATGCATCACAGTGCTTCTATTTTTGTTTTGTGATGTTTTTTCCAGAAAATTGGCAAAGAACTTTTTATTTCATGCCTTATCAAAACAGTAAAACCTCACATAGCAACCACCCCATAATTACAACCACCTTGTTATAACGACCGATCATTTTTGTACCGGCTTTCAATAACTCCCCTATAATTCAACATGATAATGAAACCACCTCGCTAATATGACCAATATTTCATGTCTCAAAGGTAACAAATTAAACTTTGAAACAGTTCTTATGTGAACAAACTTATAAATAATATTTACGAAAACACAATTTTATGATTTTTAATGACAGAGTTGACATTTGTAGAGAAAACATGGTTTGAACAAATTTGAATTTGTACCGAAATAATCGCCACAACCATGATCCAGTGGTTAGTGCACTAGACTTGTAATCTGGTGATCTGGGTTCAAAACCCGGCCGCAACAGGTCAAAATTATAGAAAAATTTGAAAAATATGTCAATTTTCCTCCATATTTCCAAAAAATCAGAATATTAGCAAAAGTTATCAATTTTACCTGAAGACGTTCAAAAACACCAGATTTTTGGTAAGCAAATCCATATTTAGGTGCTTCAAGTAAACCTGGTTTTTCAACATATGGCTCTTGCTCAATACACCAATCAAAATCATCATCACCACCGTCTTCAACTTCCACGCCATCACCTAAAAAATTACAATTTGTCAAAAAGGATCCAAAATTATTTATCATATTCAAGACAAATGCAATTTGATGGTAAGATGTAGGGTACAGTAACAAAAGTTTTCAATTAAAACCAGTGAGGAACTGAATGTTAATATAGTTAATAATAATTTTCAAGGGCTAGCATTCTAGATAAGACAAGATATTACAGACAGGTGTTGCTATAAGCATATACAGTCAACTCTTGTAAGCACGAACTCACATAACTTGATGTTTTCAATATCTGTAAGTTTTCATTCTGTCCTAAATTACCTCTTTGTCTCTGTAATAGGAGGCAGAAAATAAAGTTCCCGATGCACAGCTCAAACCTGCGACCTGCTTGCAAGTCAGGTGCTCTACCAACTGAGCTAATCAGGCTGACAGGCATATAAACTATGAATTCTGTCGGTTAAGTCAATTTTCGTCTCAAGTTTTTTGCTACTCTAAACTTTTTTTGAAGTCTCAATTAAGATCTTTGCATCTTAAATTACTAATTTTTACTTGATATTGGATTGTATTTGGTTGGTGATGAATGATTTTCTTACCTTAGACGAAAAGTAATTAAACTATACTTGACAAAGACAAAGTTCCTTACCAACAACTTCTATCAAAGACGTGGCTTCTTTCGGTTTTTTCTTTGGTGCTAAAAGTTTTGTTATCATATCAAGTCCCTCAAAATGTTCCCCAGGTGTTTCCTTAGGAACTGTAACTGTAAATATACCTGTAAGCCACAACGTAACACATGAGTAGACATGTAAAAAAAACTTTCTCTGCAGTGTGTCTTAATTGAATAAACGTTGAACTAAAAGATAGGTCTTGATGCAACAAAATAGGAATCTCCTGCAATGAATATAATGTTCATTTAAACGTATTAAACAAAATTTAAAACTTGACAATGGCCAAAGTATATAAGTACATGATATACACAAGACTGAAAAAAAAAATGAAAATAAAATTGAGAAGATAAAAAAACTCACAAAAGCATCAAATTCACAATCTACTACACTGGAAGCCACATGGAATTGACACACTGAGCTAGTTATGTACAACAAGATAGCATCGGCCAATCAAATTTTGTGTTACATTGATAAAAAAAAGGATAAAATCATAAAAAAAATACGAATGAACCTGAAAAAATCCATAGCCCAAGAAATTCAGAAAAAATGAATTGTAAAATGAATGGAAAACAACATATGGAAAAGCAGAAACAGAAAAAGATTATGTCTGGAAACCAAAAAATACTCATTTGAAAACTAGGATGTTTAAGAACACATACCTTTATCTACATCATAATCTGCTTTCTCCCTGCCATCTTCCACAATGTTACCAGGTAATGTCAACCTGAGATGAAAAGCAAAGATTTAATTTAAAATATAATTTATAACATCTAATTAAAAAATATATATAATTTTTTGTCTTAACACTTTCACTGCATGGATTTAATTGCATGATTTGCGCACATATGCCAGTGATTTTTCTGGAGGATTGCAGAGGTTGGTTGGGGGTGGAGGTGCTATGCTGCATTTCCAAAGATGGGTACACCTGTCCTGTTGGCAAATATGCTGAAACTGGGGTAGACGGGTGTGCCCAACTTGTTCTTATTGTAAATGCCTTTTGCCTTAAACTTCAATAATAATCAACAAAATGATGTATCTGATATTTCAAAATAAATTGCAGAATTGGTTTTCCACAGAGGATTTTACCAACGGACAGGGTCATTAGGCAACTTTCGAACATTGGAGGAAGACCCTAGGCATACACCTAGGTAGAACCATCAACCTTCTATAAGCTAGCTGGATAGCTTCCTCACATGTGAAATTTGAATACATTATTAAGCTGATCACCTGAGGAAATATGGTTTGGAGTAAAATTTGAATCCATTCTCTTCAATGAATATTTCAGTCTCAGCAACCTACAAAATAAATCAGAATAAATTCGAACAGAAATTTGATCAAATTTTGAGATATACTGGTAGTTTTGGGTATTAACAGATGTAATATACTTTAATCAGCAAACTTTACTACAGTATAACCTCACATACTGTGGCATAGCGGCCACCTCAATATAACGACCATCTTGTCAAAATGACTACTTATTTTCGGACCAGATTTCAATAACTCCCCTTTAGTTAACTTGATAATAACCTTATTATAACTACTGACTTTTTCAGGTCCTGAAGGAGTTCTCACTATCAAGGTTTTACTGTATTCATGCTACTGCTGATGATATGTCAGAGAGAATCAAGACCAGAACTAACTTAAGAAGGAAGCAAGCAATCTACCTTTGCAAATGGTGCTTTAATAATGACTGTAAGGAAGTCTTTGCTCTGTTGTAGCTCAAATGATGGAGTCAGCATAATGATGATCTTCCTACAAAACAAAATTATGCATAAATTATGGTAAATTATAATGTTCTTGGTTTCTACTAACCCAACCAATCCAAAATTCTGCCTACAAAATTCATGACGGTATATCGATATGAATGTTTCAGTGATGCGTTTCCAAAGTCTGTCAGTTTATATAGACTGTCTGTTGTATGTTCAATAGTACATGTATTCTGTGAATGTAACATGTTACATAGTAAATGTATGTTCTGAATTTAAGATTACTTGAACAACTGTGTGTACTTGTTCTTAAATTCTGTCATAAGAGGTGTAAGAAAAGAAAGTCATTCCCACTGTCAGGCAAGTTGACATTTCACACATTTTTAATTTTTGCATCTAACTTAAGATTATAGGATCCCATGGCACATATTGTTCTCAGATGTATTAACCTGCCTATTGCCAGAGTGAACTCATAGTGTTGCTTTCTTATTTGTCACGTTATACTACATACACAAAAATGCACTCCGCCATTTTGCATCACTACTTTTTAACCCCCCCCCAAAAAAAATTCATAAATTAACAGAAAGATGGGGTATGGAAAAATCTTAAAAATTTAGCATGAACACTGAGTAACAAGGCCAACAAGTTAACAAAAAAAATGAACCAAGACAAAACAATCGGAAAGAATCCTACAGTTTCACACAAGTATATTACGTCGAATTAAACTATCATATGACTATAACTTGAAAATCATGCAACATATCGGTATATTATCTACTATTTAATAAAACAAAATGTAAACAAACCAAAATCAAAACATGTGGACTAAATCCATTAGAGTTGCTTCCCTTGGCAAGGTTGCGGCTAAATGACAATCGACGGGATTAACAAAATTCTTAGCTGTTGTCAACAAGTTTTTTTTCTTTCTTCAGTAGTTGACAGTCATAACTGTTAACCAGATACATCTGTATGAGCATTGTCATAACTTTATACTATTTCATTCACTCAGTACCGGAGAAGGCTGAAATCCTATCTGTGCATATGTATTGAAGCACGGACGTGATAGTGGACCGAGTCGGGACCTACGTTTTATCACATGATAAAAATCACGTGATTGGGAGGTAGCAAAATGGCGACTGACACCCCCGGTTGGGAGTTTGACAAGTTTGAAGACGGTTCTTTGAGTAAGTAGGCGTCATTTTTATGCTTTAGCAATTCGATATTGTTCATTGTTTTCCACGTTATGTTTTGAACAGGAAGTTTGGTATTCTTTGTTTATAGTACCGTAATCTAGCATGAATATTTCAAATCCAGTAAACTGGAACTTTTTCTGGATGCTTCATATTTGGACAAGATTCTTTCACTATGTTCAGTGTTCCTGCTTACTTCTGAAATTGGGGTAAGCTACACCCCAGGTCTGAAATCTGGTGGTAAGGGAAGCATTTTGAGGGTATGGACATTTTTTTAAAAAAGACGTACATGTACACATGCATACAAATCAAACCATTTATTTAGGAGTAAAAGGTTCCTTAGCTTTAAACCTGACACTCGATAGTGTATGATGCACCATTGTACTGAGAAATCTTAAATTCAAAGTAAATACACGCAACTTGTCAAGTTTGTGTTTCCGCACATAAATATGCAGTTCTCTGTAAGACTGAGAGAATGGTCCTTCCGAATTCACTTATTAAATCGGCCAACCAGAAAGCCAAATAACTAAGGCTGCAAAAAATGGTACACTTACACTATCTCGCTTGGCAGACTCCAGGTTTATCTAGCCATTTGTTTAATGGAAAAAACCAATTGTTTTTCACAGTTTTTTTATCTTAGATGGGGGAATTTTTACCAAAAAATAGGGGAAAAAAGTATATTCCACAGGTGGGGGCAAATTTGGGAGATTGAGAGCCCTGTCACTTTTGTTTCGATAAATGTTCATTCTTTTTTCTGACTGATTTGATGACTGAATATGGTACTTCTTCATTGACTGCAATAAATTGTTTGCATTGACTGCTTAATTGACAATGCTATTCAAAATTCTATTGGCCCGAACATTTGACTCAAGTTGATTTCAGTTTGTAGTACGTATACCAAGGAGAAGAAGAGCATTGTACCCGATGCAGGGCTCAAACACATGACCTCCTGCTTGCAAGTTAGATGTTCTACCAACTGAGCTAACCAGCAAACAATTTATTTACATATAAATACTAATACTATAAATACATATGTTTACAGAAATAGTTGGGGAGCTACAGTTGAAAAAGTATGGTGACTTTCTTAAGGAATATGGTGGACAGATCAAGGAGATTGAAGATGCATTGGGTGAATCTGTTAGTGATTCGTGGGACATGACACTTGATCCCATATCATTGCAGGTAATCTTCTTCTTAATGGCAGTCTAATTTAGACACTATCTTTGTCATTGTTATTCTTACAATCAAATAGTTTTTTGCCAGTATCTTTTACTGAATTATCTTTACTTTTATTTCATTTGTAAAATTTTCTTGTAATAGGTAATGAATAAAAAGAATAAAAGCTAAATTTACATTAAAATCAATTAACAATTCCAGTAAGTTAAAATTTTATGGATGACCATAATTACAAACTTAGTTATCATAATCATTATTACATGTTTTGAGTATGAATGATATGTTCCCAGTGAAAAAAGTATTACTTCATGTTAGGTTTGTACAATTTTGTTATTTGTTAAATATACCTTGTTTTATCACAGTGATTTTGTTTTGTTTTAGTTCCTGCCTTATGAACAGACCACGATGTTACAACTGATAAAAACAGACAATAAAATCTTCAATAAGATCATCACTGTTCTAGCCTCACTGTGTGGAGAGTTACAGTCACTGAAGTATGAAGCTGAGAACAAGTTTTATAATGCTCTGATGTACTATGGAGAGGGTGAGCCAGAGGAAGGATTGCCTGAGGGTGAAGCACAGATACAGATTGGAAGAATTATACCTTTACTGCAGGTATTGTACACAATTAGTGTAATGTTACCTGGGAAAAACAAGAATTATACCTTTACTGCAGGTATTGTACACAGTTAGCAGGCTTCTCGAAACTGGTGGAATACTTTGGCAAAGTTAGAATTTCTGTCTGACCATATAAAAATTTGTCGTTCAGAATATATTACGAATAAGTGATAAATGCTTTAAATTGTGCCCCACAGCCAGACATTTGGTCCAGTACTCAACAAAAAGTTATTGGACCTGCTCAAAATTTGCCTGACATGTTTGACAGTCAGACAATTTTCAAGAAGCCTGAACTAGTGTGATGTCACTGGGTTAGAATCAATAATTGTGTTTACCTCAGGTTTTATACATGATGAGGGTAGAAGAAAGAATTTTTCCTTCACTTCAGGTAGTGGGTCATAGCCTGGCTTGGCAAATTTCACACATCGAGAAGCTATTTGGCAAGCTTACAAAATGTTGATGGTTCTACCTAGATGTATACATGGGGTCTTCATCCATGAGAAAAAAATATTTTTATGCTTTTATCTAATGTTAGAAGAGATAAACCTGATACATATTTTACTTTATGTGAACATGCATTACATTGTATGTATGGGTTACATTTGCAGGAATTGTCATGTTTTGTGCACAGATGTTATGAAGTTGTGAAGAGTGTTGTCCATCAGTTGTCATGTTTGTACCATGCTCCAAGGTAAATACTTGAGTTTTTCCTCTCAGCCTGTATTTATTAAATAAATAAATTGTTTGTTTGTTTGTTTGTTTGTTTTTATGTGACTTATTGTCACTGGGGTTTTAACACCGTTTTTCAACAATTTTTCAGTTATATATGGTGACCGGTTCACCTAACCAGTTTTCCTGAACTGTATACTAACCAGTTTTAACTTACCCTTCCACAAGGAGCTGGCAATTTCTGTATATATGGAGAAAAATCGATATTTTTGTCAAATTTTATAGAAGGGTATGACCTGTCATGACAGTGATTCGAACCAGATTCTCTGGGTTACAAGTCCAGCGCACTAGCCACTGGACCACAGCCTCGGCAAAATAAATAATTTAAATCATTTATTTGTATGTTGGATTGAGGAATCATTATAAACAAACAAGTTGTCATTTTAGGCTTCAGGTTTCAGAGTTCAATTTCTGTGCTTGTCTATTCTAGAATTTATATATTTCTAATTACGTTAGGATCAGATCAGAATGATTCATTCTTCATGCTTACCCATTACCCTAAAAGCCTGGGCTAGTAAATATTCGAGCTAGTGAACTTTCACAAAATTGTGTATTCTGGCTGATTGTAAATTGTGCACATTCAGTAGCATGTGCATAGTTTGGGCTGGTGCTTTAAAAAATAAGCCTGAACACTGTTGATAGACTTACAGTTACTAGTGAACATTTGTTATGAATGTGTTTTTATAAAGATTATGACATAAATGAAAATTTGTTTTTCTTACAGGGCCGGTCCAAAATTGATAGATGTTACTGATGTACATTTCCAGGTAATTTATAAAATGTTTAGTAATAACAGGCTGGAAAACCCTCAATGAAATATAATGACTTGCCCCTGAATAACTGCATACATCTATCTATGTAACTTACTTCAATCATTTCAAGGCTGGACTGTACACTGTAGATATGATTACAAATAGATAATAAATCTAGAATGCTATCTTTTCAGGCACAAAACAAACTTCAATGCTTCTTTTATCAGACTGTTTATGTTTTCTTGTATTGAAAATCAGAATGAATCTATTTTGTAAAACTCGAAAGGATACATTCAATAATTCAGAGACATTATGCCTAATATTATAATCTTATGATTCAATATTTGTTTTGTCTTAGACAGTTAGATGCTTATGTCAATTTTAATAACTTTGGTATTAAAGTTTATTTTGGCTATTCAAGTGTATGAAAAATAGTAAATTGGTGATAGAAGATGTTTAATTGAATCATTATATCGAAATAGCTTCTAATCTTGCCCGAACCCCAAGGATAGCTTCTTGAATGAGATAATATATATATATGCATATATTTCAGACGGTGTTTGAACATTTAGCAGATGTACTTGGTGTTTTAATCACAATGGATGAATTAATTCAAGGTCATACAACATTGTTAGATCACTGGACACTGTATAAACGGTAAAACTCGTATATAAATATTTCCATGGTTTATAGTAACTTACCTCTAAATACGACACCCTCAGTGATTACATTGAGGCCGAGAAAATCATTTGTGAGGTCAATATTCTAAAAACAGGTAGGGTAGACATCATATTTTTTTTCAGTAAAATCGTTTTTGCCAAACTCCTTACCAAATTTTATCAAGTAATAAAATGTTGGAACATATTCATGATTTCCTGTTATTTTAAGTTGTCCATGTGAGATATACATTGTACAGAAGTACAACTAAGGTTATAAGCATATTTTACTCTATTTATAGAATGATGAAATCAGTACGTCATGATCCGGTGAAATTTGGGACTACGGAGGATAAGTTACGACCTTTTGAAAAACTGATGATGACACTTGAAGGTCGCTTGTTGGATGGTATGATTTTTCAGGTGAACATTTTTTTATCTTAACTTGCAATAAATGCATGGTTAAAAGTTTCTTGGAAATTTCCAGAACCTCCGGGTGTTCCCAGGTCCAGACCCTACTGGTTTTTATTGATTCTGCACCAAGGTTAATATTTCCGTTTTTTCTAAAAAGTTTCAACATCCACCCATGTAAATTTTGTATTTACTGTAACTTGATTTTTTTCACTTGAGTTTAATGTTGCACTTACAGCCTCACTCATTTGGTGACTTTTCTAGTAGAGGAAGACCCCGGGCATACTCCTGGTAGACCCACTGACTCTTTAAGCTAGCTTGACTGCTTCCTCACATGTGAAATTTGTCTGATTCCAGGTTTGATTCAAACTCACAGTAGTGAGAGTAAAAATATTTGCTGGATTTTGTTTTATTTTTTGTGTACTTTGTAATTGTAGAATTGTGTAGAGCAACCATTTGATTGTCCGCAAGTATTTGTTACCAAGAATACAGTGTTCATGGAGGAGTTTGCTGTCAATATAAGAAATTACCTTGGAGAACTAGAGTCTAGGATTGGTATGTTTATTATTATCAAACTTTGCTTTTTCTGGGTCAAAGGGTTTGCTAGTTAGTCAAAATGTCCGTTACCAAACTTTCAGGAGTCAGTGGTCACAGCATTAGCTAGTTAGTTGAAATGCCAGTTACCTAACTTTAAGTCTGGTCACAAATTCAGCTGGTAAGTCACAATACCAGTTACCAAAGCTCAATTTCCTGCTGTAATTTATATCAGTGTCAATTGTGAATGGTCACTGATTTCTGAAATGGGTCCTGTTTCCAGCAGTATCTGCTTAGACCTTTATCAATTTTTTTATATAGAAACAGTATCTTGTAAATGTGAGTTTGGGTCCACAAAACAAGGTAAAACACCCTGTAGCTTTGCCATTGGCTGTTCCTAGGCAGTGCCCTCTGGGCGACTGTGTTTTGTTCTCCATTTTTGTATATTTCTATGTGTTGGATGTTGGTGGGTTTTGTTAAAGAAGTATTTTGGGGAAGGTTGGATTTTTTGCGTGTCCTTTTTAGCTCGTCTGTTTCAAAGAAAGTCGAGCTATTATGATTGCTGCTGCATTGTTGTTGTTGTCATTGTTGTCGTGCACTCTCTGCGGAGCTCTTGTTTATCTATACTTGTATTTATAGTTGTGAACACTTTAATATTGTTTATATTTTCCTTAACTCGACTGATTATTTCTGTTGTTTTAGGTGAATCCAATGAGATTGATCATCGCTATAAGTACGTAGGGGTTTGCGGTTTGTTTCTTCTACATTTCCAGTTGTTCCGTGTAACAGACAAGAAAATCTTCAAAGCCCTGTGGGATATTCACAAGAAGGTATTGGTTTACGTTACTTTAATAATTAAACCAAATTATTAGAAAAACTTGACTGCCAATTGATGTATATATCATTATGCATGTAGATACCTATTCTTTAGATACTTGGTTTGATATTTAATGCCTTGGTACAAGGTTAATACATGGTTCTCGTGTTCTGTGATATTTTATGAAATCATAATTTTGATTCTAGATTTGATATTTTACTGTGAAGTTTTTTGTTGGTTCTGGAAAGAAAATCTAAACCCTCAAGCATAGCTGTGTGTATTAAGAGACTTGTATTCATGACTGACTCCAGCTATACATGGTAACTTAATGTGTATAACAGACTTGTATTCGTGGCAGGGTCCAGTGACACATATCCATGGTAACTTTATGTATATAACAAACTTGTATTCATGACAGGTTCCAGCTATACATCTCCTTGGTAATGTGGTCTGGTTCCCGACACAATTTTTGCTTGAGAAACTGCCTCACATGCAGAAAGTGTTGGACAAGAAATCACTCGGTCAAGTAAAACAGAGTCAGGATTCTTGGCTTCAGACTAAAACACAAATGTTGACAAGGTAACTTCTGAATAAATAAATGAATAAATAAATAATGATCACCTCATCTGATACAATCATATTCTGTCTAATTGCATCAAAGTATGAATATGTTCCCACTATGATAAAGAATTAATTTAGGATGTTAAAAATGGTTTCCGTGGTGAAGTGGTTATGGTCTCTGACTAGTAATCACTAACCTCTCACTGCTTTGAGTTTGAATCTCAAAACAAAGCTTTGTTTGTTCTCACTCGTATTGATCATCTTATCAGCAGAAAAAATTGTTGTATTATTTTTGTTGTATTATTATTGTTGTATTATTTTATAAATAATATTTACATATTGAAATACAAAAAAAAAACATGAGCAAAGATGCATTACTGGCCTGTTTATATCAGAAGAAAATGTATCAATGCACATAATTATATTGATGTATCGTCGATACTACTTTCCCGATATATTAATATTATCAAGATGTGAAAAACTGAATCAATGAAAGCCGTACTGCAGGTATAAGGTAAGATATCACTATGAACTTGTTGTAATATATTCATATACTTGTTATGTAGTATAGTTCTGATATAATCATTATGATTTATACATTTTTTTGCACAGAACTAAGTAAGTATGTCTGGTTATGGTATATGTATAGTTCACTTACTTGGATTAACATATGATGCTGTTTTAGGCCAGACAAAAATATCTGTGTTTTTGGTTACCTGATTGTCCATTTTTGTCGCTGATCCCAAAGTTTCTAATGGCAGAAAAACAATATGTAACCCATATTGGTTTTACAAAAATATTTGGGACGAATCCTGCCTCAAAAGTATGAAAGATATTCTTAGACAACCTACCTACCTTTTAGTCAAATAGCTGGAAACAAGACTTTCGTCTGGCCTTACATAATCACACTATTTTATCTGACTGACTGTGTTGATTTGTTGATTATTGCTGTGGTTGTAAATAGTAATACATATATTTTCTATATACACTGGCTTTATCTGGACAGATCTCTATATTAACTCTGACATTGTCTCTATATGAACATTTCCTTACACAACTCTTGCTATTACCATTATTGCTACCAAATGAGGTTCATCTTTAATCTAGCATGATATACATGTATTTGAACATGGTACTTAATTGTAGGATATATACAGGCAGACTGCAATCTTACCTGACATGCCTTAAAAATCAAAAGATTAGCAAACGAGACATAAACTTGACATATACTTGTAGAAGTCATATCATATTATATAGCAAATAATATCTAGTTATATGGTTATGCATGTTGGGTGTTACAACTTCGGTCTTTCATTGAGCTATGAACACTCTCCATTCTTCTATTTAGCAACTTAAACTTTCTACTCTTTTCTGGCGCAACTAACACTCTTCTCACTTTTCTGGTGTAACTAACACTCTTCACACTTTTCTGGTGCAACTAACACTCTTCACACTTTTCTAGAGCAACTAACACTTTTCATTCTTTTCTAGAGCAACTAACACTCTTTGCTGTTGGTGTTTCTTACAATATTTTCTAGTGCACTTTACTTTTTTCCTGTAATTAATGCTCTTTTTATGTTTGCTTATGAGTGATTGCATGCTGTACATTCTTTCTGTATTGTATTGTTATTATTATACTGTGGTATAGTGTTATTTTCTTGCTCTTATGTAACGTGTGATGCATCTTGGATATTTGTTTGTTTGTTCCAATGTTATTGTTGCTATTTCAGTTTTATTCCAGTTAATAAATAAATGCGTGTATTAAAACTGAACAAAGTATATCATTCATTTTTCACAATAAATACTTTAATTGATGAATGTTTCTACACCAACCATATCAAGGTGTGTTAATTGTATAGTAAATTTTGCTTTATTAATCACCTCATTAAAACATTGAGAGGCATCCATGGTTGAGTTTTATAGTCTCTGACAAGTAATCAAGTAATTACTAGCCCTTCACCAATGTGAGTTTGAATCCCTCACAGGACCAGACAAATTTTACATGTAAAGAAGTTACAGAAGGTTGATGGTTCTACCCTGGTGTATCCCTGGGTGTCTTACTTCACCATTAAAGCTGGAAAAGTCACCAAATGACCCTGTCTGTTGGCACAACATTAAACCCCAGAAAAAAAATATTGTCTCATTGCTTTATTGTAACTGCGGGATTTTCACTAGACATCAAACGTTGAGGGTCAAAAATGGCTCTTGGCTGGTGAAAATTGAGTCAACAAAATTTCTCTCTAATTCTGTTGTAAATTTGACCCTTTGGTACAAATTCTGAAGAGTCAGAAGTTTAATTTTAATGATTTCAAGAGTCCAAATGGTGTTTAAAGGGTCAAATGAAAGCCCTGAACTGATTATGATGTCTGGTGTATTGAATCTTCATATTCGTATAAACTATACTAAGTTTTAGACTGACTTTTAAGGGACCATGTGAAGCGCAATCAAATATCGGCATAAATTTTTGCACTATATAATTATACTTGTATTTGTATTGCAGAGATGTTCAAGCATTTCATGCCACAGTGACAGCTTGGATGGTCGAAATGGAGACTAGTTTACCCAGAGGTAAAACACTGTTTGAAGACCTTAACAGTAGAGCCACATTGTTCATACAAGTAAGTCTAGATTCATATAAACCTCATTTTGTGATTCGCATTCAGTGTCCCCATTGACCTCTGAAATTGGGGGTAAGCTTACCCCTTAGGTCTGAATTCTGGGGGTAAGAGAAGTATTTTTTGGGGGGGGGGGGTATGAACATTCTTTACAAAAAAACATTCATAAATTATATTCATACATCGTAATGGGTCTTTCCAGAAAATTTGCAATTCATCCCTAAACATATTTGTACGCGTGCAATCTCGTACCAGATCAAAATATGTTGCTTGATTTCTGTTTTTTTTATGCAAGATTTTACATGAATGGGAACACTATACATTGAATATTAGCCTATGCACAGTACAAATTACTGGCTACTTGTACCTGAATATTCGTTTTTGCTTGTACTGATAACTGTAAAATTTATTACTAAGTCCATGCATGAAAATATGTTGACACATTCGAAAATCTTGCTTTTTGAAAAAAAACTTCTTTCAGTTCTTTATTCCAACATTTCTTGATATGATCTTTACTGTATGACATAGATACGATCTTTACTGTATGATATAGATACGATATTTACTATATGACATGGATACAGTCTTTGTACTGATATCTTTTCTATCTACAGGGTTTGTTGTATGGACAACAGATACAACATTTAATACGTACAGTGATGAACCTTCATGTTGCCTTACAGAAACCCATGACTAAGACAGCTGTGCTAGCACTGTGTAAACTGGTAGAATTATTGAAGGTATAGCATTTACTTTAAAATCATGACATCACTGTTTACAACATACCGTAAAACCTCAAAAATAAGACCACCTTTGGGACCTGAAAAATTGGTCGTAATAATGAAGTGGTCTCAATAATATGTTGAATTATGGTGGAGTTATTGAAAATTGATAGGAAAATAAGTGGTCATTATGACAAGGTGGTTGTAATATTGAGGTGGATGCTTGTTGAGGTTTTTCTGTATTACATATTTTTATGTAAATTGGTTGATATCTTAATTTCTGTATCATTTCTTTATGCCAGCTTTGATCTTTGAAGGCTTACATAGTGAGATGGGATTTATTTTATTTAGGGATTTTATTTTGCCATTTATTCATCTTACTTGTACAGGTTTAATTACATCTCTTAATTTTACAGTAGGATGCATAATTTTAGGCCAATTTAAAAAAAATCGTTGGTTTGTAGTTGCACTACTGACTCATTAAAAAATACCTGAATTTTTCTTTACATTCTTTATTCCAGCTTTTTGGTCACAATACAAACATAAAATGCGACCAGGGAAATGCATACCTATCTATCCACTGCTGAACTTTGGCTCTTGATACTAAAAACCAACATTTTTAAGAGTGGCCTAATCTGAATTATTTCTGTTTGTTTGTTTGTTTTTATGTGACTTATTGTCACTGGGGTTTAACGCCATCTTTCAACAATTTTTCAATTATATACGGCAACTAGTTCACCTAACCAGTTTTCCTGGACTGTACACTAACCAGTACTAACTTGCTCTTCCACAAGGTGCCAGCAACTTCTCCACATATGGAGGAAAATCGACATTTTTGTCAAATTTTCATAGAAGGGTATGACTTGCCGTGGTCCGGATTCAAACCCAGATTTCTGGGTTACAAGTCTAGCACACTAACCACTGGACCACAGGCTACGGCCTGAATTGTTTCTGACTTAATACATCCATGATGAATAAATATTTATGGCAAATGTTTTTTAATATTTGAAAGGATTTTTAGGTTATGTATGGTCATTGCTTATGAATTAGTTCAATGAGAAGGGACTTCTATAGATGAGTGGTTATGGTCTCTGACTAGTAATCACTAGTCCCACATGGCTGCAAGTTTGAATGTCACTTGGAACCTGACAAATTTCACTTGTGAGAAAGCTTTGTAGCTAGCTTATGGAAGCTTGATGACTTTATTCAGGTGTACACCTTGAAAAGTCACCCAAATGACCATGGCTGCTGGTGCAACGTTGAATCCCGGTGAAGAAAAAAAATTAAAAACGATTTTTTTTGGCAGGCTATTGAGTTGACATTCCATAGGAAGACGTTGTTGATTGCTGACCGTGTACAACATGTTATACAGAGAATTAGTTTTCAAATATTGAATGCTATTGCCACTGGCAAGGTAAGATGTGACAGAATTTAATAAGCCCTAAATTTTAACCCTTTGCCTCATAAGCATATTTTGGACTCTTCTAAATTCAAAGCAAATATACAAAACATCAATTTATTTAAAGAATTGGGTTATTTCTCTCTATCAGTGTGGAAAACACTGTGACAAAAGAGCCACTGGTCATTACAGGTAATGGGTTCTTTTGCCGCATTTTCAAATGTTGTCTACTTCAGATATGGGGAAATGCTGTATTAAGAGGCAAAGGGTGAAAATAATGTATATTTTAACACTGAAGTTGATGAATACTAAATTTTAAATGTATTTATTTGCATTGAGTTTGTACTAATATTGTATGATTCCATGTATATTGTAATCTGTTCTATCTAACCTTTTTTATAATTTGTTTAATAGTAATAATTAAGTTTCATACTGTCTACAATGGCAACCTTTGAATAATGGCCATCTGTGAATATTGGCAACCTGTGAATAATGGCCATCTGTGAATAATGGCAATCTGTGAATGATGGCCGTCTGCCATCCATAGAGTAAAATCTTTACATAAAATCCATGGAGTAACATGTAGTATATTTATTTTGTAGAAACGTTTGGTGTCTGACAAGAAATATAGCGAGAGAAAACTGGATGTGTTGTCTTCTCTTGTGCTGGTAGAATCAGCATTGGCTGGACCAGGTATATATGTACAGTAAAACCTCGTGTGGTGTCCACCCTTATGTCATGACCATCAAGCTGTTATTATGACCGCTTATTTTGGGACCGGTTTTCAATTATCTTTTTATTATTTGATTTGATAATGAGACCACCTCTTTTTACGAGTTTTTGGTCACGAAGGTCTCATTGTCAAGGTTTTACTGTTTTACAATCTTTTTTAATCAGCATTAATGTATACTTCATGTACTATGATAAGGCCGGACAAAAAATAGTTGTGCTTACAGTTACTCTACTGACACTGTTTTTTTCACTGACCCTAAAATTTCTCACTCTGCTATTCGTACGTCTATGTTCTACAACACGTTTTACACCTTCAGAGTAATTGAACTCAATATGACACGATTTTGTCAGTCCTGGCGAGTTTGGGCCAACATGAATCTACCGTAGTTAAAGACAAACTTCAATATTTAGACCGTCTTAATGTAATGACAACTTCCTTATAGACTAATATTTTTGATATTTGCTTTATATTTGAACTTGATTATGAGACTGTAATTATATTAAGACTAATTGTTTTGGTTCAAAAAGTGATTTTTATATTAAGGTTTTACTGTATACAGGTATACATGATGTATTCTATTACAGCGACCAAAGAGAGGAGACTTGTTGCTAAACTAGCTCTGGCTCTAGGCACTTGTTCTAAAGTGGTAAGATATTAGTTACTTTACTGACATAATACAATGTTTAAAAGTTATCTGTAGAGATGATTATACTGGTAATTCTATCCCTTTTTTTGATATTACTTCTCAAAATTCTTTTTCTAAAATTGTTTTTCCAAACATTGAGGTAACATAGCATGTTCAAGGTTGCAAAAATGTTTGTATATGTGGCGCAAAGTACAACAGTCAATTTTCTAAAAGTATATGTAATTTGAATGAGGAGTTTTGAATTGATGTGTAAATGTTGCAAACCAGTCTGTATTTTTGTGTATATGTTACTAACCAGTCTATATTTTATGTGTATGTGTTACTAACCAGTTTATATTTTATGTGTATGTGTTACTAACCAGTCTATATTTTATGTGTATGTGTTATAAACAAGTCAATATTTTATGTATAAATACTAATAATCAGTCTATATTTCAGCGTGCATTTAAGGAGGATGAACTTGATGGTATTTATGAAAATTTCAGAAAGCTTGAAATCATATCTGATCTTAGAGAAAAGTAAGTTATCAGCTTGGACTTTTTGAAAAATATCAAAAATATAAGGTTGTTGTGTAAAAATGATTACATGAGGAATTTTACATGCACAATGGCAGTATGATGGTCTTCAGAAAGTGTGAACAGTCTTATATGTAGGAATCACCATATGTATCATCCATCTTGTCTTAGATTTGAAATGACTAAGCATAAATGCTCACCATTACATGTATATGTTCACAAATACATGTATTTAAAAGACAGGAAAGTATCTCACTCCTGTTTAAAAGACAGGAAAGTATCTCACTTCTGTTTAAAAGACAGGAAAGTATCTCACTCATGTTTAAAAGACAGGAAAGTATCTCACTTCTGTTTAAAAGACAGGAAAAAGTGCTTATTTAAACAAACAGACATTTCCTATGATATATTTACAGTGTCAGGAAGTCATGTGATTGTAGTTTTATATACTGGCATCGTGTTATAATACCCAACTACCTGACTGAGATGTTTGAAAGTTTAACAGATACGCATAGAATACATGTAAGTATTATATTTGTTGGTATTTTAGATTTGTTGTTAATGTACATCATTTGATGTGCTGTGCCTATCCTGGACCGTTGGGAGCCAGTTGAGAGTAGGACCACTCATCTCCTGTTGGAAATTGGGGTCCAAGGTTATCAAAACTTGAGATCAGTCTCCAAGCTCAAATTTCATTTTTGATCTCAATTTATTTTGACCCATTTGTATTGACCAATTTGCATCCATGCAGAATAATGCTTCAAAATGGATAAAATATTATGATAATTAACCATAATATTGAACATTGAAAACACAACATTTAGGTTTGAGCAGTGAGATTATTCTCAAGTTCTATAACCTTGGACCTTGCTCAGGGTTTCTCTGTAACAATTTGTTTGAAAAAAGTACATCAATAGTCTTAAGATGTCAGTTAACATTTCTGTTTGATGTATAATTTTCATGTCCTTTGCCAATACTCGTACAATGAATTGAAGCCTCCATAGTCGAGTGCTTGTTGTCTCTGACTAGTAATTTCTAGCCTCTCACCACTGTGAGTTTGAAGTTACAGAAAGTCAATAGTTCTACCCGGATCAGAAAGTCAATGGTTCTTCCCGGATCAGAAAGTCAATGGTTCTACCCAGATGTACGCCTGGGGTCTTCCTTGACCATTATAGCTGAAAAGACACCCAAATGACCCTGGCTGTGGGTGTGATGTAAGACTCTTGAGAAAAAATAATGCAGTGAATAGGACATGAGTACCAATATATGACATACAGTTATTTGCAATATTTGTATGCTTTTTTGTTATAAATAAAATATTGGGGTGTGACCTTATTATTTGTCTTGATATATTATTAAACTATGATTTTTGCGACCAAGGTCCAGTGGTTAGTGTGCTGGACTTGTAACTCGGAGTTCAAATCCCAGCTGCAGCAGGTCATGCCCTTCTATGAAAACATTACATAAATGTCAATTTTCCTCCATTTGTGGAGAAGTTGCCAGCTCCTTGTGGAAGGGTAAGTTAGTACTGGTTAGTATACAGTCAATGACAACTGGTCGCCATATATAACCGAAAAATTGTTGAAAAACAGCATTAAACCCCAGTGACAATATAATTTTTTTGTTAAACAGTACACTATTGGTGCACTGAAGGACTGTGTTCATCCCATGTCATGTGTGAGACATCTAGTCTCACCCCAAGATCTACTCAACTCATTTGAAGAAGAAATCTTTAACTTACTTAAGGATGTAAGTACCTTTATCTTTTGTATTACAAATACAGTAAAACCTTGATAATGAGACTACCCAAAAAATTGGTTATATATAAGGTGATCTCAATACCAAGTTGAATTTTAGGAATTTTTTAGGTATTGGAAGCTGGTCTAAAAATAAATGGTCGTTATTACAAGGTAGTGGTAATATTTGGGTGAATATTACATATATTATATATAGATATTTGGATTTTTGTAAACAGAAGAAGTTTGATAATAATATAAATATTGTATGAAAAAGGGAGGAAGCTTACATCTTATATATATTGTAAACACAGCGTATGATTGATATTTTCAACTTTTCTTATGTAGTAAACGCATGATACAATGGATATTTGCAGCATTTTTTACATAGTAAAATCATTATATGATGGATATTTACAGCAATTTTTATGTGGTTAACACATTGTATGATCTGATAATTTGAACATTAATTATGTACTTAACACATCATATAATTGATAATTTCCACACTCATTATTATGTGATAAACACTTTGTACAATTCATATTTTTCAGCATTTGTTAGATCCTCTGTGTCAAGGTATTGAGACAGATCTACGTCTACATATTCATCTTCACCTACAGTTAGATGACAGGAATCCCTTCAAAGTGGGATTAAAGGATCTCTCCCAGCTCCTTAAATTACGTCCAATCAGATTGTTTGATAGATACATTAATGTTAAAGGTAAAACATTACATCAGTGTTTACAATTATATTTATCAAGCATTTGCCATCATTAAAAAATTGTTGGTTTGCAGTTAGGCGACTGACTCATTTAAAAATCCACTTACAATAAAGTTTTAGCAATTTGATAAAAAAATTGTTTTTTATTCTAGCTTTTCTTTTTTAGTATAAGCATATAATATGAACAAATATAAAAAACAATTAGATGAAGAAAAATGCACACCCATCACCTCTAAAGACTGATTCCCTCCAAGAAACAACAGTAAAAGGCACACATACACATAATAAAAAACACCTGTCATAAATGTATCAATTCCCTCCGAACAACTACTCCCTCCAAAGAACAACAATTTTTTGTGACTCTGACAAGTGTTGCTCTTTGGAGGGAGCACTGTACTGGATAAAATTCACATGTGAGTAAGCTGTCGAGGTATCTTACAGATAGTGGTTCTACCCAGGTCTACTTCAGGGGGCCCTTCCACCGTTAATAGCTGAAAATGTTGCCTAATGACTCTGGCTATTGGTGTGACGTTAAACCCCAGAGAGAAGAAAAAAGGCTATGTTTTGGTTTTATATTTTCAGCTTATGTGGAACATTACTTGAACAAAACATTTTACAATCTGACAACTGTGGCATTACATGATTGGAAGACGTATGGTGAGATGAAGAACATGGCCGAGCAGAAGTACGGTCTGAAACTGATTGATACTCATTTACCTAGTCAGACGCTAGAGCAGGTGCGTACTGTAATCCGGAATTAATCATTTTGTTTCATTTTTTCTTGAAAATTTTATATTAATTTATTTCCAAATTTGAAAGTAAGAATCAGATTACAGAACAAAATAATAAAAGGGATTAATGAACAAGATTTCAGCATGTACTTGTAATTGGGCCATCCTTTAAAAATTGTTGGATTGCAGTTACGTGACTGATTCAATAAAATTCAATCTCCTGATCTAAAAAATAGCGTGTTTTATGTTTACATTGTACATATGTGTATTGTTTATGTTTATAGGGTCTGGATGTGCTGGAGATAATGAGAAATATTCATGTGTTTGTGTCCAGATATCTGTACAACCTCAATAATCAGGTATTATGTTCTATTTGTGTTTACATTGTACATAATGCGTAAAATAACGTTTGTGGTTTCAGCTGACTTTTTTTCTGACCCTAGACCTCCTTTTTCCTGTTGACCTTAGACCCTTCTTTGTGCTGACCCTAAACCCCCTTTTTGCTGACTCTAGACCCTTTTTTGACTCGAGACTGATTTTTTCATATGAGCTGTCATCTCTGAACTTGAAAAAGAATATATTTGAAAAAAGTTCTACTAAGCTACCAACTTATATTTTTGGGAGGATGCTATGTTTTTTTTGCCTAAGTTAATGTACAATAAATATATGGTAGAACATTATCCGAAGTAAATCTTGAATTCTATACAACATGTATATTCTTTCGATTTACCTTTTTTTGGATTATCTGGTTGATATGAAGCAGATTAACACTTTTAATCATTTAAATTATGTGACTGATATATTATTCTATACATCTAAAATCCATGTAATATTTCTTGAAACTTTACCTTTTTTTTGCATTCTGCTTTTTAATTATTTCATAAACTAGCACTGACAGAATTGTATTTTTTTAATTATTGTTTCAGATATTTGTGGAGAGATCAAGTAACAACAAACATTTGAATACCATCAATATCCGACACATAGCTAACTCAATACGTACACATGGTACTGGAATCATGAATACGACGGTATGATATCGTTTTTCTTATTTCACATATTACTTGTAAACTTTATTGTTACATTTTGATGTAAGTGTATGTTATTCATAACATATAAATTAGACCATCCTTAAAAAATTGTTAGTTAATTATTACATGACTGATTAAAAATCCGCTGACAGAAAAACTCACCAATTTCTGACAAAATTTTTTCATTTTTGATTCCAGCTTCATGTTCTCAGTAAAAGTAATGTTTACCAAAAAAAGTGCCTTCCTATCTACCCACTGGGTAATGTAATCACAAACCAACATTTTGGGGGATGTCCTTTGGGATGATTTTTTTATATATAGGACTGATTTAATCTGTGATTGGTTTTGTAAAATTGTGCATCATAGAAATTGTGAAATTTAGATGTTTGTGCAAACGCTTATTATTGTGTATGTCTGTTTACAAGACTTTTGGAGGATGGAGACTTCACATTAATTCATGGAGTACAGTAAAACCCCTGAAAACCTGACCCCTTCCAGACTGAGCCAAAAGTCTGGTTTTCTGAGAATTCCAGTTTTCTGGGAGTACGGTTTATATTTGTATTGTGATGTATTGTTTGTTGACATGTATTTAAAACTTTTGGAAATGTTTCAAGCACAGTGTTTGGTATCCATGGAGAATATGATAATTTATATACTTTCTTTTCTCAGGTTAACTTCACTTACCAGTTCTTGAGGAAGAAGTTTTTCATCTTCTCTCAGTTTATGTATGATGAACATATCAAATCAAGACTGATTAAGGTAGGTGTCCTGTAATCCTTATTAATGTAGGTGTATTGTAATTTAGGACAACATAGTTCTAGTATTATGTTGATATCTTGTTTACGTTATTGTCTTAGAACAGAAATAATTCTTGAACATTCAAATTTTTAAAGATTAGAACTTTTAAAAACAACCATCAAACTGGATCACATGTGGTAGTATTGTTAATCATGGATGATTCTCTTGTATTTTAGGACTGGAAATTCTTCAAGGAGAATCACATGCAAACAGATCAGAAGGTGTGTACAAACACATATAATAAATGTTACCTTATTATTTGTTGATATTTTTAGCAATCAGACTGATGCTGTAATTACATGTTCCAAAATGACTGTAAGTTTATTAGGAGAGTTAATGTCTGTTATATTTAGTTATATCCGTCTAATACCAATATATAATGTATCGGTTTATTACCATTTCTCAGTATTACGTATACAGTAAAACCTCAAATAACAACCATCTTAATATTACGACTGCCTTGTTATAACGACTACTTAATTTCTGGATTGGCTTTCAATAACTCTCCTATCATTCAACTTGATAATGAGACGACTTCATTATTTCAACCTATTTTTGGGCTGTGAAAGTGGTCTTGTTACTGAGTTTTACAATATTTTACAGTATCCGTACGACAGAGCAGAGAAATTCAACAAAGGGATCAGAAAGCTGGGTTTAACACCTGATGGCGAAAGTTACCTGGACCAATTTAGGACATTAATTACTCAGATAGGTAACATTTTTCTTGCTTCCTGTGTCTTTTAACAATTTACTAAGAATGTGTCTGGAATGTTAGCAGTTTTAACTTTAATGGTGGAGGAAGACCCCAGGTGAACACCTAGTTAGAACTACTGACCTTCCATAAGATGCTTGGACAGCATGTGAAGCTTGTCTGGTCCTGGGTGGGGTTTGAACTCACGGTGATGAGGGGGCTAGTGATTACTAGTCAGAGACCATAACCGCTTAACCACAGAGGCCCCCTGTAAACTGTTCTGTACAGAGTTTATTGAATATGATAGTGATTTTGTTTTTGGCTTTGAAAAATTCTGTCATAGTGATTGCATACCAGCATTTGTTGATTGTTTCATTTTAGGTAATGCTATGGGTTATATACGTATGATTAGATCTGGTGGTCTGCACTGTTGTAGTAATGCTATCAGGTTTATACCTGATCTTGAAGATATTGAGAACTTTGAGAAACTTTGTCAGGAAGAAGAACTCTCGCAGGAATGTCAAACTGCTGCCAAGTATGAGTTATATAAATAGTCATCTTTTTAAAAAAAAAAATCATTATATTTTTACAATAAGTATAATCATTGGTATGATTTATTTATTAAAATTTACATAATTGATATAATTAATATATTACTATATATACTAGGAAGGTATCACGATATTTGTAATTAATGTAGTACTATTTGTATGATTAATGTGTTGTTGTACATATAATTAATGCATTGCACTTTATATATTCAATGCATTACAATGTATTTAATTAATGTTGTAAAATTGACGCTCATATGTTGTTCAATTAGTATAAATGTCCTTCTTATATTTAAATCCATTAAATGTATATTATATTCATTATTTTACTGACAATCATTCCCACAGGAATCTTGATAATGTGATTGGAAATCTTGCTAAGAACTTTGCTGAGGGAACAGAATATTTCAAGGTATGAATGTTTTCCAAAACTATGATTGTTTATTTTCAATATTCCACTTCTAGTTTGGGCAAGTGCTTTTGGTTTGAACACTGGATGTCTTGTAATCTATTTTTCTGTTAACCTGCAGATGTTGTGTATATGACGTATTGTTTAGTGAGCTTGACTTAGTTGTCAAAATGGCAAAATGTCCAGACCATATCTTCCCTATGCATCGATGGATTTTAAAATGACTTGGTACAATTGTTCACCATGATGAGATGGTGTGTCATGTGCAAGACCCAGTTCCATATCTCAAATGTCAAGGTCATACTTGGGGTTTAAGTGGCAAAAATTGGCCTGTTTTACTTTGTCAGGTTGGTTGTATGACATATTGTTGTTTTTTTTTAAATATTTCTTCAAATGTTACAGATGTTGGTTGTATGACTTATTGTTATTTTTTTAAAATATTTCTTCAAATGTTATAGATGTTGGTTGATGTATTTTCACCGGAGTTCAGGAATCCAAAAAATATGCATCTGAGAAATTTCTTTGTTATTCTTCCGCCTTTGGTATGTATTATAAAAACAAATATTCAGATGATTAATCAGTCATCTTAACTAAATGATTGTACAATTGGTATTGATTATTTACTCATCTGTTGCAGTTTATTGAATTTAAATTAAATGATTAATATTAATACAGTCAGCTGTTATTTCTTGTGTACAAGAAGTCATTAGTCTTGTCATATAAAGATATGTTTAAATATAATATGTAAAGATATGTAGCATATATATGACAATATGCGCTGATTAAAGTCAATGATTTATAATGTGTCTTCATATTGCTGCAACTCAATATTAGTAGTAGTAGTTTAATATAATTCTATCAACTCATTATCTGTAATACTTGAATGTATTGCTGTCAACTCAATATCAGTAATAGTCGTTCATATTGCTATCAACTCAATATCAGTAGTAGTTGAATAAATTACTGTCATCTTGGTATCAGTAATAGTTAAATGTATTGCTGTCAACTCAATATTAGTTATACAGTAGTTGAATATATTGTTGTCAATTCAGTATCAATCATAGTTGTTTATATTGCTGTCAACACAATATCAGTAATAGTTGAATGAATTGCTGTCAACACTATGTCACTCATAGTTAAACATATTGTTGTCGGCTCAAAATCAGTCATAGTTGATTAAATAATCATCAATTCAGTATCAGTGATAGTTCTTAAGTATTGTTCTAGTGGGTAATTTATGTTGTTAAGAGTTACTGAAATGAATAATCATGTCCATTTATAGAGCCATTATGTGATTTAATATACTTGTATGTGTATGTTGTATAGACTGTGAACTTCATTGAACACTCTATAAGTTGTAAGGAGAAGATGAACAGGAAGAACAAGATTGGTGCAGCTTTTACTGATGATGGATTTTCTATGGGTAAGTTTTACAGTGTTCAATACAAACGGGTCCTCCATGGTCAGGTGGTTTTGGTCTCTGACTTGTATTGCCTGGCCCCTTACTGCTAGTTTGAATCCTATCCAGGACAAAATCTCACTTATGGGTAAGCTGTTCAGCTAGCTTGGTTGGTTGTTCTACCCAAATAATTATTATATGCCTGAAGTCTTCTTCCACCGTTAAAGCCAGAAAAGTCACTGAGTGACCCTGGATGTGCGACATTAAACTCTTGTAAATAAATCAACACAAGCATTTAAACACAGGCTACCAAAAGAAGGGAAAATCAGCCACTATTGTTTTCATTACTCTCTTTTAGCTTAATTTTGTGATCTGTTTATTTTAAAACCTGGGATAAGTTTTAATTCATCCTAGTCTGTGACTACATTAAATTATTTCTTACTAACTACACAGCCTCTATGTTAACTAGAGCTTTCTACAATGATGATTTCAGCATCTTGTTTTGAAAATAATGTAAAACATGCAATATGTGAAGGCTACTGCTGTTGTTTATTCAATGCACTGGTGAAATTTGTTTGGGATGTTACACATAAAAACTTAAGTGGAATTCCATGCTGCTTTTGAGATCTATAGAAGCCATCTTGTATACATATTGTATGTATTACATGACTGTTGTATATGTTGTTTATATTACACAACTTGTGTACATGTTTTATATATTACATGACTTGTGTACATGTTGTTTATATTACATGACTTATGTACATGTTGTTTATATTACAGGACTTATGTACATGTTGTTTATATTACAGGACTTATGTACATGTTGTTTATATTACATGACTTATGTACATGTTGTTTATATTACAGGACTTGCCTATATTTTGAAGTTGTTGGATCAATACCATGAGTTTGATTCACTACACTGGTTCCAGTCTGTCAGAGAGAGATATGCGAAAGAAAAGGTACATGTGCAAATATTCCTTGACATAAGTCTGACTGTATCTAATACTTTCTAATTCTTTTGAGTTACAACTCATATCTCTGACTGGTAAACACTAGTCCCAGACCGCTGTGAGTTCAAATCCCTGGCTGGACCATGCAAATTTCACATGTGAGGAAACTGCCTAGCTAGCTTATGGAAGGTCAATGATTCTACCTAGGTGTACACATGGGAGTCATCTTCTGCTGCTAAAGCTGTAAAAGTTGCTTAATGACCTTTGCTGTTGGTGCAACATTAAACCCCTGAAAAACAAGAAAGTAACTTGTATATTTAATGAAATTAATACAATAAAATTGATTTAAAGTAAATTCTTATGAATTTTTAGGAAACAGATAATTAGCTAACCAGATACTATTATGACTTTGATTTATTGCCTATTTTTTTATTAACTAAATGTGGTATGTAGCATTATACTTTCTGTTCAGGTACAACTACAAAAACAACAACAAGGTGCTTCCAGTCAGTCTGATGAAAAGCTTCAACAAACAATGTCTCTCACACAGAAACGTCTTCATCTATACCTGCAGGTTTATATCATCGTATTTGTTAGTCTATGTGACTATAACTCTTATGTGTCCATGTGCACATTACTTTATGTGTCTGTATGCACATTGCACTATATGACTGTATGCACATTACAGTCACATATGACTTGATGGCATGGCTAGATGGGGCCTTTATGGTCGGGTGGTTATTGTCTCTGACTAGTAATCACTAGCCCCTCACTGCATTGAGTTCGAGTCTGGCCCATTATCAGACAGACTTCATATGTGAGGAAGCTGCCTAGCTAGCTTATGTAAGGTCGGTGGTTCTACCCTGATGTATACCTGGGTGTTTTCCTCCACTGTTAAAGGTGTAAAAGTTGCCAAATGACCCTGGCTGTTGGTACGACGTTAAACCCCTGTAAAAATAAATTGAAACTTAGATGAAAGTAATCCAAGCAGGAGATTTCAGGCATAAAGAAAATAGATCAACTATTGACCATGCTTCAATTGTCAGGTTTTTCATTCTAATTTTTAGTAATTTTTTTCCATTTGATAATTTAAATGAAAGCAATGCTTTTTTTTACATGAATGATTATATTACATATGTATCTATATTTGTTGTCATTATTTCTGATTATCAATTCTCTGTAGTACTGTGATAATTGTGGTTCTGTTTTTCAGGAATTTGAACTGTTGTTCTACTCACTAAGTAGTGCTAGGATATTTTTCCGTGCTGATATGACAGCAGCAGAAGAGGAAAAAGAGGATAAAGACAAAGGTATAACAGTTTTTGTTGAGATGATAATATAACAGTTTTTGTTGAGATGATAATATAACAGTTTTTGTCGAGATGATAATATAATAGTTTTTGTTGAGATGATAATATAACAGTTTTTGTTGAGATGATAATATAACAGTTTTTGTTGAGATGATAATATAACAGTTTTTGTCGAGATGATAATATAACAGTTTTTGTTGAGATGATAATATAACAGTTTTTGTTGAGATGATAATATAACAGTTTTTGTTGAGATGATAATATAACAGTTTTTGTTGAGATGATAATATAACAGTTTTTGTTGAGATGATAATATAACAGCTCTGTGTAGCGTATACTTTTTCTAATATGACAGATAAATATGGCGTCAGTTTCCTGGTAATATTTCAGATAATTATGACATAAGTTCCTTGGTAACATGTCAGATAAACATGATGGTCATTACCCTGGTAACATGTCTGTTCTCTGGCAACGAGACAGATAAACATAGCATCAGTTCCGGGGTATATTATATTACAATAAAAATTTATATTTATTTATGTAGAGAATATTTTACTTTTGTGTGTGAACAATGAATTAATTTCTGTTATATTTAATGTAGGAGAAAACAAAGGGGGACCGGACGCACAGTCTACTGAGGCTTCGAACACAGGTCAGTAATGTTTGATCCATATATCTTAAATCATGCATCTCATACAATGTACCAAACCTAACCATAATCATTATCCATGTATAGTTATTGAGCACTGTGTGGTATGTCTGAATTCATCTTCATAAGGCAGGGTTCTCATTAGGAACCGGTCACCAGCCAGAAAGACTGGTTCCAACACTTTCTAGACTGGTTACAATATGTAAAATGAAACTGGATGCTTAATGGCTCACTTGCGTATTGCAGTGCCTGCAACTTAAACCTGACCTAAAATTTAGTTACTAAAATTCTTAATGAGAACCCTGGTGGTGATTATAAAAGTTTCATATATTGTTTTTAAAAAACTGGCATTTATTTCATGGAATTCTGAAATCAGCATCACCACAAAGTTCAGCAAATAATTTAAAATTTCAAAATGTACCATTTCTGAGTTACAGGTGTATTATCCTTATATTTTCATTATTTTTGTTACAAACAAAATAAATTATTCTACAGATCAATTTAAAATCTTTTTAACCAAAAATGTCTCCTTTGAAAATGAAATTCAATTGAAGGGGAATTCTTAAGATTATTGGGAAAAATGCTTTTCAAACAGGGGAATGGGGCAGAAATTTGACTCCAAATCAGTCCCAAAAAACCTTAGAGCTAAATGACTTGTCATGAAAGACTTGTATATTTGAACTACTAGTAAATATTTATACTAATTTATTTGTTTAGAAACTTCCTGAAATCATTCATCTCGGGTAAGTTTACTGCTTACTGTTGAAACTTGTGCTTCATTTTTTTTAAATACTGTGGTATCATGAATTTTTTGGAACATTAAATTTTGTGGGTGAGCTTATCCACAAATTCAAATACCAACGAGTTAAGATGTTCGTAAAAATTTGAATGTATCCGAAAATCTATGTCCGAAATTTGAAAATCTACAAATTACATACCTAAGAAATTACTTATTTAGGTGAATCCACGAAATTTGGTACCACCACATTTATGTACAACTATAGCTTATTTATATATGTAATAGATTTCTAAGTTATTGTTTTACTGTTAATGTGGTAGTATGGTATGTTTTCCAATGCTGTTATTTGTAGTTATTTCTGTCTATGTAATAATTGCATGTTGGTGGTTATTGTACACACATATATATTTAGTTGCTAATGTTTCTTTTTGTACATCTTGTAACTGACATCCTGAATCTTTGCTGCGTCTTTTTATTTACTGTTTCTTGGGTTGGATTTATGTTAAAATATCATTTTTATCAGCCTCTGTAGCCGAGTGGTTTTGGTCTCTGACTAGTGATTACTAGCACCTCACTTGTGTGAGTTTGAATCCCTTTTGGGACCAAATTGTACATGTGAAGAAGCTGTCCAGCTGGCTTACAGAAGGTCGGTTGCTCTACCCAGGTGTACGCCATATGTCTTCCTCCTTCAGTATAGCTGGAAAAGTCACCAAATGACCCTGGCTGTTGGTGTGACGTTAAACCCCAGTATAGTATTATAATAATATCATTACTAACAATGACAAAAAACACATCATTACTGCATAATTTTGATATCAATTATTAAAATATAAGTATACAAATACAGACACTGTAACTTACATACTTGTGTGTGTAATTTTTACATAGAAAATACTGAAACACATGTTAAATGAATATGTGAAGGTGACGTTGTTTGACGATAGACATGCTAGAAATTCTTAATTGAACTATAATTGTTAATCATTGCAGTTTTTCAGTTATACTTGTTTTATTACAGTTTGTGTTTGTAATATTACAGTTTATATTTATTATATTACAATTTATCTATGTAATGTTACATTTAATATTTGTTATATGACAGTCTGTATTTGTTATATTACGATTTATATTTGTTATATTACAATTATATATGTAACATTGCAATTTAGATTTTGTTATATTACAGTCTAAATTTGTTATATTACAATTGATTTGTCATATTACAGTCTATATATTTGTTATATTACAAGTTATGTTTGTTATACTACTGTTTATGTTTGTTATATTACAGTTTATATTTGTTATTACACAGTTTATATTTGTTATTACACAGTTTATATTTGTTATTACACAGTTTATATTTGTTATATTGATAGTTTATATTTGTTATAACACTGTTTATAATTGTTTTATTAATTGTTTATATTTGTTATATTACAGGTGGTACAGATCCAGCAGCTCCTCAACAAGATGTTCCACCTGTGGCTCCACCTACAGATGGAGGACCGCCTCCCCCTCCGCCTCCACCACCACCTCCACCTCCTCCCCCATTCTAAGAGAAAACTGCCCTTGATAAATACTGTGCCTTTCTGTATATTTGGATGCCAATTGGGAATGCGATTGTTTCTTCACTGTTGCTTTTGGTTTTGGCAGTATTTTGACTCAAAAATTTATCCAATATTATTTTCCTTTATATATGTTCATGTATATTGTTTAAATTATAACTGATTAATTATGTACCTGCATAAAAAGTATAATACAGTCAAAACTGGTTATATCGAAGTTCAAGAGACTTTGTAAATTTGTTTGATATAAACAATATAATTGCGAGCATAAACACTGACATTTTTACGTAATTGTCATTAATAAATATCGCTTTCGGAGTTCAAGACAAAAATATCAAATCAGGTGAGAAATTAATAGGTGTTTGTTGTAGGTAAAGGTGGGAAAATTTATTTTCTTATCTGTCGACTTAATTGGTTCAACATAGATGGTCATTGTATAGTTGAAAGTCGATGTTTGGGACTGAAAATTTACTTCGATATACAAAAATATCGAGACCAATGCATTTGAAATAATTGCACATATTTTACATATGTAAAATGAAGGATAAGATTCGGGACTTTATAATTATATCAATATAAGTGGGAATTCGATATAAGCGAGTTCGATGTAATGAGTCTCTACTGTATTTTTGTATGCTTACATACCTAGAGTGAATTGATAATTTTGTATTCTTTTAAATTGAATATTGGCAATTTGAGAGAAATTTAGGCTGTTTGTTACTACAACGATTCTGTCATAATCTAATCATCCATTTATTAACAGATATCCTTTTCAAGTATCAGTGATGGATTTTCCATGCTTTAATCTTTATTTTCCAGTAGTTCCATACTTTTTTCATTTTGTTTTTAAATATGTATTTCTGTAGTAATTTGAGATATTTGTTTCACGTGCTTTGATTTTTATCTACAAATACTTAATGTAGCCTAACATGCTGTTTGGTCGTATCAAGTTTCACCAATTTATAGATTTAAAACTGAATCATAAAAGTGTATATAAATAAACCACCCTGAGGAATCTATTGCCAGTGATTAGAAACAAATATTAAATTTGGTTGGTCTTCTATAAACCAATATCGCACATAATTTACATATTTTTAACTACTCTGCAGGGTTCGGCTTTAAATTTTTACCTACTTATTAAATCCTGGGACCAATATACACATGTGTATATTGGTCCCAGTACAAATTAACTTTGCCATTAAACATCTTTAGATATAGTTGGCCAATTATTGCGAAAATAAATTCCAAAAATATATGACGGCATTGGATGAACATGAGTTTCTTTTTCTTTTTCTTGCAATACTGCATACACGATAAGTTATTGATAAGTTGAGTCATCAATGGACTCCATGTAATACCTGGGACCAATATACATAAGTTTGCTTATAGAAATGCTCTCAAATATATTTTTATGTAAAAACAATACGATCATCTAATAATTTTGATGTGTACACAGGTTTTTGTCACACTTTTAAAAACATGTCTTGTAAAATAAGTGGCCAAATTACTGTTTAAATTAGTGATATTTGGAGAAAATGTAATGTAATTATTGTACCTAATTCCTTGTTGATGGCTTAAAAGTTCGCAAATAGATATACACGTTTGTGCATTTTTAACAATGAAATAATGTTATAGCCATGTTATAGATGTAGACACGGGATTATGTTCCATATTAAAACCAACTGCTACGTAAAACAGATGGACTAAATGACAATTGAAGTGTTAATATTACGCAAACTATTTTGAATAATGTGCTTAAAGTTAGCATACTGTACTTTCATAGACATGCGTATAGGTAAAAACACACATACTTAATATTTGTCCTTTTAAAGTCCTTTTACCCCATGTGCACACACAGATATCACACAGCCATCGGAATCTTTATCGATTTTTTGGTGTCTAACTGCGGGTGGCACGTATATTTGCTGTCATCACCTAAAATGACAGGCGTTTACAGACAGGAAGTAAATTGGTTTCCCACTGAGTCAGACAAAATAAAACTGATAAGGAGGTCTGATAACAGCTTGATATATAATCTAGGTAGTGCACATATGGCAATACTGTTTAGCGCATATTATTTTATAACAGGGTAAAATCAGAGTAACTTATAACTGATAAACTGCATAAATGTAACGCAGTTAATGGCCACAAGGCAAGGTGCAAATAGATACAATGAATATGTATCATCAAAATTTACAGAAAACTCATTAGTACGAAAATAGATAACTTGTTTTGAAATATTTAATAAAATTCGATGGTATTCGCTGACAAACAAAATCTTTTCAAAAATCATTGTAATAATATAATAATTTTACATTTTACCCGAATATCGTCAATTTTTAAACTGTGAATTTGGCCATGGATTTTACAAAAAGTTTTCAAAGTGTGACAAAAACCCGTATGCACATCATAAATAATAGATGATCGTATTGTGGTTTTGTTATAGATAAAAATGCTTCTGAAAGCATATCTATCAGTGAACATCAAAGCCACTATCATGATATTGGGTACAATAAATTTACATATTTTCTCCGAATATCACCAATTTTCATCTGAGAAGGTGGTCATTTATTTTACACGACATGTTTTTATAAGTGTGACAAAAACCCGCGTACACATCAAAATTATTAGATGATCGTATTGTATTTACATAAAAATATATTTGAGAGCATTTCTATAAGCAAACTTTTAAAGTCACTAACATAATAATGGGTACAATATTTACACATCTTTTCCAAATATCACCAATTTTCAACTGAGAATTTGGCCGTTTATTTTACAAAATATATTTATTAAAGTTGGACAAAAACCCGGGTACACATCTCAACTATAAGATGATCCTTTTGTTTTTACGTAAAAACGAATTTGAGTGCATTTCTATAAGCGAACTTTACAGCCACTAACGCAATATTTGGTACAGTAATTTCACAGTTTTTCTGAATATCGCCCCTTTTCAACAGAGAATTTGGCCGTTAATTTTACAAAATACATTTGTTAAAGTTTGACAAAAACCCGTATCCACACATTAGCTATAAGATGATTGTATTGATTTTAAAATAAAGTATATTTAAATGCATTTCTATAAGCGAACTTTAAAGTCACCAACACGAGAATTATACATTTTCTCTCATCTGTACGCATCGACGCATAAATTTTTATAGCCTTTTTTACGCATCAAATGTTAAAATCGAAAACAACTAAAGCACAAATCTGAAGTTTATATATGTCAAAAGCGATTGTGTCAGTATTCAAGTTTTATATTCTTGGTTGTAAGCAATAATTGCATGTAAAAAAGACGCTGATTTTACTAAAAGCGCATTGGATTCGAAGTCAGTGCGCATGCGCGGCAAAACCGACGACAACATATTTCGGACTGATCGTCCGTTTCCAATCCCTGTGTATATTGGTCCCAGGTAATACAGAGTCCCTGATTGAGTTTATCTTAAATGTTTTAGCAGTTAGACTCACTAACTGTAACGAGTGAGTGTGTTTTTTTAAAACGTGTATAATTATCCTTCAGTTCCGGAGCGTCTAGTGTGAGTACGAAATCTTAATTTAAAAGCTCTAACATGATGTGTTTACGGTCTCAGATTGTGTTGAATATGAGCGTAATCTTCTTGATGTACGATGATTGCTGGAAGGTCAAAAACTGTTGATAATGGCATGTGATAGCTTCAGAGATCGGAAAAATGTACAGATCTTTGACACCGACCTCACCTCCGTACACATTTTTCGCCAAAATGGCCCTTTTTAAAAGATCTAAAAATCCAGATTCTAATTGAATTACACGATTTTCTGAAGTGCATGAGAAGAAGACAATGTGTTTGTTATCCCGCGTTTTCCACATCTTTGACCATAAAACAAATATTTGTTGTTACATTAATGCCAAGGGGCATTAATTATTTAACAGTCTGATCATGGTTTTTTTTTTAAATTTCGCGCTAATTTGTACAACTTCCGTTATATGCGCGAACATGTTTGAATTCAAACTTGTTTGCGCAACAGCTCATAATAAAACAACGTATCGACAACTAAAACACAAACGAAAACAACAAACTGAGGTATTTACAGTGTCTATTGTTTTTTCGTGATAATAATATCGTGAATTCAAAGTATAGAGTTTGTAAATATTCATTTCCGTGTCAGTTGACTTCAAGAGAAGCGCGTACAGCGACTATGCGTGATAGTGTCTCGCGCAAGCTCTGGCGCATCAAAAACAAGTCGACTTCGCGCATTCAGTTCATGTGCTGCCTTGTAGTGCAGACGATTCGAGACTGAACTCTTGAAATATGATACTGTGTAGTAATCAGTACTTGAATTGCCATGATGACAATTCGAGCAATATTTTTAAAATAGACAACAATGTCGAAATTTTTATTAAAAATGGCCGACATCATCTATTTTTAGTCGAACTCAGGCGAAAAACATCACAAAAGCAGCGTTAATTTTGTCTCTGGATACTAAGTAATTACTTACTAAGTCATTTTTACGAAATAGTGAGAACGTGTCATATCACGCATATCTCATGATTCGCTCACAAAATTAATTTATCATTATCATAGTAGAGCTTTATTTTGGTCTGAAGTTCAGACACCATAAACAAATTGCTAATGAACTATCAAAGAACTGAAGGCTTTAGCAGTGTAAATATCCAATTATTCATTAAGTTAACACTAAGTAGAATTTGGGTTATTTTAACTTATCAAACATAAATGCAGGATGTTCAATTTAGTTTTGAATATGTTATGATGGACTGATTCATAACGTAGTGATTGTAGGAATACGCCACTTTCAACAGCCTTGCTGCTGGGTTAACATTTAGAGTGTCTGCCTATAGTGCTAGAGGTCCGGGATCAATCCCCGGTTGGGACCATGGATATTTCTTGCTCCAAGTTTACTATAATGGTGGCAGCGATGTTTGATGAACTCGTGCATAAACATGGAGATTTCCAACTGGAAAGCTGGTCACTTCTAATAAGCAAACGGGGAGAAGTAAAGTGACTGTAGGAATATGGGCCACTTTCAACAGCCTTGCTGCTGTTGGGTTATTTCTTATGAGTGTCTTCTTACAGTGCTAGAGGTCCCAGGTTCGATCACCGGTTGTGACCATGGATTTTTCTCGCTCCAAGTTTACTATAATAAAAACATGTTTCTTGCATGATTCTGGACTCTCAAATAATGAGATAATTAGGTTATGATCAACATCTTGTGAATTAAGAACTTAATGTGAAGTTTTTATTTTGTATGAATCTGTACTAACTAGCACTTCTCTGTAAATAAATGCATATTTTATCAGCATTGGAAGACAAAATGGCCATAGACGTCACTAACTAAATTGTCACAGAGAAATACTTGTATGCTATATCCAGTTTTTGAACTTGGGGTAGAATTTCATAGACCTAACACACTGAGTGGGTACGTAGACTGACAGACAGGCCTTTGACCTTTTAGAATGTACTGTATATTTCCGTATTGTATATTTCAGCTTCCTTCTCACGAAGTGATGGTATGAATTCCTCCCTACCCTCTATTCTACATCGCTCAGTTACGAAGATGAGTAACAATATGGCGCAATTAAGTTCGGGGATGATAAGCGATGATATCAGTGACCCAAGTTCACCAGAAAGTCCTTTTGATGCCTCGGATTTGATAGATCAGAGTATTGGTGATGATGTAACTTCACAACTACAGGCTGCAGGTAGTTTTACATGATTGTGGATTTGCATGTTTATATTCATCTGCTATTAAATGTTATATGGCAGCTACATTAAAAACATCTTTATTTTATACTGCTTCAGGTAATGATCATGACGATTTTTTATTTGGTATAAATAAAACTATGACAAATGGCATATAAAACAAAATGACATATTCCAACCTCATCCATACCGTGAATTATCTCTTGCTGCCTTATATTTGTTTTGTGTTGGTGCAGTGTTAAACCCTGGAGAAAAAAGCAGTATTTGCTTGAACATTTTTATCATATGTTGTACAAATTGATGGGACACAAATGTCTGATTAATTTCCAGGTACATATACATGTAATACAATGAAATACATTTTGATGCAATTTATTTTTAGATTAGTAATGTATCTGTATATATTGAAATTTTATTATACAGGTCCAGTAGGAATAGCGGCTGCAGCAGCAATCAATTCTAATCGTCGTAGAAAAAGAAATCATTTGTTCGAAACAAATCCATCAATACGTAAAAGACAGCAAACACGACTTCTTAGGTAAAGTGCCGTGTAGGATCTGTTTGTCTTTTAAAGACTGAATTAAAGATCTTTGTCATCATCACTTGATTTCAGTTCGTGGTTTCTTTATAATTATGCTTATGTCATTGTTGCTGTGTTTACTAACACTTCTAATTCATTTCAATAAGTTTGGTCATGAATAAACATTCTTTATTGGATCAGTTAATTTTAAAGATGGCCTGTATTTTGAAAGAGCTGACATTGTGTGTTTGTATTGAAAATGAAAGGCTGGAATAAAGAACAAAAAAAGTAATTTATCAAAATATGTAAGAACTTTTTTGGTTCAGTAACTGCAACCCAAAAAAGTTTTTAAAGATGCCCTATGCTGTAAAAATGTTTAATCAATATATTTGCCAAACTAGTAAATTGATGTGTAAGATTTAGGCAATTGTTTAAAGCATTCTTGTTTTCTTACAAATACTATTTTTTTCATACAGAAAGTTAAAGGCATGTATAGAGGAGTATACAACAAGGGTTGGTCAACAAGCAGTGGTTCTATGTTGTACTCCCAGTAAATCGACCAGCTTAAACACTTATAAAGTGTTTGGATCCCAACCGCTAGAAAATGTGGTACGACTTCTATTATGGTTTGATATAATTTCTGTTTAAAGAAGTGAACATATTCAAACTGTGGAAATTATTGCAGAAAATTTCACTCTGAGATAATAGAACCTTGTACATGATAATAGTCCCTCTACTCTTTTGCAAATTAATTTTCACAAATTTTGTCAATCATTCAAAGTCTTTTTTTAAACTTTAATTCGTGTTTGTTCAAATTAAATCAGTGGTTTCATCTCTTTTCATAGATATATCTCCATTCTTACTAGATAAGATATTGTTTATCTGATCAAGTTAATGAAGATATATATATATATTTGGTCAAAATTTATCTTTTAATACATTATTGTTCCATTCCACTGTAATTTCATATGCAAATTACTGAATACCCTTAGCTTTTCTTAATACAAGGAACTTAGCTCATGAAAATCTACCTGTTCAGTCAAGTTTTTGAGATGGACACGCTGCTGTGACATTAACAGTGGGGATTGCTGTGGTATGGTGGTAATAGTCTCTGACTAGTACTCACTAGCCCCTCGCTGCTTTGAGTTTAAATTTATCAGGGACCAAATTTCAAATGTGAGGAAGTTGTCCAGCTAGCTTATAGAAGGTTGATGGTTCTATCCAGGTGCATACCTGGTCTTTCTTCACTGTTACAGTTGTAAAAATTTCCAAATGACACTGGCTGTTGGTGCAACGTTAAACTCAATTGAAAAAAGATAATGATAGTATATCCATCTCTTTGTTGTCAAATTTGGGTAACTTCCTAGTTGGAATCTAACTCGCTGTTAACCCGGTCTTGATTTTTATATTCATAGATGAAGAATTGTAAAACAACAATAATGCAAGACCTAGACGCAGCATTAGCCGAGCAAACTCCACAAAGTAATGATGGTTCTGGAATATATGATCTTCCAGCACTTACTTTAGACGGCATTCCAACCCCTGTTGATAAAATGACACAGGTGAACATTTCTGAATAGTTACAACTTCTTCTAGTGTCCTAGGTCAATGCTCCTATCAGGACTGGCAAAGTAACATCATGTGAAAGTTTTCCAGCATGTGCCGTAATTCCTGGATCTTCTCCGTCCTGTGCTGAATTAGCTTGTCCAGACCAAACCGTTTTTTGCGTCTCTGCGGTAGATAGAAGAGCTGTTCTACTGGTCAATTTTGTTGACCAAAAATGTCTCTGATGAAAAATAAAAATTCTATTTTTTTACGATTATGGGGGGAAAAGCTTACTTTTCAGAGGATTGAATCTCAGCCCAAATTAGTCCCCCAAAAAACTGCAACAAGACTAGCAGGAAATATGAATTCTACAGAACCAATGAATTCTACAATATGTTTGTATTGTTATACTTTGTTGAATGGATCAATTTAATATAGTTTTAATTTGCAGGCTCAGCTAAGAACATTTATTCCTGAAATGTTGAAATATTCTACTGCCCGCAGTAAACCTGGATGGGGTAAAGCTGAATGTCGACCTATATGGTGGCCGAATGATGTTCCATGGGCAAATGTTCGGAGTGATGTCAGAACAGAAGATGAGAAGAAAAGGGTATACATTTTTATGTATATTATAATTGGTCCGTTTTGAAATTTCTCTCTGCTACAATATTTATGTGTGTGCATGAAAAGTTAGTGGTGTCTCCACACTTCATAGTTCATACTTAAAAATATTAAGGAGTGAAATCTTGAATTTCACTGATATTGACTTCATAATTTCATGGATTTATCAAAACAGCAAGGAAATACAAATTTTTAAATGACAAAATTCAGAATTTTATGTTTCAAAATTCCATGTTTTTCTAATAAGATTATATGTAGAGTGAAATGTTTTTTGCTGTGATTTCATCTTTTCACAGAATTTACTCTTGGGATGGTGTTTATAAATGATTTTAGTAATAATTTAATGCATTGAACTTGGCACCACTAGTGTAATTTACTTGAATATGAGTTGCTTATTTGATAAACTGTGTTGTGTGTAATCAGCCGTTTTGAAACTAGTAATTAACTTTTTGTTACCTCAGGTCCAGTGGACAGAAGCATTGAGAGCTATTGTACGGAATTGTTACAAACACCATGGTAGAGAAGATTTGTTGAACATATTTGGTGAAGATGGGGGCAGCAGTGGTGCAGAGACACAACCAGCTTTCCTGGGTACCATGGTTCAAACTATAAACAATCCAGATGGAACTGTCTCTATTATACAGATAGACACAGGACCTAACAGTGTAGTTACCCTACCTGATGGTACACAGGCTACTGTGGTACATTCCATGACAGCTGTAAGTTTGTACTAGAACTCGCTCTCAAGTTTTTTTTTCAAATTGAGCAAGAATTCTTATAAACATAGTTAAAAGTTTTCTAGAATTTTCTGAAACCCCCAGTTTTACCAGGTCTGGGCCCAACTAGTTTTTATTGTTTCTGTGGCACCGAGGTAAAGATTTGTGGTTTTTGAAAATGCTTCAACTTTCACCCATGTATATATGATTCTAATTCATAGTGAATGTTACAATTTTTTAAGAAATTTTTACTTCTTTTGCCTTCTGGTTAACTCTGTTAGTATGGTGTTGGACTGTTGACTGAGGATTGTTTGTTTTAGTCTTCCACCTATTCTAGAATATCTTAAATCTGGTAGGTTTGACCATCCTTAAAAAATGCTGGTTTGTAGTTGTGTGACTGACTCGCGCAAAATTTCCCGACCCAAATATTTTTTAGCAATTTTGACAAGAACTTTTATTCATTCTTTCTTCCAGCTCTTTGTTTTCATTAACAAGCATATCAGGTTAACAGAACAAAACAAAAAATCCCTACCTACCTACTCAATGTGAAAAGTTAATGTTATGTAACTGATGTGTTTTAAGGGTGGTCGTATTAATTGGACTATCTTAAATAACTTGAAAACTGTTGACTTTTGCTTTAGATTCCACAAGAGAATATTAATCAAGTCACTCAGGATACTAATCAGACTCTTCAAGGCATGGAGACAGCTTTAACTAGTCAGCCTGTATCCGAGGGACAACCTAATCCCCCACCATTAGAACTAGCTGGTGGAGGACCAATAAACATCAATGCTGGACGTATTGTACTCGCTAATGGTGAAACTGCTCCTATCTCAACAGACCCTTCAAGTAAGTTTTTTTTTTATTTTCTTGAATTTTTAGTGCATTTTCCTTAGAAACTGCAAAATAATCAGTGATCAGAACACGATAATTTCACTGAAAAACACATTGATAATGTTTTAAAGTTACTGTTTACTAAGTTTGTTTGTTAGCAGTGAATTACCTTTACGAGATCATAAAACACTATTTTTTCTGTTTTTGTTTTTGATTGATTTAAATATCTAGTCAGGGAGCATGTAAGATAAATATTTAAACGAGAGGACCCTGATGGCCCTTTTTCGCTCACCTGAGTAAAGATTGCAACATGCTCAGGTGAGCTAAAAAAGAGAATTTATCACAATTTTAGAGAACAGGAACACTTTGGTGGGAATCTGGATGATTAGGACAAGTTTTAAAACATTAAAATTGATCAATCACTACAAGCCTTTGGGTATGGCTGTTAGGAAACAGAAGTCTTTATTAAATTAAAAATTTTTATTCTTGAAAAATATTATTGATAATTAATGGGATCGAATGTTTGAATACTATTAATAAGTATTATTTAACTAATTTATTTCTCTCTTATAGCTGGTATGATGACTATACCTGTATCAGTGTATCACAGTTTGATGGCGTCTCAACAACAAGGTGGTATAGATCTTGGTTCTAACAATCAGGTTGTATTCAGTCAGGCTGCCACACAACAACCACAAATAATAACACAACAACAGCTTGAACAGATGCAACATCACCAACTTCAGCAGCAGGTAAATATAGATTATAATATTTATTCAATAGTGCTCGAACTAATTGTTTTAAAGCACTTGTCTAAACTCTTCAGTGGACTATTGAATATAAACAATTTACCACTTTTTTGAGAAATTTCACTGGCCCGAATAGAAATTTACTAGCCGTAACTTTGACTAGAGGGTTAGCATGAATACTGTTATTGTACGATAAATTCACAAATATTATGGTCCTTGTTCTATGGGTCAGCACACTGTGGTGAGGGTAACTGCCAGTTGATAAATTTTAAAGTCAAAATGGTTTCTGATCAAATACTAGTAAATGGACGATTTGTTTGTCTATTGACTTTTCAAACTTGATAAGATTATTGTTATGCTATTTCACACAGGCTGTTACAGTTTCAGAGTATAACAATCATCCATTTGGCCATCCTTAAAAATTTGGGTTAATAAAAGATCTTTATATAACCCTAACTTTTAGCAGCGAGTAGGTTGGTTGACATTCCTTTTTTTGTTAACATGTATATGCTCATATTGAAAATGAAAAGCTAGAGTACAAAAACAAAAATGTTTGTCGAACAGCTGAAAAAAATGAGTTGGTCGCATATATGCTTATCAACCATTTTTTTGAGGATGATCTTTCAAATAACTTGTGTTTATCTTTTGGATCTTAATGCAGAATACATAATTCGATTCAGTAATTCAGTAGTGTTTTATTTTTCTTCTACTCAACTAGCTTATAGTCTTCAGTCATTGGCTCTAGAGTTCGTTTACTTCGACGCCAAGTAGGACAGAAGTAGTAAAAAGTTGATCAATGTCAAACATGAAAAAAATTATCATCTATCTCACTTTTAAATCTCATACAAATATAAGCTAATTTTGTATTTTTCAGGTAATTGTTCAACAGTCCGAAGGGGACAATTTAGGGGTCCATTTGAATCCTCAGCTACTGGGAGCTGGTGATGGTATAGAGACAATGATTACAGCTGGAAATGTAGTCCATAAATCAGAACCACCTTGATGTGAAACTTTCTATCAGTCTGTGTTCATATTATAGTTAAATCTATCTACAAACAATGTGAGGAATTGATTGTACAAAGTATTTGTATAAGATTGCACAATGATTGGTCTTGAGAATTCCAGGCTTGGCAAATCCAAGACAGGGGTCATTTCTCTGACACAGACAAAGTTCATTCCATTTTTGTGCTCAAAAAATCTTCATCAAGTTCATGTAATGCTTGATAGAAGAAATCCCACTCAACAGAATTTGTTTAACATTATTATGTTGAGTTTCAATTATTTGTTATTTGCATTCCTAGTTGGATGAAACTAAATAGGTGACATACTTGATTCAATACATTCAGAATAATGATCTCATTATGAATTACTGTTTAATGAGTTTTTAGTACAACTGTGATCTCAAATGTAGTATTTTTTTTTCTACAAATGCTTACCAAAGTGCAAGACCAATGAGGGTACTGATCACTCTATGAAGTCATAGATCTTACGTATACCTTACCATGAATCAGGATTAATGTTTATCAAACTGTTTTTCATAAGCCTTGATGGGTCAAGCCACAACCAATTATGTGTTTAAGAAATAAATATGTTACACCAAGGCTATTTTGCTCCTTCCAGATTCCTCGTCTACACACATAAGAATTGAAATAAGAAATTTTCATTTCTAAAAATATATTTTTTTTATATCCATCATGTATAAACTACATCACATAAATTGCACAATGTTATGAAACACCCAGTATTTTTTTCTGATCCTCTCGATGAAATTCAATTAACAACAAACATGAATATTTTTTAAAGAAGGAATTACCGAATGAAATAATAGCATGTTATGTATTGTACACTACTCCCCTGCTTGACTTGTCCAGCATAGGTATCTTGTTAATCAATTAATTTCAGGAATATAAAAAAAACATATAACTGAAATTTGACGTTCCCATCATTATCTATTGCCAAAGTATAAATTTATCAAAGTAAATTAGACAGGGGTAAGCTGTAAGGAGAGTGATTCTTATAAATAAGAAATTCTACTTAAGTGATATAAATATTGTAACAAGGAAGACATGGAAATATAGATATAGCAATGATGCAAATGCATCTGCATAGAACACTTTAAAAAATATCCATAATTAAGCTTTAACTGTATTGAACTGTTTGTATGAATGTCATTCATTGATTCAACAACATATACTTATCCTGACAGAAAACTTGCATCCTTCACATACACAATTCACACAGCAGTTCATAGTCTTATCACAGTAATATTGAATAATGTTAACTCAAGTATTCCAGACTAGCTTTGGCTTTCTCCATTTCATGTAAAAATGAGTAGAATTGTGGTAATGTTAATTCTGAAATCATAAAATTAAGTTAATTAATGGAATATTACACTCGCACTAATTCCCATCTACAGTGAAACACAGTTATGGTGAAGTTGGATATAGTGAAGTCAAAGGGTTTGTCACATATATCACATATAACCCATATATAATATGGGTGATATTTGATATACGTGACAAACCCCTTTCAGTGAAGTAACTATTTGTATTTTCTATGACAAAGACCATTTGTATTTCAATGCAATGAGTGCGATGAAATATTGCTATAATGAACACACAACACCAGTTCCTAGGAATTCACTATATAATCATGTTCTATTGTTCAAATAAATAGAGATAAATAAATAAAGTCTGTGATACTGAAAATGTTCACCAATTTTCTGAAGTAAATTAGTTAAAGTCTGTTACATACCCTTATTTCTACGGTAAGAATAAACATTTATGACTCTAATAATGATTTTACCAGCTTCATTCTGTTTTTTTTTTTTTGATGTTGAGAATAATCCAACTATGACACATGATGCACATTACAGTACTTAAACATTCAATGTAAAAGTCTTAACGAAATCGGAGCAATATTTTAATGAATTTTTAAGCTATCAGAGTTCTTTATGCTCATTGCGAATTTACAACATAGAGAGAATCCTAGCTTACCCATGTATGAATTTTTGACTCCATTCCCAGTGTTGATGACCAACTTTAACTGCAGGAATGTATTACCAACCTTATCTAATTCACTGCTAGATGCTGTCACTGCAATAATCACACGTATGTTAAATGTAAGAACAGAAAAGTCAGCACCAGAGTAGTTACAATGTTTATGAAGACTAAGTGTGGACAAAATGGGAAAATCCAAATTGCTCAAGACATTAAGATTTACAGCCCACCTATTTCTACAATATGACAAAATCCACTGTCTTCTCAGCGACTAAAATGACTGCCTTATTCACTAAACTTGATCATAATGTGACAGAGAATAACCAGAAAAATCCCTTCAGACACAATGAATTATTGCCCTTTATTTATTCACTATTTACATTCTGACACAGATGAATTTCATCCAATTTCCAGGTCACGCTAACAGCTAGAATGTGAGATAGAAGCTGGAGGCTGCAGTGGTATTAAGTGCTTGATACAATGCAGTATACATGTATTTTTGTACATAATGTAAGCAGCAGGTTTTATGCTATTACAACTTATAGAACTAAACATTTTTTGCCCTACAATTTACAAGGATTATCATAAGGGAACTGATCTTCAGATTCATTGAGTGAAATTGCAATACGACTCCATGGTCCCTAAATTCACAAAGGAAAATCAACCAAGCACAAATGGTGATAGTAACATTTCAAATCTTTATGATTATTAGTAATCCAAAACTGAACCAAAATCATTATCGATTATTGAACGAAATTAGCAGAAACAACTGATTAAAAATAACAAAATCTTTCAGAAATTAAGATAATCAAAGTGTACAATATTAGTCAACAGACTTGGCAGTACATGCCAACTTGTCACAAGTCTCAGAAACAAAGATGAAATCACTGCAATATTATACCAATTACAAGTAAATTTAATCAATAAAACAAATACTAAAAATGATACTCATTTGTAATTGACATTGAACTTGCACAAACACATATTCGGAGTAATTATTGATCATCTGCAAATTTTATGAGCCAGCAAATGATTTTTCAATTGTCAACAACTATCATTAGAGTGCTAATAATTACCTCCAAATTTCCATTCCATATCTACAAGTTGGTTTACCATCAATGTTTGCCCCAGTGCACTTCTTGACAAACCAACTAGGTTAGCTTTCCATTGTTCTGAGAAATACTCAGCCTTGCTTTCACCAAGACCTGAACATACAAGCATTTAAAATCTGCGTATCAAGAACGAAATTGCAACTTCAAACTTTATGTCAGAAATATTTTGGCTCCCCAACCCAAGTCAAATGCTTTTTAAGGCATACCCCATGAATAAAACCTTAAATGCAGGATTTTAAAAAGAATAGTGAAAATTTAAAAACAAAACTTGGGAAAATTTGGGACACAATCCGAGGACTGGTGGAATTTTAACTTTATTGATTTTATCACCCCCACCTACTTTCACAACAAAAAATTTGGTCAAATTCTTAAAATCAACTACATGATCAGTCATGGTAGCTTTTTCATTCTGTGCTTGAAGCTTAATGAACCCTTACATGCATATAACTAATAACTGGCTATGAACATTTAATTCTCGTGGTAAAAGAAACAAATTCTAGGTAGGAATTTTACCTAAATTCATCAAATCCTCTTGTATCTGTTCTGGAGTCAAACTTTTCTTCAATGCACCTGTAAGATAAATCTGTATGTCAAAAGTCATGCTATCATCAAAGAAAAATTTATAACTCTAATGTATCACAAATATATAATTACTAAATATCTCATGAAAAAGTATGTCATAATTTTTTAAATATGGAAATATCTCATTATACTTCATGTAAGCTTTGAGTGAGTTATTTTTAAAAGCACCACAACTACAGCCAAATGTCTTCAAATGAACAGCTGTGTTTTTTGTTCAGTTTTTATGTCAATGAAATAAATTTGGTACATTTCATTTATTTGTTTATTTAATAGAGCATGAATTGAGTTTGATGATAAAAAAATCATCAACAGCATATGCTGCGGATATCTCTTTCCTAGCACTGATAATTTATACCATTTCACTAGTAAACATATCTGTATAATAAAAATAATCTAACTTACTATTTGGTACAGACAGTAAACTTTTGAACACATTTTTGAGAGCCCCTGGACTAACGCCATTCTGTGCGGCAAAGTCTTCAAGCTGTGACATCAATTTGGAGGACTGGAAATATATCAATTGAACAATATTGTAATTGTGCACATGTATTTTTTCTCTGAGATTTAACATTGCACCAATAGGGTCATCTGGCAACTTTTCCAGCTTTAATGATGGAGGAAAACCCTAGCAGTACACCAAGGTAAAACTACATACCTTCAGTAGGCAAGCAGAACAGCTTCTCACATGTGAAATTTGGACCTAGATTTGATTAAAACTCAGTAATGAGGGCCTAGTGATTACTAGGCAGAGACTAAAACCACTGGACCATAAGATAACATAAGATCAAACTGTTCATAGAGCTGCCCATATATTTGATGTTCATTGATTGAACACACATTAAAATGGGTGATTAGAACACATGAATATAGAAATTGTACTACATGAATATGAAACCACTGATCACTAGTTCTCAAATTACTGAAAAGATACAAAATAAATGAATCTACATTTACCATTCATTTTTTTATTGCCATTGACAAAAGTATTTTAATTTTGATGAAATGAAAAGTATTATTTTACCTTAGTTGGATCAGTAAGAAACTCAAACACAAACTGTGCCAGTTCAGCGAATTGCTGAAAAATAAAAAAGTTTTAGACACATCAAATGACAAATGAAAGAAATGAAAATACTTTATTCAATAATTTGAATAAGCAATCATTAAAATCAATAAGGATCCATATGCATACAAGTAAAACATACAGCTTGAATTCAGACGGGTATAATTAAATACAAGTTTGTGAAAAGGCATTGATGATACTGAAGTAAAGTTCAATAATTTGACAACATGCATAGATGCTAGTAAGCATTTGGACATATTTGAGTAAGTTTATATCAGATGTCAAATGACAAATATTGTACAACAGTCAAGACATTAATGATGAATGAAAATAGCAACTGTGGATCTCGGCAACAAAACACTTTTCCTCTCATGGCAAACAGATAACGTGGAATTGTATCTTCCAAATACTAAAACAACAAGTTGTACTGCTTGTGGTGGTAAAATGGTTTTATCCCACATTGTTCTGCACAGTCCAGAGGAGATCATCAATGATGTTGAAATGTGAAATGAATGATAAATCTAAATTAATAAGTTGAACAGAATTATTAAGCTATCCATGTAATTAATTAAATATCATGCAGATTGTATCAATGTCATTAAAATTAAATACATAAGGAGTAATAGTAAACTTGAGACTTACTTACCTCATCTTGAAATTTATTTAATGTTTGAATGTCACTGAAAATAGAATCAGGGGGAGTTTCCTTGCTGAAGTGAAATGTTTGTGCAGACATATTGACAAATTACGTGGATCAGAAAATCACATTAACAATTAAAGTATGAAATTCACTTATGTTGTCACAAAAATATCGTCGCCGCTCTTCAACAATAGACAAGCGCTAAATTGCGGAAGAAAATACAATTTTCTCGCACTAATTTGGTTAAAATTTGCTGTTGACTGTTTATCATGGCGTGTGTATCACACGCACACCGTCTAATTGTAAACAGGAAGTAAAGAGGTGTACAATCACTCACTGGATAAATCTACGACACACGCACAGGTAAGTATTTAATGTCGTTCAGCCATGGGACCTGTTGTCAAGGATTCTGATATTTTGAAAACCGTTAAGGATAACAACAGACAGAAATTACTGGTGAGTTTAATTTCTTGTAATTCGTCAGAAAGATAAATTCAATACAGTTCAAGTAATGTAGTCCATTCAAATTAATTAGTATACCTGTCAAGTCATTTATCATTTACAGTGAAAAAGGTTTCGTGAACCAAAGGTTTGTCAAAAGCACAAGCTTGGATAAAGATTAGTCAAAATTAATTATTTATAATGTTGTGCTCATTACTCCGAATGTTTTTTAGAAGCACCCAACATGTACATTCAAAAAGTGTCTCACCATCCTATACTGTCACAATAGACTATTTGTGATTAAGCTCTCTCTTTGTCAAATAGTTAATAACTTAGTACTAGCCAATTTCACTGTTTATGACTAATGCTGTCAAAATTACTGATGTAAATAATGCTAAATAGGTAATATTTATACTAATTGACTGACCATTTTATCACCCTAAAAACTGCACGTGACAATATTTTGGCATCATTTTTTCTTAAATATTAATGCACTAAATTAATAATCTTACTAAAATTTTCTCCATGTTCTTGAAAGCTATCATGGAAACCCACAAAAATCAGAAATCTGGAAGTATTCTAGCGTTATTAAAGACATCGTTGACAAAAAAAGGGTCTCAACACTTTAAAATTTCAGGCATCTTTCTAGTATTTACACCAGACATTGGTGGGAAACATTCATATGTATATATACATGTATATATGGATTCTGTTGACACATCATATAATTCTATATTGTATAAATGTTTACCAAATTGTTTGAACATGCCAGCACTATTTATGTCAACCAAACCCTTTTAATTTGATTGTGTCCTGTACATAAGCTCTCCTTCTCAGCTCTGAAAGAAATTGTCTTCTTTCCCACATGATGCAAAAAAAGAGTTAGGAGACAAAATGTGGTAACTTTGGTCAAATTATCTCAGAGTAACATATTTCACCTAGGTTTTTAATCAACAAAGTCAACATGCAGTCAAGCTTTTTACTGCCTGGACTAATCCAGCAGGCTGCAATGTATTATAATTTATTAGTTATTAATTCTCAGAATGATTTGTTTCTATTGCAGAAACACCTATCCTCAGAAAAAAATTTTGGATCCTCGAAAAAAATTGGTTTACAGGAAGATCAGTCAATACCAGGCGGTAGAATTAAGCTTAAATTGCACCATGTGAACATTAATTGTCATGAAGATGGGACTGGATATACACCACTTATCATTGCTGTTTTGAATGGTTTGTTTATTTACTGCGTTAAGAATACAGTCACGATTATTATTGTAACACCACATGAAGTCATGATATTTTAATGGTAAAATGTAGGAAGTTATATATGAACAGATTATTATACTACTATTGGATTTTTCTTGAGAATTTTCTTTTTTTCCTCTCAGTAATTTATTTGTTGATACATAATGACCAATTTATAAACATTACTCATTCAGAAACAATAAAAATAAGACTGCTTGATCAATATTATTATGAATTTATGATCATGTCTGCATACACTTATACTAAGGCCATCATTAAAAAAATGTTTGTTTGTAAGGCTCTAACCCTGATTTCCAGAGGTGGGTAGGTAGGTATTTTTTTTGCTTTTTTGTTGTGTAAAAATTGCATTTGATAGATAATTGGCATTTTTTTATTATCACTTATGTAAAGTAATAAATGATAAGTGAAAATGTAGTGGAAAGTACTTTTTATCGGAACAGAAAAAAGATAAAAAAAAAATTGAAAGCCAAAAAAAAAGTCAGGGCCATTTTAATGGGTCGGTTGGAGCGCTACAAACGAACATATTTTTAAATTTAGCCTAAACTGGAGATTCTGTTTTTATTTCCTTGCTGAGTTATCAGTTGTTAATTAAGAGTGTATTTCCATATTGTAATTATGTTCTTGTCTAGGCAATAAAGATATTGTTGAAGATTTGATATTTCATTGTGCAGATGTTGATGGGCAGGATGTTAAAGGGTAAGTATTTCATCTTGCCAGTTTATTGTATCTTCAGAGACAATGTCCTACCAGTACTTAACAGAGTGCTCACTTAAATCTGGGTTGACATCACACTCAACCAGGCTTCCCGAAAGTTGCCAGACTGTCGGACATGTCAGGCAATTTTCAAGCAGGTCCAGTAACTTTCCGGTGAGTGCCAGACCAGATGTCCGGCAGTGGGACTGGATTTACAGCATTTATCACTTATGTACAATATATTCGGTCAGACAAATTTTCATTCAGTCAGACAGAAATTCTATCTTTGCCTGATCAAATGTCAGGTAAGTATTCCAGCAGTTTCATGAAGCCTGCTCAACTTAGCTCTTATGTATAAGAAATGTTATACATGAGACCCAATGTTTCCCTTCAATTAAAGCAATATTTATAATGTGATTTTTGAAGGAATCTGTCCAGCTTTCTAGCTTGCAGAAGGCTGGTGTTTTTACCTTGGGGTACACCTGTAGTTGTCCTCCACCATGAAAGCTGGAAAATCACTGAATGTCTATGGCTGTTGATACGATGTTAATCATCAAAACTTTTTTTATTTCTTACTAAGCCATGTATATATGTTCATGACTATTTGTCCTCAGTTGCTTCGTGATTTCAATGGAGAAGTAGGCAGTTACTTGTGGAGAACATGGTTAGTACTGGTGCTAAATCCAGGAACTCTGGTTAAGTTAATTGCCCACTAGTATGTTACTGTAATTCTTTGGAAAACAGGCTAAAAAAAGCCTGAAATATTATCTTACAAATGATGATTTTTCCACAGGCTTTTTGTGGAAACATTGGTTATGTATACGTCAATTTCTGTCTTTGAAGGTGTTATTGGTTATATTATCAACCTGAAAAAAGTACTTTTGCCTATTATTAGTTATTTATTTCACCTAAGGCATTAGTTACTTAAAAAAATTATATCTAAATTTCTTGAACTGTGACTCTTTTTTTCAGAAATACACCTTTACACATGGCTGTGTTTGGTGGGAAAATTGAGTTTGTTGACATCTTATTTCAGTACAAGGCAAAGGTAATGTGTTTGTTTGCATATGTCCATGATTTATGCGCGTAAAACAATACCAAACTAAGCCCCTTGTATGAATGATTCATTGACAGAATGCAAGTATTTATTTACCAACACTTTGTCTTTGATATGTGAGTCATTGATGTTAAACTTCCTTCATATTGCAGTACTGGTTCAGAAGTGTTTTATACAGGTTGATGTACAATCTTGATGGTTATTTTAATCTGTCTTTGTTGGAAATAGATTTTAAATGATGTGTTTGGTCAATCTTTGAGTCTTGTTCATCTTCCTGAAATACTTAGTATTCCTGGCAAAGATTTTAAAAATGTTTCAATTAACTACTTAACTCCAGACCATTGTTGAAAAGGTATGTCACATATGAAAGCACGCTCTGTACCTTTAAGGTCAAGGTATTTAGAGCTCTTCAATTTGGAGACACAAAAGCATTTATTGGTGGAGTCATATCTTATGAGCTCTTCAATTGGAGACTCAAAAACATTTATTGGTGGAGACATATCTTATGAGCTCTTCATATTGGAGACATAAAAGTATGTACATGTTATTTTATCTAATGCTAATTAATTGTTTTGATTCTTATTATATTTCAGGTGAATGTACAGAATAGTGATGGTAATACACCATTGCATATAGCATGTCAGACAGATTGTGAAAATAGGGTTCACATCATGTTAAAACTTTTACAAGTTAGTATTGCCTAGTTGTCATAACTGAATGTAGTAACTTCTCCTTCTCTATTTAACTAAGTTTAAACTTATTTTTTACATGGATGAAACAAGTTATTACAATATGTCATTTACTCTCTATGTCTGCATAAAATGCTTTTCAGAAGTTCCATAATTATCAAAGAATGTGTAACTATCTGTCTGTGTTTTCCAAAAATTTTGTTTATCATAGAAGATATCATTTAACTGCCATATTAGATATATACTGGCTGTCATAAGAAAGTAACCAGTAAGTGATGTAAGTATAAAATAGACAAAGCGCCAGTAATCGAGATGAATTTAATTCTGGAAATAGCTGAAACATTTCATAATATGGTTCATTGTTATCCATTATTGACCATTAAATTGTTGTATACCATTAAAATTTCAATGTCAGTATATTAGGCCAAAATAGAAATTTTTTATGATGGTTACTTTCTTATGACGGCCAGTATATAATAATAATAATAAGAGTCTGGCCATTTTATACTATACAGTGAAATCTTGGTATTAAGACCACTGTTGGGACTCAAGAAATCAGTCTTATTACTAAAGTGGTTACATTGTCTGGTAGAACTATCAGGGAAATCTTGAAAACTGGTCGTTAAATGATTGGTCATTATAATGAGATAGTTGTAATATTGAAATGGTCACTATGTGATATTTTACTGTACTTAAAACGAACCAATTTCAATATTTAAAGCACTAAATGAAATGATGTTAATGTTTTATTTTTATATTTTTTTTGTAGAAAAATTCAGATCATACATTGTACAACAAAGACAATAAGACAGCTTTAGATATAGCGGCCATGTTTGGTAAGACAGGTTAGTGACCTTGACATTCTGAAACTAAACTTGAGATTAAAAAAGCTCGATTTAATTTGGCTTAATTTTATTCAGGTAAAACGTTTGAAAGGTCAGATAAATATTGATAAAACGTGTAAGTTTTGTATGCAGAATATCGACTGATTTCATAAACGTGATAAAGGTAAGACACTTGTGCTAAACTAAAGATGTAAGATGAAAAATTACATTGTAATGTTATACACACCGTAACATACACAGTCAAACCTTGGAACAAAGAACTACTTTAAGAGAATTAAAAGTAGTCTTTATAAATGATCATTTATTAAACTTCAAATATACTGCCTGCACTAGAAATAGGGGCTGGTAGTTTCTATCTACAGTAAAACTTCGTTATCTCAAGGAATTATCAGAACAGACTAAATGCTTGAGATAAACGTGATGCTTGTAATAACGAGGTATTTGTTTGTTGGTTGAAAATTATACTCAACTAAGAATGAAAATTGATGGGACTCTAAAAACTCCTCAAGATAAGTTGCGTGTTTATAATATCAATGCTTGTGATAACGATGTTTTACTTTACTTATGGGTTTAGCACAAGTTTGCTGCTATTTGTTATAACAGAGGCAAGTTTTGCAATCAATATATTTGGTAATTTTAACAAAACTTTATATCTGGATAAATCTCTGTATAGATGCGGTGTCTGTGTTGTTGGACCATGATCATAACTTAGAAGATTCAAAGAGGAAATCAACGCAAGCTAACACACTAGCACTGGTGGAATCAGCAATGAGAGGGTATAAGGAAGTGGTCGAGATGATTCTAGATTATGGTTACGATCCAAATGCCCTAGATAAAATAAAAGATACAACTGCCTTAATGGAAGCTGTGAGATTTGTCAGGTTGTTAAATCATACACTTATATCTTTGTTCTGAGACCAAAAAAGTTGCGTTTTGGGTTACCCGACCAGCCCTATTTTTTTGCCCTGGCCAATAAGTTTCTCTTGGCTTAATCCAGAGTACGGAAATATTTCAGGAATAATTGTACCTCATATTCTCACAAAAGGTGGTTGAACTAAAGGTTTAAATTTATTTATTGAGTTTTGCATTATTTATATGAATTGTTTTAATATATGGGTGGATGCTTCAGTGAAATCTTACAAGGTTATTACTTTTGAACTATTGTATGTGTTGTATAAGTTTTATAATTGATCACAAATTGCTTTATCAATATGTAAGATCTAAATTTCCTGTTTCTTAGTATTACGCATTTTGTTCAATATATCAAGCATTACGGCCAACACTCCATGTACATGTATTGTGATTTTATCATTCTATCAGAGGTTGTCATAATGACTTTGAAAAAATTATGTTAGATGAAGATACAGTAAAACCTTGATACTGGGACCATCATCCGGACCTGAAAAATTGGTCATAATATTGTAGTGGTCTCATTATCAAGTTATATTCTAGGGGAATTATTGAAAGCCGGTCCAAAAATATGTGGGTTGTAATATTGAGGTGGTGGTGTTATTGAGGTGGTCACTTTGTGAGGTTTCACTGTAATTGTATTCAGAAAATAATTCTAAGGTCGGGCAGAACACTTATATGTAACTTTAGACAATAAATGTGCTGTATGTGTAAATGACTTACTTTTAAATTATTGTTTTTGTTTCTCTGTGTACAGATTCCCTGTAGTGGAGTCCTTATTAAAGTATGGTGCAAGAACAGATGTTGTAAACAGTAAATCTGAGGTAAAGAAATTCTTGAATTGTAATAATGCGGGAAAATATAATAGTGGTATTTCTCATAACCCAACCAGCTATGTATTTTAGTACCAACCCTAAAGTTTCTAACAGGCTGTAGTTTATTTCTTGATGGCAATAAATTGATCCAACCATTCTTACATGGTTTCCTAGCAGTAATAGATATTTCATATACTAGCAACTTATAACTCTATGTCACATACATTATGAATTAGACATATATTATAAATTAGACATATATTATTATTTAGACATATATTATGAATTAGACATATATTATGAATTAGATATAATATTAATTAGACATATAAAATTGATTAGACATACATTATGAATTAGACATATATTGTAAATAAGACATATATTATTATTTAGACATATATCACAGTATGTTTACATTTATTTCAGTCTGCTGAAAGTTTGCTAGACTCACATTTACCAAAACCTGTTGCTGACAAAATGAGGCAGATTTTTGATGGTAAGTACCGTTCTAAGATCTGTTTTGTTTTTTTGGGGGTTTAATATAGCACCAACTGCTGGAGTCATTTGGTGACATTTTCCAGCTTTTACAGTGGATGTAGACCCTAGGTGTTTAGATCATTCTGAACTCTTTGGTCATATATATAAGTTGTTTTTTTATTGTTAACTTGTTCATTGCATGAAGAATAATACTGGTCTAATTTTAGAGGGTTTTATTTGCTGTATTATATTGTTTATGCTATTAAAAATATTAAAGTAGAAAACTCATGTACTTAGGGAAAAAAGTTTTTTGACCAAATAGTGAAATAATTTTTATTATTTTCAGTTATTGAGTTATTTATTTTTATATTCATTATTTATCATTATTTTAAGATTTCAAGCAATCTGGGACCACTCAGACTCCCAGATTTCTGAAGATTTTATCTCGAGGGACTTCATTACAGGGTATTAAAGGTACTGTCTATTTTAATTTAACTTTAAATCCTAATGTTGTAATACATTCTGAACCTGCTCATACATGAAAATTGTTGTTGAAAAACTTTAAGTAAATGTATTAATATTTTGGACTCTTCCAAATTCAAAGCTAATGTACAAAACATCAATTTATTTAAGAAAATTGAGTTATTTCTCACTGATAGAGTCGAAAACGTTGTGACAAAAGAAGCCACTACTCATTACAAGCAATGACTTCTTTTGCTATAATGTTTTCAAAAATCGTCTGCTTCAGATGCAGGGAAATGCAGTATTATGAGACGAATGCATCCTGACAAATAATATCTATATTAATCATTTAGACTGAGTTAAATCCCTTTATTTATTTACTGGTATTTATTATTTGTTTATTTATTATTTGTTTATTTATTATTTGTTTATTTATTATTTGTTTATTGAAAAACCTTTGATGATTGATGTTGTATTTCAGATTATCCGGCGTTACCTAATGATATGTCATGGACAAAAAACTTACCGGAGTATTGTAACAGTTGTACACCAAATGCTCCCAATACAAATATACTTCAGGGTAATATATTCTATACAGTCAAACCTGTGAACAAAGGCCACCCCTGGGAAAGACAAAATGTGGTCTTCATTTACAGATGACCTTTATTTAGAGGTCAGTTTGTTCTAAATAATCAGTGATGGTTTTTCAAAGAATGGCCTTTATTCACAAGGTGGCCTTTATTCGAAGGTGGCCACGAACATAGGTTAGACTGTACATTGTCTACAGACATTTATTTTGCAGTATTCTTCATTGTTACAAATTCTTTATGTTTTTTATTTCTTGAACACTTCTGAAAAGTCTTTGGATTTTTTTTGTGAGTAGCTCTAGTAACTTCTTACATAATTTTTGTATTTGTGTAGGTATATTAAGATCAGATGTTATAATCTTTAATGTATTGATAGACTGAACCAGGGCTTTCATTTGATCCAGCATTTTGACTCTTGAAACCAGTAAAATAAAGCTTCTGACTCTTGAGAAATTGTACCAAAGGGTCAAATTTACAATAAAATTAGAAAAAAAATTTTGTTGACTTTTCAAATTATCATCAGCCAAGGGTCATGTCTTTTTTGACCCTCAACTTATGTTGTCTAGTGAAAACCCTGGCTGAACATTCTAAAAGAGTCTTTTATTGAAACGAAGAATATACTTTATGGTGGATTACAGTGACTGATGTATGAATTCTTGCATACATAAATACCTGATTAGTTTTCCTAATGTGTCAGCATGATTGAACATTGATCATTGTATAATGATATTATCCAATACATATTTCCCTCTGTTTAATAGTTTAATTGTGGTGCTGCATGTATCGTATTTGTCTTTGTTCACAGTATGCAAAAAATACATAATTTTCATGATTTTATTTCATTCCTTTTGTGTATTTGTTTTTTTATCATATTTTTTATTAAAGGGACTAGGCTCCTGATGAGGATTATTTTTCTGGGAACTCATTTTATTTGATAGTAATTTATAAAATAGTAAAGTTAGGCTGAAATTAAAAAGTGCTTTGTTTGCCCTTTACCGACCCCAGATTTTAAGGTCACAAAAATGTTTTATTTTATTCGGAGAATATTCCTCATAAGTTAAACATGATGCATTTATGCACAAAGTTATTGTCGAAGGAGGCTTTCCAGATGCCATTGCTCATGTCTGTCAGACATCATTTTTTTTAACCTAAAGTGAGATAAAGCACAGAAATATCTTATGGCAAAAATATGAAAATATAACAATATGCTTTACATTTCGGCAATAAAAATTTTTGAGTTGGCGTTTTTTTACTGTCAGTCAGTAAAGGACAAACAAACTTAATTTTAATTTATTAAAGTTTATTTACTAAAATTTATGTGGGTCTTCTGTTCTGTAGAAAAATATCTCTGTCATCATTAGTCACTTGGTAGATATAGGTTATAAGCTATTAGTTCTGATACAATAATTCATTTGTGAATTACACTTAACCCTGTCAGCTGACATTTTATCATTTTGATTTTTGCAATGTTGGTCTAGGATCAAGTGCCATTTAAATTTTCCATTGTTATTTTTCTGTCTTTTTCATTAGCTGATAAATGTACTGTTTGGATTGCTGCTGAGGTGCATCATGCATGGACTATACTAGATCTCAAATATGAGCATACAATTACTGGTATTACCATATACGGATGGTTAGTATTCAATGTTCTTAAAGAACTTCTGTGGTTGAGTGGTTATGGTCACTGACTAATAATCACAAGCCCCTCAATGCTATATTTGGACCATCATTTGTTTGGTTAAAAGTGGTCAAAATGTCAAGGTTTTACTGTATGTACTTGTTTCTCCGTATCATTTGGATTTTATTTTGATTTTCGTTCTATTTATGTTCCTGCATGCATAACGATTACCCCACCCACCCCACTGTCCTTCTATATGATCAAATTAATAATTTCACCAATTTTATTGATAACTGATATCAAAACTTTGATTAGATAGTATAATTGTGCTACAAATGCTTAATAATGAATATGTCTACATTTTTATATCATGTTTTACAGGGATAGTCCTCAGATGTTACGATCATTCGAGTTACAGAAGGGTAATAATTTAATGTGAGTATTTACCGGACCTGATGATCTCAGTTACCTGTGCTTCTATGATAATGTAACGATATCTCCAGTTTAAATCAATAATGTATGCTTTAACCTTTTTGCTGCCAAATTTCATGTGGCATTTCTCAGTGTATTTCTCACTTGTTCTCACCCTGTCCTCCGCAAGTTACCGCAAACTTCTCCACATGAATTGTTTGAATTAGTGGTGGATAACGCTATGTCTTCAACCAAATCGTGTCAGAGATCATATGTCACACCCATGGTTCAAACACAGGAGCCCAAGATCTGTAGACTTCACTAAAGTCTTTAGACTTCTCTAAAGTCTAGACCTGAACTGGTTGCCAAAAGGCAACATTAGCACTCAGCATCAAGTCACAGCAGTAACTTATAGATGGAGGGGTATAAGTTTGTGCTAATAACAGAAGCCCTGATTATGTCTGTTATAAATACCGTATATCCCCTTATAAACGCCCCTCCCCTAATAAACGCCTCCCCCTTTTTGGACAGTAGAAAACAAAAGTGACTTACCATGACAGGCTATTTTAATCCGAGATGAACAATAGAAATTAGTAGAAAAGTAGACTTTTTAAATCCATGGAATGACACAAACACATTTTCTAAAATGTAATGCCCCCAGGTACATTTATTAGGGAATATACGGTAGCTGAAATATTAGTCATAATTGCTTTAAGCCAAGTACAAAAAAATGTTATTCAGGAATATAGTTCATGTTATTCACATTGTTACACAATTCCGTAAGTTAATCTCCAAAATGTGGCTTAAATGGAAAATTTAATTGAATTTTTAGATAATTTCAATACTTTACTTATTTGTCCTGTGTAGATGTGTATGCTGTATAGGTTATATTCTTTACTTTCAGGGGTCCATGGTCAACTGTTGTACCATGTAACTGTATAAAGTCAGGCAGTACCTCATTAGCTAAACCTGGTATGTGAACAGTCCTTTGTTTTCATTATTCTCCTATTTAAGACAGTGATAACTTCAAAGTCAATTAAAATAAATGTTTACAATAATTTTTATACATCTATGTGGAGGTTTATTATGTCAATAATGATCACACTTCACAATACAGTGAAACTTTGTTATTACGAGCATCGATATCACGAGCACCTGGCTTATCTCGAGGAATTTTAAAGTCCCGTCAATTTTTGTTCTTAGTTATAATTTTCAACCAACAAACAGATACTAGTGCCTTGTTATTACGAGAATTACATCTATCTTGAACATTTAGTTTGTTCCGATGACCCCTTGAAATAACAAGGTGTTACTGTTTTTCGCTTTTTTTGTATATAACAGAATTATCTCCCCTGGTTGGCTTCTTTGTCAATCATTTTATTTTTATCACAAACAGTTAGTATAATGCTTGCACCATCTTTTAGTTAAAATGGTATTCTTAATTTGCCAATTAACAGAGACATAAATTACGTTATACTAAAGTTTCTTTTTTTGTTCGGTATATTTTGAGGCAGTCTTGAAAAAAAATGACCTTAAAATCAGGTACATAAACCACTAAATAAACTGCTTTTCTTTGATGAATTTTATGTATACATGTATATCATTTATCATGTTGATGATTGTTAATTTTCTAGGGTTTCCGCAAACATTCACAGACTTCTCATCACGATCCAGGTATTGGCGCTTACTACTGCTCGATAATCATGGCGGAAAATGTATTTGTTTCCAAGGGATACGATTGTATGGAGCAGACGACAGAATTCGTATATTACTTCAGGAGAACAACATGGATCATTATGCTGATGATATTATTGCTCTGGTTTGTTTTAAAACTTAATTAAGTCAAGTTTTAATCGTGAAAAGAGCTAAAATTATGTAACATGGACAGTGAACAAAAGTATCCATTCAAAGTGGATAGAACTACTTTTTTCCAGCCTGGCCTTTTGCACATATTACATATATACCCCATCCTAGCATCAAGTTTAGACCAGTACTGTAACAATAGCAATATCCAAAATAAACACCCAGCACTGCATGCTGGTCAGGTTATTTGTGCAACCAGAATTAAACCAAAATCTCTTGGCAACTATGGTCCAATCTGCTAACCACTCCCTCTGTTTCCTGAGGGTCATTTTAATCTTGAACAAGAGTATAGTCAACTTCAATTAGTATCTTTTGTATATCATATTTAGTTTTGTTTTCAAAGCACCAATTTACTTTGACAAAAAAATCAATATTTTTTATTTGAGTTGAATATCTGATTTAATCAGATTCTTCAACTTTTGTCAAATATTCTTAGATTCCTAAGGTTTATGCATTTGATCATATTGTTTATCATTTTAATACATAATTTAGTTAATACAGTGCAACCTCTCCAGAACAGCCCTCTCTTGAGTGACAACCTCCCTTCAAAAACAGCATGTTTTTCCCACTGTACAATTTAACTATTATTTTAATCTCTCTAGAGCAGCAACCTCACAACAATGACATAATTTTTCTTCTCCCACAGGGTGTTGCTTTGGAGAGGTTGCACTGTAATCAGGTTTAGATAATATCTAAGTGGTATCAATATTCTAATATTCTTGCTTTGTGTTGTTGATAATTTATATCAAATATTTCTTTTTTCAGGGTTTCAACATCTACAAGAAGTTTTTACTTCTCAGTGATGAAGAGTTGAAGGAAGTTGTCACAGATGATGATGATAGAAAACTAATACTGACCTCACTGGAGAGAGATAGGCCAAAAGGTCAGATTTGATATATATGTATACCGTCAAGCCTGTGAACAAAGGCCACCCATGGGAAAGACAAAATGTGGCCTTTATCGACAGGTGGCCTTTATTTGGAGGTCAGTTTATTCTAAAAAATCAATAATGGTTTTTCAAAGTATGGCGTTTATTCACTGGATGGCCTTTATTCGGAGTTGGCTACAAACACACGTTTGACTGTATGTTGTCCAATTTAGTGTGTCTGTATTTTATTAGTGGTAGAATACATCTTGAACAAAACAGATGGTAAAACATTGCACTCTCAGTACACGCATTTTAGACAAGTTTCGTTTTTAAGATCATTCATCTTAAATTGGTGATTGTACTTCATCCAGACTTTGTACATTGCTGTCTTTTGTTGTCTAGACATTGAGTTAAAGCAGGGATAACTCAGTTTTCACTGGTTTTGCTTTCAATAATGATAATATCAACATTATGCTACAGTGCTCCCTCCCATAACATCACCTCCAAAGACTGATTCCCCCCCAAGAAACAAAAGTAAAAGACACATACACATAATAAAAAACAATTGTCGTGAAAATATTGATTCCTTCAAAACAACAAATCCCTCCAAAGTACAACACTTTCTTTGGTGACTCCAACAAATGTTGCTCTTTGGAGGGAGCACTGTTCTTTTGTATTGTCATTTTGTATGATTTTGAATATAAATTTATGTGTTATATTGATAGAAATGTATTATTTCAGAATTTCACCCTGCGACTTTGTCATGGTCTGTTGCACCTGTTGTATCAGCGAAGCAAGGGGAGATTATCCCAGATTTCTGTGTTAAATCATTACCAGGAGTAAAAGCCAAGATAAAAGTTGATATAAATGAAGGTAAATAATTCATCCATGTACTGAATCTAAAAGATGTATATTTCAATGAATAACTGATGTTTCTGTCACAGTCGGCAGTATTTCCAATATAAACATGCAGATAACCAACCCATACATTGTTCATTGATAAAATATGGCTGGCTGTTAAACTTTACTGAATCATTCAGCTGTGGATCATTAGAACAATCACACAACACACTCATGATTTGATTCTTGCACAGCTCCTGTCCATACTTTATCAACTGATAAAAGATGGGTATCTGTTCACTTTTTCTTAAGCCAATATTTGATAATTAATGGAATACTTATTGTAATTGTGATAATATCACCAGCATTCTGTAACTTGCATGTAAGTATCAAATTCACTCAAAGAATGTATGATTAAGAGTTACTTGTCTTAACTTAATGGGGTAATTCGTTTTTGATCATTGATTATATGACTTTGCTTGAGATGGCAATAGCTAAAAATATCTATTAAATGTTAGGAGGCAATCCATGATCTTTTGATCAGAAAATAGACATGTCTTCATATATAATAGTGTATTATCTGTATTGGTTACATGTAAGTTTGATTTTATATAATTTATATTTATATATTTTGTTGTGTATGTGGTATCATATCATGTTACATTACTCTCTTGTTTTAATCATTGTCCAGAATACCTGGGACTGATAGTATCTCCCTCTCTTTTTGTGAATAAAGGAGTGTATAAAAATATCTCCTATTGTGTTATGAACTTTCTGTAAAGTCCTTTATGAATCATCAACAAGCATCACATATATTCAGGTGTAGAAATTAATGGTGTGTTAGAAGTGACATTATTATCAAACTCCATGACAGAACCATCTGTAGCTACTTTCAGTGGATTGTCTATCAATACAGGTTTGTAAACAGATTTTTTTCAGCTTTTGTGTCTTTTCATAGTGTCGTTTAAAAACTGTGTTATTTTGCAATGTTATACATTGTATATGCAAAATAATGTCTCTTATTATACATGAGGATGGAGATTTTTGCATGGTTCCATGTATGGGGCATTTGTTATACTGTATCTTTCATATAAGCACACAACTTTTTAAATGTTCACGTGATGCTAACTATTTATTCCTGTATCTACAAGAGTAATCAGAATAGATGAAAGATTACTTGTGACATCAAATATTTCCTCCTAAAAGTCTTTAGGGAATTATATTTTGCCTCATCTTTCAATAGAAGGGGTCAGTGCAAGAAGGTACCTATCTTCGTCATTATGGAGATAGGCTCTTCTTGCATTCACTCTTTTTGGTGTAATGTAACTGGTAATTGAATTTTTTATTTCTTTTTGCAGCGGGTCATCATATATTGACCGTACGTTGTGTGGATTATCCCAGAGTTACATTATCAACACCACAACCTATTGAGATTAGTAAGTTACATTTTATACCATGTTACATCTTGGACATGTTGAAGAGGGATTTGTGGTAGATTTCTACACAAATTATACTGATTTTTAACTCTTCTTATTTGAACATTTAAGAACTAAGCTATATTTCCATCGTCTGCTACCACAAAATGCTAAGTTTCTGTTCTAAGCTAAGTTCCTTAAAAAGTGTATGTTCTGTTGCCTTACCACTTAAATACAGCTTGGTTTTTAGTGCTAGAATCGATATCAGACATGCTTATATTGTAATAAGTACAGTGAAACCTCTCCAGAGTAGCCCTTTCTTGAGCAACAACCTCCCTTCGAGTGGTTATGGCCATCACTAACTCTTCACAACTGTGAGTTCGAATTTCACATTGGACCAGACAAATTCACATGTGGGGAAGCTGTTCAGGTTATGGAAGGTTCATGGTCTTCTGGGATCTTCCTCCACTGTTAAAGCTAACGTTGTTGGTTAGAAACATGCCGTAAGAAAAAGCCTGCAGACAAGCATTGTATCCATGGGTGTTTTTGAATCTTGTGTACAATAAAACATGGTTATAGTGAATACTTAGGAACCAAAATTATTACTTTATTATAACTACATGTTCCTATATCCACTACATTGAAATAAAGAAGGGTGTGTTTGGGGAGAAAGAAATTCTTCACTGTTTTCTATTCTTCACTATATCAGAGTTGACTGTAACCATGTTTATGGTACTTGTAAGTTATGAACTTAGTTGTTTCAATATTCACTTTTTTAGAGCCAAAACCTGCTTTACGTCAAAGTGTTGCTATGGCATTTGATGATATGGAATCTATGTTAAAAGACTTGTCTGATTCACTTGGTCCAATTGCTGAATGAGTCCATGAGATTATTTTTGATATACTGACTGCAGCAACTGTAAATGACTTTAATGATGGTGAGCACGATGATGTTAATGATGCTGAAGTGGACTTGGATGATGTTGAAGTGGATGTGGATGATGTTGAAGTGGACATGGATGATTTTGAAGCTGATTTGGATAATATTACTTGTGTTGTTGCTACTGATGTAGATTATGAGGTTGTGAATGATGGTGCTGCTACTTTTAAATCTTTACTACTGCTGAATTTTTTTTGTATGTTCATGATTGTGGACTGAAATGTCGATGGATTACATGTATTGTAATTATAAATGTTTAAAACAAGTTTTAAAGGAGGAGTGGGTTATGATGCAATAAATTAGTGTTGTTTTAATTTTGTATGATATTCAGCCCACTTGTTATGTTGTCTTAGTATTCTTGATAGTTTACGTTACAGTGCTTGACAGAAAAGTGTTCACTTTAGATTGATTGTGTTCCTCATGTAGAAACTTGTTAATTCTGTGGTGTTATTACTTTTTAGATGTGTTACCTAAGAACAAAGAAATGGTCCAAATATTTTTTTAGTACCCGGTTATTTTGTGTTTTTTTTATTGTTTTTCATCTGCAGATTTTTGTCATCTGCTTCTGATTTTGTGTCTGAAATATTATGGAAACCAAAAATATTTTTATATTTAGTTATTGATATCTTATGTGATAATGTTCTATATTTCTTCCATTAATGCTGACCAACACTTGTACACTATGTTTATACCACTTGTTTTAAAGCGGTAGCCCAACTTTAAGTGGCCTATTGAAAAATAAGCACTTTACGATTAACCAGAATACATGATTTTGGGAAAGTTCATAAGTCTGAATAGAACTTTACTGACCCCAAGCTTTGGGCTTGTGGATTAATGAGGAGACTGTGTACATTTTTACATGTAGGGAACAAAGGAAGCATTTATATAATATTTTATATGCCGTTTTTTATTTGAAATGTTACCTAATAAAGAATGTGTCCAGATTTTTTAAAGATTTTTAATTCATGAATTTGGAGTCTAGTCGCTTTATTTTATGAACACATCACCCATGTTTTCAGGATGTTTTAATATTGGAATATTTTCATCAAACTTTTAATTTGAGATAAAGTTGTTTAAACAGGGTTACCTCAGCAACAGCTGTTTTTGTTGCTAAATGGGTTTTTTGGTGCATTTTGATATCTTACATATCACACGTAGTCATGAATATGAGTATGTTACAATTAATTACTGTATGTTTGTATGCGCAATTTTAGTTTGCTTTTCATGTTTTACTAAAATGTTTTTGTACTGTATATTGTTTTTATTTGTTATAAAAATGTCTGACTTGTAAGTTTTATATTTATCTATATCAAATTTCAATTTGTTATTTTACTGAAAATGTTTAATTATTTTTTATTGATTTTTTGTTTGTGATTTTCATGTCTGCGAACATTCCATATTAGTACCCAGTTTAATACATTGGGCATTTGTTCGAACAACCAGGGTGATAAATTTGTATATATGCAAGATTCGTAATTCTAGCTATTATACAAACTGCTTTCAAATTATGTCTTCCATTACGATCACAGGCTTTAGTAACAGACCTGTGATGATATAATTGTAATGAATTTCATTTAAAACTTCATTTCAAATTACCCCTCCCACCTCAGCCTTGGTTTCTTATTTTGAATCTCTCCAGACACACATGTTACAGAAGATTATGCTTGTATTGTATTTGGATTACCTTTTATTCATAACACATGAGTGTCCATGGTACTATGTTGCTACGAAGAAGTTTGTTGGAGAATATGCATTATTATTATTTCTTTTATAATGGAAAATGTTACCCCTGTGTTGCTTAATAGGAGTATAGTTTGACACTGTATTCATCACTAAATATAATGCACTTACATATCTTGTTTGTGTTATGACTTTATTTGTTATAGATATCATTTTGTTGTAATTGTTCAGTTTGTGAAAGTTGGCGCTAAGAATTATATTTTCATATGATTTTTATTTATACTGTGGCTAGATATATTACAATTAACATGAGAAGAAGATCAGTTGTTGATTTCTGTTTGTATTTTTGTCTTGAGCTGACATAGTTAACTGCAAATAATTTGTTAAATGTTTACCTTACTTAGTGTGTCTTACAAACAGCACCAATATCTCAAAGTAGGCTGTACTTATATTTTAATTAATTTACAGAATGTTTAATTCAAGCACTCTTCAATTTGTTCATTTTAACACAAGCTAACAATTTTATTGCCTCTGATAAAAAAGTCACTGAGTCATAATTTCTCTCAGTGTTTGTTTCTTTGTCTGACAATATCTCTAAAATTGTCACAATTCTGTTGCTAGGTAGCCATTATTGCAGAGATTCTTTTCATCGTACAGTTGATTCAGCAACTGACATTTTTTCAAAAACATGAAGTGTAAGTGAGAGGTTGTAGACATGTGACAGATGAAACATGCCCTGTTAAGTATTCTAGCAGTAGATTTGACTGACCCAAAATGTGAATCTACCACTTTAAGATTGCTGACTTAAAAACTTAGACTTTTTCTGCTAGGAATGACAAATATTACTAATGACACATCATTTGTGAAATGTTTAATCTGCTTTTGTCAACAATATGATTTTTATGAATTCGTTATTGCTAAGTGTAGTGCCAATTGAATATCATTATATGTTTGAAACATAAAAATGTCAGAAATAACCAGAAAATTCACCATGAAGCATGAATATTTATTTTTTTTGTAGAAAGTCTACAGTACAAAAATTGTAAAGTTAGCATTGAACACAATTATGCTTTTAACACAATATACATACATGTATAAATGGAAGAACATGTGACTTAGTCACTATCCACATAATCTATAGTATCAGCTTCACGTCTGGACGGACTCCTTTTGTAGAGAACTTTGGAATAACTACTACGTTTATCTGCTGGTGTAATGCCATTACCTGTCACATGACTGCCTCCATTAGCCAACTTTCCGTTACGTAATGATCCATTATTTATATGACCATTGCAGTATGTTACATCTTCATTAGACGAATGATGTTCAAGAACTTCTATTTCATTTGTATCATGATCAATGACGGTAACTTTACGTAAACTTGATTCAGAACCGTTACAAGGCAATGGTTTGTAATTGGTCATTTCTTCAAATGCTTTCCCGCCATTACAAACAGGTTTTTCTGTTTCACACACATCAGTCGTACATATATTGTTGCCTTCTATATCACATGTCACTAGGGCAGAAGTGACTTGAATGTTTGTTGTTACTATATCACTATTTTTTGGGTTGCTTGGCAGCGAAACACTAGCGTAGTTACTATTTTGTATAGCATGATCTTCAATTAAACTATCATCATTTTCAGAATCAGTTTCAAATCCGTCTGCTACTGCCTGGTATGGTGGCGGGTCTTCATTCATGCCAATCACAACTTCATAAGAAGGCGGAGCATACAACCTTGTCAACACCTCTCCATTTGATTGTCGACCTTTATCATTTTTCTTTGTTTTCCTTCTCTTCCTGAATTCTACAGTTATATTTGTGTTGTTTATGATTTCCCTGAAAAATATTGTGTTAAATATAACAGAATGCCCCCAACAGTATTCAAATGGATAGATTGTTATGTTCGCTTAAGCAAGTCCCATAGTTGGGGTACAAGTTGAGATCAATAAATAATCTAGTCATCAATATTATATATAAATGTTCCACGTGACCTGAGCATGGAACTGAACAATCACTGAAAAATACCGCTTCTATTAAATAGCATGAGAAGAGAAATTGATTCATAGTCCGTTATTGCATTTATCCAGGATTATGTAAACATTTCAATTTGATCTCAGCTCCTATAGTACCACATTCGGGACGATGCATTGACTGAACAATGACAGTCCTAAATGAACTTAGATAACCCATTTATTTGAAAACTTGTTCATCAAGATGACAGATAATTAGGAAATAGTGTAATGGTGTAATATCCTATCTTCTGTGATTTCATTCAAAGATATGATTGGCAAACATTGATTCTGAACTGAAACATATTAACATGAACATGTTGGCACTCGTACACTAATGAAACAATTTTATAAGCAGCAGGCATTGTCATGATTGGCTGTTGTCGTGTTTTACTGGTTGTTTTATCGAGATAACTCACGACTATGACATTTGTTTACACCTTAATCATATGTTTGTAAATTATAATCTTAGATGATGTACCTTTTATTTATTCTCATGATAACTAGAACAATGATGGCGGCGGATGTAAGGAACAATGTGCATGATACTGAAGCAGCAACCACAGCTGTGATTCGTCCATCTGTAATATAAATCTTCCATTATCGAGGTTTATATACATTATAAACATTTTTATGGATGACCTGAACTATAATAATTGAGGGATACATTGAGCCCGCATGTCTTATTTTATTGTATGTTTTATATATAGATTGTGTCCATTAAATGCAAGATGAGTGTAAATGTTCAGTTAAACCTTAGTTCAGTTAATTGTCACCAATGAACAACGGCCTTCAGTAGAGTAACTGGTGAGATGGACCCATGATGGGCCTTTGTTTACAGATATAATGAGCGTAATATTCTCTTCACGAAATGATAAATCTTACAAATATGATTATTTCCATGAATAACATAAAGAAGTATCATTTTGATCTCTATAAACATTACGTCTCAAATATTCGCACTATATATATATTTTAATAAGGCACTCTAAATTCGTTTTGAATGATTTCTTTCCCAGTTAGACAATAAATAACAATTTAGAGGTGTTTAACCATTTGTGGGCGGAGCAAGATGCACTGTGACGAATGTCAGCATGCGAACTTTGCCATTAGAGAAACTTAGCTAACTTTTGTTTATATGGCACGTTTTAGACTATGTACAGATGACCTGGGAAAGAAATAAGTCAGTCGTGTTGACAGGTAAACCAATTTGTATTTGTTTATTGCATCTAGTTTCGTGTCAAAGTTAATCTTGTGGTATTCTGTTTTCGGAATGATAAAATGGAGCGACACCTATGGAAACAAACCGTACATATTCTCCTCGGCGGTTGTTTTTCTATCAAATTTCTCCTATATGAATGACTTTTTGGAAGTACAATTTATGTCATAAAAATCTGTTTAATTCATTAAATAATCACCCATACAGTCTTAATTCCTCAAATTTTCAGTATTAATTCGCATGTCGTCTGCTATCAAGGTTTAATGACAATAACACTAAAATTTCATACCTTCCCGCGCAAATTTAGCATGGAATTTCGCCGCGAAATTTGATTTAACTCCCTTGTTGACATTGAAGCTCATACGAATTGAAAAAGCATTGTAAGTAATTGAGATTTACGATTTTAACATAAATTCTCTATCAGTCATGCAGATAGGCCTACTCACTAATTTTGGAGTCGAGAAAGGTATCACACACACATATATATAAGCTAATAAATATAGCTAACTAGATCCCTGGTATAAATGAAAGTTATACTCGTAATTTAGAGGCCTGAAAATAACTGAACTAGGATCTACCTCGAGAATGTCTATGGACCAGCATTGAAATACACAATTAAATCTGTTTTCTTTATAAATTCCCTATGGAGAGTGAACGAGTGAAGGATTTCACGAAGCACGGACTTTGTCCAACACACGGAATGAAAGGAGGGTCGTTTTGTTTTTAACCGTTCACATCAGTTTATTGTACAAACAAAACAGATTTACAGTAACTAAAATACCTTGACCCGCCTCCAATTATGTTTTAATAAAAGGACAGTGGTCTATGAAAACGTACTTGACGGATACAATGTGTATGTGTGTGTTTAAAAAGAATACTGTTTGATAATTACTTTTAATGTGGATATAAAATTAACACTCTGTAATTATAAATGAATTTGTAAGTTTAGTAAGCTCAATTTACATATAATAAGTTAAAAAGAAAATCTTTTTTCAATAATTAGCTTCTAAAAGTCACTCCTGTCTCTCGCAAGAATAAATTACTATCAAAAGAATACACGGGTACGCCTTCCCTACATTGCGAAATCCATAAGTTTCGTTTGTACCTCGAAATTGTAGAAGCAAACGTTATACATCATGAAAAGGTGATTAATCATTTGTAAATTCGTAAAGTTACATACTGATTATTTTCAGAAAACGGTTTCATGTTACCGCTATGTAACTTACCCCAAGGCTGCCAAGCATTAGCTAGACCATATTCACAATTTACTTCGTCCCCAGAGTCATTCGTACCACAATTACTATAACCGTCACATAATGTACTGACAGGAACACATACATCATTATAATTACATCTTCTGAACTTTGAACCACAAGCACCTTTAGTTTCTGTTGAGAAAATAAAGATGCATGTATATTGATGTGTTAGGTATACTCATGTATTGTAATTTTGTATAAGTCTTTGTAATGCTATGTAATCACAGGTACTTGACACAAAACCAAATTTTAGCTCCATAGGCTACTTATTCCTAATAAAAAAGGAAGATATACAACGTTAATTCAACATGCATGAGAAACATTCATGCTGAACTGCAATAAAAACGACCAGATAACTATTTTCATCCTGTGGTTGACAACTCGAAGATTTTATCTATGCGTCAAAACTTTTTATTTGATGAAAATTCATTAAGCAAACGAAACACGGCCCAAAATTTCACCAAATCTACACTAATTTTGACGAATGTAAAAGACGTCTTATATAGGTATACGCTATAAAACAGTAACTGTAATAAATACTTAACAATTAATTCTGTAAAAACTATAGTTTCATTTACTGTTTCGGTCCGTCTACATAAATTCCTGCTTAGACGCCGATTCCTTACATGTCATATTTTTTTAAATGAATGCGAAGCCACATTCGCACTTTCTTGCATAGAATGTTTACTTCATTGCACTTTTATCAGCACTACGTTTTCTACTTTTTCAAATGCAGTTTTGCTGCTTTTATGCACTTTTGTTATTTTATGAAAAATCGTATGATACATGAAACATCGATCATTTTGTACTGATACGATTATCGTGTCGATAATTCTGTTCGATACGGAGCTCGGCTCATCAGTATGCCATTTGGAAGGCAAAAAAATGGAAACTTGTTAGGTCTACATGAAATATGCAGTTATACAAAATAAGTTTGAAGGTTTACATGCTTGTGCTCCATACTTTAAAAATGCGCAGTTACGAATTTCTGGAAAGTTGTACACTCGATATTAGGCCTAATTATCTACCTGTAAATGACGTGATTAGGATTTTAAATCCATTGTATTCGAGTGTCGGCATCCCTTGATAATCAAGTTTGAGTCTGTTCCCAGTTGATGTGTAATCTGACACACCGCTGGCACTGTTGTAATATTTATTATAAAGCCCGTACAAACCCTGGGCCGGAGTTATGCGGACTTTAGTGTTCCCGGCTTTATAATCGTAGATATGCAGCCTGGAAAATACAAAAAGACGCTGCAAGTATGTAACATGGCAGAAGTATCTTAAAGTAAATTATCTTAAGTTTAATCATAAGAAGACTTCACACTTGAGTTCCTAACTGACATACAAATATTGCCATTCGTTTTCGTATTACAATGTGCCATGCAGGAACAAATGTTGGCTTTAGTATGTTACATTTGTATTAAATATGTTTGTGTTAATTCGTGATTTTAGTGTATTACTGTTTATTCCTCATAACAATTTCTCTCCCGTATGTTGTTGATTTAAAAACACTAAAATCTTTATGAAGAAATACGATAAACTATTAGAATACGAGAAAGGCTATAAAACTATGTTCTCTAATAATTATTCTCATGTTATGCCTTATATGGTGCTAAATATTTTCATTTGCATTACAAAATGCCCGGATTTAACATTCGTAAACACAGTCAGACATCCAAGTTTCAACATCGCGATTATCTTAAAAGCTTGGGACATAATTCATAATGATTACTCAGTATTATTCAAAAAAGAAAAACTTTGAGCCTTTAATAACAATTTATTGCCTTTTCTCAGATTGGATTTACTGAGCCGCCAGAAATCACGTTGTAATATCGCTACATCTATTGACAAATTGCAAATCAGAGGAGGAAATAACTGAACAATGTGATTGTAACACTCCAAGTAACATATGGCAATGTTTAGTGAGCTCTTCAGACCCTGGCAATGTTACCAAAGGTTGACACCATACGCACACTCCTTCAATCACGTGATGCCATAACGTCATGTTCTAATGTTTCTGGTATTTATTTATCTATTTATTTATTTATTCATTATACATTCATTAATATTGATGAATCATTTTATTAAACAGTTTATTAATGCCTTTATAAGGACGTGACGCTTGGAAACACACACATAAGATGTTCAATGTGTTTCTACTTTTAAAATTTCAGGGGGGGGGGGGGTGTTTACTGGGAACCTGTACATATGCAATAGATTTTGTTCGCCAGTCAACGGCCATAATTCGATAAAAACATTGTCACTGTCTAATTAAAGTTTAATGTCACTCCGACAAGGACAGTTTCATTCTTGAAATATGCAAATTAATGATGATATGAAATATTTATGCCATCTATGGTCAGTTACTAATTGTTTAGTTGGTACTCAAGTCAACATTTTGTCAGTTTTATCATAGTATTTTGCATGGAAGGTACATAAAAAAACACCGATCTTACATTTTTATGTACTATTTTGTTAATACAATAAAACCTCGTCATCTCGAGGAGTCATCGGAACATACTGAATACCCGAGATAAATGTGGTGCTCGTAATAACGAGGTATTTGTTTGTTGGTTAAAAATTATACACAACTAATAATAAAAAAATGATGGAACTTTAAAAACTCCTCGAGATAAGTTGGGTGCTCGTGATATTGAATCTTGAAATAACGCAGTTTTTAAATGTTGAAGATGATTCAGGCATTTTTACGGAATGAATTTTTGTTGTCGAAGATGAATTTACATCACAGCTGGTTTGGATAAAAGAACAAATTCTGTCTATGAATTATGTGAGCGTGATATACAAGTACCTGTCTATATACTGCTTTTCTTCCTCTATTTCCAAAGATATAAAATGAATCATCAGTTTACGATTTGGTGACGTCACAATATCGATGTCACATGTTAAATAGTCCTTCCGGTCAGCTGGTAAGAATCTGTTACTGAGTTCAAGAATGAACGAATCATTGACCGTAACTTGTCGTCTGTTGTAGTAGAATACTGTCATATATCCGTGTGGTACTTCATGACAAAAGCTCCACCCTGAAAATACAAAACACAGGACATTACCATGTAAGGAATAATTGTGAAATTGGCGTAATATTTTTAGCAAATTTGTTTTCGACTTGTGTTGTATATTGTATATTGCAGAGGTGCAAAAATAACGCATGCGTTTTTTGAAATAAGAACTTTTTTTTGATCATTACGGCCAACTTTCCATGATGAATATTTGTCTACCCGGGCTCTTCTCACTATATAGGCTGGTTTAAACTCTACACACTTTTAATATTTTACATACACTTTCAAATAATTATATCACATCGATTTCTTTTTCCACAAACTTATCGAGATGGGGCTCACCATTGCGGGTATCTGCAACCAACATTTTATCTACCACTGGGCTTTGCAGTTTTTTTGGACTTAGCCGAAATTCACCTCTACTTTAGTCAAGCTTTTTCATAATATTATGTCCTTGTTAAGAAAAAATATGTTTAAAAAAGAGTGACTATTATATACAGTATTTTTAAGCTCATTTATACTTGTATAAATATATACTTAATATAATATTATACATGTATGTTTTTTTTACATTCTATTAACCTTACTCTCGGAATTGAGAGTGTTTAAGTTACGGTGACACAATGTTTGTTTGTGATCCGATAAAATACTATTGACATAGCATTACATTTAGTAATAAGATAAGGGTTTGTGAATAAATTTACATATTTATACATTATAACGCAATTTTGAGCTACCTACTTTGATAGATAGATGTCTTATTGAAAATTGAATATTAATATATTCGCTGCATTGAACAAATTGCATTGAATGAAAGAAATTAGCATAGAACGAGAAATTCATCGCATTAATTGGTTTTCTATGAATGTATAATTTATTTTAGCGTGATTCCGTGAATCAGAGTAAAGGATGGACATGAGCCATCATACATATGTTCGATTATATTAGAAGAAGATTGTAAAGATCTATAATTTTATTGTAACATTTTTCTCAAGTTTTTCTTCATTTGCCATCCAGAGATTAATGGACAATTTTTAGGGCATCCATGTATTTTATAACTTATTTTAGAAAGACGATGATGGGATGGCTTCATAATTAACTAAATATACGAAACTTTTATTGTGTTGTTTTCGAAACTTTGTCCCATCCCAGAATAGTAAGCATGAATCATTTGTACTGATAGACTTATAATATTTGGTTCATCCAAACTAAAATGTACTTTGATATCAGGCCATCATTAAATAATGTTGTATGTTTGTAGTTACACGAAAAACTCCCCGGACCCTAAAATGATTTGGCGATTTTAACATTTTTTCTCGTTCTTTATTCCAGCCTTTAGTTTTCAGTGCAAGCATAAAATATTATAATATTAATGAAAAATGGAAGCCTACTCACCCGCTGTTATAAGCTTGGGTCGCGTAAACGCAAAACATTTTTAATGATGGCCTCAGTTATACAGGTTTCAGAACCGACATGTCTTAACGTATCATTTACTGACATACAAAGAACATACGTAATTAATACCTTATATGATGGCATGTCTCATCGTACGCTATATCTCTGTATCCTTATTTATTTATCGATTTTTATGAATAAGTAAATTGATCTTATTCAATGAATATATATCAAAAGGGTTTTCAATGGAAAGAATTCATAAATGACGCTAATAAAAACAGATGTCAGAAGTCAAGATAAATTGTTGTATAAAATCACGGTAATGAAATAAAACATTTTCGGATATATTGGTTTCGGATAGTATTGCAGCAATATCAAAAGAATAAATAATGACTTGTTGAGAAGTTTCTTAGCTTGAGAGCTGGTAATTTGAACATTATGTATGAGATATATAATTCCTTATACTGTAATATATTTACGTGAAATTCAATTAAACTATACTTTGCAGATGTTCCCCTTTTATATATGAAAATAATTGAAATGAACATAAAAACTCAACGCGAAAAACATTTTTAAGGATTGTGAAAAAAAACAGATATGTCAAAGAAATGTTTGCTCGTAGAATTCCACCTCAACGAAATAGAATTAGATATTAAACCCGCCTGTTGTAGACTTTTTTTTGTGACCAACTTTTGAAAGAGAAAACCAACAAATCGCCCCATAAACCGTGTGTTACAGGAATAAACGATAAGGATGACTTTCTTTAGAATTCATTGTAACTTTTCCATGGTTAAAAGTCTTCCGGAAATTTTTCGGAACCTCCGTTTTTTCCCAGGTCCGGACCCTACTGGTTTTTATTGTTTGCGGGGCACCGATGTTAAGATTTCCGTTTTTTTTAAAAAAAAAATATTATCGACTTTCACCCATGCTTTATCATAATTTACACCATTACTGACTCATAATCAGAAAAAAAACGACGGAGTCTTACGGAAAATCAAGTTTAGATAATGCTTCATACATAAATGCTTTGCTCGCTCAGTCAAATGAAATTTGAGTGGGTGGGGTATTCAGTAATGGCAGAGCGGCTAATGATATTGATAAGAATTAAACTCGCTGATACTGGAAGTACAAGTCTGTAATGAACATTACGTATATCTATTAAAATTGTTGAATGCAGTTCTTAAATAAATAAACATTGAAATACCCGTTTTGTTGATCATTTAAATTCGATAGATAATTTTGAATGGAAGAAAACGTTACACTGATATGAAAGCATTGGAAGCTGATAAGTATACTGGCTTTAATCAAACATCACATGAAGTCCTAAGTAAAATAAATATTTACATTTACTCACTGTAGAAAGTTGAAAAAAGTCGATCGTTGACACCAACTGACTCAAGTTTCTGCTCGAAATCCGGCTCGTAGCAAAAATTCGAAATATACAAAATGTTTAGAATATTAAATGTGCTATCCTGCCGGATCTACTCGCTCAAGTTTGCTGTTTTTTGGTTACAAATCACATTTTCAAAATTTCGGCTGCAGTATGCAGGTGGTTTTGATTAACCTCAGAAGTAGTGTGCGCGTTTGTAGCGACCACCTCAATATTAAGACCACCCCATTACAACGATGACTTATTTCCGGACCAGTCTTCAAAATTTTTATTTTCACGTATGGTATATTAATAAGGAGACCCCCTAGATATTAAGACTCGATTTCTTAGTCCCCGGATGTGATTTTACCGTAAATCTATTTTTCTTATGAAATCATACTATTGACCGTTAAAGACAAGTTTGCCTGTTTATCAGTAAGCAGCCTGCATGCTCGTATAAGATAAATTACAATGTATGTTAAAGTTTCGTGTTTCATCGCATTGAACTCATAGAAGATCGAATTATCAAAAGACAAATATCTTTGTTCAGCTACCAGTCTGTTTAGCATTTATGTTGCCGACAAATAAGCTTCGAATTCTTGTTAAACGTCATTTTCTCTATCGATCTTTGAGTAAATCACATCTAAATGGATAGAATTTTGTAGACACGTCACTTTTAACTACAGCCATTTCCCGTGCATTATTTCTAGTGGAAGACGCTAAGTGGTTTCTATAGCAACAATATTCTTCAGACCGGAAGTTAAGAATTGTGGCTTACTTCCGCTGCACGCGCTTGAGAGCCGAGTATGTGAGCGTCGGGAGTAGATTAATTGTACCTTAGTCGATCGAAGAAAGTTTGTTTAAATTGATCTATCTAGAGGAAAGATTAATTACTGACTTAATATCTCGACTTGGACGAAAAGTACGAACACGTTAGTTAATTGGAGAAACAAGTCTTCAATTTATCGATTAGTGAACAGAAAATGAGTGACGTCACGGAAGACTTCTGATTTCTACTTAATGTTATCACTTATAGGATTCATTAGAATTAAATGTACGCTTTGTTTACTCGAAGAAATGTAGTTTTTGAATGCAATGAAATGCGTGAACATTTCTTTTATACACTACTTACCTTCAATATGAAACGATAAAGGTCGTTATTTGACTTCGGTCAAAATTACGGTATCATTCACGCTGTGGGTATTACAAGCGTCTTCTTTGAGAAATATCTTAAATATCTTATGTGTAGCCAACTTCGGCATAATTTATCTTACAAGAAAAAAAAATATTTTAAAAGCCTAATGAAATATAACTTTGATCTGCGTTTAGTTTCTTGTAGGACGTATTTTGTTTAAATACTTTTTGTCAATGCTTAGGGATTTCGACACGGAAAATTTAAACTTTAAGAATATTGCAGCTTTTTCTCAAATATTCTATAAATTTGTATCTATTTGCAAATTGACATTATTAAATAAAATGCTTTTGAGTCGGCACATGTTCGATCGCATTTTCTTAGTGACATTTTTATTGCATGTGTTTGTTTTTGGTGCGTTTTATACTGTGAAATACTATCTTTTCACCTACTCAATGACATGCGAATTTTCTTCCCACCATTGGTTTGTACCAGATTTGTTATCTAAATGTAAATTCGATGTCTTTAAAAGAAAACACTTACAAGCACGTTAATGGTATTTCGAGATCTCAGTTCGTTTGACATCCGCGCTCCAATATTTACCAACATTTTCAGCTCTCTTAAAACCTGTCCATTTTGACAAGACCGTATCTCGAAGCTCATTTTACTTAGTTCTAGAAATACGATTTAAAAATGTTCAACAGCGAACTTACCGCGGAAATCTTTAAATGCATTACTCTGTCAATAGACGGTTGTACATGAGAACTCTCTGTATTGATTTAACACCTTAATAATTGGCTCTATTATATTTCTATGGCATTTTGTGCGTAGTAAAAATGGACCGAAAACAAACTAAGTTATATATATTCCCCGGGGAGATGTAAACATGGGCAGTTAACATCATATTCCCATTAGCCTACCGTTTATGGCCATACGAGCTACCACAATACTTCATTAAATGTTTTCTCAAGAGAGTCACGTGACGTTAGTTTGTGCAACTACATCATGGAGTATCTTTGAAGATTGGATATAAATCTATACCTTACTTCCGTACGTTACATTAAACATCATGATCACCAACAACAGCAACAACATCAAATGCAGCAACGGTTTTACATAAAATCAACTGTATTGTAACTTAATGAAATATTGTTGAATAAATATTCAATATCTGGTTTGATTGCCGACTGACAAAAAAGACTATTCGTACATTGTACGAGGGGTGTTTTAAAGTTCTGGTAATAAGCGGATAGCCCTGCGTAAAAAATATCGATTTTTATAACATATACACACCCAGAAAGCGTGAATTCAATGGACGTCCGTTTTTCTCGTGCTAATCATGAGTGTAAATGACCGTGACACAGAATATAAAGCACAGTTTTGTGCATTGACTATATTTGAACACATTTGAGTAAATGTGGCAAGAGAAGAGCAAAGAGTCTTTGTAAAGATTTGGACGCCCCTAAATTGTCCCGGGCATGAAATGAAACCCGATTTAGACAATGTGTATGGAAACGTTTTGTCGTTATATGAAGACGGGTGGACTTCATACTATAACACATCTAGCATATTGTCCAGATCTGTCTTCTCATGGTTTGTTTTTGCTGAATCCACACATCGCGAAGTGCCGAAGAGGACGGCGGTTTGAAGCCCACACAGTCGTTTAGCGCGAGCTATGTTCCAGTGTACTAATTCATTAACCTTTTCATCTTAGACTGTAAAAGTGAATTGTCTGTCTGGATTATAATACGACCTACTTGTAGTTAGTGTGTACGTATTCAGGGAGAGTACTTTTAAGGATTGGAATAGTCTTTTTACCAGGTGAGTGCACTAATTATAGCGCGTGCCAAATATCAGTACTTTTGAAATGACCCTTGTAAGTCATACATGCCCTCTAAGAACTCACCCAGTCCGAAGTCAATTTTTTAAAGTATCAATGAGATTCTCGACGAATAACGAGTATTTACTAAAAACCATTTATTTCTCTGATTGTGTCAGATCTAAAGATTAAGTGAGGTGGGTTAGCTTTGGAACGGACTATGATATAAGTGGTTTTATTCATAAACATGTACAATCCTAGGTATATTGGAATACTAACCCCATTGCATTGATTCAGACCACCTTTAAGGCTAGAAAACCGGCCAAAAATACAGTAAAACCTCAATAATGAGGCCACCTTCGTGACCCGATAAATCGGTCGTAATAATATGGGGGTCTCATCAAGTTGAATTATAAGAAGTTATTGAAAATAAGTGGTCTTTATAACAAGGTTGTAATATTAATATGGACGTTAGTTGAGGTTTTATTGTACATTTGTGTATATATACGGTATCATTATAATTGGATGTATATATGCCAGATATACAATGTATTTATGTAGGTACATGTAAACGAATGCATTATTTAAAGTTTATACGTGATCAAAATTAATTAAACAGGTTGTATTCATTAGTGGTACCTGTCAGAGAGAGATATACCCGCTGCGACAGTACATACACTGTACAATATATACAATGTATACAAAGCGATCTGTCTATTGTCTCACGACATCCCGAAGACAAACTTCAAACAAAATAAACGTTTTGTTCCACATCGCCTCTGTATTTTGAAATCGGAGGCTTATTGAAAAGACCACACAATAATGTCGTTCAATGGATTCGTAATAGTAAGCAATTAGCAGCGCGGTTGTCCATGAAACAATTTTATATTATTAGTCTAAAACAATGACACAGGTGATTTCTTTGTTTTCTTTGTTGTATCTAAGTAATGTTAACGGCAATATATTAAACACACGTGGCGTGCTTTTATTTGATTTAGTTAACCATAAATCTTATTACATACCGTCAAACCTGTGACTGACAAAGGCCACTGTTGGGAAAGACAAAATGTGGCCTTTATTGACAGATGGCCTTTTTTCAGAAGTCAATTTGTTCTAAATAATCAGTGACGATTTTTCAAAGAGTGACCTTTATTCAAAGGGTGGTCTTTATTCGGAGATGGTATTTCAAATATACGGTACGTTACGATAGATATGTCTTGTTGTTGTATAATTACGATCATAGAATACAAAATCGTACATTCAGAGGTTGTATCTCTGTACGTCCTAATCATCAGTTGGTTTCCAAGAAGTAAAAAAGCCATCATAAACAGACAAAGAATCTGTCAAGAAATCGAATTAGAAAATTCACATTTTTGCCCAGAAAGTTAGGTCATGCCGACATTAATGACTTATGATATTATTGTAGATGTGAGTTGTTTATTGTAAGCGTAACTACTGGTAAATACAATATACATTGACAAAGCCATGTTTGGAGCCTTAGAAAAAAATAATACCAAGGTGGTCTAAATATTGAGGTGGTCTCACTATCAAGTTGAAACATAGCAGAAATATCGAAAACCCGCCCGAAAACAAATGGCCGTTATATAATGAGGTAGTCTCGATGCCGTTGTGGACTGTAAGTGAGGTTGTACTATATATCACTTAAGATTGATTTTACTCGAAATCAATGATTCGATCATATTAAACGGTGTATCATGGGTGAAATAATGACAGATAGTACGTGTAAGCTTCTTTGCAATTATGTGTATTAATGAGCTTGTATATTTACCCCGAGTTGAAGTATGGTGATTAACCATTATATCTAATTGTATTACATGAATGTTTGTATATTAACTAAATATGGATTGACTCCTCACGAAAATATTGTTATTTCATATCAAATACAATAGATTGATCGAAAAATATTTTCATAATTCAAGTATCGTAATAACAGTTAAATAATCATCCAAAGTTGTATAACATTTTTATTGATTAGTCTTGTATAAATGGAATTATAACAAATTCATTTCATGTAAATGTATTGGTGTAATCAGTTTGCTTGCTCCAAGTATGATAAATTGATATATTATGATATATATGTTTATATACACACGGAGTTGTCCTTCGAACACCAAAAAGTTTTGCATACCTCAATATGTTATGATTCACCCACATTTTTTCCGAACATGAGAGACTTAATTAAAGGAAATCATGATTTAGGCTTAAGAGGAATTTAATAATTTTGCCCTATTTCCAGTTACGTTGCGTGATGAAAATACTTACGTGTTACTCAATCACCGATCTCCGTTGGTGCTCGGAGACATGACACCGGTTCGCCGAAGTAAAACAATAAACAATTGGTTGACGTTACAAAAATATGCTGTATTTAAGTGCGTGAATTGTTTAAACCTGACGAATACATCCTTTTTTAAGAGGATTCAGTCTAGTGTCAATTGTTGCTATTTCTATTTTCGAAAATATGAAGTGTATTAAACGACTGTACAGAGAATTTCTTTATTTCTAATTTCTGCGTATTCATGTAAAAATGTACTCCCTGAAAACTGGAATTCTCTGAAAATCAGACGATTTTTTTCAAGTCCTATTTTTTATCTTCTATTATCCATAGTTATCTGAAAACCGGAGTTCTTAGAAAACCTGACTTTTGGCCCGGTCCAGAAGGGGTCCGGTTTTCAGGAGTTATACTGTATTACCTCGCTCGTTAAAACTTCTTTATTTTAAAGCCAGTCTATTTAACATCAGCCTTAAACAAGTTTCAAACTTTGAACGGAATGACTTGAGTAGTGTCATCAGCGATAAATGTTGGCTTTTCCACCAGTCACGTGACACTAAATTATATGAGAAATATTTCTGGATCGCACAGTAAAACAACAGACTCACAACATTTACGATCTAAACTAGAATTTTAATTACACTGTCTTTAATTTAATTGAATTTTAATGGAGACTTAACGTTCAGATTAATGCCAAAATCAAATTTTGAACCTCTTTGCTTTCTTTATTGACCCCCGAAATAGTAATTTATTGCATATTCAATAAATTTGCCGGCGCGTTTCACTTGATCGAGCGGAACGACCAACTGGTACAATTAGATTGTCAAGCCATGTGGTGAATTATTTAATCTACTTGCTGCTAAATTCGTATAATTCATGGATTCGGTGGACGGATCATAATTCCTGGTTTCTGCCTCCACCGATAAAGCCGGAAAAGTCCCAAAATGGCCGTGTGCTATTTGTGTGGCGTTAAACCCCAATAAAAAAGAAACAGTAGGCTTTGATTTTTTCTTATATCCAATAATTTATTATGTTTGTGAAATGATATTGCAAAGATCGTCTTTGGTTCACGGACGTTTTGTAAAGGACGAGAAAATAAGATTCGTATCACGTGTGAATCGTGCTTTGTTCTTTATAATTGTCGCCAATGCTGAAGTTATTTGAACATATGTGTTAGTAGGCGTTAGAAATTTCGTTAATTATATAGGCACCAAAGGTTTGGACATAAGTATTAGATTTTTGTTATTAATTAATTAATCAGTTTCTTAATCACGTACATAGCAAACTTGCTGTTTAACTAGTTTTCTTTCTTAAAAAGAACCAGACAGAGAGTACAAGGTAATTACTGCACATAAAACGTGAATATCACAGAATTCAATCAGTTAACAATATCCACCTCTCTTATTCCGCAGAAATGTTGAAAATGGAAACGCTCGCTTATATCTCTACGAAATTTGTACAGTCTTCATTAAAAAGGAAGAAAATAAGAAAACAAATGGAAATTGTGAAGTTTTTGTTAATAATAATATTAGTTTACTAGAATAAGTCAGATTTGTCGCCTTTTTTCTCCGGGGTTTATCGTAGCATCAACATCTGGTGAATTTTCCAGCTTTAACGGTGGAGGAAGATCTCCAGGCGTACACCTGGGTAGAACCATCGATTTTCCGTAAGTTAGCTGGACAGTGTCCTCACGTAAGAAATTTGTGTGGCCGCAGGATCGAACTCACTGTAGTGAGTGGCTAGTGATTACTAGTCAGTGACGAAGACCACTCAACCATGTAGAATCCCCAGATTTGTTGTTACGAGCCATCTTGGCACGAATATATAGAATCATATAATTAAATGTCATATTGCGAGTTCGATTTAATGGTGATTAAATTCCTTTAACTGTACAGTCTTCTAAAATAAGGCCACGTACGGAGTATTTGAATATTTGGTATTTTTTATTTCAATATGTTGCTTCACAATGAGTCAGTATTACATGCTATAAATCTCATTCCACTTTAAATTACTTTTAATTATGAAATAACGCGCTTAAATACCTGTTTTAATAGAATACTATTCAAATTGTTGAAAGCGACGTTAATCATGGCATTAAAATAATTAATCGGATAAAAATATATATGTATACACCCACTGATTTTATAAAATGATAGTTAAACACCCATACAAAAATAGGTTTAAGATTTTTAAAGGATTGGATAAAGTTTATTCATCCCGGAACAGAAAACGGTATTGAATAATATCAGCGTGCATATTTACAATTCTCGGTGAATGAAAGTTTTACTAACAAGTTATGATACATTGTTAATTTTATTTTATACAAAGACTGTGAACTCGCATTACTTAGAAACATTCACGTGATATTTATACATGTCTGAATAATAACCTTCCGTAAAATACGTATAAGTCAGGCTATCCTTAAAAAAAGTTGGTTTACGGTTACGTGACTCAAATTTTTATCACTTGGCAGGTATGTGGGTAGGAAGGCATTTTGTATTTATATTTTGTTAACAATATATGCATGTACAGAAAACGAAAGGCTGGAGTAAATGATTTGGTTTTTGGTCGTTTAAAATTTTTGGGTCGGGGAATTTGAATGAGCCTGTAGCGTAACTGCAAACCAACAATTTTTAATTATGGCCTAATTTAGTTATTGTATCGTACAATATGGTCAAAGAATTTTAAATAATTGATACTTAATACATTTTCAATTTCAAGTAAAATATTGCTTGTTGAACAATGAAAACATTAATGAAATCCGGAAATAACTGAACTTTTTAATCAAATTCTTACATTTGATAAAACACCGAACAACAAATGTACACTGAAACATATGAAATCGTATAATATTTGTATATGCGTTTAATTCTAAATACTCACCCGATTCTGAAGTTCGATTTTTATCTGTGACAAACCGAAACAATTAATTTCAGTTTACTGAAATTTCAATGATTCCACCGGTTTCTAATTTTCTAAGCGTGATTTTAAATGGAAGTTGAGGAAAATTAATACACGCATGCATGCTCTATGAAATTAGTCGACGCAAAATTCGTTCGACTTAAATTTAATTGACTTAGAATAAGAAAGAGAGAAATTCTTCCGTGATAGAAACTAACAAATGGCTGTCAAATACAAGTATACATGTTCAAATAATAGCGGCTCTATCTCGGCACCAATTAATGTGTCGTGATAACTTATAAATGACAAAACAAAATTTTCCTCATAGGCCTACAATCGCTGATGACCCATTCATTTTTTAGAATCATTTTCGAATGAACTTATTAATAAACTTATATTTGTATATAAAAATATCCAAATTTAATATTTAAAAGAAATCAGTACATTGTTTTATTTAGGTCCAAGATGAGTTAGGAGTTTTAAGCGGTAATACATGTAAACGTTTCATTCAAAATCATAAATAATAAAATTCCGACTTACCAGATAAAAATGAAAATATTAAAAATCCTAATACATGTACATCCACATGAACCATTTTAATGAATTTGTTTTCATTTGTCAGTCAACAGACGATTAACTTCGTCGATTAGCTTCCGAGTCAAGAGCTATTTACACTGATACTCGTAGATTAACTAATCACTACTACACTGTATAGCGTGTCACGTGATAACTGTCTCCATCGGTCACGTGGTTTTTCAATAACTCCAAAAATGGCGTTTTTGCGCAATATTGCATGCGTAAAATCGCTGACTGGTTCGTGAATGTTGATTATCAAAGAAATACTTTGATCGGGTAAATCTAGAAAGCAGTCAAGATCTTACTCGTTTACTTCTTTTTCAAATGTAAATTATGGAAGAAAAAAAAGTCATCGTATTATAATGCTGTCAATATTTATCAATGGAGAAAAAATCGATGTAGGATAAATCGGATATGAGCGAATAAATATTAGATTACAAAAATGTATTTGAACTTTATACTGGATCTCGTGTGCTGTTTGTTAACATAGTCTGTATTATTTGATTAAAATGTTTACCAAGTCGACAATTTGAAAGGTACGGAAATGCTTTGGCTCTATCTTTCCTGTCTAAAACCTGAGTGGATTAGCATACAAGTGTGGTCGAAGACACTTAACTCACTCATAATAAGTTTTATATATGTTTGTCTTTATAATTAGTTGAAATAACTGATATCATGGACTGACTCTTGACTTTGTGACTGGGTTTAAAAGTCAAATATCACGGAGTCCTTAAAAAAGGCAGCGATGGTTTAAATTAACTGTTTAGTATTGGTGGGATGGCTATTTTATACATATATTTACAAAATAATACAGTTTATCACGGATAATCGAGATAAAATAAGACAATCCGTATTCTAGATTTAAAGTTGATGAATTCTGCGAGCGAACGGTCTGTCATAAAATTGTGATTTTTTGATAACTTTAAATTCGCAAGAAAAGTGCATCCTTATTTTTTAAGAAGAGATTTTATTTAAAAATTAATTGTGAATAGATTGATGAATCTATTTTAATACTTCGTTCTTGAATATTTTTGACATCAACCATTGACACTTTGCGATTTTAAGTACAATCTTCGTAGAAATTATGAATTTAGATACTTTATCAACTGATACACCTACAATGTATTTGAACGCATATTTACAAACTAAATACAGTTTAGTTAAATAGGTATTCAGAATGGCGGGGAAATAAGCGGATGGATTGTCATAAGTTTACAATTTTATTAAGACAATTACAAGCAACATTATCAAAGTATAATTTACAATGAAGCAATTCTAAATGAACCACGTGACCAGAAACGGCAATATGAGAGAACTTATTCATTTAAAAAAGGGAAAACATAAGGCTTTCGTGTAGGCATTGTTATGTGGACAGAATCAAAACACAAAGATATATGTATCAAACACAATTATTTACATTTGTTTTTCGTAAATCGTCAAACTTCATAATTTTTACATGCTTTTACGCTTTAGTTAATTCAGATTGGGATAAACAAACTTGAAGTATGTCGTATTATTTGATGCTACCTCGTATTCAATTTAAGAAAACAATATCAGTCACATTCATTCAAATAGCACATGTATTTATGTATTTTTGGTCACGTGATTTGTGTTTACATACTTAAATTTTTGACAAAAAAAGACAGCATGGTATTTACAAATAATGGATGTTCTGATTTGACATTTTAACAAAAAAGATCGGAATCATTTAAACAGTCATTGTTGGATTAAAATACTCCCCTGAAAATCACATCAATAGCCATATGACACACAAGGTCATGTTAAATACGACATAAAATGTAGTATATATTTACTTTTTCAATAAAATAATTAAAATAATGAATTACCAAGTTGTAGATTAAAATTAAATACTGTAGTATTTGTACCTTGACACAAACTACTCGTAATAAAATTAAATTTGGTTCATAATAAATAGAAAATAAGTACAGTAAAACCCCACTAAGAGGTCATCGCCATATAATGACCTCCTCATTATAACGGCGAGTTATTTACGAAGCGGATTTCAGTTTTTTTCTCTAAATTTCAACTTGATAATGAGACCACATCAATGTTAGGACATTTTTTTTGTGTCTTAAGGAAAGTCATAATATCGAAGTTTGTTTTTTTGTATTGATTAGCGTAAAGCCGATGATAACGCTTGTATGGAATGTGCTAAATAACGGGGACTTTAAATTACATACAGTGCAACCTCTCCAGAACGGCCCTCTTGAACAACAACCTCCCTTCAACAACAGCATGATTTTTCCCACTGTACAATTTATCTGTTGATTTAACCTCTCTAGAGCACCAACCTTTTGAAAACAACATAATTTTGTTACTCCCAAAGTATTTGCTTTGGAGAGGTTGCACTGTACATGTAATGTAGAGTCCCTGAATATAATGAATGTTTTATTACAAATATTGTCAAAGTCTTATAAAAATATTTTTGAATGCGAGGATCCAATAATCAATTCTTAGAGTGTAAACTATCGTAAAGAAATCCAGCAGAAATTGATGCAACGCGGCTACATGTACAGATACAAACCCGGACATAAAACCGGAAGTTCATACACCAAAGGTCCCAAGAAGAATTGAATCAATATGATATTTCTTTAACATCATTCATTTTGTTGTAATATTCAATCAAATAATTTACTTCAAACATGAAGCAGGTAGTTATGATAACAAGTTGTAGAATTATTGGGCATCTAGATATTGTCTATGGAACGCCGAACTTATCCATGATTTTATAGAGAAACTTCGTTTTTAAGTGTTTTTGACGTATTCAAAAGATAAACTATACCGAGTTTTAAGTTAAAATGGAACAGTTGACAGGTTTCCAAAATTATTCAGCGATAAATATAATTACATTGAATTTCATTACAAATCAATTATATGTAATTAAATGAATTGTTTTGTCACCTTCCAGTCCTAGTTAAAAAACTCTCCAGTGCGTTGTCATTACTTAGCAATTAGTAAATATGGTCCCGTGGTCTATATATAAAATCATGTACTTAAACCAGACTATAACAAAGTATGGACCGAATTGGAGTCAGTGAAAATACGTCAATTTAGTACATCCGATAAACGCAATCTAATATAACTTCGACGTTCCATATCTGTGGCACTTGAAACATCACGAGTTGGCACTACAAATCTATTAAAGTTATCACTCATAGGAATATTTCTTCTTCAAGACTAACAGAAGTAGAATGTGTTATTTGAAGTGAGTACATTTACAAATATGGACATAACGTGGGTTTAAAACACTTAATAGATTGTAAGTGTCTGCCAGATTCATCGAATGCTTTCAATAGAATATCATCAAAGGGAGGGCGAAAGTAAAAGTCGTTCATATTGATTTAACTTAGCCAGATCGGATTCCATCCGGTGCATTTTATAAACCCATCCATTCAAAAAACGGACTCCAATATAATCTATAGTCTCTTAAAGTAGAATGATAATCGATGTATATACATGTATTAATGAGAAGGCTTCTTTGTGGGGTGCTATCAGGTTATTAATCAATGCATTCGCGTTAAGAGAATTTTGAATGCACGTGTATCATAACAAGTACACTTTTGTGTTATTCGCCTTTTTTTAATCATCCTGATATTATACAAGTATTTTGGACGTGCTTGGTGTTTTGTTCAAATTTAATAACAAACATAAATCATGATAATTTCAATATGCGATATAATCAGTTGAATTTTAACTACATTTTAGCAAGATTTTGAAAGTTTTTGATTTAGAACGACAATATTCCCAAACGTAATATGATGTAACATTGTTATCATTAATACATTTATTAAACTACACAGACCTTATGTGACACCATGGTCTGATTAAAACTTTTAAAGTTGTCCTGAATTAAAATAATAAAGGGCCCCGCGTGGTTGAGAGGTTATGGTCTCTGACTGGTAATCACAAATCCCTTATTGCTGTGTGGAAGCTGTACAGCTAGCTTAAGGAAGGTCGGCGGTTACGTGGGAAACAACCCCAGTGGAGTTCTCTCCCTTGTCAAAACTCGGAGCGGTTCGACATATGGGGACATACCACGTTAAATATTTATGTACATTTTGTACATGCAGTTATTCAGTACAAGAGTTAGTAACAAAGTACTTTTAAATTTCTAGGATGGTGTTGTGCTGTGTCCAACCCTAATACCATAGCTTTGAAGACAATCAAATTCGATGGATGGTCTAATATTGAGTTTGAGGACAGTCACTATTGCCTGACTGTCCGTTTGGTTGTTATTTTAGTGCTAGCTTAGAATCTTAAAGATGTATTGAGAGACAATGTTGTGAAGTCTGTATGATAACCTTAGGTTCTGTAGAATAAAATTCAATGAACTTTGTTTTGAAAGGAGGCATAAACTACATGTATAAGAATACAATGTACAAACAGTCAGTTTTTCCTTAAAGGAAGTACATGTATATAGTCACTTGTGAAGAATGAAATTCTTTATGAAGTAACAATCTTGCCCGACTTTGATTGTGTGTCCAGATAATTCCAGTCAGACAAATCCACTGATTTTTCATGTCAGCCCCAGATTAGGCGATAAACTTGCTTGAAAATGGACATTAAACATGTGTGATTTAAGAAATACATCGTACAAAATTTCTAATCCCTGTGGTGTCTTGTTGAATATTATTTTTAATTAAAGACAGTCATTTTAAGTTTTAAACACATGTTCAGTAAAATAACTAACATCTTTGTGCTCAGATATTGCAAACATCATTTATGGTTCTGACTTTATGAGGATGAAATGAGGAAAGTTGTGTACGTGAATTGTGTTTCTCTCTAAATGAGGTCAATGCTAGAGTTATATACATCATTTGTATATGGTCGCCATAAAAATGTAACCATAAAAATTCTTCTATTTTGGCCTAATATACTGACCTTGAAATTTTAATGGTGTACAGGAATTTTATGGTCAATAATGGATAACAATAAACCATAAAAAATGAAATGTTTCAGCTTTTTCCAGAATTAAATTTGTCTCGATTACTTGCACTTTGTCTATTTTATACCAATATCACTTACTGGTTACTTTCTTATGACGGCCAGTATATATTTCACACCAGCTTCAAGCATATGGTAACTACTAGGAATTCAGCCCTACAGTTGATCAGATAAACGTCAATATTATATGACTTGAATAAAAAACTCTTCATTTCATGACAATAGAACCTGCTAAACATGTCTTTGACAAGTTGGATGATTAGGTCATGAAGCCAGTTGCCCAGTTTGCAATGAATAATGTAACTCAGTGTACTGACCATGTAGTAATGTTTTTTTTTTAATTCAACATTTAAAGATAAAAACAAGAAAAGACTACATGATTGCATATATTTCATTATTATGGTAAATAAAATCATGTATATATACACTCAGGCTATGTTGATAAATCAATAGAACTGTACTTTGAATCAAGAACATATACATGTTTAATGTATGATATATACATGGGAAAGTTTACACAGAAAACCAGTATATCCATCCTACAATCACGCAGACGTTTTATTCCAACTCTGTGCAATTGCTAGTTTTTGCTGTAATCAACACAACACACATTTCTTCCCATATATTCACAGAAGGCATTTATAATTTATAACGCACACTCAAAAGTCTTGTTTAAACAAGAACTGGCGTTAAAAATCTCATTCATAATTGTTTGAACAAACATTTATCTGAAAGTTTATCAGTAGTCTGCAAAAAAAAAACTAAAGACTAAAACATAGGAGAATCTTTCCATACCTCAATATTTCATTAAGTTTCACATAATTCGTAGATTTTGTATAACTTCAAAAGACATTCAGAAAATCAGTCAAAGGAAAATTCAACATCAATAACAAACAAAAGAATCGTCCACTTTACCGGACAACAAAAGAAAATGCTGATTGTTACATTATTACTGATACGTTAAAACAAACAAACAAACAAACAAACATACAAACAATTGGAATTGTATCCTAAAACAAGCATACAATACAAACATGAAACCTGGAGTGTGAAAAATAATCATAAAAGGTCAAAGTTCGTATTTTTTTCAAACAAGATATTTTTTACAATTTTGAATAATAATCATCAAAGTTAACACTAGGAGAAAGTTACCGGAAATATCACTGAATTGTTTTGTTATAGAAACAAGCCAATAGTTTGTTCTAACACCATAAAGGTTTATAAAATTATCAATGTGATTAATAGGGTAGTAAAAAAGACGATTCTTTTTTTACACAATTCTTTATCAAATTAAGTTGCATGATTGGAATTACAAGAAGAGCACTATCATGTAATATTATAGTTGGATTTTTCAAGTAGATAAACTTAGGGACAAGGTGACAGCACTAAATGATGAAACACTAGGACAATATTATCCCAAAATAACATTTGATCTTAATGCTTTTCTATCTTAATGTTTCATAGCATGGGATTCATTCAGGCATATATATATATATATATTGATAGGCTCAATACTTTAGGAAGATATTTCACTAGGGTTAAAGACTCCAATGTGATACTAATATTGCACCTTATATTCAATGAAATTATTCTTGAGTAATCAAATCAGTAACACATGTTATCATAAAAACATGCAACACAGCAATTAAGTGAATATTTTTAGTCAAACAACTCATTATGACATTTTTAATACTCTGTGACATTGTAAAGATTGAGTTGAAATTAACACTGAACAAATAACAATAAGAGACATTGTACATTTTGATAAGACAGAAAAAAGTCCCGTATTCATAACAAACAGTATCATGAAATCAGAATGCGATCATACATATACCACATAGACAATGTAAACTTCTTAAAATAGCACATAAATATTACTTTACTTTGAAAATATCAATTCAGTCATTGTTTGTTTTCAAAAATAAATTATGATATCTTTTTTAAAAAAGTCAAGCAAAAAGGAGCATTTACTTTGATTTCAACAAAAACATAATTTTTTTTGATTACGTCAACATCATTAACGCAGATAAAGTCTGAATTTTACTAGCATGTTTTACAATAGAGACAAATCTATATTATCATCATAGGACAGCACCATGTCTATACAATTCTGCTGGAAGTACACATAATATCTTTGTGAAATGAGAGGAAAAGCAACAAATCAAAGCATCAAGTTATAAATCAACAAATCACCAACGCACACAAGACATCTGAATATTTAAGCAGCAGACATAAAACGACCAGTCTTTGATGGCACCTTTCAACAGGTGAAAAACAGGAATTTATCCGTACTCATTCATACAATGTATTTAAGCTAATTTGATAAAACTGTTAATTATCAGAGTGTTATCAAATAAAGGTTTACAAAAACGAAATTAATAATGCCAGTATTAGTAACTACATTACCATTAAGGACTAAATCATTATGAACCTGTGGCTAGAAATTTTAGGATGGTATGAAGGTGTGTTATATTAAAGGGTCGACTAAATATTTCATGCGTATGTCAGCCCAAAGACGAACAGCAAAAAAAACTTCAACCAAATAAAGATATAAATGTTTCTCTCTGACTCAAGACACAACAAAATGTTCAAACACATTGGTTTCATGCCCCAGCAGTTATATCAAACACTTTAAACTTGATGACTTTTGGGTCAGCCCTTTCATTCAGAGTCAGAAGCAAGTGTTCATGCCAGTATACCACAATATTTGGAAACATAACTAAGTATGTTTAACAATGTTTCTGTTCCCATGGAAATGATCATATAAATGAGGATTTTATCATTAAATGTTTCTATGTGACAGTTAAATTATTTTTTTAATGCACTGCCAATTTTGTATCCTAATATTTTGTTCCAGTCAATCTTTGTACGGGTCACTGGAAGTTGTCGGCGTAATGCTTTAAATGTAGTATCCTTCATCACGGCAAAATTCTCCGAAATGGCAGACTGAAAATGTTTAAACAATCTTTAAAATATCTTAAGATAAATTAACAATTTCTATATGTAAGGGAGACAACTGTATTAGAAATAAAAGGCAGAAGTAAACTATAAGATACAGAATTAATCAAATACAGAATTTCAATACCAGCAAGTTTTGCTGAGAAGAAAAATCCTTATGTAAAACGAAAGAAAAAAATTCAATACAGATTAATTAAAATAACATTTCAGTAACATTAATATTTACCTGATATTCCTGCTCAGAATCTTCAACTATTTTGACAAACTCCTTGGCAAACTTTTGTTCATCCTATGCAATGAAAGAATAACATTAATAATCCAGTTGTATTCATAATTATCGCATTAAAAGAATGAACTTAAACTGTTTTTAAGTTCAGAGTTAGTGACACAAAAGAATTTAAAAAAAAATGTAATTAATAATACATGCATTGGTCAGTTTAAATATTCACTAACAGAAAAAATGTCTTCAATTTTCAGTATATAGAGTACTTCAACCTCACTCAAAAGATGACAAGATCAAACATTCTGTTGAATCATTGGATAGACAAAGAAATGTTGAAAAGATATGACAAGTAAGTGGCAATATACACAGTACAAGTACACTTGTCATTCAATTAGACAGGAGTATATATATATGCATTAGTATGAAAATCACTTTATCAAATCTAATACTCAGAAAATGGGGCCTCTGTAGTTGAGTGGTTATGGTTTCTGACTAGTTATCACTAGTCTCACACTGCTGTGAGTTAAATCCCACCTAGGATCAAATTTCACATGTGCAGAAGCTGTCCAGCTAGCTTACAGAAAGTTAGTTTTATCCAGGTGTATACACCTGTGGTCTTCCTCCACCGTTAAAGCGGGAAAAGTTATCAAAAGCTCCAGATTGTTGGATGCAAAAATTAAACTCAAAAACCTAAATGAGATTTTCTTTGATATACATTTGATATATATTTCTTTGCATACAAAGTGATGAGAATATGCCCACAAACATCGGACACAAACACAAAATGTTTCATTATAAGAAACACAGTCTCTGTTGCATGACTGACCTCAAATACATTTTATGGTCACAAACCTAGAAAATTATATAATTTCATAAAGTTATTATTCTAACCTGGACATTTATAGTATTTTTCACTTCCTTATGGCTCACTAATTGTACATTACCATCTTCATAGTAATGAACCTGTGGAAAGAAAACATTATCATGAAAACAATTATCAACAACAAATTCAAAATGAAATATAGATATAGATCCAAAAAGTAGATTTAGTAATGTAAGTGTGTTCTTATTTTCATCTTTATTGTGCTTTATACGAGTTTGAAAAAGATACATGTACATTACAAGTTTTTACTGAATAACAAGCAATTATAAAATGACAAAATATCAGACATGTCTAAAAGGCTCTTGTGATTCATACAAATACATTTTAGATTCATACAAGAATCCTGATAAAATTATTTTGAAGAGAGAATATTGTACTTCTCCAATGTCTCAACAAAATACACTTCTGTAACTACAAAAAAGGACTGAATGAACCATGAATTGTCTAACTGAGGCAACTAGAAGCCGATAGACAACCGATTCTATGTCAGTGATCAAAATCAATGACCCCTGATGACACTTGAATTCCATAAAATCAACTCAGTTAAAATTTACCTGCACTTTGAGTAAACCAGTGAGTTCAGCTTTGCCACCAGATTCAGGAAATGTAATTGACCACTGTGATCTCCATCGTCCATTCCTGTAATAGAAAAGTTGCTATGGTAACATAATGATTGCATGTATATGAACATTAAAAATAAAGGAATTACTTTTCACACTAAATGCTGGACAATTTTCAAGTTTACAAGAAAACATTAACAATGCATTTGAAGACTTAATAATGTTTCAGATATTTTCACAGTCTGTACAATAAACAGAAAATTTATTGCAGAATGATATTACACTAATTTGTACATTTCAAAGCTAGCTTTCAGTTATATAAATGTGTTTTAAGTATCATATAGTACAGAGAAGTCAAACTAACAGTGTAGAATTTTGTATTTTAACTTGTAAAACAATTTACCAGAAGTTCTTCGGTTGGAATTGGTGACTTTCGATACAAGCTATAATAGTGATATTGCCACCAGAAGTTGTCCCGTATGTAGACGAAAATCCATATTTGTAAAACGACTTATGATAGGTGGTCAAATTATCCTCAACAGCTGATCGCCAGGGCTCAGCTTGTTGGTCATAATCTGCAGGCTGGAAATCTGAGGCTTCCTTCTTTAAATGATCATACCTGGAATAAGTTAGAACATAAGTTGTATTTACTGCATACTAAACACCTTACTGTGATTTTAAATATCAAATAATGAAGTTGGGCCAACAAAACTAGTTTTAAACACCTGTTGCTTTGTGCAGACTGTTTCAGGGCATTTCCCCTTAGGGAGATTGCTTATCTGTGGACATTTTTACTAGTCCTAGTCATCTCATAAATTGTTTAAATTACAGACTGCACTTACATATAATATCATTGATTGTCTCACCATTAAAAAGACAATATGACCATAAATCTACATACAAAATGGGAAGTAGAAATCTGGCTGATAATTCAAATGTAATAAAAACTGGGAAAAGTTGGCAAATTGAGCAATTATGCCTGATATCAGCACTCTTTAAAAGGTTAACACAAAGTTTCTTAGCAATAAATCTGTTCAAATAATGTGACAGATAAATACACATAATTAATTTTGGAAGAATTTATTCCCAACATCTCTTCTTAACATGTTTACAATGGAGCTGGTATTTTTATGATACTCATATACCCATCTATAACAAACAGTAAACAAATTGTTTACTTTATATCACTGTAATAAAAGTAATAAAATGATTGACCACATCAATGAGAAAGTATTTAAACAGAGCAAAGCCTTAAAACGAAGCCACTAAATTAGGGAAAGGATGCATTACAAAAGATGATCACACATAAACATGCACCATTTTAGACTTCAACATTTACACACGGAATATGATAACAGTAAATTAAACGTGGAAATTGAGTGTATGATATATTACACTGGAAAATGAAAACCTACAAACACTTGTTATCTCGCAAAAAAGCAGAGATCTAACTACTGTTCACCTAATGCTTAATGATGCATAAAAATTAATTATGAAACATTATGATTTTGTAAATAATTCATCCTTAGGTAGTTAGTTAAAATGTATTGATGGTAGCTCCGATGTAGAAAAGATGAAGAAACGAGGCAAGTAAATATACAACAGTAGCATCATATCTTACTTGAAAGTTTGTTTCGTCCTAGGATCTAAGAATCTACCTTCTCCTATATCACCATGTTCTGTGATCAAACACTGAAATGATAAAGTATGCTTCAAAATCTACAAGTCAGCATTAGGTAAAAAAAAGTTCCCGGTTTCCACTAACCTGACCTTACCCTATTTTTCAGCTCATCTAAGACTTTTTTGATCAAAGTATTTTTTTTCTAGCAGATGTTTTCATTTTCATACACAAACAATATCTCCAGACTAAAAAATCCAAGCAGTTTTGCAGACCTACCAACCCTGTATTTTTGGGGAATGGCATTTTGACTCTGGAAATTATTAAAATAAAGTTTCTGTCTCTTGAGAAATTGTAACCAAGAGTCAAACAGACTATTACATTACAATTTCATTGTCTCTTCAAATTCTTATCAGCCAAGGACATTTTGGACCCTCAACTTTTGATGTCTAGAGCAGAGTCAACAAATTCACTTGTCCACATGTAATTACAAGTAGAAATTGACTAGGGATGAGTTGAAATTGCTGTAGAACTAGTTAAAATTCTAATCTGGTTGTCCTACAAGTGAGTACCCTAAAGATATATAACACTGAATAAAACCCATTTAAAGTCTTGAGAGGCCAACAATATATTTATGTATTCAGAGATCTGATTAAGAATTGAAATGATTTAAAAATCACAAATTGTACGACCAACCCACCTGATCATCTGTTCCCTCAACCCTGCATGGTGTAAACTGGTCCCTATTATACTGGGCAAAAGACCTGAAAATAAGGTCAATTATCAGGTATGAAAGAGTAACACTTCTAAGCAAGAATGTGCAATCACAAACTTTGGTAAATAATTAAGTTATTGATATAAGCAAAACAATACACTAAAGTAAGGTTGAGTGTTAAACGTATTAATTCATAATGGATATATGCATTTAAATAAAATTCAAAACATTTGCGAAATAAATTAATGACTTTAACAGAAAGTTTTTTAGTATTGTCTTATTGCATTTTATTAATAGAATGATATAACTGAATGATCAAAGAATACACCTACCCCGATGCATTCTTCAGTAAATTGTCATCATTCAACAACAGTCTCACATCTGAAACAATACTAATCGTATCATTTTACATACAAAATCTTTGCCATTTAATGCCCTCACCCTTATTCATGCTGTCAATTCATTTTTTTGGTAAAAAATACATATTACCAGCAAATAACAGTTGATATCCAAGTCTGTTGTGAAAACACTAAAGAAATTACTTTAGACTGATGTTAATATGAACGCTAAATTTGTAAAACTGAAGTTCAAAAAATACTGATAAAATCAATTTTTGTGAAACCATAACCTTTAAAAATGTCCCCTTTTGGAAAACATTATGTCCTAAGTACTTATAAAGAATATTTGGTACGTATACACAAATTTTAGCAGCCACTGATACAAGCGGAAGTCCAGTATTACTACAATATTCTCAAAGGTTTTTATCAGAAAGACATGATAATACATAAAATTAACCACAACTTTTAGACTTCTGAATTTTAATAAAAATTTATACACAGATTTATTTGCTAACAGCAGTAACATGTAAACTAAATCATGAATATAAAATATGAGGAGAAACCAACAATAATTTCCTTATGATATACATGTAGCTAAGTCAGAGTCATTCATGATCATAAAGGAAGAATATATGTTGCCTCAGGAAATTAAAGAACATAAGGCCTAAACAAAAAAAGTTGGTTTCTGGTAACATGCCCCCCAAAAATATGGTTCAGTGGGTAGGGATTTTTTTCTTTTATGTTTTTTTTTTACATATATCAGCAACACTGTTGTGAAAATTACAATATTGATTAGGATGCCGTAAAAACTTATGAGTTGGTGGGGTAACCAGAAACAAACCTTTTTTAGGCTTAACTTACATTTTCAAGTAACACAAAATTCATATTAAAGTAAATTTAAAACATGTTTTAAAATAAATATCCATCTTCCTCAAATATAATGGAAGTAGTGTTATTAAAGAAATGGACAAATGGAAAAAACAAGGTGTCATGCTTTTTCGTTTTCTCCAAGTATAACATCTAATCAAGTTGGTTAAATATTAAAAAGAACTGTAAAAATGCTGCTGAAGAGGACTATTGACCAAAAAGTGATAAATCTTCATAGTTCAGACAGAAATTAAGATTTAAAAAGAGTTCTGCAGAGCGATGCCAACACTTATGTATAACAATTTAACATCATTCTATTAAATAAGCATTTTCAAACAAATTCTAAGTTAAAAAGAGGCATAACTTCAAAAACATAGCTTTCAGAATAATGTCCTTTGTCTTGCAACTGTGTCTTGTCATGATAAGTATTCCAAGTGCCATGTTGATATTTGCAAGTGTTTGAGTAATGGGCTTCATTAAAATTTTTGCACCATGACGGAGCAGCAATCATAATAGCTCAACTTTTTCTATGAAACTGACGAGCTAAAAATTTTAATTGGTATTGTTAAGCTGCTGAAAATTGACACTTTAGTAAGGACCTCATAAGTACCTGTTTCAATGCCATTAAAGCATCAGGATCAAATATATTTAAACTGATCTGTGAATAGGAGAAACCAAGTTACAACTGTACAATTTTCAAAATGGTTAAAATATTGGTAGTGAAATTGCAACAGAATTCCAAGTTTCATTTGACATTTGATTGCTAACCAGTGCAAGTGTTATATAATCACAAACCTGTAAAGACTTCATTGAATTCTCCTGGTGGAGCATGCAGAATGAAATCTGAAGCGATCTTTGTCTGAAAAAGAACAACAGCAAAATAACATATTTTTTTTAAAAAATCAGTAACTTTCGGCTATAAATATTTAATATTCCGCCAAAATAATGTCAGACATGAAATCCCCAACATGCAGTAGTTTGTAGACGATTGCAATATGGACCAATAACTTGAAACACGCAAAGCTAGAATAACGAAACAAAATGATTATTGAATGGAACGACATGAATCATCGATTCTGATTAACGTTATGTCTTTCAACGGGTACCCTATGGACTTAATCAACAAATTCACACACAGACCCGGATGCCTAAAGTCGGTTTAAAAAATTCAATCTAGAAAACTAAGCAGACTAACATCTAACCATCGTTTTACAGACATAAATAACAGGACATCGAAAAGCCGGAAGTGATCCTGGTCGACAATAAAAAACAATCTCGTATATTGTAACGAAGATGGTAAATGCATAGACAATATCCCACTTTTTGTCGACCATTTGACAGAATACAAATGAATGCGATGGAAACCATGACAAATCTTAACATTCTAATCATGAGAATAAGTATTTTTACCCTTTCTGAATCGGAAATTTGCTCTTCGTCCGACATTTTGCTTTTCGTCACGCCTTTGGTAGACTGTGTCTAATGTAATGTTTGACTGATCGAATAACGGAAATAACACTGAGTGAACGAAAGTAAATAAATTACAGTAAAGTGACAAAAGTACAGCCAAATTGCATTGAAATAGTATGTGATTCATAATGTGTTATATACGTAATAACCACGGTCCAGCTTGATAATATTTATCATATTAATGTTTATTATCGAAGTTAAGTAACAGTTTTCTAAGGAACATTCTGTTAAATTATCAAAACACATTTGACAGGTCCAACCCCAAATACGAACTATATAACTATAGCATATGTGCCGAATATAAGTCTATAGCTGATAATTTTCCAGCTTGAAATGTCTGTTTTGCATTCAGAAGTATCTTTTTACAAAACCATCGTCATTAATGATTTTGTTGAAGCCCAGTTTAGAATGTTGTTTCCCATCCCCCAAAAATCTGGAATTCTAGGACACCGTGATAACAACACAAACAAGACTGTGGAGTGTGTATCCTTAAAAGTAATTTTGGCACCTTTGGAGTAAGATTTTGATTTTTCAGTTTAACTACTGCCTGTAATTATTAATGTCGACAATTTACAGAATCAAATTGCTTTGCACGTGCATTTTGTGTTTATTGAAAAAAATGGACATAAAGTACATACGATACAGAAACAAGCTAACATAAGCAAATAGTTAGACATTTGACACTACACCGTAAAAGAAGACAAAATAATATATTGAATGTTTAGCAAAAATGTTATTATATAGGACTTCGGTCTAGGTAACAAATTTGTGATTGGAATTATTCTAATATTGAATATTGTTTCCATAGCAACTAACAGAGTCCATCGCGAAAAATATACTCTGATATTGCTTTAGTTCATTAACTTCTTACATGTATTTCACATAACAGGACATGTTAGCCATTTATTAGCAAATACGTAAATATTATCAAATGTTATATTTCCATGGTTACTATGATTCAAGTTATATTTCTGAATTTCCTTTTCTCATAATCAGGCATCAATAATGCACAAGTCTTAATGTGAGTGTATAATTGTAAAATGGACTTTTCAATTTATTTATGATACTATGTTTAATTTGTTGCTTTCTCATTCAATTCTTTTGACAATTTATGTAGAAAAAATCAGTTGTGCCCTTTTAAATCATTTTTAAACTTTGTCTTGCCCACATGTAGCCCCAGGTAACATCAGGGACTTTACAACACTAATGTAGAGTCCTTGGTAATACGAATCTTGAGATGCTGCTTATATTAGTTCATTAAACTTTTTGTAAACCAAACAATTTCTGCATTGACCAAAGTCCAAAATTTACGATGTCTTATTTTATCCTGTTACAAAGACGATAATAATTTATCAGATTGTGTACAAGGGCCACCAATCTGTGCCACCAGGTTGGATGACAACGACAAATCTCATATTCGATTTTAGTTGTTGTTGTCGTTGCAGCGTTACAGAAGAACCCAATGGACGCATAACTTCGGACAAATTAAGTTTTTTTGTATTAATATCAGTGGTTTATGATACTTTTAATTTGATAAGACATGTACACTTTGTTTTATGCAGATATTCAATATAGAACAAATATCAAGCCGTTTTGAGTAGCCTCATAAACATTCGATTGAATGGCTGTTACCCCACCCATAGCTTTAAGTTACCTTGATTTTTTTCGTTTTACCTTGATTGTTTCTAAGTAAAAGATAAAAACGATGTTAATAAAGGTCTAGTAATGATATTGTTTAAACTTCACGAAATTCTTGTACGGCATATCTAAATTCCTTGTCTTTAAAGGGAAGTAAATCGTACATTACTGCATGAATTGTCTGTAGGAGTTCCTTCCCTTGACTATCAGCAATAATTGTACCATGCAGTTACATCAAGCATTTATGAATCTTTGTTGTTTCTTTTCAGACTATGGTTGCAAACTCAAAAGTTATCAGTTGCTATTTGGCTTTCCCAGTGAGGATGATCACTTGAAAGGCAGTGGTGATCATGGTATGTCGTTATCAGGTTTAATACTACTGGAGTGCTACTAATGTCACCTGCTCTTGTAATATCAGGGACTCTACAGAGTCCCCGGTTGAAGCACGGAGTCCTAGTTGAAGAGGGAGGGAAGAAATGGTATACGCAGTGGTGATACACATGGCTGTTTGGTGATACACATGGCTGTTTACTGTTAATGTGCTGGATTGACAAGTATCATGTATCAATACTTACACTGTATAATATAATTCATCATTGAGTGCTCTTTGGGGTTTAACGTCATACAAACAGCTAGTGTCACATGACTTTTCCAGCTTTGTTGATGGATGAAGACCCCAGGACTATCTACATTCCATAAGCTAACTGGACAGCTTCCTAACATGTGAATTCGTTTGGTTGATGGTGGGATTCAAACTCATGCCAGTGAAAAATTTGTGATTACTAGTCAGAGACTATAGCCACTAGACCGCAGTGGCCCCTAGTGAGCACTCAATGATAATTCTAAAAAATACTTGCTACCATAAATGAACCTGAGTCATCCTTTTCTTAAGTCATTTATTGCAAATTCTAAAAAACTTCCAATTGGAATATGTGTTAATGTGTTCTAATTTGTAAAGAAACCCTTTAGCTATGTGATATTCAGTACTGAAGACTTACTGATACTTGGAACCATAACTCATCAGCAAGAATGGCCTAAAATCTTTACAGGAAGTGAAGTTATGTATTTTTTTTCAGTTTGTTCGCTTTCCACAATCAAAAAGATGAAACAGCTGTTACAGATATTGTAGCCATGTAATCAGGTACATATGTGATTGCTTCTAGCTATTTCACTGTTGACTAATTTAAGTTTTTTTTTCAATGGAGCTAAAATAGATTAATATATTAGTATATTATTAATAAATAAGCAAAATTCCTTGTTTCGCAATCGAGTTAAAATTAATTAATATAATTTTTATTAGGATATTATTATTAATATATAGGCAAAATTGCTTGTTTTGCAAGCAAGCTTGTTTTAATATATAAGCAAAATTGCTTGTTTCACAATCGAGCTGAAATAAATTGATATATTAGTATATTATTAATATATAAGCAAAATTGCTTGCTTCGCAATCGAGCTAAAATAAATTAATATATAAGTATACAGTGCAACCTCTTGAGCAACAACCTCCCTTCAACAACGGCACGTTTTTCCCCACTGTACAATTTGACTATTTATTTAACCTCTCTCGAGCTGCAACCTCTCAACAATGACATAATTTTGTGTCTCCCAAAGGGTGTTGCTTTGGAAAGGTTGCACTGTGTTATTAATAATATATAAGCAAAATTGCTTGTTTAGCAATCAAGCTAAAATAAATTAAATTGTCTTGGGTGATAAACACAACATGGTTACATGTTAGCTGTGCCATATATTGTGTGAGTGGACAACCAGTGCGGGAGTACTCACTGCCACCTTGTATGAGCAATAAGGGTTTTAATATTGACTAGTGTCAGATTCACAATTTTCTCTGTAAATTGCTGATTGTGATGTATAGCAACAACATCCTAGACTTGTATGTCACTTTGTTCCTTGAGTCATCTTTATTTTCTAGATGCTATAACTTAGTTACTGAGTCACCAAGTATCCAAGGGAGGGCACTCAAATAATACTGATTTTTCTAGAAAAAAACATCATGCAGTTGCAATGCTCATCTTTTGTTGCATTAACTAGGGGTGGCATTCTGCTGGACTGTATCCAAATAAGCATTTGACCATCAACCAGTCATGATATGACACTGTTACAATTCTTATTACTTTACCTTTCAAAAATTTGTGCCTTGGAACCTTTAAATTATGTCAGAAAGTGAGAATGATTCCAAATAAAAACAGCAAGGTAAGGACTCTGCTCTGAAAAGTTATTGTTGTTTTACATTAGTGATACAAAATGTTGATACTTCTTTCTGGTCAGGTGCAAGATTGTTGTTGATGCTTATGATTGAAATGAATGGAGAAGATGAAGGTTAGAATTTTGTCCATCGATCAATTGATAACTGGAGGTCCATCAGTGAAGCCTGTGGCTGTTCTGTCTTCTGCAGAAAATGAGGTAATATTTTGGTCTAATTATCAAAGACTAGAAAACTTCATTTTTCATTGGCGTTAAATCTTCTATCCCTTAATTTCTCTGATAAAGATTTTATGTGTTTTCTTTAATTTAGTAAGAGCTGCAGCTTCACTTAACATCAGAATTGTGCATAATTTGAATGATTATTTGAATTTCAGACTAAATGATACTGTCCAGCTAGCTAATGGAAGGTTGGTAGTTCCACTATGCCTGGGGTCTTCCCCTGGCTCTTAAGCTTGAAACCTGACTGTTGGTGCGACGTTAAACCCCAGAGAAAAAAAGAGACTTTCATGTTGCATGTTTTATGCCACTGACAAATGGTACCTGACATTGTGCCTTTGATTATGGTTCAATAAAAAATATGTCAACATTTTCAAAGCTCACAAACTGAAATATTTCTGGCATGATATCAACCTCTTCAGATGATGTTAAAACTAGCCATATATAAGGTGATCCTTAAAAAATATTGGTTTGCAGTCATGCGACCCAAACTTTTGACAATTCTTGAAAGATAGCCTATTGGCCTAAAGTCTTGCAATAAATAATCAAAATTGATCAGGGCCTGAGGTTATAAAACTTGAGATTGGTCTCTGAGCTGAAATCTCATATCTTGTCTTTTAATGTGCAAAGTTAATTTTGTTCAGACAATAATTGTATTATTGATATATCATTCTGACAGCATTATTGACCTGATTATGTATTTAAACATAAATGATCTCTATCTTTTTAGCAATAATACTTTGAAAATGGAATTGAGATTGGAACTCGGAGGCTGTTCTCAAGTTTATGACCTTGGGGTCAATTATCTCAAAACCTGTTTATAAATTCTCTTTCCTATATTTCAGGGTTTGTGTATGCAGTTTTTAGAAAAACCTGTCACAGAAAAATATTCAGACTGATTCTAATGGGGTTTATTTTGAAATGAGTCACTTTCTAATACAGTGTGACTCATGCCTACTGAACAAAGTGTGAATACAAAATGATTGTTTCATCTTACGATGTGATATGATACTGAAAATGAACCAAGTGTTGAACTGGCAGTGTTGTTATTGAATTCAAAGACACTATTTGAACTGCTGTATCTTCTGGGAAATTGTTCTAGAAGATTTCACGTTCTTGAATGTTTTGTATCCAAGTTAGCTATTTAGTTATATGAGACTGACTCAATTTTGTGTCCAATGTTTGATTCAAGTTCTAGAAATGAATAGTTATAGAACATCTGTATTTGAATAATGTTGTTCACAAATTAAGCACATTGTTTGTATTTCCATCCATGACAATTTTGGGTTGTTTTTGTTATTAAATTATTTCATAGCCACGTTTTTGGGTTAGTTACAAAATCATTTTCATGACTATTCTGTAAAGTTTGAATTTTTGAATTATTGATGGTGAAAAGTTAGAATAAGTGAAATTTTAAAATGTCATTAATGATACATTTTTTGTAGTTGTTTGATTTTAATATTAAACAATAATGATTATTTTTCAATTATAAGTAAAACTCCATTGTGTGCTTGTAAGTGTATTTTTCACTATGCACATTTCTGTCAAGTATATAAATAATGAACCATTAGAATTAAATTGCATGATGTGTTTTTCGTAACTTTTGTGTACATCTGTACAGGTGGTCATATATTTTCTATTCTGAGAGTTTTTTCATCTTCTTGTGCTGTGTTATGTATATTTTAATCACTGTGTAATATTCTTTTGTTGTTTCGTTTTGTCAAATGTGATCTTTGTTTGTCTTTAACAGGTTTTTATATCAGACTTAGAAGGGGAAAAGTAGTTCAAATATATTTGTAAATGTGTCACTGTTAAAAACTCCTGAAAAGTCATTAACATATGTGTAATTGTATTGATTAATTTGTAAGAGGGTGAAGATGTGAATACAGTTGAACACAGTTATAGTGAATTCAAAGTAGCCAAATAATTACTTCATTTTTATTTTCATTTCACTATGTCCATAACATCAAAACAAACATGAACATAAAGGAAAATAAATGCGATCAAACATGTAAATAAAAGCCACCCTTGGGAAAGACAAACTGTGACCTTTATTCACAGGGTGGCCTTTATTTGGAGGTGGCTACAAACACAGGTTAGACTGTACTTCACTGTATCTGATTTTTCACCATAAATGAGTTCACTGTAAATGTGTTTTACTGTACTTTGAATTTTCTATCTTACCTGATGATAATGCTCATAAATAATATTGAATCAATAAGTTTTGTCTTATTTAAGTTTGTGTTACAGTTTGTTTGGTTAGATGTTGAGCTTTTTCATTTAATTTTGTATTTTTGTCAATATATTTCATTGTTAATTTTTAACATGGAGTAGGAATGCATGCTTAACTCAATGTAAGATTTATGATAAGGGTGATGTTAAGTTGATTTTTATGACGTAAGTATTGAAATATAACGTTGTATTTTTATGTGCTGTGCTAATAGTTTGTTTACACAAATAAAATGTGTCTGTGTATACATTTATCTAGGCACAAAAATCCTATTCAAAACTTGGAAAGCTTATTAAATTGTTGTACAGACAAATAAAATTCAATTCCAATTGATTTAAGCAGTGGTAAAAACAGGGAATATATGGCAGGATTTGCATCCTGCCAATCTGTTAGTTATTTTGTTCACGTATTCAGATCTTCTGTTCTTTGATTTTTCAATTAAAGACATCAGTTTAATCATTGCCATGTTTTCAATGTAACGGATTATATTTTGATATTTCATTGACAAATGATGTGATAAATGTTCACTGATTTGTGTATCTGTTGATGTGATATTTAAATGTGTAAAGTTGTGTAGTTGATAGATAAGATATGTCATTGTTGAGACATAGTTACCTTTATTTAGACTATGTGATTTTATGTACCATACAACTTAATAAATTTTATACAATTGATACAGTTTTTGTTATTCATTGTGTGCAACAGCTCAAATGTTCAGTCCATATAAGATAGTTAAGCTGTGTTGTAGAATCCTTGGTCAGTTTCACTACCCAAACTACCATACACTGAATTTGAACTGTATTCAGTATGCACGTTATTGTTACCATTGCAACATTGATCTGCATGGCAATTGCAAAATGGCTTTTAGCTTATATTATGTATATTACATTCATGTATAAATTACTGTTAAAAATATCTACACATACTTCACTTTTATACCAATAGCTACACATGACCAACAGATTCAGGTGGATACAAAGATTACAACAAAGAAGTATTAAAACTCTGACTGTAATTATAATCATAAACATTTAGGAGAAGTGATCATTGAAATCTTTTAAGAATAATATTACATTATATCAGTGTAATGTAAAAATTGCTGTAAAATGATGGTATAATATCTTTTCCAATGATTACAAGTGAATGTAACAATTTGAATATTAAGATTTATCTGCTGAAACATGGAGTTTACATTGTAATGATCATGCATTTTATAGATATTGATCTATTATTGGGATAAAATGAAATATAACATGACAGGAGACACACAAAATCATATACTAGTGAATGTAACTATATGTATAAAATTATATAACATCAAAATTTAAAGTCATTATTTTTTAATAATTCTTGTCATCATATGAAAGAACAGCACTAGGCGCATGATAAAATGTCATTTTTAAAAAATGATCTACAAAGATTACTTCATGAGAACTTAAGGAAATTCCTGAAAACGGAGTTATGATTTCACATTCAGCATCTATTTACATTGAAATTATCTCCCTTATTAAAAAAACAAACATGGTACTTTTGGCTTCATTTTATGATTTTCCAGCTTCAAATTGAATCCTCTAAATGCTTATCAATATCTTTATTTAAATATATTAAATTTTATGAAATACATGATGAGAAAAAAACAAAATAAACAAAATCAGCTTTAATTCACCGGAGATGACTGATTTTTGGCTTCAAAAGTCAATTTTTCTGTTTGGATTGTTTCCCTTTGATATAAAAAAGTATGAGGGAAGAAAGTTAAACAGTAAAAAAAATACTTTTGATGCCAAAAAATCACTACTTTCTGGTACCCTGAAACTTTCTTTGTTTATATCTTTGTAATTATAACCAGTAATTAGTTCAAAATAGAGATAAAAATAATTTGAATGCAAATCTATGCTGAATGTACTGCCTTACCTCTGTTTTCACAAACTTCTATAAGTTCTCCTGATGTAATCTATGACAGTATTTTTTAAAAAAATACATTTTCTGATACATATAATGCTATACTTTGATATTATAACAAGAATTATTAAAAAATAAATACTTCAAATTTTGACTTTATATTTCATTATACATTAATGTATATGTATGTATGGCATTATAAACTGGATAAAATCACTATTTTGTTGATAATATTGTGTGTTGTGAAGTTATATTGATTTCTAAACACCTATCGTGAACTTATAAAGCAAAATAAAAAAAAGAAGTAGTGGACAGATTACATTTAAACCTCCATACATGTTATTAACCATGATAACAAGATGTATCATGTACAAAAATAAAGTTTAAAGCTTTGAGAACATGAAAAATGGTATTGTACATCACAGACATCTGTATTTGTTGAGAAATCTCAGTTTATTGTCAGCCTGTCACTGTACCATGTTATGATTTAATATCTAAGGGAAGCAATCCAAACAGAAAAATTGACTTTTTAAGTCAAAAATCACTCTTCTCCGGTCCCCTGACACTTTCTTTTCATATATCTTAATAATTATAGCACATAACTAATTTAAAATAGTATAAAATAGTTGTATATTTATCATACTTATATGCTAATCAATTTGAAGCAACAAAATTATAGAATAATGCCAGAAAATGATTTTTTGGATTTTTAATAAGGGAGATAATTTCAATGTAAATGAATACTAAATGTAAAATCTTACCTCCGTTTTCAGAAACTTCTATAAGTTCTCCTGAAGTAATCTATGGTGATTGTTTTTTTAAAATGCCATTTTCTGATACACATAATGTTATACTTTGATATTATAGCAAGAATTATTAAAAAATAAATAGTCTAAATTTTGACTTTATACTTGATTATATACATTTATGTATGACATTACAAATTAAAATTACATGCAATGTAATTTCTCCACATATCTTTGACAGATGGCTAAGCTGAAGCACCGGCTTGTAGAAATGTTAAGAGGGAACAGCTCTTTTAGCTGGAACTATCTTCATCATCCTCAGCTGCTCTGTGTTCTTGTCTAGTGATAAATTTCAAACTATATAAAATCTAAACCCTTTTGTGTCCAAGTTTTAGCATACTTACCTACAGGAAACTGACCGAGAACAATGAACACCGTATGGGACCACCACTGCCCCCAACCAACCTCGGCAATTCTTCTGAAAAATTCCTGGCAAATATGTGTAAACCATGCTATTAAATCCCTAGCAGCAAAAGGTTTAATGAAAAAGTATTTAGCAATTTAACAAAAGAAATACAGTGCAACCTCTCCAAAGCAACACCCTTCGGGAAATGCAAAATTATGTCGTTGTTGAGAGGTTGCCACTCTAGAGAGGTAAAATAAATAGTCAAGTCGTACAGTGGAGAAAAAAATGCTGTTGTTGAAGGGTGGTTGTCGCTCAAGAGAGGACCGCTCTGGAGAGGTTGCACTGTATTGTAAAAATGAATTTTTTTATTTGATACTAAACGCATTTTAAGATTTAGTTTTGTACTTTATTAGACATCTGTCTTCATATAACAGTGATATATTAATATGGAGACAATTAAACATCATTTTATAACATTAATTTATGTGATGTATCACATTAATGAACACAAGAAGTTACAATGATATCTTCATCTCACCTGAAGAAAGAAGTAAAGTCCTGAAATATTTCTGCTTCTTTGTCTATTGTAATTACTAATTATCTTTCTGAAATGTAAAATTTCAGTCTAGATGTTTATAAATCAATGTAACTTCACATCACACAATATTATATGTGATAAAAGTAATTTAATCAAGTATATAATAGCATTCACATATAAACATTAATGTATAAAAAGATATATGGTCAAAATTTGGAGTACTCCTTTTTCAATATTTTTTCTTACAATACTAAAGTATAGAATTATACGTATCAGAAAATGACATTTTTAAGAAACAATCATCATAGATTACTTCAGGAGAACTTAAGGAAATTCCTGAAAACGGAGGTAAGATTTTACATTTAGTATTCATTTACATTGAAATTATCTCCCTTATTAAAAATCCAAAAAAACATTTTCTGGCATTATTCTATAATTTTGTTGCTTCAAATTGATTAGCATATAAGCATGACAAATATATAATTATTATATACTATTTTAAATTAGTTGTGTGCTATAATTACTAAGATATATGGAAAGAAAGTGTCAAGGGACCGGAGAAGAGTGATTTTTGCCTTAAAAAGTCAATTTTTCTGTTTGGATTGTTTCCCTTAGATATTAAATTATAACATGGTACTGTGACAGGTTGACAATAAACAGAGATTTCTCAACAAATACAGATGTCTGTGATGTAGAATACCATTTTTCATGTTCTCAAAGCTTTAAACTTTATTTTTGTACATGATACATCTTGTTATCATGGTTAATAACATGTATGGAGGTTTTAATGTAATCTGTCAACTACTTCTCTTTTTTATTTTGCTTTATAAATTCTATATAGGTGTTTAGAAATCAATATAACTTCACAACACACAATATTATCAACAAAATAGTGATTTTATCCAGTTTATAATGTCATACATACATATACATTAATATATAATGAAATATAAAGTCAAAATTTGAAGTATTTATTTTTTAATAATTCTTGTTATAATATCAAAGTATAGCATTATATGTATCAGAAAATATAATTTTTTAAAAAATATCATCATAGATTACATCAGGAGAACTTATAGAAGTTTGTGAAAACAGAGGTAAAACAGTACATTCAGCATAGATTTGCATTCAAATTATTTTTATTTATATTTTGAACTAATTACTGGTTATAATTACAAAGATATAAACAAAGAAAGTATCAAGGTACCAGAAAATAGTGATTTTTTGGCATCAAAAGTATTTTTTTTACTGTTTAACTTTCTTCCCTCATACTTTTTTATATCAAAGGGAAACAATTCAAATAGAAAAAATGACTTTTAAAGCCAAAAATCAGTCATCTCCGGTCCTTCAACACTTCTTTTGTTTATTTCTTTTTTTCTGTTTTATGTATCATATATAATTTAGCATATATAATTAATGTTATCAATAAGGATGTAGGAGATTTAATTTGAAGCTGGGAAATCATAAAATGAAGCCAAAAACAGCATTTTTACATCTTTAATAAGGGAGATAATTTCAATGTAAATGAATACTAAATGTAAAATCTTACCTCCGTTTTCAGGAATTTTCTTAAGTTCTCCTGAAGTAATCTATGGTGATTGTTTTTTAAAAAAGTCATTTTCTGATACGTATAATGTTATACTTTAGTATTGTAAGAAAAAATATTAAAAAAGAAGTACTCCAAATTTTGACCATATATCTTTTTATACATTAATGTATGCATGTGCATGACCTTATAAACACATTTTTATCACTTTCATTGTTGATAATATTTGTGTTGTGAAGTTATAATGATTTCTAAACATCTAGACTGAAATTTTACATTTCAGAAAGATAATTAGTAATTACTGTAGACAAGAAAACAGAAATATTTCAGGACTTAACTTTTTACTTCAGGTGTGATGAAGATATCAGTGTAATTTCTTGTGTTCTATTAAAGTAGTTTAGAATATATTACATAAATAAATTCTGTAAAATGATGCTGAAGTGTTTATGTATTTGTATCATACTCTATCATTACAACATTCATTCTAGTGTTTTTTTTTATCTATTCCACCTTTTTATGTTCATAATTTCTGTGTTTTTCTGTGTGTTCCGCTTTCTTTTTGTCCTTTTGACATGTATTTTGTATATTTACAATATAATGTTGTCTTAATGATATAAAACAACAAAAGTATGGTTTAATAAATCTATTCAATAACATCAAAAGCATGAACTATACTCATTAATACTCAAAACAGACACATATATACACAGCAGTAGTTCTATTTCCTGTTTGTACATTAACTAAACAGTCTCTTCAGTTGAAATTGACAGTCAAATTGTTGTTTATGTAAACTTGTTGTTAACAATTTGCGGCACAACAGAAGACATCAATTGTCATTTGGGCTCTAAAACAATTGTTGAAGGCATTTGAAATGAGGAAATCTGTTGTGATTCATTGATCATTTACAGTTATATCATACATGGTTACATCATACACAGTTATATCATACACAGTTATATCATACACAGTTATATCATACACAGTTATATCATACATGATTATATCATACACAGTTATATCATACATGGTTACATCATACACAGTTATATCATACACAGTTATATCATACATGATTATATCATACACAGTTATATCATACATAGTTATATCATACACAGTTATATCATAACCAGGTATATCATACACAGTTATATCATACACAGTTACATCACACACAGTTATATCATACACAGTTATAATTATCATGCACAGTTGTATCACACACATTTATATCACATACAGTTATATCATACACAGTTATATCACATACAGTTATATCACACACAGATATATCATATACAGTTATATCATATACAGTTATATCACACACAGTTATATCATACACAGTTATATCACATACAGTTATATCATACACAGTTATATCATACATAGTTCTATCATACACAGTTGTATCATACACAGTTATATCATACACAGTTATATCATATACAGCTATATCATACACAGTTATATCATACACAGTTATATCATACACAGTTATATCATACACAGTTATATCATATACAGTTATATTACACATAGTTATATCACATACAGTTATATCACACACAGTTATATCACATACAGTTATATCACATACAGTTATATCACACATAGTTATATCATACACAGTTATATCACATACAGTTATATCACACAAAGTTATATAACTCAGTTATATGATACACAGTTATATCACATACAGTTGTATCACATACAAATATATAACATACAGTTATATCACATACAGTTATATCACACACAGTTATATCACTCAGCTATATCACACACAGTTATATCATACACAGTTATATCACATACAGTTATATCACATACAGTTATATCACATACAGTTATATCACACACAGTTATATCATACACAGTTTTATCACACACAGTGGCAAACAGGAGCAGCTAAACAGATCACATGGTTTTGTCATTCACCTGAAATATAAATAAAAACATGTACACATGAAAATGTCAGAGCATGAAGGTTGCTAAAGAGTGTTTTCAATATCAACAAAAAAAAATCAAAGATAAATTAAAGCTGGATAAGGAACTAAAACGTTTTTACTTAGATTTTAAATACACAAAGTAGAAATAAAGGATCTTAACAATATTGATAGATCAACTGTATAGCTTACAAGTAAGTTGAATATTATGAAATGATTTATGAATTTCATATCTTTACTAGTAGATAACCCAGATGCACTGATTAATACAGGTAGGTAAACCAGGAGCGCTTGTTGATAACCCAGGAGCACTATATATATATATATGATTAGTAGTGGAAAACAACCAATGAGCACGTTTTAGTACTGGTCGGTAGCCTAGGAGCACTGATTAGTAGTGGTAGGTAGACCAGAAGCACTTATTAGTGGAGGTAGATAACTCAAAAGCACTGGCTGATACCCCCAGAATCACAGGTTAGTACTGGCAGGTAAACCAGAAGCACTGGTTAGTACTGATAGATAACCCAATAGCACTACCAAGAGGCACTGGGTAGTACTGGTTGGTGTAAAAAGAATACTGGTTAGTACTTATGGGTTATCCAGTAGCATGGATGAGTTCTGGTAGTTCACGTGGGAGCACTAGTTAGTGCTGATAGGTTGGTTAGTTAGCAACATTCATTAATACCAGTGGGTAACACATAAACACTGGTTAGTATTGGCGGGTAACACAGAAGCACTGGTTAGTACTGGTGGGTAACACAGAAGCATGGGTTTGTACTGTTAATTTAAACAACTCAGGTACAATGTTAGTATTGGCAAGTGAATCAAGAGCACTTATAAGTACTGGTAGATAACCATGATCACTGGTTAGTACTGATGCGTAACCTGAAAACAATTTTCAGTTCTGGCAAGTAGTGCAGGAACAGTAGAACTTACTGACAGGCAACACAGACTCTACAAGAACATTGGTTAGTACTGGTGGCTAACATAGGAACACTGGTATATAATGGTAGGTACCACATGGGCATTAATTTGTATTGGTAGGTAACATAGAAGCAATGGTTAGAACAGGTAGGTAAACAAGAGCACCGTTAAGAACTGGTATTTGAAACAGAAGCACTGGTACGATTGGAGAACTAATTTGTACTAGGTGGTAACCAAGAAGCACTAGTAAACTATACACACTGGTTGGTACTGGTAGGTGAAACTGGAACACTGATTAGTACTGGTTGGTGAAACGGAAGCACTTGTTAGTACTGGCGTCCAATCGTACTGGTTAGTACTGATAGGTGAACAAAGAGCACTGGTTATAGTACTGATTGGTGAACTGGTTAGAAAATTATAGGTACCCCAGGATATCATGTTAGTTGTAACTCGAGTTGGGGCGATGACCTCCAAAGCCAACGAAGCTCTCAGGTAAAACATACAGGTTCGGCAACTAAAGAAAACACGATAAATATGTGATTGTATTTACTAGTATTTTACAATGACTACTAATTGTAAAGACACAACATCAACACAAATTTACATGAAAACTAATCAGGAACCTTCTTTTAAAATGACTCCAAGGTCCTATGATGGCATTTTGATTGATACACGCCGTCCTTTGTAGGTTAACTAATTATGGATTTTTTGACTCGGGAAATATTGTCATTTAAGTATGAGGGCGTGATTGTAAGTTGGACAGGTATGTATATGACACAACACAACACAACACAACACAACACAACACAACACAACACAACATGAGAATTATAAAGTACAATTAAACACTTTTAATGTTTCGTCGTGAATTTGTTTTTCCATTGAAGAGTTTAAAACTAGACCATAAAGTAAAACCTGTGAACAAAGACCACCCTTGGGAAAGACAACATGTGGCCTTTATTGACAGGTGGCCTTTATTCTGAGGTCAGTTTGTTCTTTATAATCAGTGAAGGTTTTTCAAAGAATAGCCTTCATTCACAGGGTGGTCTTAGTCGGAGGTGGCCGTAAACACAGATTACTGATTACAGTACTTTTAACCACAAGGTGATTCTATCATTCCTGTTTTATATTACATAGTTCCAGTAAGGGGAGAATACTGCATGTTTCTGATGTCCTCAAAATATTCCATCAAATACATGTACACAAGAGTCCGCTTACCACCAGTTTATTTATCAACAGTAGTGAGACTAAGCTTTGAAGAAACAAAATTTCACACAAAGTAAAATCAAGTAAAATGGTCGAAAGAACCAAATAGATTGCATGAGTTGTTCGATTTCCGACGCAACATTCCATTCAAATTACAACTTGTTTTGTTCCTCCTAAAGAAAAGAAGTAGAATTCATTTTCCAACACCGACTTAGCAGCTTGCATGTAAATGTTTGGGTCCTCACCAAACGCTTTGGCATCTTTTGCCATCTCTTTGCACACTTGTACCAGCTTATAACAGTGTTCATCACGGTCTTGATCTGTCGCTGTTTTTACCACAGCAGACCAGTCCTCATCATCAAACTCACCAGTAAGAGGAGGAACACTTAACTCTGGAGAGTTTTGCGCCATGTACGCAGCAAGAAGAACAGTCAGAAATTCTCGAATGACCTTGACACTGTCTTCTTTCCTCAGAAGTGGTATAATATTTAGGAGGCTCCAAGCGCAGGTGACACCGTGTAATATCAGGAAGTTGTTCTGGTCACTTGCTAACGTGTAAACAAGTAGACTCCAGTAGAAGACGCGCCGCATGCACCGGATTGGATGAAGTGAGCCATCTTCACCAAATAAATCAGAATCAAACTTCAAAGATAACACAAGATCGGTAAGTAGGTCAGCGTGGTCGGCTGTTAAGTAGGTCACAGCCAACTGGAACCGCCCTAATTTCAACGGCTTCCATCGTTCCTCTTTAATGCCTTCAACCATCTGCTCATGTAAGGTTGTATTATTGTGCAATTCTGCCAGTACAGTCAGGATTTCAACATTTCCATGACCAAATCTCGCGAAATCTTGTGGTCCACGGGAAGTGTTGATGGGTCGGAATGAATGGAATGTATACGCCAGACCTTCGAGAACGGTTCTTTCATCCTTTACGGAGTAGCCGTAACCAAGATGAATCGTTCCATGCAAGGCAGAACTGCCAAGACCCTCTGATACTTTTGGGTACTCATTTCTGATTAATTCTTCTAGATTTTTGCCATATTTATCATTCAACAAACTTTCATAATGCTTCAGAATAGAGTAATAGGCAACACGTTTTCCTTTCAGCTCCGGAACGGGTCTACTGTCTGCTGGATCATTAGTTACAGGTTCGAGTTTTTCTGCGTACCAGCTGATGAAACGTTGAATTCTGTCACGTGACATTCCAAGCCTGTACAGAGCAATTACACCGTGTGACAAATGATTGGAAAGAAAACCACCATATTCAATGTAGTATTGCTCCGTAGAATTTTGCTGTAAAAGTTCATGGATGTCGACGGTAGAGTTGGCCATTGTCAGATATTTATACGAATCTCGTAATATTGTCTTTGGTCCGATTCTCAAGTTTCCACGGATCGATAACTGAAATAGACAAATTCAATGTTTAATATGTCGACTGCTAATAAGAAGTGTATTCAGGGTAAAAATACTCGTTCGTTTTGTTTTTGTTTTTATGTGACTTATTGTCACTGGGTTTTACCGCCGTTTTTCAACAATTTTTCAGATATGTACGGCGACCGGTACACCTAACCAGTTTTCCTGGACTGTATACTAACCAGTACTGACTTACCCTTTCACTAGGAGCCGACACATACGGAGGAAAATTGACATTTTTGTCAATTTTTCATAGCAGGGTATGACCTGCCGCGACCGGGATCTCCGGGTTACAGGTCCAGCGCTCTAACGACTGGGCCACGGCCGCGGCTACACTCCGTTTTCCAAAATTTAATCATGTTCAGTAGGCCTACTTGCAGGCTTGGTTCAAATAGACAATAACCTGCACATTATACATGTATAATAACCGATAAAAAATCTGGAATCTTGATTAATTTCCGGGTTCAATCAAGTTCAGAATTTCTTAGTGTGAATGTCAGTAGTAAAACAATTTTAAATTACATGAATATTCGGGTGTATGTTATTTTGTTTTGTTAAAACTATTATGAAAATTGAATTTACTGAATAATTTTATCATACATATATCGGCCTAACCTCCTAGCCGACCTTCACCTTAAATTAAACATCAATCAATTCATTCGGCACATATCGGCCGACTACGTCTAAGATACGGAATCGATCGAGGAATCCCGAATGGTAAACAATTGTTTCACTTTTTCAAAATATCGTTTTAAATTGTGTTGCGACAGATACACTACAAGAAAATACACCCTGGAATGAATTACGTATACAAAAACACACGATGATTCACCGACTTGCGCAGTGTAAACACAGATGAAATTGTCTGCACTTAAATAAACACAGACTGAATCTAGGTTATAAAACCGTCTATGCTGAACAAATGAATACAGTACACACGTATAAAAATAATTTGCACGCATTCATGTGTAAGAAGCATGAATAAAAAAAGTCAAAACATGATTTACCTTCAGGCATGTGACAAACCACATCAAATTACGGTCCCAAACTTCTAGATATAGACCATCACGTGTGTGATCTTATCAGTTACCCCAGGTATATGAACTGTGAATGTGAGCCGTTTCAACTAATGCCTGAACTACTGGGGCGGATCCAGGATATCGTATTTGCAACGAAAGGTACGATTTTTTTTTATTTTTATGAGACTTAATGTCACTGGGGTTTAACGCTGTTTTTCAACAATTTTTCAGTTTTATACGGCGACCTGTTCATCTAACCATTTTTCCTGGACTGTAAACTAACAGGTACTAACTTACCCTTCCACAAAGAGCCGGCAACTTCTCATACGGTGAAAAATCAACATTTCTGTCAAATTTTCATAGAATGGTATGATCTGACCCGACCGGGATTCGAACCCGGATTTCCGGGTTACAAGTTCAAAGCACTAACCACTGGACCACGGCCATACAATTGTGTTGATACTGAGCGAATCAAACGAAAACGTTTGCCTAAGTTTGGTCAATAGATAAATTATATGTTGGCCATGTCTGGTATCCACTCGTGAAGCTTTAAAATACTGCACTAAAATGTATCTGAACGAGCGATTGGATTTTTTTAAAAATTCTTAGCATATAAAATTAATGATAACACGTGCTTGTTGGATCTAAGGGGAAGGAGTACGCCTCATAAATCTTAAATGCGCCTTTGACTTTAGTGCTTTAAAATGCAAAGGAGCGCCGTTATTCTCTTATTTCAATGAAAGGAAATAGATAAACATGTAAATGATGTTTATTTCGTCAATATTCATATCACACTTAAGTACAAACTGATGGTCATCAGTGTGATATACACGGTATGTAACTCGCGAAGAAATCAATGTAGCGCAGAAGAAAAACTTATTCGGACAATATCCATGAGAACTATTGATCAGAATGTTCCGAATGTAAGTTGAACATCACGTGATCTTCATCAATTGCATCCACCAAATAAAATCAGAAAGTAAATTTGTGTTGCAGAGGTATCACTTGATTAATGTTATGACACAGCAACAGTGGAAACATGGACAATATTTGCTCATGGTAACGTCTTTGTAACACATCTATCATGAAAATACCAGAGGGATGAACGTAGATTTTATTGTCATTATTTCCCTGTCGTTAGGCAGTTAATATATTCCACAATACATGTATCACTTCCGTATAAAACAATGCCTGCTCAGTTAACGGCACATGTTTTCTGTGATGATTTGGTTAAAGACAATGCGTCTAGGTTCATTCATTCTCCGCTTGCAGATTCGAGTGATCCAAGTGGAGAGGTTAGAAGTAACTTGTGGAGAACAAGGTTAGTACTTGTACCGAATACAAAAAGGTTCACTTCTATTAGTTTGCAACTTAAATACGGTTGAAAACAGACAAATACACGTGCAATAATTTCTCCCGAGCGTGTCCAACCACCTTGACATATCTAGTTGAAGATTCTGTGTTTACACACGGCAGTACACTATCTTAGTGTCTTTGAAAGATTTGCGCTGTACATTTGGTTTGTAAATAATGATCAGAGATGATATGTAGGACTTCGTGTTTGAAGATTGGATTAAACTCAGATAACATTTTTGTGTAAAAGTTACGCAGATATAAATATCAATGTAAGCTGGAGAGATTTATGTGTAAGCATAGCTTAAAAACATATACATGTAATTATCTAACACAGCGATAGTTGTATAATTACACTACAAGCAAAGACATACGCTTTTGCATCAAAATTTGGATTTACATACACGTGCTTAATATATACATATATGCATTCTTTTATCACTCATGTTATGACCGCAAGTAGTATCTAGCTAGTATTAAACGCGACTGACATTACATCGACCTCATATTAGTATTACCTTGTCACATGACCAAATAACGTGATAAAAATTAATTTAAAGTTTATTTGAGATTACACTTTTTGGGATTTTTATTCGTGGCACTCTACTTTCTTTCGTGAGGTGCAGTAATGGTTGGTAGTTTGTTAGATTAAGTGTCGGCTGCAAATTGCATTTATGTCATTTTAAAATGGCGTCTACGAAAACTAAACCGGACGTGTACGTCGGTAGCCATTACTTCCCAACTCTGGCGGAAACAGTGAGGATATCTCTACCAGACGTTAATGTGATTGAATTCAAGACTATAGACAAATGTAGGTATAAATGTTAAGCTGAACAATAAGTGAATGGGATAGGATATGTATTGTGAATACGATATGTATTGTGAATACTGATTTCTAAGAACCACGAATGACACCCAGAAGTCATTTGTCTGAAATCATTACCACGGCAAGAAAGTACGTAGGGTGGTGCCACCGCATAGACTTTACTCACAAATTCTTCATATTTTCGCTTGTGAAATATTGAAGATTACGAGTTGATGGTTTAATAAATACATCAGAAAATGTACTAGATCTAATACAGAGCTCATACTGGTTTTGGGCTCCCAAACTCCCGATTCTGTGGGCTGTAAGCAAAAGCATTCTCTAGTTCTTGATCGGACAAGCGTTCAGTGTGACATGGTGACCTTGGACTTTGACCAACTGACCATGAAATCAATAAGGGTCATCTAAAAGACACAACCAACCTCAATGCAAAATTTGTGGGTCATATGCCCAAGCATTCTCTTGTTATTCATCGGACAAAGTCTGGACTAGGGATAAACCAACCAACATACAGACCGACCTGTAATAGTACAACTTAAATAAAACTGACCGTGAGAAATGTATTAATTCAATATATTTTCAGCAACTATTGACGAAGAAGATGTGCGTATGATTAAACAAAGTGCTGAAATCATATTTTGTGATTCTACACTACTGCGTGATTTGCGCGAATATAAAAAGCTGAAGTGGATACAAGCAAAGGGTGCAGGTAGGTTTAAATTCAGGCAACATAATTATACTTAGATTTTCTATTTAGTTCAATTGGTAGAGCGGGTAACATTATTCACTGTGACGATTTGGTTAAAAGTATATGCATATGACTGAAAAACTATTGAAAAATCCTAAAACTCTCTAATCAGTCAAACAAAATTCTCAGTTTGGATCACGGCTGAATTTTTCTTAGGTAAATTAAATGATTTCAGTGAGGATTAAACGTTTAGCTGACAAGTTAACGATAATGGTTTGTTAGAGTTTATATCAACAATGTATAGCACACATGATTCTGCAAGATTGAAAAGAAAGTAAATATTTTTTTAGAAGATAAAAAAGACTCGCAAAGCATGATCTGCATCTCTCGAAGCCATGTGAAATTGATACCCCAAGATAGTAATGTACAACTGGCGCTCATTGGACAATAAGGATAGCATAAGCCAATCAAGTTTTGTGTTATATTGATGTACAAATCCATTTAGCATAAAATCCTAAAAGAATCGGAACGGATGCCAAGAAACTCGGAAATGTAATTGTAAAAAAGAAATCGGGAAACGACCTCTGGAAAAGCGAAATTCCGTTTATTTTTTCATTCATGTTATTTACATTTTATTCCAAGGTGTTGATCCTCTCTTGAAGAAACTTAACAAGAAAGATGTAAGTGTACATTTCCGACATTCTTCTCTCACATATGCATAGACTGTCCTTTATAAATCAAGTGCGTAGTAGTTAACATTTATATGTTCATGAATGTATGATGTTTGTTTTATTCACCTCACTTGGGACTTTCGCCACAAGGCGTCTTGAACAAATTTCTTCACACCACGTCATCATATTCCAATACATATACGCATCATGCTTTACCATACAAAATGCGGTTATCAATATTTGTACTTCAAAAAGTTTCCAAATGCAAGAAATGAGTTCGGCCTAAATAAATTTTCGTTTGACCTTTAACAAAGGGAATGTGCACCATATTCCACAGTGGAGGAGCAAATTTCGCTACCTTCCTTCTCTTGATCAGTTCATTTATTCATTTCTTCTCCTGTACTTTCACTTTTTTCTCTCCCTTCTCTAGTTTTCTCCATTATCTTTATTTGAATCGCCATACTTTCAGATATTTTTATACTAGTATTCTTTCCGTTCATGACATATCTTTTATTTGCTCCTATATCCTTCATTTGACATTATTCATAATTTAGTTTGTATTTTCTTTTCAAATAGAAACCGTCGTTTCGACTAACTCGTGTAAATGCTAACGGTGGTTTGGTTGGCGAGTATGTTATATCATTTATACTCGCTCTAGAGAGGCGAGTTTTCCAGGTACACGATAAGCAACTACAGAAAGTCTGGGACAAGTGAGTATCGACACTAGTATTCAGTTTTAAACAATTTTCATCACTAAATTTACATGTATACTATATTATCTATTCATTCTAAACTGACTTTGATAAGATATTTTTAACTTTCAAAATGTGTCACTGATCTTTTCGGAATTCGTTGTTACGACATATATTTCAAAAACTTGTAAACAGTTTTACTGGAATGTTTAGTAAGTGTTCAAAATCGTTTCATTTAAGGCAATCGATACGTCAATCCAAGCCACGACTCCTATCAGATTTAACAATTTGTGTTATTGGTGTTGGCCAGCTGGGAAAAGAAGGTAAATTATTAATGTCAATCACATAATGCTAGATACAGTTAATCCACGTTTTTTACGAACATTGTCACGACGGGCATCCGCTATATCTCGGTTCTAAAATTTTCAGTGCAACCTCTCCAAAACATCAGCCTTTAGTAGAAGCAGAATTTTGTTGTTGTTGAGAGGTTGTTGCTCTAGAGAGGTTGAATTAATAGTTAAATCGTGCAGTGGGAAAAATCATGTCGTTGTTGAAGGGCGGTAGTTGCTCAAGAGAGGGCCGCTCTGCAGTTGTTGCACTGTACCTGCAATTTGACGTATTAATTGTTGCTGCCTGTTGTGATGGTCATGGAATAAAACAAGCATTTGAAAGACTTGGATGTTTGGAGCAGTTTAATAAACAAGATTATTTTTGTTTGACGTTTATATCAGTAATTAAGCTTGTTTATTTTATAAAAAAATAGTCTAAAACTTAGATTACCTCCAAGTTTCTTACGTTTATCACACGGTCTTTTACCTAAAATAATTTAGTTGCTAAACGATGTAAAGAATTCGAAATGACTGTTCACGGTGTCACGAGGTCAGAATGTAAACAAGGTCAAAGGTCAGAGTTTGTAGACAAATATAGGTAAGTTAAATTGTTCCTAAAATCTTATATTATTTACTGACGCATTGACTGTAAAATCAACCACTTGTTTTTGTTATGAATTTACGAAGCTGTATGAGATCCTTGTGCTTAAATTAATGATGTATGTCAGCCCATGTTCCATAGTAGAATAGAGGTCGATGTAAAACGTATGTAAAGCAGTCAAAATTAATCACATGTAATTTGTGTACTCTATAAGTATGTATCCATAAATGTGTTTTTTAATTACTGTAGTACTGTCCAGCATCTCGAGGACGCTATTGCGACATGTGATTATATTTGTTGTTGTTTACCCAGCACGCCGGAAACACGTAATATGTTGTCACGTGAAGTTCTGAAGATATGTTCGGAAAAGGTAATCCATGTAGTTTATTTGTTTATGTCAGGCTTTTGTGTTACAATATTAGGAATGTTTGGACTCTAAGTAATGAATCTTTGATACGAAGACAACCCCCAAACCCTGACTTATTTCGGACATTGTTTTACCTCTGCCCATCAATATGGTTAAGTTAAGAAAACTGATTTCTTACAGATGTTTTTATTGTGAACAAACGCGTACGCTCCTGTCCCAATCATCAAACTGTGCTTATTTACTTCCTAATTGATTAACGGACTAAGTTGGTTAATTTACAAATTTATTCCATTCCAACAGTTAACCAGTTTTAGTCTGTAGTCACATGATGCAGTCTTTTCACCTAACTGTGACATATGTGAGTAACATGACCTACTTTCCAGAAACCCGTTTTAATCAATTGTGGTCGAGGTGATGTCATCAGTAATGCATCAATCATAGAAGCTATTCAGTAAGTTGATTGGTCGTGTTTTTTATAGTTTAATTTTTATATTGGGTACTAGCACCTATCCAGCTTATACAATTTCTCCCGAGTCCGCTACAGAGATCAACATACACCACCTTCATTCAGTTAACAAATATCTACTTTCCCAGAAACGGTATGAACTAGAGACGGGGGAAGAACAGCCTTGGAAGTTGTATCAGTCATAATAGAACTGAAACAATAACCAAGTGACCTGTACATGCCTTGACTAAGTGGGCGGACGTGTCTTAAGTAGTCGGAAAGAAGATAATGATCACAGTTTCGTACGAAAATAAATGTTTTTCATACAATCAAGACAAAAATGTAATTGATGCTCAAAAGCACAAAAATGTGATATTTGAATTTGTCTTTTACTTCAAAATTAATATTAGCCTAAGAGTTGATTTGTATACGCTTCTCAATGTCCTGTCTTACGATCAAATAATTATCATCCAAATCATTTTAAGTTAAAAATCTGATGTTAGGGAAAAGTGGATTGGAGGTGCTGTACTGGATGTTGTAGAACAAGAACCATTACCTGAAACAAGTCCATTGTGGAAACTACCAAATGTTTATATCACGCCACACATTGCTGGATACAGTACAGATAAAACGGTTTGTATAGTGAAGTCTGCCACTCAGTAATATCCATTGTATAACATTGATATTCAATCTTTTCCATGATAAAACCAACTCTGGTGTGTTACTCATTAGCGTGTTTGTTTTCCTTATTCCCAAAATTCTTGATCCAATCAGTGAAATACGAATTCTTGTCAGTGAGCTGAATGTTGGAATTTGGGCCGCCATCTTGAATTCAAAGATGGGATCCTGATAAAGCATAAATTGTAAGCTATCAAACCACCACCAAAGTCGTTTGCACATTAAAAAATCTGTTTTTTTTCGACTATTTTTGGTCTTGAGCCCCCAAAACAATGCCCCTGCTATCAATAAGACGACTTATGCCTTTTCAAAAAAAAGGTTCTGTTTGAATAAGAAAGAATACACGTACTTAGTAGTGTTTTCATTTTGAGCATGAAACTGGAAAATTAATGCTCTTTATGGAAAATTACAAGGATCTAGACTAAAAGAAGCTGGAATGTACATACAAAACATTTTAGGTTGAAAAGCGCTGATAATATTTTCTTACTTTTCTATTGCAGAATGTTCAAATGTATGTTGATACATTCGTCAAAAACTATAGAAGATATTGTGAAGGGCAGCCACTCTTGAATGAAGTGGATTTAGATCTTGGTTATTGATGGAATTAAAATTATTATTACACATACTATAGTTATTTTTGTTTCAAGACAACCTTCCAGAATGTCCAAGCTAGTTTACTAAATATTACTTGTTACGTATTTAGCTCCTTCTGTATTTAGAATATATACTTACAAAATACAAATTGAAACTTAATTGAGCAAAATTATGCATGAAGACTAAAAATAAATTTCATGTACATTCGAATGTTAAAACATTTGTTACACGCATAAATAAGTATTTTAATGCATTGACACAATGCAATCTACATTTGGATATCCATTGAAGGCATAACAAATAAGTTCATGAGTTATCTGATAAGCTATTGATCACATGACAAACGAAAACTTCCTGATTAACTGTAAGTGTCCAAAAACAGTCTTATAAAAATGGCGGGAAGAGACAGTTGTGATTTATCAGATTCTCAGAGAAATGCTGGAGATGAATATTTTGAATTATGTTGTACATGTTGTAGTACCTTAAACAAAGAAGCAGTAAAATACTGTCTAACTTGCAAGGAGTATTGCTGTATAAAATGTGTTGAGAGTCACAAAAACTTCAAGATGTTGTCAAGACATGTATTGGTGGACCCCAGATCGACAAATACTTTATCAAACAGTTTTAAACCAATATTCCATGATGTTCCAACCGAACTGTGTAAAAAGCACCCACAGGAAGTAGTTAACATGTATTGTGTTGATGACGACACAGTGGGATGTGCTGAGTGTTTCAAGCTTGACCACAAGTATGTACTTCCTTTACTTTTTAGCCTATTGGTATTAGGTTAACCAGTAGTAAACATTAATATTTATATAATGATGGCCAGTTGATTAACTTGTGCGACTTTCCAACTCATTAAATCAATTAACCTGAAACAATTTGATTGTTATAAAAACATTGTGTCGGTATAACATTGGTGAACATAGACAACAAGTTTACAATCATAAATATTGCAGGTCAGTAATTCGACACCACTGTCTATGAAATAAGAGAAGTTTAAAATCAGCCTGAGACAATGAGACTTGCAATTGAGCCGTTTCATATAGAGTTAAAGCATGAAACTATAGTGTAAAAGCGTTCTTAGAAAAATTTGAACTGGTAATCAAATTTTCAGACCCGACATGACCCATGCTAGTAATGAGAACTGTTAAAACGTATATGTTATGAAATACAATGTATTCCACGAGTTTTTCTAGAAATCAGATAAGGGTTGATCCATTTTCAGGACTTGTGAGGACATTAATTACGTTCCAAAGCACGTACTATCAGAATTTCCATCAGAACAACAAATCCAACTAATTAACCAAGATTTAAGAAGGGCAATTATAGTCTCGAATAGGCTGATTGCACAACACAGAAGTTTAAGTAACAACCTAGAAAAAAACAAAGACATATGTACGAAAGAAATACAGAAATACAGAGAGGAGATCAATCATACCATTGACAAACTAGAAGCTGCAACACTGGCAGAACTTGATGCTAGACATGAAATGATAAAACAGAAAACAGATGATATGAAACGGCACATACAAGACTTACATGATGAGATGGTTAGGTTAAAATCTGAGATGGAATCTGATCACAGTAATAACTCACAGAAGTTTGTAATTACCAAGCTCAGTCAATGTAAGATTAGCCAAAGTCAGGAATTAACACCCAAGTTACTCTGTGATCAAACCAAAGGACTGACATTTTCTAGAAATACTGATATCATGATGTTCCTATTGAGTATTGATACATTAGGAATGAGGAACCTTCATGAGATGCAAAAAACAATACTATCAACAACTAAACCACAAATAAAACCCTCTATTACACAACAACAACTGACAGACAAACCGGAATCTAGGGACAAACCCGTAAGAAAAGTTCCAACCAACTCAAAACACCCAAGTAATACTAAGGTTGCTACTTCACCACAGAAACAAGTTGTTTACAAAGTAAAAGACTTATCTCAGTATAGCATAAAAGAATTAAGAGACGCAAATAAATGTCACGTATGCTCAATCTGCATTTTGGAAAATGGAGATATCTTGTTGGCTGATCAATCAAATTGCAAAATAAAGCTAGTAGAGAGTAGCACTTACCAACTCAGAGCATCACGGAAACTGGATGCCAAACCATGGTCTGTAAATAAAGGTAGAGGTTCAGAGAATGCTGCAGTATGTTTGCACAATGACACAATACTGTTTGTATCACCTCATACATTGGATAAAACACGTTCACTTAATGTGAAACACAAGTGTAGAGTTACTACTTTCATCAGAAATAGAACATACGTTTCTGATTATAAAACTATATATATCTACGCATTGCATGGCAAACTAATAAAAACAATTGATAAAGGCAAATCTGGAAATTATATATTCTCATATATCAATGACATCGCTGTAAGTGACGATGAGAAGATGATTCATGTGGCTGACAGGTGTCTTGGTGTTATTACATTGAATGCTGATGGAAATGTAATGAGGAGATTTTCAGGTACACCTAGCGCAGAACTACGTGGAGCAAATGGAGTGTGTACTGATGGGAGCGGTAATGTGATTGTATGCGGTAATATGACACACAATGTTATACAACTCGGATCAGATGGAAAATATGTAGGAGAGATAGTTCCATATGAACATCATATGAGACATCCACTAACTGTATGCTATGATAGAAATAATCACAAACTGATTGTAGGAAACTCTGAAGATAATGCCATCTTAGTATTCACTGTTCAGTAAAATGTAGACTGAACAAAAGGGACATTTCTGTACAACAATTACAGAGTAAGAAGTACCAACATCAGCATGCAATACACAGTGACTAATAACTATGCATAGCATCCCAAAATGTAATATAGTTTCACCAGATGATTGTTTAGTTTTTGCCCAGATAATTTGTTTGTGGCCGTGCAGTGTGGTAAAGTAGACAAATCATATGCTGCCCTTCCTGGAAATTCATTTTTACTTTCTAATCTTGGTTTATATAGTTGTGACTTTGCGCTGTTGCTTAATTGTGCTCATAAAACAGTGTCAATAGTATTTCCCCTAACTTTGGATAATTTATCAATACTTATCAGTACATACCTGTTTCATGTTTTACATATTGTTGCTTTGGGACGTTTTGCCTATGTGGTATTGTAGTCTGGTTTTAAAGTGTCTCTCCATAAAGTTTATTGCACTGTTTAAATCTTTTCTTTCTTTTTTGAAGAAATAATTCATGGTGCACTATTTTTTCAGTTTCCATTTAAGACAAATTTTACAATTGGAGCAAGTTTGTATAAATAGACACGCACAAAATACAGACATATCTGAACTGAAATACGACTATGACCATGTAAAGATTTAACTCAATGTAAAAAGCGCTAAATTTCAAAGGGTTAAACAGAGTTGTTTTTTTTTTTGTATAGATAAGCATGGAAGTAATAACCAGTCTCTCACATGGTTGAACTGTATTGTATCATACTTTATAAGAGTTTATCATATAAAACTTACTGTAGCATTCTGTTATTGTATTACAATCCTAATATTTTCCAGTACCCTTATCTGAGTGTGTATTCCCAGGGCATAATGTGCACATCTTAGAGTACTAACTGCTGAAGCAACTAGCAGGATATTTAGTTAGATGGAAATTCCCCACCCACACATCTAAAACAAAAACATAATGAACTGCAGAATTCTAGATAACCTTACAAAAAAGGATAAGACATCAGTTTTTTTTCACGAATACATGTACATGTAATTAATTTGCTGTTAAGGCCGTCCATAAAAAGTAGATGGTTTGTATTATGTGACAAACTCATTGAAAAGTTTTTCAGCCTGAAATTTCTTTTAGCAATTTTGACCAAAAAGTTTTTGTTCAAGGTAATAAATTGCTTATAAAGACTTCTTATAGTATAACTATTAGCACTTAATAGGGTAACTTAGATGGGTAAATATACACTGAATTCAAGCAGTGTTTTCTTATTTAAATTTCAAACTGTCCTGGAGAAGCGAAGCCATTTAATCCACCTTAACTTCTAATCCTCTTTTCCACATATTTTCTCTTTATTATAAGAAAACATTTACTTCAAGCAAACATGTTAAAATATAACATTTTACAGTACTCCCACGAATTTGAATTATTGTTAAATAAAAGTACAAAAAATGTATTAGCAAATACAAAAAAAACTGGAACTTAAGCAAAACCTTAAAGAATCCTCTGAGCAAAGTATTACAAAGTATGTAGATACCTTGTTGGTAGAAGAAGAACATCAAAGCTTATGTTAATTCCCATCAGAACTAATAGCATCTCTCTGTCTTTGTCTTACTCCCTCACTTGTATCTTTCATACGACTCTCCGTACGATTACATCGTACATTACAACCACACTTTAAATTTGACTGCAATATATATGTAAGGAACAATGTACTATTAAATCAACATACTTCAAGACTGGCACTGGAGACCAACAAGCTACTTACTGGGACTTACTATGAAATACATAAATTAATTGTGATGAGGCAAACATTTATAAAAATCAACCTCACCTAGTGACCACCCCTATTATAAGACCATTTCAATACAATGAGCATTTATTTTTGGACCAGATTTGAACATTTCTTCTCTGTATCAACATGACAATCAGGCCAGCTCAATATTATGACCAATTTCGTAGGTTCAAAAGATGTTCCTAATATTGAGGTTTTGCTGTATATTTCACATTCAACAAATACCTGTACATGTATTATACTTTTGCAATATTAATTCCCAAGAATGGATAAGCTTTAGAGGATTTTTCAAATATATAATAAACAAACATTCAAGCAAAACATTCATTGAAAAAACTAGTCCATGAAATCAACAAATGATATACATCACCTGGTGAGAAAACTGAGGCCATCCTTAAAATGATGTTGGTTTCAGGATATGCAACCCAAACTTTTTACAATTGTTAGGTAGTTTTTTGTTAACATTATATGCTTATACCAAAAATGAAAAACTGTAATAAAGAACTAAGGCGTTTTTTGTCAAAATTGCAAAAAAAATTGGGTCAAGGATTTTTTCAATGAATCAGTTACATAGAGGCAAACCAACAGACTAATAAAGTGTGCCAGAAGTTCTATACTTACACCTTCTGCTGTGGTTCATTTCTTTGTCTTTTACTGGAGTAGTTCCATGTTACAAATCTAGCAAAAATATGATAGATGGACATATGCAAAATACAAACAAATCTGCCTGGAAAAACTATTATAACAATGTAATGATGCATCTATAAAGTTAAAAACATAACTATTTTAATAAGCGCAAACTTTATTTCAAAATTGAAGCAATAAAATATGTGTCATGGATATAACAATACACATTTAGTACTGAGGAGAAGAAGAACAGTAAACATTTTACACAAAATTTGAAAATTGACAAAAAGCATAGCAATAAATAGACACAACATAGAACATTAGAACATTCAAACGAACAATAATTGTCATGTTAATCAGTTAACGGCGACATGATTTTGTGCACATGTAATACATTTTATCTCACATCTGATAAAAACATGTAATAATTCTTTAAAATTAACTTTGGTTTATTTGTTCAATGAAATCAGTAAATATGGTGACCAAAAAAAGAATATTAAATTGAAATTTACCCTTCATTGATTTGAGATACAATTAAAAAACATTACTGGTGTTAAAAAATTGTACAGTCTAAAACAAATGCAATTAAGTGCCAAGTGTTGAGCAAATATCCCAAATAATCGTGTCTATTTTTGCATCATATTGAGAAGAATTTTAATGTATCACCAGTATTCTAACCAGACTAATACATAAAAGTACTGCTGAAATATGCTAGCTAATTGATATTTTTCAAGAGAAATTTTAAAAAATTGTGGTATAGCATGGAAAGGGTTCATAACACATGAAATAAAATACATGTATTAGTAATATCTTCATCAGGGCATTAGACCAATCTTCTGATTGTAGTATATTAAAACATAATACACTTAATTCTTATCATTTAAGTACAGTAAAATTACGTGGATAGCTATAGGAAGACAAATTAACAAGTAAATTCGCCTCCTTAAAAACATTGACATACAAATAAATCTGATCAAATATGTAGGTTGTCCCAAATTTTGGCAGGACTTCTGGGTAAAGCACAATAAGTATGACACATGCCAACCATAAGCAATGTGATATCATTCACCAACTTTAAAAAAGTACACTAGTTAATTGATCAAGACTGAAAAATATTATCCGCCCCTCTTTTCTAGCAAAGTCATAAAATCAGAATATGTGGACCGAAGAATGTGGAACAATCTTTCCCCATTCATTCAAAGGTGTTTACCTGTAGGGAAGGTAATGTTAAAAATGAAACCTCAGTCAATCTATGCTTCAGTTTACAAATACATTTTATAAAGGCACTACTTTCACATAAAGATTTACACAATAATGTCATCTTCACACAAGTCTTCCTTTCAAATCACTCAAATTTACCCACAACAAGTATGACAGCATTACAACAATGAAGTCTATCCAAGTTTTTTTTATACAAATACAATAAAATACAAGCAGAAAATGCACAATCTTTGTGCAGTTGTACACAGCAAGTTGTATTTTTGATTTTACAGACGTTATTTTTTCATATGCATTAAGGATGAAAGTGTTTCTAAACAGCTGGGTATTGTTTTCAAATAAAGATAAAAAATGTCTCCACTTGAGAAGTGATAATGTATGTGTAAAAATATTGTTTGTTTCTGGTCACATGTTCATTCAGAATAGTGTAGGTAGGTTGGGAATTTTTTTTATCATTCTTGAAAGCTGCTGTTGAGATTTTTTATGCAGAAAGGTAAAAAGTGACGGTGGATGTACCGTTCATTGGGCCTAATAAAAAGTCTAGGGAGTCGAAGGGAAAAATTAATGTTGCTCAAGTAACCAGAAACTAACATTTTTTTTACTCCTTAGTAAGATAAATGCAAAAATAGAATCTTCAGCTGTATGCCTAACTGCTTTTGGGACAAAATTCAAAGAAACATTAAAACAATAGTGAACTCTTTACGTTAAATACAAAATAGTTCAAAGGTTATGCTTTGGACATAATTCAGATGTAGAAATAATAATAATTGAAAAAAAACTAAAGGGGAGACATATTTATCCATAACACACGGTAAAACTTTCTGCTTGTATATTGATAACACATTCTTCCGAACTTAACACAACAAGTCACAACTACAATAAGATCAAATACTGACATAACTTTTGTCAACATTTTACACTATTTTACAAATACCTTCAAAACAATTCAAATGAAAAATCAACTCATAAAGCAACAACACATGGAATGAACAAATAATTTACAATATTATATGCACAGTGGAATTTTTATCATTTATGGATAACTATGAGGTCATCCTTAAAAGTTATTGATTTGCAGACTCCTTAATAAATCCCCTGACCCCAAATTTTTTACAATAAAAAAATTTTGTTCTTCAATTTTAGAGAGTAATTTTCAGGACAAGCATATAACGTTAACAAAAAAGGGCCAACCTACCCATCCACTGATAAAAGTTAGGCTCATGTAACTGCAAACCAACATTTATTAAGGACAGCCTGATCATTATATAAATGTAGTACTGAGTCTGCATTTGATGCAGAATTATGACTGTAAGAAATCTTACATAGTGGTTTATGCACTGAATTTCTATGTATATTGCACAATATAAAACCACTGGCATTTTACGGTAAATAAATATTAGTTCATAAAGTACATAGTCTAGTTTTATTTATAAAACAAGAGCTAAAAACAACCATTTGAATTGTAACTCCAAATCTGAGCCCCATACTTGGAATAATCTTTTTGATGAACTAAGTGAAAATATCCTGAACATAATTATAAATAAAACATTTTCAAGACTGGAAGTTTTATTAACACTCTTCTTTAACCGTTTGCCTCATTAGCATATTTTGGACTCTTCCAAATTCAAAGCTAATATACAAAACATCAATTTATTTAAGAAAATTGGTTTATTTCTCTCTGACAGAGTGGAAAACATTGTGGCAAAAGTAGCCATTACTCATTACAAGCAATGACTTCTTTTGCCACAATGTTTTCATATGTCATCTGCTTCAGATGTGGAGAAATGCAGTGTTATGAGGCAGGGGTTAACCCACATGGATTTCACCCATAATAGAATGATAAATATTCAATGCAAGAACATAAATTTATAAAACATGTAATCTTAACATTTAAACAACAATAAAATTACAAAAAAGAACAACAAATATATCTTGGGAACCAACACCAGACCAAATAACATAATTGTGTTAAATATCAGCATACACTCATGTGTTAGTAAAAATCTAATTTAACGAAGTATCAAAATTCACAGAACAAGATATCTAGATTTCATGGGTGAAAATTGTCAAAAAAGAAAACCAGAAATCTTGACCTCGGTGCAGCAGTAACAATAAAACCATTAGGGTCTGGACCAGGGAAAAACTGGAAGTTCAGGAAAATTCCGGAAATCTTTAACCATAAGATTTATGAAACAAGATATCAATGTTCGCGAAACAAGATGTGTTAATTCATAGAAGCAAAACAAGACTGAACATCTTATAACACCAGGAAAAATCATACATTTCCATAAAGAAGATTAATTCTAATTCTTAGGGAGATTGATCAAACCGTAACACTAAACAAAAAAAAAACACCATCTCTCCTACTTGGAAATGCTTGTTATATATATAACTCATTCTTTTTGTAAAGTATTCACATAAAAAGATTTTTGTAAAAGAGTTTTGAAAAACATAATACATGTAATATAATTTGTATTGAATAATTCATTTTTATCATTAACAATTGCTTTTTTCATTTAATATGGAATGTTTTATTGTCCAACAGATCACAACCGCAAATATAAATCATTAAAATAAACACACTTCACTGAACACATTATGAAAGTCGGAATGATTTTAATCACAGACCTGTGTAAATAACAAAACTAATAATTCTCTTTTCACAACCTTATAAGCTCTAGGAAAATGTAAGATAAATAAAAAATACCAGCATCATAAACAGTAGAATACAGTTATAATGAATTTCAGAGTTACAGAATATTAACTCCACTTAACCAAATTGCACAACATCCATTATATTAAAATAAAGAAGAGTTACGTTGGGGTGAAATAATTATGCCACAATATCTGAGTTCACTCTAGCAATTTTCACAGTAACTGTGTTTCACTATAAATGTGTCCACAAAAACTGTGCTTCACAGTATTTTCTACTTAAAGAGTCAGTAGTAGACAAAAAATGTTATTGCAATCCTGTCCAAAGGAATGTTTGAATCACATGTGTATGGCAGCATCTTTCAACATTACAAGAATTTGACTATGGTAGTAACACAGTAACATATGTTTGTACAGTAAAACCTCACCCCACCATTATGGACACCCCCATATTAGGTTCAGTTTTTGAAAGAACAGATACATTATCTTCAACCTTCAACTGGCAATTAAGCTCTACTATTAAGGACACCCCGCTATTAGGGACATTTTTCACAAGAAACCACAAGTGTCTGTAATAGAGGAGTTTTACTGTACTTTCATACACTATGAGAAAGTTTGATCAATGTCAAATTCTTGGACTTCAAAAATACAAAATTGCGAAGACAAAAATAATAGCTAGAACCAATTACCAACATTACATTAATGAACAATAAACTGACAGGTGAAGTTCAACTTATATTATCCTATGCGTAGTATAACACATCGTTATAACTGTTAACTAATTGTTAGCATAAATCATGATTTCATGTAACACTTAATTCAGACTATTTTGTGACCTTTTAGAAATTATAACAATACATTTTCTAGGATCTAAAAACAGTCAATCATTTTACAGAGAAAATAAAATAGTTTGTACATGCAGATAAATTGATGAAAACATGAAAGGAGAGAAGGCCAAACAAAAACAGCCAGGTCTACAGTCACATGACTGGTTCTACTTCTTTGAGCCAAACGTAATGTTTCTAACAGCAAATACCTAAGTATGAATATATTTGGGGATGAATTGTAGATGAATTGTACCTTGTATTCTCTCAAAAGGTATGTATCAAAAAAAAGAAAATTAAAAAAGAAAATATTTTCAACCATTCTACCCTTTGTTTTTGCTAAGTAACGTGAAATGATACAATTTTTTCTAGCCTTACAAAAAATATGGGGCAAAGAACACTACATATCACAAAATGGACAGGTAGACATTTTTTCCCTCAGAAAGAGACAGAAAATGAAAGAAACACAAGTCAAAAACCTTTAAATGCAACAAAATAAATGAAGTGTATATTCTATAAGATAGTTTAGAAAATAATGTAAATGCAAAATTATATAAGATTTACGAACTTAATGTATAAAATGTAAAAGTGAATATATAATAACAGACAAAATTATCATTTCAACAAAAATTGAAATAAAATGGTATTTTCAGATCCATACAATAAAATTAAGAAAAGAGATTAAGGTATAAATAAAGATTTAATAAACATTTAATGCGAAAACTGTAAGACATGAAAGATGAGAATCAAAATGTAAACTTGACAGATAAATACAGCAAGATAAATAGACAAACTGAACTAAGATCAATAATGTATGTATATAAGATATATATCATTCTATGAACTCTAATATTTCATGTTTGGCTCCAACAAATCATAGATATGAAATTGCAAAACACAATATTTCAATGTATAGATGTTCATAAAAAGTCAACACAGAATATATACTTATATAAGAATGGTCGCAGTGTACATTCAGCTACATAAAAGTTCAAAGACAACAATGTTTTAGAGAAGAAAAAAACAGTTGAAACTTTATATAATCAAGTACTCTGATCTTAAGTATAATAATAATGAACAAGAATTAATTTTGGTCCCACAAAAAAAATATAAATTTGGATTTCTACTCTCACCAGAATTTGTTTTCTTTTTTAAAGCAAATACTTTAATGGATTTCTAACCATTGATGCAAATAAAGAATTTAAATGACAATAATCAGATATAAGACTGGGCTAAAATACCACAGACACCTTCCCAATACAATTACAGCATACATAAATTCTATCTGAATAAGAACCAGGAAGTTCTTTACATATGTACATACAAATATATCAATGTACATAGTTCCTTACATATGCACATACAAATATATCAATGTACGTAGTTCCTTACATAATTACGCGCATAAAAATATATCAATGTACGTAGTTCCTTACATATGCGCATACAAATATATCAATGTACGTAGTTCCTTACATATGCGCATACAAATATATCAATGTACATAGTTCCTTACATTTGCGCATATATGCATATATATTAATATATAGTTATATCACATCACAAAACATATATATCATAAACCTTTAAAGAACTAGTAATATCAATTCTTAAATTACATATAACAGAATTACTTTTAAGAAAATTTTACATAATAATGGAGACACCAGTTAAATATTTGATAAACACACAAATTGCTGTACTTTTGTTCAATTACGTAGTGAGATTCATATTTGTAAATCGGCAGACAGAAGACATATTGTACTCTATGTGAGAGGCATTCTTTCATTCAACACGGCTGACTCAAAAGCATCATCCTGAAACAAGGGAGGTAATAAAAAAGTGTGAACAACACAGTAAAGTTATATTATAAGCAACCGTCAATATTGGCTACTCTTCATGTATTCATTACGTGAGAATTGATTGCAATGACAAGAAAACACGCAAATAAATGTGATTCAGATAAAAATCATACCTTCAATCATCTAGGTGTATTACTCAATAATCTAATACACATTTTTGTATACACAGAGAACATTAATACATTTTTAATGTCAAATTATACTAAAGAAGTCAATCTTTGGTGGCTTAAAGCATGAATTGTGATATAAATGTGTCATTGATATGTTAGATAAAAGATCAATGACAGTAATAATTATCTACTTCAAACAAAAGACTAATTTCAGTTCATTCATTTATATATGGTGACCGGTTCACCTAACCAGTTTTCCTGGACTGTATACTAACCAGTACTAACTTACCCTTCCACAAGGAGCCGGCAACTACTCCACATCTGGAGGAAAATCAACACTTTTGTTAAATTTTCATAGAAGGGTATAACATGCTGAAACTGGGATTTGAACCCTGATTTCCCTCATGATCCTAAACTGTAAACAAATTACTAGGGATGGATACTGAACAACCATTTTCTGTGATACAAGGGGGGAATTTGAAAATTTTGAAAAACTAGAAAATTTCAGCTCAGTGCAGTGGAAAAAATAAAATCTGGTACAGTCCACAACCGCAATATAAACCATGACATTTGAACATATGCCAGAAAACATCCACACATGATGATAAAAAATTACAGTCAGTATAGAGATAATATCAGGACAGTAAGGATACTTTCTGTTTTTTGCAGGCTTGGATTTACACATAACTTTTCTAATAACACAAATACATCCTCCACCAGATAACTTTAAAAACAAACATACATTATCATCACGACACGGAGAAATTCAGATAACACATCCAGTCATAATTCCATGTCAAAGGATTCTATTTATTTTTCACTGGGGTTTAATGTATCACCAACAGCCAGGGTTATTTGGTGACTTTCCAGCTTAAACAGTGGAGGGGGACACCAGGTGTACACCAGGGTAAAATCACAGACTTTCTGTAAAGTAACTGGATATTAGAGATCTGTCTGGTCCAGGGTGGGATTCAAACAGACCGTGGTGTTGAGCGACTTATTACTAGTCGGAGACCCTATCATTTGAACAAAAAAGAATTTAAGCTTAACTACATATCAACAAAGGCTTGTAAGGTAAGGTAAGGAAATAAATGCCACCCATATTTCAATATTAAACAAACAAACAAACAAAACAATCTTAAATAAGAAAGACTGAAAGTTCAACATAAAAAAACAAACACATGGCAACACAATGTGGACAATGAAGCCTTTCCTAGCTCTAGCAAGCTTCATTAGTCAGCAAATTTATGGTAGGATAACATGCACGAAAACTTTAATAATCTTATAATAGTATATTTCCCAATACCCTTTTTCTATTAACATACCAGGTCTGAGTCTGTAGAGGTGATCTGTTAATTACATGAAATACTTAACACAGCTCTAATGAATGCAATCACAAATAGGGTTAACTGGTAGCTATCAAATAGCCATCTAATTTACACACATGTGTTACAGTAATAATTAACAGTGTTATGTTTAAAAAGTCCATTAATTCAAACTATAAAAATGTTAGAACAAACAAAACACACCACATGAACAAGATATGACAAAACTGTTATCATGGAGCAATTCAGACACTGCCAAAGTAAAGCTTCGAATACAAACTGATTGATTCTTATGAAAAATCATTTATAATAAACCACAATGTCACTATTGTGTCTAGTGGAAAGCGCATTAAAGCATACATCCTTTTAAGCCCAGTATGAACTACAAGTACAGATTAAGATCCTACTTCAAAAATTTAACAATAGTGACCCAATTTAAATGTTTTATTTCCATTGGGGTTTTAACACCACGCCAACAACCAGGGTCATTTGGTGACTTAGTCAACTTTAATGGTGGTAGAAGACCCAAAGCATACACCTGTGTTAAAACAACAGGTTTTCCATAAGCTATCACGACAGCTTCCTCATTTGTGAAATTTGTCTGGTTACAAATGGGATTTGAACTCACAGGGCTGAGGGGCTAGTGATACTTGTCAGAGACCATAACCACTCAGCCACAAAGGCCAGCGCAATATGGTCTAGCTAGGATCATATCAAAACCACCATGAACATCCATATAAAGCAACAGCAAATATTTCCACCAAGCATTTGTTTGTTTTAATACATAACAGCCAATAAGATATTAAAACATTGTTAGTATGACCTAGCCAAGTATTTGCTAACTATTGCCAGTATTACAAATTTATGAAATACTTTCATTGATTCATAAGCATTTATATTAACAAAGTTTTGAGCTGTACAAAAAAATAAATGCTAAGGAATATATACTTTCAGAAAAAAGGGGCCACAGACCCCAATTGCCAACCTTTTTGATTTTGTTGGTAAGTTTCTTGAAGAACCTAGCTCCCTTACTGCTCCTTATCTGCACAGAGTCTCCCTGTTCATCTTCTCCCTCCTCTAATGCACAACTATCAACCCCTGGTAACTCACCCTCAGCCCCTCCAGCATTCTCAACGAGCTTCATGTATCGGTACTCTAGCCTAGAAATAATTAAACAAACAATCAATGTGGATTATTTACAATAGGCAATGATAAAAAATATATTATATATATTGTCATGGGTAAAAGATGAAAATCTAAAAAAAAAACGGAAATCTCATTCTCAGAGCTGAGGAAACAATAAAAACCAGTAGGGTCCGGACCTAAGAAAAACCAGAGGTTCCGGAAAATTCTGGAAAACTTTCAACCATGTATTGTCATAAAAAAATGATTAATAAAAATGCACGATCATGGCTATAAACACCCATGATCAAGGCTATCAAGTAGTTCAGAAGATTATTTTGGGGTAAAAACGCATCAAATATAACGAAGAAACAACCAGTCATTTCTGGTGTGCAGGTATAACCATTTGTAGTTATTGAAATAAGTCTGAAGGCAATGCTTATCATTCTAGATTAAACCAAACCATTACTTGACTGGTTCATGATACTGCGGCAATATAAGTAATACAAGTTAGTTCATTTGAACAAAATAGCTTAGTTAAGGTATTGGATGTACATTAGTCCAATATGTTAAGCCATGAAAATATGAAAATTTATTTGACATTGACTCTTAATCTTGTTCATAAATAACTTGTCTGTATCATGTACTTAATGAGAGATTTTTGGACGATGAAAGTGTGAAATAATTGACAAGAATGGTAACATGTCAACTTGAATAACATTTTGAACAAGTTGTAATTCAAATGTTTATGTGGCACCTGATAAATCGATGTCAGTTAGGATTTCACGCCTGAATTTTGTCAAATTCGGGTGCGTCTTATTCACAAGAAAATGTATTTTTTTCTCAGACATTTTAAAAAAACTGAGGGTGCATCTTAAATGCCCCTACATCTTTTACAGAGTCAAATATGTCACATTAGATAAATTGATGATCATAAGATCTCGAACTTACTTTTTGTTCTTCCTCCAGAAGAAGCACACCATAAAGAAAAACAAGAGAGCCAGTCCAACCACGACAGGTACAGCCACTTGGACCTAGAACACATCAACATACCTATTATATTCTAACAAAATCTGCGGCATTGCACATACACATATAGGTAAAAGTTAAACTTTTAAAAAAAAAAACGGAAACCTTAACCTTGGTGCTGCAGAAGGAATAAAAACCAACAGGGTCTGGACCTGGAAAAACCGTAGGTTCCGGAAAATTCCGGAAAACTTTTAACCATGCATACATAGAAATTTATAGGGAAATACTGATTCTTTAAAAACCAGGTCATGTGATTGAGTTAGTCGTATTATTGGACTGGTTGTTTGTAAGGGGGAATTTTATTGCTCAAACATAAAGGAAGTAAACCCATGAATTATTAAAATTTTCAAGTAAAACAAAGGAGTTTAGGTATACTCTAGAATTAACAGAAGTGGTTTTGTTAAGTAAAGTAACTGTGACAGCATTAAGTACCATTAATGGTAGTGATGTAAGCTGCATTGTACATTTCTGTGTTTCTTCTATTTTAGCCATATTGTCTGGTACAATACAATCACTGAAATCATACAGCATAATAAAATAACATCTAGTAGACAAAGTTTCTCCTTGAATCTTAACCCTTTGCCCCATAATACCGCATTTCCCTGCATCTGAAGCAGACGACTTTTGAAAACATTATGGCGAAAGAAGCCATTGCTTGTAATGAGTAATAGCATCCTTTGCCACGTTTTCCACTCTGTCAGAGAGAAATAACTCAATTTTCTTAGATAAATTGATGTTTTGTATATTAGCTTTGAATTTGGAAGAGTCCAAAATATGCTTAGGGGGTAAACACTTAATCAATCTCAGAGTTTATTACCGCCTACATTCTAAGTTTCATTAAGATCTCAAAGATATTACAACCCATTTTCACAGGCAGATAAAAAACAAGTATTTAATACCTATAAGTACTAAATAATTTAATAATCATTAAAATATTACTAACCTTTAATCAACAATTGCTTAAAAACTTACCTTGGTGGAAAATAATGAATTGTTTGTGTACCCTGTACACACTCACCAACCACTCGATTGAAATCCTCTTTCTTACAAAGAGGACAAGCGTTTCTTGTGCTCCACAGGAAGTGGAACAGACAACCATCGCAAGTACCATCAGCGCACTTAGGGGGGAGAGTTATCTGACCTTTATCCTTCTGATCCAAGTCACATCGTAAACTGACCAATGTATGACGACCGTTAGGGCATGCCCTGGTTGGTCTGAAGAAAGCAATTTTGATATTTACAGTCAAACCTGTGAACAAAGGCCACCCTTAGGAAAGACAAAATGCGGCCTTTAATGACAGGTAGCCTTTAATCGGAGGTCAGTTTGTTCTAAATAATCAATGATGGTTTTCAGAGAATGGCCTTCATTCACAGGGTGGCCTTTATTCGAGGGTGGCCGCAAACACAGGTTAGACTGTACATAATAAAATATAGTAAAATATCACATAATGTCCCCCTGACACAAATGAATTGAGCGTGAATTTATTCAAAATGTTGACATATTTTAAATCCTCCACTGACTTATTTTCAGTGAGAAAACTTACATAATTCAGAATTTTTACTGTTAAAGTTTCTCTTCAGGTCCATGTACTGTGTCAGTGACAGGAACAATAAAACCTAAATTTGTGACCGATTTAATATAACAACCAACACATTGCAATGATTACTTTTTTCTGGACTGGATTTCAATACTTCCACTGTATCGTAATTCAACTTGATAATGAGACTGCTTGAATATAAAGACAGATTTTATTAGTCCCGAAGGTGATCTTGGTATTGAGGTTTTACGGTGGGTAAATTTGAATGATGAATTTAACAAGCTATCTGACCCAAATACTTACGTATCAGCAGCAAAATGAACTTGGATATCTTTTTCAAGTCCTGAAAATATTTGTGTATTTTTTATAGTTAACAGAATAAGAGCCATTCAAAACTAGTCAAAACTTGAACTGAATCTATTTTAACATGAACAACAAAGACACTTAGCATCAAAACAACAACACCATTGCTATTAAGCACTTTATTCAATTTGTAGGTCATCAAAAGTTATAACATATCCTACACATCAAATTTAATTCTCTACAAACTTAACACTGGTCAAAAAAGTGACATTATTTGCTCATTATATAATCTACTTAAAATCAAACAGGTATAGATTTTCTACAGTTTTCCAATAAACCCATATAGATACAGTGTATAAAACAGAAAGTATATTTTTTGGTTAACAGGTTCATTCAAACCTCTGGAAAATGTTCACTATATGACACTGCCTTATGAGTATGAGGTAATAGGTTCATTCACAACTATGTACATTTATAAATGTTTGTAAAATGCCACAATTAAATAGAAGTGACCATGATTGGATCATTGTAACATACCTACAGTCTCGTACCCACTAGCAGTATAAATATCAGACAATTTGGTTACAGAAGCATTGTATTTCATCTTCAGTGAGGTATGATTACGTACTATCTCCACAAGATGGTCACCCAAACTGAAATTAAAATAAATTTCATTAGAAACTTGACAAGACTGATGGTAATTGGAATGTTTAAATCTGTATTTAGAAATAAATATATGAAAACAAACAAACCAACCAACAAACAAACAAACTAATAAACAAACAAACTAATTAATAAACAAACAAACAAATAAATAGGTAAATTAATAAAATAAGTAAATAAATCAGTAAACAAATAAATAAAATCTAAATAATAGCACTAAAAAAGGTAATATATTTAATACCTGGTTGATTGCGTAGTCATCACAGATTTGGCATCTTCAGATGAGGGAACCAGTGTCGTGCGGCAAATTTTAGCAACAATACGCTTTGGTTCTTGTAGAGCCTGAAAAAAAAGAATCAATATCCAGAGTGCAACTGATATACTACTGTACAAGAAGAGCACAGAATATACCATATTGTCCTAACATTAAGCTTATCTATGTCTTCAAATTTGAAAATTAGTAATTTTACATTACGTCTGGGCCTGAATCTTAAGAACTCTTGTATTTAAGATTTTCTTCAATTTCGACTTTAATCCTGTTCATTTAATATCTGTCCTTTAATCTCTGTTTATTTTGTACTTAAACTTAGGAATTTTCTTTACTTAAATATTTTTTTAGAGCTTTCAAGAATAAAACTTATCTTATGATCAGATTTTTTTCTTTAATAGCCAAGAACTTTTAAACCATGTTTAAGAAAATAATTAAGAGGCATTACATATACATGGGTAAAAGTTGAAAAATTCCAAAAAGTCGAAATCTTTAATTCGGTGCCGTTTAAACAATAAAAATCAGTAGGGTCCGGACCTTGGAAAAACTGGAAGTTTTAGGAAACTTTTAACCATGCATATAAACAGGTCTTGAATTCCATGGCTTGACAAAAAGTTGTTTGTTTATTTTATGAGATAACTAATCAAAGTCATTCATAAAATCCTTCAATTTCACGAAGTTAAAATATAACAACAAAAATAAAACCAACCCCAAGTTAACAAAATAAAATCTAAATATTCATTCCATGTTCTGTATTATACAACCAAAAAAATCTCTTCCCAGACATATACATATATTTTTAATAAAAATGAGCTAAAATAATTACAGGAATACTTATAGCTCACCGATTAACAATTCACCAAATAACATGAAATTTATATGGAATACTTGAAATTAGAACATTTTGCCATTGATAACATTCACTAATGATTAGGCCAGAAAAAAGTAGATTTACTATATTATCCAACCAACCCTATTTCTTGACACTGACTTAAAATTTCTAACAGCCAAATCCAAAAAAAGAAAACACTTAGGGACAAAATGTACTTCTAAGATACAGAAGGTATGTGAAAAAAAAATTTACTAATTCTCCTGCACAAAAATGTTCCAATCAGAAATGGCAGAATACAGAACTGTCACATATCTCTGATAAGAGAGAAACAACATACTTTACCTTGAAAAACAACAATGTAATAAAACCCAACACCATAATGATCAAATGATCAATAAAGATACAACTCAAACATCCATGTTACTTGTTTAAGTAAAATCATTTCTGTGTGATAAATTACTACCCCTTTCACTGCTGGGACTTAATTGCATGGTTTACACACATTCGCCAGGGATTTTTCTGGAGGATTGCAGGGGTTGGTAGGGGGCAGTGGTGCTATGCAGTGCTTCTCAGGCTGGGTATACCAGTCCTGTAGGCAAATATGCTGAAACTGGGGTGGACGTGTGTACCAGTCCTAGGGGACCCCGTACGGAGTTCATTGTTCTTGGTCAGTTTCCATGGTTTTTTGGAGGGGTCCCTGGCAAGTGTGTGTAAAAAAGGGTATAACCATCCTGTAGGCAAATATGCTGAAACTAGGGCAGACAGGTATATCCATCCTTATGGCATTAAAAGGGCCTTATGGCAGACCTCCGTTGCACATTAACTTATAAAAAAATGTTTTTTTTATGAATTATGAAACAACCCTCAAACATCAGACAGCCCCTGAGAAATAGAGCAAAGGGGTGCAAGCTCCATTAAGTCAATAGTGGATAAAGGACAACTTCAAATACAATTTTTCAAATTATAGGGACAATGCAAAACTTTGCCTTCTGCGGGCCTCGTGTGTGAAAATTAACATGTCATGCAAATACATGGATAAAGTATTTTATTCTGTAGTTTTGTGCATTTATTGCCAGCTGAGACTAATATGTAAACAATTATAAAAATTTTCAGCTTTAAAAAGTGCTTTCTTAATTAAATAATATCTATTGAACGACACTAAGACAAGCCGTACACTGTCCCTCAAGATGTACAAACAGTATTTTTACTTAAATCATAAATACACAACATGAAACATGGATGTTAGAAGTTAAGAGTTAATGTGATATTTTTTAGTCATACGCTCGTGATATCGGGCTTCCCAGCATGGCTGTTCGTGTGCTACAAAATGGTGTAAATATGGACATTCTGTAGTCAGTAGAATCAAGATAAATAAAAAAAAATGCCACACATGATAGCGTTAGTAATTATTGTTGCAGTGAATATATTAATACTGTGGTAAATATGATACAGACTGAGACGTTGAATGAGGTGGTTATCAACAAGATTATGATTCAGACATGGATATTATGATCACAGGCGTGTAATTAATCGCTGATCTGTGGGGAGGACATTTTAAAAACTAGAATCGGACAAGAAAGCATTCTTAAATAGAATAATTCAATGACAGTACAGGTAATTCTAGAGGTAATTAGCATTCGTTCAATGAGAAGTAAGGAAAATGGTTTTTCCCCTATCAGATTTTCTCAATGGATATACAAGTTTTACAAATATGATCATCCAGTCTGTGGAACTCTAGTGCCACCACAGAAAAATCACACCCCTGTTATCATTCCTACACTTTCAAGTATCAACTTAGACCCAAGTAAAAGTACAAATTAAATGATCAGTCTGCAATGATAATCATCTGAATACTAATTGTTAATATTATACAAGACATTAGAGTTAAGCAGTTAAGAGATTTGACTAGGGATTATGATAAAATTATGTTAATTACGATAAAATTATGTTTAACAAAGATTGTTGACAAAATATACATTGTAGGACACAGCAAAGGCAAGACGTTTACACAGCTATCAATTCTAGTGAAGTATACATACGCTGGAATCTATTTCTTCCTTCTAAAACACATCAATTCTTAGTATTCATGTGAACAACATAACCATATACATGGGAAGAAATGTGAATTATCTAACATACTGTTGTAGTCCATTCCATAGGCAGTTTGTTTTTATGTGACTCATTGTCACTGGGGTTTAACCACGTGTTTCAGCAATTTTTCAGTTATATACGGCGACCAGTTCACCTAACCAGTTTTCCTGGGCTGTATACTAACCAGTACTAATTTACCCTTCCACAAGGAGTTGGCAACATCTCCACATATGGAGGAAAATCGACACTTTTGTTAAATTTTCATAGAAGGGTATGACCTGCCGTGACCTGGATTCGAACCCGGATCTCTGGGTTACAAGTCCAGCCCACTAACCACTGGATTTAAAACCATCTATAGTGCCATTACAGATACAGTATACAGTAAACTATACACAGTGACCACTCATTACAACCACCTTGTTATAATAACTGCTTATTTTCAGACCAGATTTCAAGAACTCTACTATAATTCAACTTGATAATGAGACCACCTCATCATTATGACCGATTTTTCAAGTCCCAAAGGTGGTCTCATTATTGAAGTATGCTTACATTTCATCATATATATATACCAGTATATATATTGATTGATTGAATGGGGTTGTATTCTTGGTTGATTATTTTTTGTTTTAAATAACAGTTGGGTTGAATTTGGGGTGTTTAAATCATTCTGATCACAATTTTACTATCACAAGTCAATAACAACTGCAAGTGGTTCATTCCATGTCAATTTAAACATTTAACTTTCACCTTGCAACTCTAGAAACAACTGGTTGCTTTAAATTAAGAATATGTGGGTAATGTGAACAGGATTGAACTTCACATATACATACAAAATACACATATACAGTGTATTCATAACACACAAAATACCACAGAGTATTCGGACTAATTGTTATCAAAGACCACACAACATGTTCAATGTGTCATCTTAACATTGTGCTGTGTAACAAAATGTAACAATAAATGAATTTCCCTACTTTGTACTATGAAGACACATAAGAGCGTATTATGAATACTAGCTTTTTGCAGATGGAACAAACATTCTCAGAACAGTTGAAACTGTCTTAGAGAACAGCCACATGGTTCTTTATTGTGAACTTGGTGACTAATCTGACGCTAAGAGATTTCTGAACATTCAATGGTTCACAAAAAAAAAATTGACAGAACACACATACATTGCATTTATAGCATATGTGCACAATTTACTTACCGAATCAGTTCTGGAAACATTATTTGCACAAAGAAAAATTTTGACGGAATACACATACATCACATTTATAGCATGTGTACACAATTTACTTACCGAATCAGTTCTGGAAACATTATTTGCACAGATAACGTAGGATTTTTCTGGCTCACCAAACAAACTGATGTTAAAACCATGGTAATATTGTGTACCACTAGATGTAAACAACAAACTGCCTTCTACAAACTTAAAACTGAAAACAGAAAAAATATCTGATAGAACGTTTCACAAAAAGCTGGATTTAAAAAACCCACTTTCAAGCTGAAATTCTCATATTGTCAATAAGCTTTGTTTGAGTTTGAAATTAACAGCATTTATCATCATCTGATGGAAATGAGAAATGAACCAAAGCTCATGTATCACAGATGGAAGACAATGTTGGTGTTGTATTTTCAGCCAAATTGTTACAGAGAAAAATGTTCAGTGTAAGTCTAAAAATTGTAACCTCTTAACAACATATTTAAACATTCTTTAACAACAGACAAGTGATTCCATGGGGATAGGCCAATTTTGACCCCAGGGTCGTCATTTCGCAATTCTTAGTAAAGGACCATCCAATTATCCTTTCTGTAAAGTTTGATTGAAACTGATCCAGTCTTTTCAGAGACATGTCATTTGAAACAATTGTTGACGAGACACATCACATGATGACGGATTGGACGAACTATTATAGCTCACCATGCACACACTTCCATGTTCAGGTGAGCTAAAAAAAACCAATACATTCAAATCTTCTGATGACAATTTGATGATATCAAATAACATGAAACAATTTACAACTTAATATAGATCTGATAATTGACACACTAGTACATAAATACATATAAGTTAATTCAACACAACACTCTACAGATTTCTGCCAAACCTAAATGAACATGCTCCATGTTTCATTGTCTACAGACCTTGGGGTTGTGAGTTTATAGTTTATATATATTTATAGAGTGCAGAACATGTTCTCCGTGACAATCTGACTGAATGCCATTTGTCGCAGTTGATAGTCAACTGCAGAACGCAAGAATAGCACTACAGAATCCAGGAAATCTGGTCAGGTTAAACTGTTTGCTGCCTTAGAACTATATTACTATCAACTAGATGTCACCAAATGGCAACATGTTGAGCCTGCTATGGCACTAATTATCATCCCTTTTACAGTCCGGACAAGGTAAAACATGCCAAATTTTGCCCTGTAAACCCCAAGTGTGACCTTGACCTTTGAGATATGGACCGGTGTCTTGCGCATGACACACTGTCTCATAATGGTGAACAATTGTGCCAAGTCATTGTAAAATTCATTGATGCATAGTGAAGTTATGGCAGAATTGCATGCACACACGCGGAACCGCCATATTGACATATGTTGAGCTTACTGCAAGCGGGTTAAACAAAAAAACTGGTGTCACTCCTAAAATCTTAAAAACATTTACCTCCATAAATCATGAAATCTCATGTTTATAATTTATTTCATTGACAAAAGGGTAACAAACCAAGCAACAACAAACCTATTGCTAAGATTTTTTAAGTTAAAATCTTTGCCATCATCATCTTTAAACATTCCATCAGATATACAGGACCGCCCCTCATACACCTGTAGTCCAGCACCACATGGTTTACACGAATCAGCGCCGTAAGCATTGTGCGAAGCCACTACAGTACCAGGTGGGCAGCTTACACAGGTTGTGGTTGTAGGATCAATATATGACCCACCAGGACATGGTACACAACTAGAAAAAACATACAATAAAACCTTCATAATGCATCAACCTATTGGAGCCAAAACATCAGTTGTAATAATGAGGTGGTCTTATTATCAAGTTGAATTTGGGTGGAGTTATTAAAAGTTGGTTAGAAAATAAGTGGTTGATATTACAAGGTGGTCATATTATTGGGGTGGTCACAATGTGAGGTTTTACTCAACAAGAATTAGGTATCAAGGAGTCCTTTCATTGACATAGCTTACATAGCAATCTTTAACTTAACAATCTTGCTACACTATGTTTGTAAATGTCTGAGATGTATTACACAAGCATGATTTTTTAGCCGTGTGTCATTTCATAGACATATCTTAGCCACAACAACAAATTTTCAAACCTGAAATCATACAAAATGTATATATTTCAGGCATTCGCTTTTACTCAGCTCCTAAGAAGACAAACATTAGCTAGAATGTAACATTTCTCTTTCACAAACAAAGAGTGGTATGGTCTGTAAACTAAAAAATCTATCTTAGTTATGTCAATGAAATGATACCCACTGCTAGTTAGTGTACCTTTTAAATAATATATAAATGTAGTTTATAGCATTTGCTATGAAGTAAAGTTACAATTAAGAATAATCACCATGGATTGCTATTCCTGAAATACTCAATAGTATTCACAAATAATTTAGAAACCTGAATGAATCTGCAGCCTTATTTTTTAAAGTTTTATCAGTTGTTTAACAGTCAATTCAACAACTATGGTCATGTCAGAGCTGCACGGAAAGAGGGGAGAAGATACGGGTGAAACAGGCAAATATATCTGTACTATTTTCAAATAGACCTCCTGGTTCTTTATTGTGTCTGGTGCAAAGCACCGATACACGCCTCACCCATTTCCTGTGATTTTCAAAATACAGTACTGGGCTCAGTAGTGGAGTGGGGTACACTGAAAAAATGTCTCTGAAATATTGGAAACTGGAGCCAAGATTCCAACCCACGACCTTTCGATTGATAGTCAAGTGCATTACCACTAGACCACAGCGCCACCCCTATCTGGAACCTTATGAATCATATGTCTAGCACATCATCCAAAGACTATCATGTTTCCCGTAGAGTAATTAAAATCAGAAAGCAATCTCCATGAGGTTAAATTACTTGTTTCATAAAGCGTTTTTTGATTGTGTAATACATTTAATTTTCTTATTTTAAAGCCCCTATGCTAACAATCTATAATAGTTTATTTTTAATGGTTCAAATTAATTACTACAATACACAATCTCACCCGCCATCATCAATGCCTTTCGGACATTTTCGACAAGTGCTTGCTCCACCACCAATGGTGTTGGTTATTTGCAACGAATAAATCTTTGCCTTGGAATCGGTGACAGACGAGGCATGTAGGGGCCAACCGGAATTCTGGAAAGCTACAGTGAATGTGTATGATCCATTCTTCTTTACATCATACCTAATATAAGTAAGTAAATAAATAAAACAATAAATAAAATAAAAAATCTGCATTTTTTAACCTGAAATAGGCATATGAAAACTTGACCAACCCATTTTTCTGCAGTCCTTGGTCATTTTCTTTCTTATTGATACAGTAAAACCCCTGAAAACCGACTACTCAGGAATTGGAATTCTCCGGAAAACCAGACGATTTTTTCAAGTCATAATTTTTCTGTTCTATAATCAATAGTTCTCAGAAAACCAGAATTCTCTGAAAACCTGACATCGGATCTATCTGAAAGGGGCCCTGTTTTCAGGGGTTAAACTGTACTCTCATTCCATATGAACTGTATCTCTGACCTAAAAACTGATTTGTTATGATTGTTACAACAAATACAATAAATATGTGTACTTACGTGAACGGTGTTTTAGCCTGTGAACCTTCCCAGTTTGTAATCATGTCTTGGCTACCACTCTCATCCTATAGGGTAAATATACATTTTGTCTTCAATACATTTAGCTTTCATAAGAATAAACAAAACTTTACATCATTAGAATAAACAAAACTTTACAATCACAGCAAACCATTCCCGATCAATCTGAGAAGATCCAACAATTTCAGAATGAATGCCATGCACCATTTCAAGATGAAAATCACAACTGGTGGTATTATGCACATTCTTGTTATCACAACATAATATATTTAAAATACCATCCTGTTGAAATTCATTTTTGACATAACAAACTTAGGAAGCATTTGTTCAGAAATTTTACCCCCTCCCAAAAGCAGAAACCAAAATAGGCTTCCCGTTCCATACACGGACAAATATGGAAATAAATATACTATAAAATAAAATAATTCAGACAAATGAATAGCGAAATGAATTGTACAACTAAGAAAAAATGAGCTACGTACAGACAACAGTACAAGCTGACATGATTGAGAACAAAGCGTTTCAAACACCATGATGAGTTGACCCACAGTGCTGGTACCTCCATCTCCTACCCTCTGTTGAGTACGGAAACCATCCACTTTTATTTGAAGAACAAGGTAGGCACTTTCACCCCGAGCGTAATGTGTTTCCAGGTGTTCACCTAAGGGTAGCCACGTGGTTTCATTGTTACACTCACTCTCTGAAAGTAGACAACAGGTTATACTTTAATGTTAAAATGTTGGAATTCTTGAAACCAAATTTTTCTTCACTGGAGTTTAACGTCACATCAATAGCCAGGGTCATTTGGCAATTTTTCCAGCTTCAACAGTGGAGAAAGACCCCAGGCTTACACCTGGTTAGAATCATCAACCTTTCGTAAGCCTCCTCGTATTTGAAATTTGGTCCCAGATGGGATTTGAACTCAGAGAGAGGCTAGTGGTTACAAGTCAGAAAACATAACCACACAATCATGGAGGCCCCTTTTGAAACCAAAGCATTAACGACTGAAGTCCTTTGAGTAAGACTGCAGCATGTTTTTCTAGAAATAATATAAATAATTCCTGAACTCCAGGCCCTGAGCTCAAATCTCAATTCTATTCTCTAAGTATTATGTAGAAATAGACATCATTGTTCAATGTTTGAACACAAATTCAGAGCAATTTAGCTGACTAAAAGAATAATTAATGTCATCATTGTTTGATCATAATTAATAGTCAAAACATTTGGACAAAATATGATATTTGAGCATAGAAACCAATCTCAAGATTCATAACCTTGAATCCAGAAGTTCAATCTTAACAAATTATAAAATATATACATACTGACCATGTAACAACATAGAAAACCATAATGTACAAATAGGACAAATTTCTAATAATGTGATAAAATTATTTATACTGAATGAATTCCTTGCAAATATTGTTTATTCTCATCACCCAAAACCTTTGTTAATAATTGAATAATTACATGAATATACAGCCAAACAAGGATTTAACACAGAAAATATCTTACACTTCAAAAAATTTCTCATTAACAAATAAAGTTTATTCTTATTGATTAAAACATACAAAATAAATTATTTTAATCAATTTGGATTTTTTCATTAAATAATTATCATTTTTACTATTATCTGTAATACATTTGAACACCTATTCACAAATATAATGTCCCCTGGAAAAAAAACATACATATACATTATGGGAATGAAACAATTCAACTTTTACCTACATACATATCACAGTTACATTATCTGCAAATTCAGGTTTTGCATTAGGAGACTATTTTATTAAGAGACCACCTTTGTTCTTTCTCTAGGGCGGTCTCTGTAAACAAGATTGACTGTATCTCTCATGGCTTTTAGAATAAAGCGAAGATCCAGCGTTTACAAAAAGTTCAAAATGTAGGTCAAAACACGGGCACTCGATTTCTGTGATTTATATACCTGATCAGATCTAGTGTTTTAATCTAAACTCATCAAACAACGCAAATCAGGCAAGAAAAGAAAACGTCATTTCGCTACCCTGCGTATCATAAAAACTAAAAGGTAAGTCACTTGCCATTTTTCGATTGACGGAAGTAACGGTATCCAGCCTTGGTCCCGGCATACCTTCTGAAATGCGTCCTCTATTCAAGAACCTCGCTCTACCTGTAGCGGCAAGTTTAACAGCGAGGTTCCCGAAAAGCGCGCCCATTTCAGAAGGAATACCGGAACCCAGGCTGGATACCGTTACTTCCATCAATCGAAAAATGGCAAGTGACTTAACTTTTAGTTTTTATGATAAGCAGAGTAGCGAAATGACGTTTTCTTTTCTTGCCTGATTTGCGTTGTTTGATGAGTTTAGATTAAAACACTAGGTCTGTTCGGGTATATAAATCACAGAAATCGAGTGCCTATGGGTTAAAAGATAAATTTTCAATTTTCAACAAAAGGACAAAACTAGGGATAGCAAAATCAGCATGTCTTTCAAGAGTTCTCTTCCAAACTATTTATAGCAGATCACGTGACAAATGTTAAACTTCCTTATCAACAAGCTTTCAAACAAACAAATCAAAATGGCTACAGGTCAGGACAGTCCTGATTTAACACATTCACAGAGAAATGCAGGAGATGAATATTTTGAATTATGCTGCACACCTTGTAGTATGAGAAAGTTAAACAAACAAGCTGTAAAATATTGTGTAACTTGTAAGGAGTATTTCTGTGTACAATGTGTTGACAGCCATAAAATCTTCAAGATATTGTCAAGTCATGTATTGGTGGACCCGAGATCAACAAAGACTTCATCACAGAGTACTAGAACAAGATACCAATCAGTTCCCACTAAACTTTGTAAACTACATCCACTGGAAGAGGTTAACATGTACTGTAGAGAAGAGGACACAGTGGGGTGTGCTGTGTGTTTCACCTGGGACCACAAGTATATTCTTACTTGATTCATATTTTTGTAATTTTTTAGCCATTTATCAACAATTTCTATTCTTTATCTACAAATTCAGTAGATCTAGCCAACGCTCCAGTATGGCTGAATTGAATCTATTTGTAAACTCAGATTTTATCAGTTAGGTTGTTGGCAATAAATTCAAATTTTGACATACCTACTAGAGATTTGTAATTTGACACCACTGAACATTGAATAAATATGACTGAATGCTGCTGTGAAAAGGGTTGCCAAATTAAATCTAAAGTTTGAGCTAAGAGGAATTGAATGTAATCAGTAACACTTTAGTACATTCTACATATAAATACACTGAACAATTTATCATTCAGTTGCTTTATGAAAGCAGATATTTTGAAATGTCTGCAAGGTTTAAAATGAACAAATACAGACCTTGTTTTAAACAAGCTCCTGCATGAAGTGGTTTAAATTTGATAAACAGCATTGGGATTCTATTTCAGAAATGCAAAGTACAATCACTAATTAACATTTTTCTTGTACTTTACAGTTAATATGAATAATTTCTTATTAATTTTATGCCACACATTTACATAGGAAATCTGTTAAAATGTTAATGCAAAGAATTGATTTAATTTACATATGTGATTTTAAAACTAAAATTATAAGTCAAATTATTTTCAGGACATGTACAGACACTCATTACATACCACAGTATGTGCAATCAAATTTTCCTTTCGCAAACGTCCAACAAATCACCACAGATATAAATCAGGCTATTAAAGACATGAATAAACTGATGACAAAGCAGGGACAAAAAACTGGCAAGCTAGATGAAAACAAAGCCGCTTGTAGACGAGAACTACAGAAATACAGAAAAGAGATAAATCAGATCATTGATAAACTAGAAGCAACAACACTGGCACAACTTGATGCTAAACATGAAAATACAAAACAGAAGACAGATGATATGAAACAGCATATACAAGACTTACAAGATGAAATGGTTAGGTTGAAGTCTGAGATGGAATCTGATCAAAGTAATGACTCACAGAAGTTTGTAATTGCTAAACTCAGTCAATGCGCGATAAGTCAAGGTCAAGAATTAGAATTCAAGTCACTGTGTGATCCAATTAAGGAACAGAAATTTACTAGAAATGCTGACATTGTCACATTCCTGTTGAGTATTGTTACATTAGGAATGTGGAGCCCTACAGAAATGCAAGACTCCATATTACCAACAACTAAAACACAAACTAGAACCTCTACCCCACAACACAAAAGACAACCTGTATCTGGGGACAAAGACCTAAGAAAGGGTCCTATCTATACAAGACACAATGACAATACTAATATTGTTACACCACCCCAGAAACAAGTTGTATACAAAGTAGTAGATTCATCACATCACAATGTGAGTCAACCAGATGACAAACAAACATGTTTAATATGTTCATCCTGTATTTTAGAAAGTGGAGATATCTTGTTTACTGACCTTTTTAATAACAAGATAAAATTAGTAGACAGTAGAACATACAGTATCAGATCATCACTGGTACTGGATGCTAAACCACAGTCAGTATGCAGAGTAAATTCTACAGAGGCTGCAGTGTGTCTAGATAATAAGACAATACAGTTTGTATCTACATCTGGTAAACTAAAACAGGAACGTTCACTCGCAATGAACCATGAATGCACAGCTATTACTATGAACAGAAATAAGATGTATGTATGCAGTGTCCGTACTCTATATATCTACACATTGAATGGCAAACTACTAAAGACTATTGATAAGGACAAATCAGGAAATTCTATATTCACATGTATCGCAGATATCACTGTAAGTGATAATGAGATGATTAATGTTGCTGATTTGGATTATGAAGTGATTACATTGAATACTGCTGGTAAAGTGGTATGGAGATACTGTGGTACAGATCTATGTAACGCATATGGAGTGTGTACTGATGGTAATGGTAATGTTATTGTATGTGGTGACATATCAGACAATGTTATACAACTAGCACCAGATGGACAATATGTTGGGGAGATAGTTCATGTGGATAATCCACAAACAGTATGTTATGATAGAAACAACCACAAACTGATTGTAGGGAAACGTTGTGATGATGTCACAGTATTTACAGTAAAGAACACTTAACTAAGAATTCCAAACAAAGTGAAAGAGCTTTTCCTGTACATTTCATGGAGTATTCATTTTTTTATTTTCCAACAAATCCAACAATAGTTAGTGGAGGCTTCTACTTCATCATTTTTTTTGTAATCAATTACATTTGCAGGTGAAAACACCATGTTTTATACTTAATACCATTGCTTAGATCATTATGTACATAAAATTTGTATCACATTTATTTGTTTATGCTTTGTCATTAAATAAACATGTAGCTTGATTTAAATTTTATTTTTACTCATCATAAAGCATCATTTTCTAATACTGAGCACATAATTTAAGATAAAATAATTCTGACCAAAGAAATGTTCATTATCAACCTCTCCCAACACATACCTGGTCATATATGAAAAGAAGAAATGAAAATCTGTAGGTACAAGTCAATTTTGAAGAAATATTACTTTTTATACATTATCAAAATTAATGATCTAATATGCACTGTGCAGAACAAATAAACACAAATGTTATTTCTGCTGGAGTGATACTTACATTGCTTCAATAAAACTCAGACCTAGTCTTAGTAACAAAGAAAATGCAGCCATCTATTGATTCTCAGAGAGATACAAATATTACAACTACCTGTGAAGGATACACACGTCATATCAATCGCATTCGGTACAGAGTCCCAGTTTTCAAAGGTGAGACTGTAGTCAGGGACATTCTACACACTCTTTTCCTTCAGACAGATAACCCACTGAACAATATTTACGAGTTGAATTGTCAAGAAACATTCAAGGATTACACACAATACAATCTTGTGCATCAGACTTACTAGGAAGCTGGATTGATTCTGATAATTCAGGGGTGTATTTCATTAACCTTTTAGATCAACTGATAGAGTATGAGGTCTATAGACTGAAGGTTTGACATTTTGAATGGCACATATTCTCTGTGACTTTCAGGTAGAAGATGTGTCTAAGGCCATTCTTCCTACACTGTTGATCATTCATTTGGAGGGTTCGGCAGTTATTTGTGGAGAACAAGGTTAGTATTTGTAAGTACAGAATCTCAAAATATTGGATAGGTTAACTGCCAGCCAGGATATAACTGAATTACTGTCTAAAATAGACTGCTAACAAAAATACAATTATAACTTTACACACAAGACCAAATTTGTTCTGTAAAAGAACCCATGGTTTCTATATCAACAGCCATGTACACATGTAAATCATAACACCTGTTATAAACAACAGTAAGTTGGATAATAATCAGGACACTAACATACTAATGTGGATCAACATTGAAATTACACAGAATAACATAAAATGCTATCAAACCATATTTCCATCTTAATAGAAATCATTATCTTCTGTTTTCCATCAAATGGACAACTTTGATTAATACATGAACAATTGATGACTTTTAGAAATTAGGTGATTGTAATTTGGTCCATCTCATTCAATGTATTACAAAATTCAAAATGTGGGTTTACAAAGAATCAAACATTCAATGAAGGGACATAACTAGGGAGAGCAAAGTCAGCATGTCTATCAATAGTTCTCTTCAATAGGTTATTTAAACAGATCACATGACAAATGTTAAACTTCCTTATCAACAAGGTTTCTAACAAACAAATCAAAATGGCTACAGGACCAGACAGTTCTGATTTAACACATTCACAGAGAAATGCAGGAGATGAATATTTTGAATTATGCTGCACACCTTGTAGTAAGAAGAAGTTAAACAAACAAGCTGTAAAATATTGTGTAACTTGTAAGGAGTATTTCTGTGTACAATGTGTTGACAGCCATAAAATCTTCAAGATATTGTCAAGTCATGTATTGGTGGACCCAAGATCAACAAAGACTTCATCGAAGAGTTCTAGAACAAGATATCATGCAGTTCCAACTGAACTTTGTAAACTACATCCACTGGAAGTGGTTAACATGTACTGTACTGAAGAGGACACAGTGGGGTGTGCTGTGTGTTTCACCCTGGATCACAAGTATGTTTTAATGTTTCTTATATTATTTGTATTTTTATGCTGTTTGTCAACAATTTTTATTTATTGTACACAAAATTTAATTGTTTTAACCAATGGTACTGTGTGGCTGAATTGAATCTACTGATGGACTGATTTACGTTTAAAGGTTTTATCAGTATGCTATGACTATAAACAATCAATTCAAATATCTACATACCTGTGACAGACTTGTAATTTGACACCACAGGGCATTGAATAATTGTAATGAATATTGAAATAAGTGTAGTTAGAAACCTTAGAAATAATCAAATTTTTCAGAATTTTAAGTTAAGAATGTAATCAGTGACACTTCAATGACCTTACATTTAAATATACCAGAAAAATTTGTCATTCACTTGCTTCATGCAGGCAGAATTTAAGCAAGGTTTAAATAGAGAAAATAAAGTGGAGTGAAAGGGTTTCTTCAAGACTTGGCTTAATTATCAAAATGATCTAGTTTTAAACTAGCTCCTAGATAAAGTGTTTTGATAAACAGTATTGTTATTGTATTTCAGAAATACAAATTACAATCATTCCTTTGCAACTTTTTCATATATATTATTGTTAGCATGAATATTTTTTTATTGATTTCATGCAACACATTTAAATATGAGAGATCTGTCAAATGTTTATGCTGAGAATTGATTTACATATACAAATTTAAAACTAAAATTTTAAGTCGAATTATTTTCAGGACATGTACAGACACTCATTACATACCAGAGTATGTGCAATCAAATTTTCCTTCAGAACAGGTCCAACAAATCACCACAGATATAAATCAGGCTATTAAAGACATGAATAAACTAATGACAAAGCAAGGACAAAAAACTGGCAAGCTAGATGAAAACAGAGCCGCTTGTAGACGAGAAATACAGAAATACAGAAAAGAGATAAATCAGATCATTGATAAACTAGAAGCAACAACACTGGCACAACTTGATGCTAAACATGAAAATACAAAACAGAAGACAGATGATATGAAACAGCATATACAAGACTTACATGATGAAATGGTGAGGCTAAAGTCTGAGATGGAATCTGATCAAAGTAATGACTCACAGAAGTTTGTAATCACTAAACTCAGTCAATGCGCGATAACTCAAGGTCAAGAATTAGAATCCAAGTCACTGTGTGATCCAATTAAGGAACAGGAATTTACTAGAAATGCTGACATTGTCACATTCCTGTTGAGTATTGTTACATTAGGAATGTGGAGCCCAACAGAGATGCAAGACTCCATATTACCAACAACTAAAACACAAACTAGAACCTCTACCCCACAACACAAAAGACAACCTATATCAGGGGACAAAGACCTAAGAAAGGTTCCTATCTCTACAGTATATGATGATAATCCTAACATTGTTACACCACCCCAGAAACAAGTTGTTTACAAAGTAGTAGATTCATCACACCAAAATGTGAGTCAACCAGATGACAAACAAACATGTTTTATATGTTCATCCTGTATTTTAGAAAGTGGAGATATCTTGTTTACGGACTTTTTAAATAACAAGATAAAATTAGTAGACAGTAGAACATGCAGTATCAGATCATCACTGGTACTGGATGCTAAACCACAGTCAGTATGCAGAGTAAGTTCTACAGAGGCTGCATTGTGTCTAGATAATAAGACAATACAGTTTGTATCTACATCTGGTAAACTCAAACAGAAACGTTCACTCAAAATGAACCATGACTGTGAAGCTATTACTATCATCAGAAATAAGATGTATGTAGGCAGTGTCCGTACTCTATATATGTACACATTGAATGGTAAACTACTAAAGACTATTGATAAGGACAAATCAGGAAATTCGATATTCAATGATATCGCAGATATCACTGTAAGTGATGATGAGATGATTCATGTTGCTGATTGGGATTATGGAGTGATTACATTGAATACTGCTGGTAATGTGGTATGGAGATACTGTGGTACAGATCTATGTGGTGCATATGGAGTGTGTACTGATGGTAATGGTAATGTTATTGTATGTGGTAACACATCAGACAATGTTATACAACTAGCACCAGATGGACAATATGTTGAGGAGATAGTTCATGTGGATAATCCACAAACAGTATGTTATGATAGAAACAACAACAAACTGATTGTAGGGAAACGTTATGGTTATGTCACAGTATTTACAGTAAAGAACACTTAACTAAGAATTCCAAACAAAGTGAAAGAGCTTTTCCTGTACATTTCATGGAGTATTCATTTTTTTATTTTCCAACAAATCCAACAATAGTTAGTGGAGGCTTCTACTTCATCATTTTTTTTGTAATCAATTACACCATGTTTTATACTTAATACCATTGCTTAGATCATTATGTACATAAAATTTGTATCACATTTATTTGTTTATGCTTTGTCATTAAATAAACATGTAGCTTGATTTAAATTTCATTTTTACTTATCATAAAGCATCATTTTCTAATACTGAGCACACAAAATAATTCTGACCAAAGAAATGTTCATTATCAACCTCTCCCAACACATACCTGGTCATATATGAAAAGAAGAAATGAAAATCTGTAGGTACAGGTCAATTTTGAAGAAATATTACTTTTTATACATTATCAAAATTAATGATCTAATATGCACTGTGCAGAACAAATAAACACAAATATTATTTCTGCTGGAGTGATATTTGCATTGCTTCAGTAAAACTTAGACCTAGTAGTAAGTAACAAAGAAAATGCAGCCATCTATTGATTCTCAGAGAGATACAAATATTATAATTACCTGCGAAGGATACACACGTCATATCTATCTCATTCGGTACAGAGTCCCAGTTTTCAAAGGTCAGACTGTAGTCAGGAGCTGTTGTAGCCGGACATTCCACACACTCTTTCCCTTCAGACTTGTAACCCGCTGGACAATATTTACAGGTTGAATTGTCAAGAAACATTCCAGGATTACACGGACTGCAATCTTGGGCATCAGAATTACTTGGAAGCTTGACTGATTCTAGTAATTTAGGGTTACATATCATTGGCTGTATCCACTGATAAAGTGTACCAGTCTGGAAAATTTGAATACAAAAGATCAGTAAATGAACTGTAAACAGAACATCAGTCTAAACATATTTGAAGATTTACTGGCTGAGACATAATCAAGTAGTTTGATATAAAAAAATAATACTCCACAAAAAACAAACATGCAATTATTTGCTAACATCATTATCATATCATAATATCATAGAACACGATTAAGGACATTAAAAAACACAATTATCACAGTTAATACTAACTAGTCATCAACAATAATTAAAATAAATTATCCTGACTATGTGAAATATTATTATGTCAAACAAAATAACATCAATGTATATATACATAATCTTTGGCATACACATAAATACAGTAAAACCCCTGAAAACCGGACTCCCCGAAAACCAGAATTCTCTGAAAGTGGGATGATTCTTCAAGTCCCATTTATTTCTCTTCTATAAAGAATAATTCGCTAAAAACCTAAATTCCGAGAAAACCAAACTTTTGGTCCAGTCCCAAAGGGGTTCGATTTTCAGGGTTTTACTGAATACATCCTTGGTGTATTTAATCTTAGATATTACAGATTGTCTCAAATATAATGGCAGCACATGGAAATACAAGGTAATAATTTGCATGTATGTTAATAAGTGTAACGGTCATGTTTTGATTTGCAGACACAGATGTGGGCAATTCCCTGACAAAACTGGTCTTGATGACATTGATAAAATGATGTTGAATGTGACGTCATTCACATTGTAAGGGATAATGTTTTTCTCAAGATGTAGTTGGCAGGTTCATATATATATATTGAATTGTCAACAACAAGATAGAGTTTATCCTATTGGATGTTGATTTGTTAGTATGTTGTTATTCCTCAGTGATATATTTGTGAAATTATGTTTCAGACATCATGCCATATTTTTTGTAAATTGTAAATTTTTGTAAAATGGAAATTAATATGATATTAAAAATGGTTTAAAGCTCTGTATATTGAATATTACTTTGAATTTGTTTTTAAAACATTCACTTGAGAACTACTCATAAATCAATAATCCGAAGAAGCAAAAATTTAAAAAAAAAAATCACTTTTTTCCCCACTGGGGTTTAGCATCACTCTAACTATCAGGGTCATTTGGCAACTTTCCCAGCTTTGACAGTGGCTGAAGAGCCCAGGCAAGCACCCAGGTAGAACCACTGACCTTCAATAAGCAAGTTGGACAGCTTCCTCACACACGTGAAATTAGACTGAGCCCAGGTGGGATTTTGACTCACAGCCATGAGGGGCTAGTAATATTTAGTCAGAGATCATAATCACTACATCATGGAGGCCACTTTCATCACTAAAACTGATTGTGTCAGGGATGATTCATATTGTGACACATTGACTAGATTCTCAGTGGTCACACCATTAAAAATGGGGTTTGAAAATTTGCAATTGAGTAAATTTACAGTAAAAACCTCACACACAGACTACCCTAGTATTACAACCACCTTGTAATAATGACCGCTTATTTTCGTACCAGCTTTCAATAACTTTATAATGCGACTTGATAATGAGACCACCTCACTACTATGAGATTTTTCAGGTCCCGAAGGTGGTCTGATGGGTGGAAGTTAAATATTTTCAAAGACTGCAAAATCTTAACCTTGGTGCCAGGAGAATCCGGACCTGGAAAAACCAGAGGTTCTGGAAAATTCTGGAAGACTTTTAACCATGTGATCTCATTATCAAGGTTTTACTGTATCCACATAAATATCTATGACTTACCTTGCCATCCACACATGGTTTATGCAGATGATAATAATCAGATTCAACACAAGCTGGTCTTTGAGTACAGTTCACAGACCCTGGTACTGTAAGTATAAAAGAAGAGGGTTCGTAATATTCATATGACTGAAAATTACTTAATATGTAAGATCACTTTTGAGATATTACTTTGTTTTATTAACTGACGGAAATTATTCTCGCACACTGGGATCCATTTTTGGAAAAGATCAAATTATTTCAATCAAGTTATTTTAGATTCTGCCAACTAGTTTTGGATCTCTTTGGGTATGGTAAATAAAAAACTGAAGTACTTCAATGTAAAAAATGTGACACATATTTCATAAATAAGTGCAACATATTGTCCATAAATAAGTCTACCTGTACCATAAGCTTTTTTTGTTGTTGTTTATTTCATCATATAAAACTTACCCGAGTATTCTGTTATTGCATTACATTCCTTACATATTCCAGCTCCCTTATCGGAGTATGTGTTCCCTGGACATAACGTACACATCTTGGAGTTCTCACTACTGAAGGAACCAGCAGGACATTTAGCACAGTTAGATGTAAATGCCACACCTACAACAAACGAAAAATCAACAATAGAATCCTAGGTGACCATAAGTAGTTTTCACAGCTGAAGAGCTTTACAACAATTCTTATGTAAATGGGGTTTCATACTTATTTTCAACAGCATTGTAGGTATATAATGACAGACAGTTACCCCATCCCGATTTTTTCCATCCTTTACCTGTACTGACTACATTCCCCGTATGTTCTCCACATGAATGATCAATGATGGAGCTTGATTGGCCAAAGACATAACGTTTCCCACCAATGTGTTATAAGAGAACATGAGTTACAATACAACGCAATATAAAACTCTGCTGCGCCCAGGATTTAACTCACAAACCTGATGTCCACAGAACTTAAGCTTAACTACTGAGCTAAGCAGGCCAACCTAAGTTTTTCAATAACCTGTTAACAAAAGATTCTGAGATAAAAAAAATACAATACAATGTAGAAACAGAATATGTAGAGATGTAGATAAGATACTAGTATCATGTTTTCCAGGAGATGATGATTACCATTAGTGCAAAAGTGAAATTATAATTAAGATCAAAGTTCAAAGTATTTGGAGTTACTTTCTTCATTTGGAAATTGTATTCTGACCAAGGAAAATCTAGAATAACTAGGTTCAGCACAGATTTCTATCACTAGTGATAAATAAACAGAGATCTCAATTTTAACTAAATTTTTGAAGTAAATATTTTCAGCATATTTTTGTACTCAAAGTTTATCCGACTAGGATTCATTTTAAACTGCAAACTCCAGCCAAATCATTATAAGCATATGTAGATTTTTGGCAGTATAATCACTTCAAACGTGTGTACATTTGACTAAAGCATGGTTTTTCATAAAACTCAGAAGCATAGCCGGATTGTAGAACTCAAGAAAGAAGGCTGTTACATAGCTAAAGGTATTAATAAGCCACATCAGACGCAACCCACATATGACAACTCAAATAAATGCAGGGCAGGATGATGTTTCATTCCGGCTTCTCTCAGAAAATTTTGATAAAAATTAAAAGAACAAATGCATCCTACATGCCAAGACTTATCTTTAACACTTTGTTTTGATATATAAGCCAATATAAGGTTTACATTAGCTAAACTTTCCTATCACTATTTCCAACTCCAGTCATTCATAAAAAGATTGCTGAGACGTATTCTAAAATTCAAAGGCTCCTATAATATAATCCGCTTTAATTTCCAGGCCAAAACTTCTCAGCAGGTTAAATACAAAAGCAGAGAGGAAACCACATTACTTAATTTGAATGAGAATTTGACTTTAGTACTTAATACAATGTACATATAAATACACTGAGGTTTAATGTCACATCAACAGTCAGGGTCATTGGACTGCTTTTCTGGCTCTATTGGAGGAAGAAGACATCAGGATAGAACCAACAGCCTTTCATAAGCTAGGTGGACAGATTTCTCGCACGTGAAATTTTGTCTTGTCCAGGGTTGGTTTTAACTCACAGCAGTCAGAAGTTTGTGATTACTAGTAAGAGGCCACAACCACTCCACAATGGAGGTCCCTACTTATATATACATGTACCATGATCAAGTATGTACCGAATGAATTAGAAAATAAATATTCTACTTTGGAACTTTCCATTTTAATTTGACAATGTTGTGTACTACAATAAAGATTCCAGCATAGGATAATTGTGCTGATATTTCTTCAAAATTCATTCATTGTCATAATCATCAAATTTTAAAAGCTCTTTTTCTGATAAGCAAAAAAGGCAGTAAAAGCCAAATAAATGTTCATCAGCTCTTAATATAAGCATTTAATATTTCCCAAAATTCTACTGTAGTTCTTGAAAGCAAAGATATCAGCAATTTGTAATCCAGACGTCATATATACTAGAACATCAAAGATGTTCAAAAGTGTTCTTACACACCACAGAAAATTGTATACTGTATTAACAATACATAAAAAGCAATATCTAATACTACTGTATCAGCAAAAACAGCTCAAACTTTACCAGATAAATAAGTCTAAGAATGTACAGTTGTTTTGTACTTGAATGCATGGGTGAAAGCCGAAAAATTTGAAAAACCTGAAAGCTTAAGCTTAGTGCCATGGAAACAGCAAAACCCAGTCCAGTCTGGACCTGCCAATATGGAATGAGACTGGAAAAACGTGAAAAATATAGCATTTGTAGGAAAAAGAAGAAACATGTGACCTGTTGGGGTTACAAACACAGGTCATCGCATTCCATAAAACTGCACTTCAACAATCATGCTAAATTGTTGGGTATTAATAAGCTTATATGAATATCTGATTCTAGATACCTTGTGGATAACACAAGAACTTGTGTCCATAAAATCCAATTTGAGTCCATAAAAAAACACTTTAAAACATTTGTTCAGACTGGTTCACTGAATCAACCCCAACACCTTACTCTTAGTATAACAATCCAAATGCTCTATTTCTTTTTTACAGGGTTCATTTTGCAAGTTTTCCAGCTTCAGTAGTGGAGGAAGACCCAAGGTATACACCTGAGTAGAACCACTGACCTTCAGTTAGCTGGCTGGACAGCTTCCTCAAGTATGAAATTTTACAGAATGGAATTTGAACTCAGTGTTGATGGGTTAGTGATTTCTAGTCAGAGATCATAACCACTCAACCATGGAGGCCCCTTCAAATGCTCTATAATGTATTCAGAATGTTTCTGAACACAAAATTTTTTGATTAAGCACTATCCAAGAAAGCAAGCTATGATACTAGTATACAAACTATGTACCTGTGAACAATGGGTAACTGAAAATGTAAACTCAAGATAGTAAATGATTGCAGTAACATACAGCGGTGCATATAGGAAGTTAATCTTTTATACAACCACAGTAAATTACAATCTATTTATGTCTATAACTAAATTCTGTGTATTGGTTTTACATTATACATTTACTTTCTTACATTGTACATTTTGAATAATTCATATAATAATTACAACTGTTCTGTTCAGTTGTGCGATTGTCGAACACTTAAAGCGGATGTAAGAACCCCATCCATCTAGCAAAAACATCAATTTTGAGCAGACTTGCTAACCCTAACGCTAAAAATCGATGAAGGAACAAGCCTGGAGATATGTATTATCTAATTTATGGTTAACCCTTTGCTTCATAATACCGCATTTCCCCACGTCTGTAGCAGATAACTTTTGGAAAAAAAGTGGCAAAAGAAACCATTTCTTGTTATTAGTAATGGCTTCTTTTGCCACAATATTTTCCACTTTGCCAGAGAGAAATAATCCAATTTTCTTAAATAAATTGATGTTTTGTATATTTGCTTTGAATTTGGAAGAGTCCAAAATATGCTTATGAGGCAAAGGGTTAATCTATACACCGCCCATCAGCTAGTGTGTGCTAGCCACCTCTATGGAAGAAGAAACATATGTAGGATAATACTAAACTAATCTGTCACCTACCATTTACACTGATCTTTCTCATCAGAATTGGTGGTACCTCTCTTCCCGTTGTATCTAACCCAACAACTCTCCATGTGATCACGTTAAATCCTGACTTTAAATTCAACTGTAATATAAACACTGAACATTGAAACATTGTCAAAGTACATATTAAAGTATGAACCTGTCAAAGTAAATATTAAAGTATGAACCTGTCAAAGTAAATATTAAAGAATGAACCCGTTAGAGGAAATATTAAAGTATGATCCAGTTAGAGGAAATATCTAAGTATGGACCAGTTAAAGGAAATATTAAAGTATGGATCAGTTAAAGGAAATATTAAAGTATGGATCAGTTAAAGGAAATATTAAAGTATGAAACTATTAAATGAACCTACACTGAGTTGTTGCCATTCTCCCTCGCTGGTTGTATCCGGCCATTTACTAGCGTCTTTGTCACCAGAGGACTGGCACTGATCATTCTGTACCTAAAATATGAATGAAATAGAAATACAATGGAACCTTATGTGGAGAAGTTGGCAGCTCCTTGCGGAAGGGTAAATTAGTACTGGTTAGTATACAGTCCAGGAAAACTGGTTAGGTGAACCTGCCACCATATATACCTGAAAAATTGTTGAAAAAAATGACGTTATACCTAGTGAAAAGAGAAATATAATGATAATATAGAAATATGACAAGCCAGAATCACATGTACCTCACAGCCATGATTATGTTGCTTCAGTTGTACATGATCTCAATTATTACCAACATCTAAAATGGAAACCAATCTATACACTATTCTATGATAAAATATGGTTGTGTGTTGCATTTAACTTAACTAAGCATCAACTCCAAATAGAGTATTTTGACTATTCATAGTAATTAAAAGAGTTAATCACTTACTGTTACATGAAATATTGTTGTAGTGCTGGGAAACTGATATTGAAATCTTAGCGTACCAGCTTTTACCAATGTCACAGAATAAATAAGGCTAGCAGCACATTCACCAGGTACAACAGATATATACGATCCTTTAGGGGTCCACTCATATCTGGAAGTATATACACACATATAAGTAATAACTTTACATGATACCAGAAACTTATAAATCAGTAAATCATACCTAAAACACAAAAAGGCAAGTGTTAACAGTCACATGTCTATAACAGCAACCTGTGGCAGCAGTCACCCTTAAGCATATATTAATAAAAAAACCAGCAAAACCTCTGAATTAGAGCCATCAGTACATAACAGCCATGTTTCCTCACTCCATTAGGTGACATTTCTTCATTGGTTTGACTGTAGTTTACAACAGTACATAACAGCCATGTTTCCTCACTCCATTAGGTGACATTTCTTCATTGGTTTGACTTTAGTTTACAACAGTACATAACAGCCATGTTTCCTCACTCCATTAGGTGACATTTCTTCATTGGTTTGACTGTAGTTTACAACAGTACATAACAGCCATGTTTCCTCACTCCATTAGGTGACATTTCTTCATTGATTTGACTGTAGTTTACAACTTTTTATGGAAGCTATAGGGAGCTTCCATGGTCAGGTGATTATGGTCTCTGAACACTAGCCCCTCGCCACTGTGAGTAGAAATCTCACTTAGGATCTGACCAATTTCACACGTGAGGAAGCTGTCCAGCTAGAATATGTTAAGTTGTTTTTTTATGTAAGCCTGTTGTCTTTATGCTGGAGAGGTGGCCACATGACCCTGGTTGTTGGTGAGACAGTAAACTCCAGTGAATGTCATGGAAGCTGGATGAGAAGGGGTTTAGCACTTGTCGGGCAATCAATATGGAATTATAACAATATTTCAATAGTTTTCAAAATTTACAGATATATGCTATTGTTATCAAATTGTCTAAATCATATTTAACAGTCTTCACCTTAATTTTTTTTAACAACTTGCCCCTTTGGACATGCATCTTAGAAAAAACACTTGCCTGAAGTGAATTTCACTTGCCTTAATTAATGCTTCTCAGTTCAGTGTGCACCTTAAATTATCTACGACATCAAATGTGGTAAATAACCTTAATTTGGAACATTGCCACTTTGACAAGGGAATTTTAAGCTTAATTTTTAGCTTCTACATATCCAATGTTTCATGAACAGCCATGTATGATGTGAATAAAGATCTGTGTGTACAATCTATAACATCAGGAAATATGTGTATCATAAAAACAGGAAATAAAAAGAAATGTTAACGCAACTCTTACAGGTTAACAGTGTACAGTACAACTTTGGTATAAATACCACCTTTTGAATATTAGGCTAAATATTGATGCATTCTCATTAGCAAGTTAAAATATTGAGGAAATATTTGAAAAATGAACCAAAAATAAGTGATCGCAATACAGTAAAACCTCAATAATGGGATGACCTTTGGGACCTGAAAAATTGGTTATAATAATGAGGTAGTCTCATTATAAGTATGAAGTAAAAAATGAAGTAAAAAATAAGGTAAAATAACAGAATTTTACAGATCTGATGACCAGTACCAAAAGATTAAGTTATACACAGTCTACAAATGTACAAATAATCAAAACTTAAGTTTTGTTTTTTTAGTACAAAACAATTTTTATGAACAATAAAAACTTCATAGGACTTTGGGGGAAATTACGAAAAATTGGCCCCAGGGTACAACAACTGTCACGTAACCCTGGCAACAGATTTCACAGAATTTAGTAAATGCATTGTTCATTTCGGAACAGCTGATAAAGACATGTCCTCCACATCTGTTTTAGTACTAAAGTGAATCATTCAGTATTCAGACCAGTCTTTTCATAATATATCATGTCGATTTATTGTATTATGTGAAAACATACCCTTCTATTATAACTTGCAGTCCCTTTTCACAAAATCTTTTATAAACAAAGAAAGTATAATTTGTAATAAAATACACTACATGATCTTCAGGTTTAACCAAACCACACTGAAACATTAGAAGCCTTCTTTGTAAAGTTACATGAACACTTGACTAGAAATAAAATCATGTGTAGGATTACTTAGTGATTTAGATAGGTAGAAAACTTTCCTTCTCAAATCTATTTTTCTAGAAATATCTGTTCTATTTTGGAGGTATGAGATATCTTCAAATATTTTCTTTCACTGGGTTTCGCTGTTAGAAACTTTTGGGCTGCCTTTAAAACATTGGGTTAATCAGGAAACTGTATAAAAAAACATAACTATATCTTATCTAGCCTTAAAATAGATGTGTAACATAGATTAAGCACCCTACATTGACTTTGTTCATTTGTTTAAGATTTGACTATGTTTCATGGACATACTTAAACTCCACATTATAAGACTCTGTATCAACATAGAACAATAATTTATAAACAAATATCAAGAAATCTCTGCATGAATTAAAGAAAAATTTTTAACTTCCCTCACTCCATTTTATCCTATTTATTTGTTTGTTTGTTTGAGTTTATCAATAACATTGCAGCTACCATGATCACTTGTGTGTAGGTCGCACCTGTGTATAAGATGCAGGTAAAAACCACAAATACAGTAAAACCTTAGATAGCATCCATCTCAATGTAATGACCACATTGTTATAATGACCGCTTATTTTCGGACTGGCTTTCAATATCTCCCGGTAGGTAGTCTCATTATTAAGGTTTTACTGTAATTTTTAAACAGAGAAAATGACCATAATGGACAAATAATTGAAAAAAAAATGTGTTGTTTTGCTTGTTTTTGTGACAAAACTGTGATAACTTTTGTAGTACAAAATGTATAACACCATTTAATTTTCTCAACCTGTCAATACATACTCAAACTTCTCTACACCTCATGGTTCTGGTGATTAGCAGCGTGATCAGAAAACATACATACTTGATACTCTAACTCCAAGAAATCTGGGAAAAGTACAAAACCATCAGAGACTTTAGAAAAAACATTTATTTCCCTTAGTTTTATTCATATGCCATTGGACAGATTTCTTCTCCAGTAAACAAATGAATTTCATTTGACCCATTTGTCTGTTTGACACCTGGAAAATATGGAATTGAGTTCTACTGCTATGTAGAAGATGCACCCAGCTTTCAGGCCCAATTTTGGATGTATAATCATGCACCTTTAATATACAACAGTGATAACAGTATGTACAATTAATTCAACCATTTTTCCAGGGTTATCTACCAACATAACGTATCCCCCACAGTCTATACAGTTTTTTTTTTCTCAGGGGCTTAACATTTGCAGTTAAGCATTAATACACACAAAGCAATCAAAAACAATATTCAGGTATGCAGGGTTTCCACTGAACATTATATTTTTTCTGCCACATGTACGGAGGGAAGGGTCTATGCCGACAAAATGCTTAATTTGATTTTTTGTTGCCACTAACAGATTTTTTTTCGCTATTTGTGAAACTGGGGAATGGCAGCGGAAACCCTGAGGTAAGTCTAAAATTAACAATCAAATGCTAGAAGTCAATCTAATTTATCTGCTTATGGTTTGTTTGTTGTGATGAAAGGATTGCTAATATTCTGATTTTCACAGGTATGGATCCGTGTTCCCAAGACATTAAGATAGAAACACTGGATTACATTTACTCATTAACCAATCAAGTCCTTATCAACTGTAGCTGCCTGGCACTGTGTGAAAATCAATGGATGAAAATATTTATGTGCTGCATTCTTTTTTCAAATTACTTTTGTTTGAATTGAAAATCAATATTGAACAGCACTTGAAAACAATATTCTGATAGCTGAACAAATTCAGTACCCAGCTTTCAATGAATCAAAGCTAAAATGTTGATATAATCCCAACAAGAGTCTAAATACTTATTTTTTCACTTAAAATCCTCTGATTTAATACAGGGCTTGACAAAGTTTTGTCTGGTTACTTGTTCTCCATGACAACCAGCTAAGAATTTTAACTAGTTCTACAGCAATTTCTACTCGTAATTTCGAGCTGACGAGTGAATTTGTTGAGCCCTGTAATATTTGACAGTTTTATCAGTTAAAATTTACATTCATGAAAATACTGTGGTTTCACTAATTTTAATTGGGGATTTGATTTCCTGGATTTCGTGGGTCAGCTGATCCATGAAATCAAACCCCCACAAATAAAAATGCCAAGGTATCTGTCAAACATCCGAAAATTGTGCAATATCCAAAACTGTGCAACTTAATTGTGCTACAATATAACTTATGGTATTAAACTCTATCCAGAGTTGTTGTTCATTATCCGTCATTTACGTCTCTGTCAACATTTCAACATTTTAATAGATTCTTGTAAAACAAGAAATAAAGCCACAAATGGTACAAAATTCACAACTAAATGAGGCAATTTCTTTTGCACAATACATTCAAGACAAAAGATGTTATAATTTACCAGAAAATCAAGTGCACTATTTCCAACGGAGGGCATTTGTTTACTTTCAGTAATTAGGTCGCAATTACACAATTAAGTTAAGTCACTTAAATGGGAACAAAATGTAGAAGTCGAAGGTAATCGTGCAAGCCTATGACAACAAATTCATATTTAGAGAAAACAAAAGTATGATCTTGTGTATCAAAGACCGAAGCATTAACTTCCGTTTTTCTTTTGTGATCAGTTAAATTAAATACAGCTTTGATAATTATACCAAATAAACTCTTTAGATTTGCAAAACATTACCTGGTAGATCATAAATTTTGATTGTAAATAAAATGTTACCAAAAGACAGAACAGTTGTCTTCATTCTAATCAATTTTTTTCGCCGTTCAATGTTGCACCACCAACATTTGGCTTGCAGCCATCTCCGAAAAAAGGCCACCCAGTGAATAAAGGCCATTCTTTGAAAACCATCAGTGATTTTTTAAACATACTGACCCCAAAATAAAGGCCATCAGTCAAAAAAGGCCACATTTTGTATTTCCCAAGGTGACCTTTGTTCACAGGCTTGACTGTAGTAAAATTAGAAAAAACATTATTAAACCAATCCTCCATCGCCTACAGACTAAGTATTATATTGATTTTTCTGAATGAAAACTGTTTTACTGAATCAAATCAAACAAACTATTCATTCTAAAGGTATCAACATAAACATCATTTGTTAAAAAAATCATGTAAGAAATTACTTATCTATTATGAATGTCGTAGTAAAAGGGTATTACATAGTAATGCCAGTATCATAATTATAGTATTAAATTGTTTGACATCTACACCTGGTTCCCCCTCTTCCTGTTACCAATGACTATCACCCGGCACAGTGAATGTGAAAGGCCTGGAACTATTACAGGACGAGAGGACTGACAATCTTGAAAACATTACTGGCCTGAACAAAATATTACTAGCCCAAAATATAAATACATGTAGACTTCACTGAAAACAAAGGAATTTTACTGCATACTAGGCCCAGCAATACTCAAAATATTACCAGACCTATTGAGAAGGTTTTACTGAAGTTTGATAGTTGTTACACTGCATGATGTATGAACCCATTTTTACACAAATTACATTGGGTTTGAAAGGCCAAAAAAAGCTTGTTTCCGCTACCCCAACTGACCCCATTTTTCACCCTATGATTTTTTTTGTGAAATTATTATTGAAGTTTTACAAAATAAAAATAATGTCAGTCATTCTGGAATAAAAAAAAGCAAAAATAAAAAATGGAAATCACTACCTACCAACCCTATTCTCAACAGAGCTGGTAGCAGAAACAGGGTTTTCTAAGCCTTATTGACAGCCAAACTGCCATACATGAACACCAACAGTCCAGAGTTCCAAACACCACACATCAGGTACTGTGCTACACTATGCTACTGTAACCACTGTCATCACACATGTCCATGTGACCATAGTTAGAAATATACTTAGTTTGTAATAAAAACAGATACAATTTTATTTTCAGGCAAAAAATTAAAACAAACGATATCTAAGATATCTTTTCTTATTAAGGAAGACATTCAAATGGTGTCATTTATAACTCGGATTATTACACTTTCAAAGCTGACCATTTTGTTTACATGTAAACCGGTGCATCAGAAGAATATTTTAAGAACTTTTTTCATAATATTTCACTTTACTATCATTTAACAACATAATAAGCATTGAGTGTTACAGAAATGTATGTACAGAATGGAGGCACAGTTCAGCTTCTTTTAGTGACAACTTTGATATGAAGACCACCTCATTGTAACAAATGCCTATTTTCAGAGCAGCATTCAATATTTCCTATATATTTTAACTTCATGGGTGAAGGTTGAAAATTTAAAAAAAAAAAAACAGAAATCTCAACCTTAGTGCCACGGACATAATAAAAACCAGTAGGGTCCGGACTTGGGAAAAACCAGAGGTTCTGGAAAATTCCGGAAAACTTTTAACCATGCAACTTCATAATAAAACCACCGTGATATTATAACCAATTGCTTTGTGTCCCTTCAGGTGGACTTAATATCAAGGTTTTTCTGTTCCTATAACAATCTTTGTCAAGCTGAACCAATAAATTGGGAAGCCAGGGAAAGTTAACAACATGATGAGGATAAACATTGTGTTCATGTCAGTTACATTTATACTGTACTGAGAGATGACAAGAAGAAATCAATATACGCCATTTGCTAAACATGATAAAATAATGAGAAAATCTACTGAATGCTGGTAATAAACTTTATCATACTCTCATTTACAAGTTGACATTTTAAATAGATTCATAAAAATCACTGATAATGATAAAATAACCAAATGCAACAGATGTTCCTACGTATTAATAAATGTGTCTTAACAATGATATCAATGCCCAATGCATTTAATCAACAGACCAAGGTCCAGTTAGGAGTTACATACTGTGAATAAACAGGAATACCTTTGTCATCACCAATACTTTCCAAATAAGCCAAAAAAATATTGTTTGTCTACACAGGCAACGAAAATACAAAATTTCCTTCTAGATGGAGCATTATGTGAAAGTCTCATAAAAATATAGCCTAACAATCATGTAACTATTCTTATCTTCGCTACAAACTGTGGTGTTGAATTGCCATGTTTAAACATAATATTGTATATATAAAAGCCATTGTCCTCAAATTACAATTACAATATTTTCAATTATTATAAATAACCATTGTTGACAGATAAAATACTTGTTTAATTAGTGAAATACATAGTCACTGGGCCTAATGCCCTTTTCAACAATTTTTCAGCTATACTGGGTATACAACGACCAGTTCACCTATCTAGTTTTCCTGGACTGTAAACTAACCAGTACTAAGTTACCTTTCCACAAGGTCCCAGCAACTTCTCCACATATGGAGGAAAATCAACATTTTTGTCAAATTTTCATACAAAGGTATGACCTGGAATTTGAACCTGGATTTCCAGGTTACAAGTCCAGCATGCTAACCACTGGACCACGGTCACAGCTCCTATTGAAATAACTTAAAAGGATTTGAAAAAAAAGACCTGAAAACTGATTGGTGGAATCTAAAATATACTTGTAGGAGAATAACTGTTTGACTCATAGCTATACAGATGTGTGTCACATGTTTGTGACAGCTGAGATAATGTTTATGTGCAATACAAATTCATAAGTCAGCTTCACTGACCGTGAAATTACAGTATAACACTACTGGGTATACCAGACAACTCTTATGTCGGTTTATGTGACAGACAATGCTAGAAAAATATATAAGTCTCATTAGGCATTACAAAAAGGAGTTCAACATTTCTGATAACAGTTATGACTTCCTCCTCACACTGGTAGTATCACCCAGGGCTAACCAATTTATTTTCAGGCAACTTGTCCATCAGAATGACCAGCTTAGCATTTTAACTAGTTCCACAGCAACTTCAACTTGTCCTGAGTAAAATTTTATCTTTGCCTCAAATAGTGGGACATGTTACATAAGGGGAATAATTAGAATACACACAGATTTATAAAAAAATGGATAAAAGAACAAAAGAGTAAATCTTTTCAAACAATACAATCTACCACAGAAATGGACACAACGATGTAAATGAACTAATCAGATAAGATTTACCAAATAAAACATAAAAAACACATCATTGTTCACAAATAGCTATCTTTTTCATCACATTTTTCTGTATGCAAGTATTTATAATTGTTATCAGAGCATCAATGACACATAAATCCGTACAAACTGACAAGGTATATATAAATGATGATACATGAAAAGAATCAAACAAATTACTTTGTCATTTCACATAAGGACAAGAAAATTGCTTCAAAATTGGATGCATGAAAATCTGCCTTAAATTCAACAGTAACAAGTTTAAGTTAATAAAAATCCTTGAGTTAAAATTTGTGACAAAAATAAATAAATTATTCACAACTAAATTATTTCATAACACTATAAAATAAGGCCATTATAAATTAATTAATTGCTAGCTTGTCCTCAATCTTTTTTCGGAAAAGGGGTAGGGAAGCCGAGTTTTATTTTTTAATTTCTACTTCTGAATATTAAAGGTATTTTCACATTAGGATACAAAAAAATGCTTCAAAATTAGAATCACTTAAAACTTTCTTAAATCCATTCATTTAAGCACAATCAATCAATCAATCAATCAGTATCAGGATTTTCACTAGACGTAAAAAGTTGAGGGTCAAAAATGATCATTGGCTGATGACAGTTCGAAGAGCCAACAAAATTTCTTCCTAATTTTATTGCTCATTTGACCCTTTGGTACAAATTCTCAAGAGTCAAAAGCTTTATTTACTGATTTCTAGAGTCAAAATGCTGTTTTAAGGATCAAATGAAAGCCCTGAGTATGATACTATTTTAGTCCTATAAAGTAAAACTCATAAAATACAAGAAGAGAAGTAACATGATCATATTACAACATAAATGTTAACAAACTCTTTAACATTTCTAATACATTATCCTTCATTATTTTTTTTCACTGGAATTCAACTTCAGGGTCATTTGGTGACTTTTCCAGCTTTAATAGTGCGGGAAGCCCCCAGGCATACACTTGGGTAGAATCGCCAACCTTCTTCAAGCTAGCTAGACAGCCTCCTCACATGTGAAATTCGAACTCACAGCAGTGAGGTCTTGTGATAACTAGTCAGAGACTGTAACCATGAAACAATGGAAGCCTATTAATGCATTCTAGATTTTCATTAAAAATAAAAGCTGTTGGGTAGCATTAAATCTATGGGGTTCCATTAATGATAAAACACAATCAATTCATAATGGCCATTATATCCACACACTCGCAGTCTAGACATAACTCAACTGCATGATGCCTAGAACAAAGAATTATTGATTTGTGTAAACCTGGACTATTCTAGCATACATTAAAGACACATCAAAGTTACTTTTTTCAAACATTTCTGCCAAGAAAAAACCTGCATTAAAAATTAATATCATAACCACATAATATATGAGCAGGAAACACAGAGATAGCATTGTAACAAGAAGTCTTTTACCTTTTACCACAGTAAATATATTAGGCCAGGAAACCATGTTTCCAGTTATTTGACCAGAACAAATAGGGTAGGTTGTTTGTAAACTTTCTTCTAAATTTTCTCTGAACATGTCTTTCATACTTTGAGGTATGATTTGTCATCAAATATTCTCACACTTTGTACTTTGCTCATACTTAATGTAGGCACAAAAAGACTAGTGGTGTTTGGGTAACCAGAAACACAACTATTTTTTTTTGGTCTAAAGACTAGATTTTTTAGATGACAATCTATGATTTGACAGGAGAACATTAAATGTATGACCACTGCATATATCTGTTCAAGATCTTAATATCTTTACACCAAAAATTAATGAACAATTTCATTGATCATTTGCGCATAAACAACAAACCACTTGCAATAATTAATCATGCAACATTTTGCAGACTCGTCAAGCATCTTTAAGATCGGACTGTTTGGAGTTACATTTATAAAACACAATAGTCAAAGTTTTCAATAATCATAAAAACAGCCATGTGGTCAAACACAAATAAAAGAAATGTGAAAAATCACATCAGCTTTCTCTTAATTCTCTCCACATTACAAAGTTTCCTCAAATGTGTCAGCATAAGACGAGTTCCATAACACCAAAAAATATAAATTTTCTGTCGAGATTCAAGGGCAGTCAGCATAAAATTCAATTTCTAAGCAATTCCTTTACTTGAATATTGATTAGAAAAATAAAGTTACCCTCATTTTAATTTCAGACTTCAAACAACAGGGGCTTCAAAGTTTTGCACACATTTTACACAGGAATAGATATGTTGACTATCTATCCGGACAATTGAATGAAACTTCATGTTGATCAAATTAATGCGATTAGCGAAAATCATCAAAAATTTCAGCCCTGTCCACTTCTTTTCCAAAATTTGACTTTCACTGCTTTGAGCAACTTTACAAATAGACTACATGTACTATTACTTTCACCAGTGCATATGGACCCTCTGTATACAACTCTTCAGGCCATTTTTATGCCATTTTTGGGCCTGGTATTTTGCCCCACTCCCCAAGTAAAAAAAGGACATATTTTTCCCCATTGAAAGTGAAAAATTTCCCCATAATTAAAAAAACTTTACATTGTTCAGTCATCATATACTGACAACTATTTTTTCCATGGAATTAATCATGTTAAGTATAATGTTAAGTGCTCTGGTAAATAAAGAATAGTTTAGACATAACTTTGTGAGTTGTTCTTTCATGATTATAAGCCTTCGATAATTCCCCAATTTGATGCTTTATGATGCAAATTTCCCCCTATCAAAGGGACCTGATACCTGTTTCCCAAAACCATAAAAAAGGACTGCACGTATAAGAAGAAAGAAACCAAATTTCCATACATACTTTTTACAATCGATGTTGTCATCATCATCATCATCATCCCCATAACTTTGGAATTTCTCCGTCTGACTCGAAAATCCCTTAGGGAGCACGTCCCAATCATCATAGAAGGAGCTGCTACCACTGGAGTATGTGCCAGCGGGACAGGCTTCACACTCCTGGCTGTCCATGTTCAAAAACTGACCACTTTCACATTCTTTATCTGTATCATAAATTGCAAAGATTAAGAGCATAAAATATTCATGAATGTGATGTTCATATTGCAGTCTTTCAGCCAAGTAAACAAATCTTAGATCCAACAAGTTTTCCAAATAGCAACAATTTTGATGGCAAAAGCAAAGTAAATCTATTAGAAATGTTAAGACTTATTTAGCTCACATATGAACAAACTATTCAATGCTCATGCAAAGATATGGTATTATAAACTGCTATTTCAGCTCAACATTTTCAACTCATTGCTGTACTTATACTTCATCATAGCCAACCCATGTTCACTACACTCAATTCATACATAAATCACTTACTGCACTCAGTTCATACATAAATCACTTATTACACTCAATTCATACATAAATCACTTACTGCACTCAGTTCATACATAAATCACTTATTACACTCAGTTCATACATAAATCGCTTACTGCACTCAGTTCATACATAAATCACTTACTGCACTCAGTTCATACATAAATCACTTATTACACTCAGTTCATACATAAATCGCTTACTGCACTCAGTTCATACATAAATCACTTACTGCACTCAGTTCATACATAAATCACTTATTACACTCAGTTCATACATAAATCACTTACTGCACTCAGTTCATACATAAATCACTTATTACACTCAGTTCATACATAAATCACTTACTGCACTCAGTTCATACATAAATCACTTATTACACTCAGTTCATACATAAATCGCTTACTGCACTCAGTTCATACATAAATCACTTATTACACTCAGTTCATACATAAATCACTTATTACACTCAGTTCATACATAAATCGCTTACTGCACTCAGTTCATACATAAATCGCTTACTGCACTCAGTTCATACATAAATCACTCACTGCACTCAGTTCATACATAAATCAATTACTGCACTCAGTTTATAAACAAGTTATAACTTACTGCACTCAGTGCCCTTCACTGGAACATTGTAGTTAGATGAGGTAGGTTTACAGGTATCAGACTTGGGTACAGACACTCTCCATCTATCACCATTCTCGTCACACTGGGTGTACTCGAACTTGTAGTCATCCTGGAAGAAGAAAAATTAAACTCAGTTTATAAACAAACATATCCGATATACAAGCATCTAACATGAAGGATCTCAATAGGGCTTGCACATTGATGGGTGGGTGCATAATGGTACATTAGGCCAAAATATCCGCATGGACCAAAAACAAATTTATCATATAAACATATATATGTGTATAAGATAAATTTGTTTTTGCTAGCTCCTATGATTCAAAAACATTTTTAAAAAAAAACAACCATCAAGGTAAGGAAAATGTATACACGAAATGGGCACTTTCTATATGTTACTTGGACAGTCACAGAAATTCTAGGTTCTTGAGTTAATCAAGGAAAATTCTGATATTTCAGTCGAAAAAAAAAAATGGTTTTGAGAGGGAAAATTTGCACAACAGAAAAAAAAATCGCAATTTTGGTTTGGGAATAGATCTGTTCACCAGTACCGTTTATATGAGGTAAGAAATTAATTCAAGTTCAACTGGACAATACGAATATTCATCAAAGCGTTATGATATGCTTATAAGCCTTCTATAACATTCATTCAAGAATTTATATTTTTTTGTGGGAGTTTAATGTTGCACCAACAGTTTGGGTAATTTGGCAACTTTCCAGCTTAAATGATGGAGGAAGACCCCAAGCTTGTACCTTGGTAGAATCATCGACCTTCTGTAAGCTAGCTAGACAACTTTCTCACATGTGAAATTTGGTCTACGGTGGGATTTGAACTTACATCGGTGAAAGGCAAATGATTACAAGTCAGAGACTATAACCACTCGACCATATAGGTCCCTAAACAAGAACTTACAGTGGATTAAGAGTACACATGGAGCTGATCTGTGTTTGCTACATGATTTAATGACAATAACAATCTAATAATTGCAGGACTATTCTACATACATACACACTTACATATATATATACAGTTTATGCAAAATAATGTTTATGTAGCCTGGGGCAATCGAGACAAACATATGATCAGAGTGTCATAAACTTCATACAGCATTGATATAATCATAACCATTTTGATTTCACGTTCAACCTTTATTATAATTTATAGGTATATATTCTATATGCTAAATCCTTTAAATCAAATTACAATGACGTACAACAGCCGTTTTTATGATTTTTGGGGAACAGGTATCAGGTCCTTTTCATAGGGGAAATTTGCACCATGAAGCACGGAATTGGGGAATTATCAAAGGCTTATAATCATGAAAGAACAAAACACAAAGTTATGTCTAAACCATTCTATATTTACCAGAGCACTTAACACACTATTTTACATGATTAACTCCATGAAAAAAATAGTTTTCAGCATATGATAACAGAACATTTTCCTTTTTTTTTTTAATTTTGGGGAAATTTTTCACTTTCAATGAGGAAAAATATATATACTTTTTTACTTGGGAAATGGGGCTGAATACCGGACCCAAAAATGGCATAAAAAAGGCCTGTACATGTAGAATGATATTGAATACAGCATGGTACTAGGATGCATGTTTGTATTCAATAAACATATTTACAGTTATTTCTATTATTTAGATGTTTCCACTAAAAGCATCCTGGAAGCTTATTTCGAATTCATTTATTCATTATATACAATAAAATCATGGTATTCCGACCACCTCTGGGACCAAAGAAACTTGTCTTAATATTGAGGAATTTGAAATATTACAAACCAGTCTGAAAGTATTAGCAGCTATTATGAGCTTAGGGTGCTCACACCATGTAAAAACTGAGGGTAAAATTTGAGGGTAAAAAATCGCCCTTGGCTGCTAATAATTTAAAAAGTCAACAAAATTTCCTACAAATGCGACAATAAATTTCAACCTCTTTTGATACCAATTCTCAAGAGTCAGAATTTTATTTTGCTATTTTCAAGTGTAAACTGCCATTTTTAGGGTTAAATGAGTGGTCTGGGGTTTGTCATCATACATATGTGAGGTTACACTGTACTACAAATGATCTTAATTCAATATACACATGATGTTCTGCAACCCATTTTTCAACCCCAATCTACTTTATATGGCTCATTTATCATACCATGGAACATCACCATTAATTTCATGTCACAGAAATACTAAGCTGACACATAACAAATATTAGACTCACTTTCAAAGAAAGCAGGGAAAAACTGGTGTATGTAATGATAATGGTTAGTTTTTAAGCCCATAATTAGTAAAACAATATATGCCAGTCTATAGTTTCCCCTATGAAAGATTAGCGTTAAGTCTAATATTTGTCACAGTCATGCAAATCACACTAATTTGCCATCATTATGCCAATCCCGAGTTAAATGAATTTCAGACCACTAGTTTTCTCAGGAGGATTGTCAGAATGGACAAGTAATTTTCTATAACAAGATCATCACAGAGTGGTCAGGATTTCCAAATAGAAACTCAAGAATCATTTAAACACAAGCAGACCACTAGTTTTGACAAATGGATTATGTCCCATCAATTTCTCCTATATAAATTAAGAGAAGGATTTCTAGACCATTTGAACCTTAAAACTGCATTCCGAATCTTAAAATAAGAAAAAACAAAGCTTCTGGCTCTTGAGAAATTGTACTAAAGGGTCCAATTTACAATAAAATTAGAAGGAAATTTTGTTGACTCTTCAAATTCTCACCAGCCAATTGGTCATTTTTGACCCTCAACTTTTGACCTTTAGTGAAAACCCTGATTTTTTTTTTCAAAAACATCATTTCCAGCCAAAAACTGTATGAAGGCATAAAACAGTATCTGTTTCATTTATAATAACTTGTACAAAGGGAAAAAGAGCGCAATGTATTACATCACATTCCACTGGTATAAACAGATATTATTTTGACATAAAAATAACAGACACAGCCGAGCATTTGTTTCCTTTTGGTTTACAGCTGTTTACCAATAGTTTCACAGTTATATACAGCAAACAGTTTATCCCACAAGGGTCTGAGGTTATAAAACTTGAGTCTGACCACCTAACTCAATTATATTTTGTCTACATTATTATCAAGAAAGCTTCAAATTTTGATACAGTTATATTTAGTATTCAACTTAATTAATCACAATATTTGCTTATACATATGTCATACATCATTACATGCCAAATAACCTAAAATAAGTAGGGAACAAGATGAGAGATTTAATTCAACTTTTATACACTCAGAGTTATTAAAATACACCAGAGAGTCAACAAATTTAAATCCATCCACCCAAGTCAGAAAGTATTTTTTATGTTAATTCCCACTTGATGTGTGAATCTGAGAAGGGTGACAGATGATGCTTGATTGAATATCGCAGAATCTAATTGTCATGAAAAGAGATGTGCTTTATCTTACATGCACAACCTTACAAGTCCTTGACAAAAGCATCCAGGCCAAATAACCAAGCTCACAGCTGAAGGAGCAAATCCTGAAACACAAGAGCTTCAAATAATATAGGTGGTCTTTACAACACTTCAATTTGATCAAATAACCTGCCCTCATTAATATTTCAGAGATAATAAAGTATTAAACATGCCATTTTTTCTTTAGAAGATAATCATGTTCACCATAATTCATGAAGATTAATCAGGAAGAAAATGTGACCTTCAGTGTTAACAAGGATTGCCTGTAATTTGATTGGGTGGTTTTATGAGCCATTAGTTTTATTAGATTTAGTTAAATTCTAAGCAAACTTCCAAAGAAAATTCAGTATCAAACTTAATCTTTACTAGTGACCAACATCCAGACCAAGACGTCTGAAAACTGTGACCACTACTTCATGGCACTAGTGCATTCTTTATATTATCAGACATAGACTGACTAAATGAATTAAAGTTTGAAGGGCTAAACCAATCTGAGTCAGTTGTTAAGTACTTAACACTAAGTACTTCTTTTTACTCCAATCCAGAGTGGACCAGAAGGAACATTAATTGCATAAAGAACAACTAAGGCCTTAATAAAGGATCATACATACAGTCAGCTGTGTATAAGACAATTTAGTAATATATACATGGATATGATGAAGTAATTACCCAAATCATCAGGAATTCACTATAACAATGTTCTATTGTACATAAAATTTTACACAGTACATGGATTTTCCTGATGCAGGTTTCTTGCGTCCCTGATGCAACATTCAGCTGAGGGACTCGCATTTAAGGTGACCACTGCTTCCTCAGGACCTCTCTTGACTCGGAATTCGCCCTTGGCATTTTCTGCGTGGGACCCCCAAAAATCCCAAGGGACCTCTAAAATGTTGGAGATAGGAGTCTTTCGCGACTCTGCGGTGAAAAATCTTAGGGAAAATCCTGCATGGTATCAATATAAGTGCAAAGAAAAAAGTACCTTACTATTATACATGAAAGTGTATATAATTTACATACACTTTCATGTATAATAGTAAGGTACTTTTTATCATATTTTAAAGTTTATACATTACCAGGGCTTTCATTTTTTAACAGAATTTTGACGCTTGAAATCAGTATAATATTAATAAAGCTTTTGACTCATGAGAATTTGTACCAAAGGATCAAATGACAGATGTCATTTTGTCTGGTTAAGAGTAATAGATATGAACTTCAAAATAAAAAAGTAACAAAGACAAAGGCAGAAGAAATATGTGAATTTAGTACTATAACCAGCATGTATTTTAAGCCAAACTTGACTATATTCTGAACTTGTTATTCCATTGTAAATGACAACTTAGCATTGAACATATTTTGCCTATTTAAAAACAAGACAGCATGTCATCGTCTGAAAGATACTATAATTTTCGGTTGGGTTATATTTACATGTGCTCTCAACCATTAAGACTTGGTTAAGTTAAGAATCTATCAAATTATAAAATCTAATATAAAATTACACTGTACATTAGTATCTCTCAAAATAATTAGCCAGGTATTTATAAATAAAAATGACAAAAATTATATTAATTATCTATAGGGTTCTAGCCAGCCTATTACTGCATAAATGTCGTTGATGACATGCCTAGAGGCCCTCAGAACTTCGTGAAATTTGTATATTCCCACATACTTCCCATAATTCCACAAAGATTTTACGCTCAGGTTTGCATAAAAAAGCTGCAAAGCGTATGTACAATTCACGCAACAACTTTCTGATCTACTTAAGTTCACATAATGACGATAAACCGTCACGAATGGATGACTTAATGAGGAAATTTGATATCCAAACATCAATATTTCATTACGAGTACTTACAGGTCCACAATCCGGGAGACCATTCGAGACATAAACTGCTCCAGATAAACATAGCCAGAAGATTAACTCCATTGCTTGTTTTAAAAAAATAGCAATTATCACGCCACAACTGTACTGTAACAGAGCCTGACTACGATATCATTAAATAAATTCAGCAACATGAACGAGAAACAAGTTTATGCTCTGCTTCCGCAACCGGAAGTTACGTATACGGTGTACATGCAATTTGACTTTTTGTGAAGATAACTTTTCAATAGCAGCGAAAAGAATCCATTCTAAACAAAGGATGCTTATTTTCTCAAAGCTATAAGGATATTAAATTATCTGTTTAAAAGAATGAAGAAACTGAAGGCGAAAAAGGAGAAAAAACATTCAGGATCGTATGTCAATTTCTGTCTGATAATATGAATGAAAGAAATGCCAAAAAATACAGCTAAAGAAAATCAAGCAACCCATTAATAATGAAACAGAATGTGTTATTCTACTACAAAAATAAATCAAGCTCGTCCTCATATATTGCTTAGACTGACAACAATCAATAGTCAATTTTCTGTAATTTCAGATCGCGGTAAAAATTGATTAAACCTTGACAAGCATAATAGGCTTTGAAATCAAGGGAGGCAAATGCAACAAAATATGCCCACAGTAACTTTACGATTTGTCTCCCTTGACGCAATACCAGAAAATACCGGATTCGGAATTATTCAATCCCGGGAGTCTTAATATGATCAGGACGATTTTTGAAAAAAAATCTCATTTTTCATCATATCATTTTGTATTCCCTTGACAGTTTCATGCATTACTCCAATTTGATCGACAACAGGAAAAAATGTCGATTTAAAGCAAGACTGAATTTTATAACTTAACTACTGTCTTATCTATAGCATGTATATTTTACAGTAAAGCATTAGCGCGTACTTTTAATATTAAAGCATTGCGCTACAAGCACATGTATGATATAATAATAATACAACAATGATAATTTCAGCAATAATGATAATCACATTAATGATGATAATAGAAGATAATTATAATAATGATAATATCATTCTCTTATTCCAGTTCATTATTTATTCATTTGATAAACTCATGCGGGATTTGTTCAGATTAATGTTTAATGATGTGGTGTTTGATCTATTGAACGGTTCGAATATGAGAATGATCATAATTATTATAGTGGTTCCCGTCTTTGAATCAGATTGACTGGTTTCTGGCTTCTGTTATCCTCTCCCTGAAGATCGTGGGCTCGTTTTATAGACATGTCTGAACTAAGACAGTAGTTTTTAAACTTAATTTTACATACGTTCGCAAAATTTCATTGTTCAAAAATAAAAATTGGCCGCATAAATCGAAATAAAAAACTGAGTAATATCACACCTGCCGAAAATATCATCGCGGTTACTTCCCTTAGTTTGTGACGTCATATCTGACATTGATCATTGCAACTACTTGCTATATATGTAAATTAGCCTATCGTTAACACAACAATATCATCAAAAATTAAAACTAATATACAATATATAAACCATTAAAATTGTATTTTCCATGACGGACCAGAAACAATTACCAAGTTTAAACTGGGTTCATATCTCCAATCAACACACACGCACGCACGCACGCACGCACGCACAGCACGCTCTCTCTGTTTTTTTTTCTCGAAAATTAGCTACCATGTTACAAATCAATGTTTTTCAATCCTTTAAATTTATTTTTATAGCCTTATCGCGGCATACATGCTTACTAATGCTTATAAACAATTAAATTAGCGACAGTTAACCAATTATATATTTTTCTGTGTATATGACCTTTAATATATTTACCTAATACAGCTGATAACAGATCCCTAAAATAAACAATCGGATAAAACATTTTCTATCCACAAACAATAGGTAGCAACATGTTAAAAACTGCTACCTAAACTGAGATATGTCTCTGTAATGGACTCATTAAGCTACTCTGAAAGCAGTCCCAACCGCACATATTGAAAAATGATGCAAATATATCATGAAAATAAATCTGCATCTTGTATTTGTTCTGCACATAGACCTTAGATCTTATTTATGTTCATAAAGTTGGTGAAAATGTCTCCAATGATAAAATTTTGCCCCCCCCCACGAAATATTACAGAGGTGATCGTCGTCACAGCCACCATGACCCCGATGTTCTTGCATTAACTGTTGTTATTAATGGGTTACGCGTATATCATACGACATAAATTAACATAAGTTTTGTTCTATTAATTTAAATTCATTCATTTGCGGAGGGAGGTCTAGGTCCGAGTTTAAACGACCTCAGACCATGTGGCTAAGCTATGATTAACTAGTCAGCGGCGTCTCGCTGGACAAAGCAATGACCACGTAATTATTTAGTCTTGATGATGTTACTTCACTTTGAATTCCCAGTTAAGTATAACATTCAGTGTTCAAAATTTTACATCGGGACTTTGTACTGATCTAACGTATTTCTAGTAAGTTCGTGAGATGGTTTTGTAATGTGCACTTAATATACGCTCATCTTGGTATATTAATACATAAGTTTATATAAAAAGAATGATAAGAAAACATCACAGTCACCCTTTTCAAACTAAGCCCATACTAATGTAAATGAAAAACGTTTAATACCCTAAAAATATTCAAATAGTATTGGAAATGACAATTATTTTCTATAATCTACTAGGTTTTAAAAATCACTTAAACATATTTACGCCGACTTAATGCTACTATTATCTACAGAACATATGTAAACTTTAGCATTTAAAACTATCTACCAACAGTATGTTTGAGGTTACTTTGCTAACCTCACAGCCATTGCTTTGGGTAAACCAGATATTATCGTCAATTTTGTATAAAGAATTATTTTAAACAAATATTACAAGACCCAAACATCAATGAACTAAATCAATATCTATTCAACTTGTGCGTTAAAAGGTCGATCTAAAACAAATACGACAGTCTAAACTTCTGACAGACTATGAGGGGCGTTGCAAAATTGATGAAAAAGTCAAATTGTGATTTTATAATTTGAGTTTTTGATTATTGTCTGTGTGCGACATAACATTTGAATAAAACGCATTTCATTTTTTTGTTCTGTTTTCAGTATGCAACAATTTCACTGCATTTAAAGACAAATGTTCTTCCTAAGTCATATTTTCATATTTCTACAAAATATAGACATTATTATCTAAAGTAAAACGTCAGATATATTCTGTCAGACACTATCAATCTTCAAGTAGTTGGTTGGTTGTTGAATGTTGATCCCGGAACGTTGTCGAATAAGTAATGATTTCTGCAGATTTCGGAAAGCCGATAAAATCGTGATTTCTATTTTTTCACTGGGTTTAACGCCGTTTTCCAAGATTTTTAGTTGTATACCAGTATTCCGGAACTGTATACTAACCAGTACTAATTTACCCTTTCACAAGAGACCGGCAACTTCTCCATATATGGAGGAAAATCAACATGTTTGTCAAAATGTCGTGATTTCTATAGATCCTGGATAGACCGTGATTACATTTTGCGATAAAATCGTTTTCTATAGATCTCACTGTTTGTCGATTAGTTCACAGACGTAAGTGATATAATGACGGACAGAAAAGAAAGTATATTGTTTTGTTAAGATTGTATTAAAATCCAGCACACAAGAATTATGACAACAGCGTAGTCTTTGTCTGTTTGTATCAGCATATTATGCATTGTTATATGCTTAATGTCCCATATAATAATTTCGTTAATGGAAGATAATTATCAGTATAAATACTTTCGCTAAAACTGCCGGTTTTCAAAATATTTTTCAATGACGGGGCTGTTTCATTTTCCCCATGATTTTAATTCGATGACAATGGATGGTATAGTTAGCAACTTTTTGACCGACCCAGCAATAATTTTATCAATCGGCGTCCGTTCAACATATTTTTGGTGTTTACAGAACTTGTACCTTACAGGATTATACATAAAGAGTTAATTTGTAGTTTGATGTTATTTTTACAGTGAATGACTTCATGATCTTATGGAATGCATTTTGTTGAGTCTTTTATTTAAAGAAGCTATCAATTTTTGTACCTGTTCAAAAGTGAAGTGTTTTTTTCATTGATATTGGCAATAACTCGTGAACGACCAAATGTAAGTACAATGTATTTTAAACAAAGGTTTCATAATTTTGTACAATTTATGAGAAGTTTTTGTAAAAACGTTGAACACGACAGCTGGTCTAATTATCACTCCTACCGAGGCGTCTACATTATTAGCATAATAGATTAAACAAACGTTATCTTAACATGAATGAAAACAAAAATAAGCTATAGTTTTAAATAACCACGAAAGAGTTCCTTGTCAAAAATTTTGTGCAGAAAAATGTTTTAATAGATACATGAATGTGGTACATTTTTTTTTTATAAAGAAATGGTTATAAATGTTCAGCATTTATATACTCTTCAAAAATTGTAAACTACAAAATATATTAAAACTTCAAATTATTTCTTGAAGAAAAAGTACTGTGTTATCCTGTTTTTATACTAACCGTTTGTTTGTATTTAAAAGTCTACAAATAAACCATACCAAGATTCTAGACTTTGACAATGAAAAAACAGCAACAAAACAAGATGTCGTGAATAGTCGTGTGTTTTTTCCTATTGTTTGGTGCCGATCCTAATGTTCCTAACAGCAAAATCTAAATTACGAAGATGTTTGGGGACGAATCGTCGCTCCAAAGTACGAAGATGTTTGGGGGACGAATCGTACCTCCAAAGTACGAAGATGTTTGGGGACGAATCGTACCTCCGAAATACGATGGTATGATAAAAAAATGAAAAGTTCTGCGACCTATCTATCTTATTTTAATCAATAAAGTAACCGGAAACATGATTACTTTTGTTAAGCCTTATAATAATATGGCCAAATATGGAAGACTCAGCATTCTAAATAGAATACAGTTACCAAGGGATCATATAGATTTCGAGATCGCCTCTTAATTTAAATCAGGTCATACTTAAAAAAAGTAACGCAACCCAAACTTTTCACAGTGGAATAAAAAACGAATATTGCCAAATCGCTAAAATGTTTGGGTAGGACGAATTTTGAATGAGTCGATCGCATAACCGCAAAATCTAACAATTTTTAACGCTGGCCTGGTTGCAAGGTTACAAAATTTGAGAGCAGTCTCTGAGCTCAAAATTCAATTCCATTCTCAAAGTATTATGGCTAGAAAGATTGAGCTGATCAATGGTTAAATACATATTTGCGTCAATTATGCTGATAGAATAATGTATCAATAGCATCATTATTGTCTAATCGTAATAAATTAGAAACATTGAAAGACAAGATGAGATTTGAGCTCGGAGACCGATCTCAAGTTTTATAACCTAGGAGCCTGGTAGTCATTTCATGTCATTCTGGTTGGATGTAACTAGCAAAGCCTCCAAAATGCATTGGAATCACGTGATTTAGAATTAGTATTGTTTTAAAAATATCTATCAAATCTTACTATATCCATTTTATCAACTGGCTCATGAGTCCATCGTGCCATTTTTGTATTCATTTCATTTCTTACTCGTTCACGAAACAAAAAAGGGGTTGAATTATCCGAGCACTTTCAAGATACATAAATGAACACCCATATAATAAAAATGTGATAAAATTAAATTAGACTAAAATACCAAATTAACAATCCATGTATTTATGTAATATAATTTTACTTCTATCAATTCATTTAATAATAAATCATCCATTTCGCTGTGAAATATCTACACGCGCTATGGTTTCAAGTAAATAAAAAAAACGAGGTACACGAATATTTGGCCCATAGTAAAACTTGGCAGTTTGTCCCGTATGTGACGAATTAAGATTTGTTCTGTACGGCATGTGTTTTGTTCCTAATAAAGATACAATGTTTCACAAAAATGTAGTATTGACTTAGTGCTGTAAACATTTCGTTGCTTGAACGATAAAGACCGAGGAGTAGATATACTGTATATAAATGCCGCCATCTGAGGACACGAACGTGAAATAGAGATTTGATTAGGAGTTAAGTGGCTAATGTTTACTCAGAGATTTTTCGTATTTATTCAACTTATGAGTACAATTTTCGATAGGTTGGGAGTAATTCAAATGACAGCTGAAGGAGAGAACTGTGAAAGAAACAAAGATTGAACGAATCATGTTAAGAAGATACGTTGGACACTAACGACCAACCTCGAAGATAAGGTTTGATATTTTTAAAATACTGAAATTACGATTTTATCTCATATTTTTTAAATCTACGGGCTTATTACTGTAATACTTTCGCTCTGGTCGTTTATTTTTTATCCCATTAATACCCTGAGCGTAATAAGTATCATCAACAAATATATAAGTTATCGTCTTGTCACTGAAATTAAATGTGACCTACTTTGAAAAAAGAAACTCAGCTTAAAATCTTTTTTTAAGGGAGATTATTTTTCTCTGAATGTTTCAACTAACTGCTGTCTAAGTTTTTTTTTAATAATTTCGATAATATTTTAATAAGATGGTACGGGTCTTTAACCAGAAGGTGTCCAATCAATATTTAATCACCAATATCAACTACGTTGATAATCCAAATAGAACCAAACAAAACCTTTTTAAAGATAAACGATACAAAGAATGAATAAATAATATTTGAAAATGATAAATTTAACGATAACGATAGGTCAGTAATCTGACGAAATTTATTAATTAACGGGCATTTGTCTACCAACTATCATCTGTGAAAAGATTAACTCTTTATATATCAGACCAGATAAACTCTTAAACAAAAACAACTGTGCATAATGGCCATTTTGTTCTCTTTTCTTTTGATGGTCCTTGTAAATAGGTTTAATTGATAATTGTTTCAACAATGACGTCACAAGGTAAGGGAGGTAACCGCGTCGGTATTTTCGGCAGATGCAATATTTGTCAGTTTTTTATTTCGATTTATACGGACAACTTTCATTTTTGAGAAGTCAAATTTTGTGTACGTATGCAAAATTGTGTATATTTAATTATTTCAAGCTCACCCAAATAGAACAATATGACCTTTAAGTATTATTGTTTAGTTGCGGTTTAACACCAACATCGTTGATAACTTCGTTAGACATATTTGGTATTGCACGCTTAACTCTACGGCAGATCCTAAAATGATTTATTTTCATATTAACGAGAAGTATCTTGTTTCAGGCATAAAGTCACGTATATTGTAAGTTATTGTGCTCTTAATAAGTGTGTTTAAAACCAGGACTGTGATTCAACAAGCCTCTTAAATAGATTGGTTGCCTCTTCAACAAATGCAATTCATTGTCGTTTATTTCCTCAAATGCTTTCGAAAAATGTATTCGATAATTTATAGATCTGTAGGCTTATCGGTCAAGGAGAACTTTAATTGAATCGTAATTCAAATAATAGTGAGGCTATCTATTTCGTACGTAACTTCAGATTTAGATGTTTTAAATCTTCATAAGGCAATGTTTTTTGAACGAAAATAGAGTTTATTCGGGACTAAGTTGTTAGTTCACATTTTATTCAGAAGAAATTACCTATGAACGCTAAGGCCATCATTAAAAATGTTGGTTTGCCGTGACGTGACCCAAACTTTTAACAGGGGGTAGATAGGTAGGGTTTTCTGGTTGTTACTGAAAACGAAAAGCTAGAATAAAGAATGGCAACATTTTTTTATCATCAACCTCGGTTTTTTTAATGCATCGGTAGGTAACTCCAAACCTATATTTTTTTTATAGATGGCCTAATCTGGTAGCAACACTTACATATCAGCAACAATTTTGTAATAGGCCTGGCTAGAAGCAAGTCAACGAAATTCAGTGGAATAATCAATCTAAATTTCATTTCAAAACTTTTCAGATGTAACATAAGCCATTATAGAAATTGTTCTATTTAACAAGTTTTAGAAGTCTACAAGAGTTACAAGTATTAAATTGTTTGTATATGTTTGTAGACGAAACGAAATGATTTGTCCTCAAGAATTAAATTCAATTATTCACGGAATTACGACCGGCAGTTACCTAACACCGAGACAACAATAAGTGTGTAAACACAACATGCGTTGTTTAAATATTTGACTTTATAGTAATAACTGTATATGAAAACCTCATGTAAATATTATACCCACCACAATATACGTACTGCAATAATACATTGTATATGCTGTCAACAATATTTCATATATTTTTAACACTTGTTTACTAGTCATGAACTAGACCGCGACCGTGGTCCAGTAGTTAGTGCGCTGGACTTGTAACCCAGCGACCAGACTTGTTGCGGCAGGTCATACCCATCTATGAAAATTTGAAAAAAATATCGATTTTCCTCCATTTGTGGAGAAGTTGCCCGCTCCTTATGGAAAGGTAAGTTAGTACTGGTTAGTATACAGCCCAGGAAAACTGGTTAGGTTAACCGGCCACGGCATATAACTGAAAAAATGTTGAAAAACGGCATTAAACCCAGTGACAATGTCGTAAAAAGGTCATGAGCTGAAAGACAATGGTCATAGACCCGCTGTCACTGATCACAGACAACTGGTCACAGTTCATGGACGTCTAGTCATTTCTCAGACACCGCTCATGGACACATCGTCCCTGCTCATAGACAAATAGTCACTGCTCCTGGAAATTGGTGCATGTACCTGCTCCTGGACAATAAATTATTGCTCGCGGACAACTTGTCAATTCTTATAGACACCTGGGCATTTCTGGACAAAGTCATCGTTTATTGACTATAAGTCACAGTTCATGGACATATAGTAAATATTAAAAACGTGTTTTTAGCTTGTAGATCAATACCAAGATGTATACAGACAAAGATGTGAACAAAGGCCACCCTTGGGAAAGACAAATTGTGTTTTTTTATTGACAGATGGCCTTTATTCCTGGGTCAACTTGTTCAAAATGATCAAATTTTCAAAGAATGGCCTTTATTCACACGGTGGCGTTTATTTGGAGGTAGCCGCAAACACAAGTTAGACTGTATTCTTAATTCGTTCCTTTAAACAGTAAAATGCTTCATAAGTGAATGTTTGTCACAGTTCTTTCCGTTGGTTGGTTTGTTGACAGACGCCATTCAGTTTTTCAAAGTTCTATGACGGTTTCAATCACAGTTTATGCATTTTTCTGGAAGAATTTATTAAAATCAAGTAATTTGTTATTAATATTTTAGTTTTTCTTTGTCCCACCTGGAGTCGATGTTGGAGCAAAACATGTCACTTTCAATGTTCAGTTTTAATATTTTACGATCTTCACCACCCTGCTTTGTTTAGATTTACGTCAGTGTAAAACATATGATCATTTCTGAGTTATGAGAAAATACTTAATAAATAATATCTTTACAAAAAACACCACATCAAACTAAGCTCTCGGAATTAATCGATGATTTTCCTTTAATCAACTTGGAGATAAAATCAACCTGTCAGGGTTTTTTATTCAAGTTGTTGGGAAACGAAATATATGCACAAGAATGTCGACCGACTACAGTTAAAATACTACACACGAATTAAGAGGAAATATCATTCTTGCTTAAGCTTCGTATACAGTGCAGTGTAGTCACATGGGAAACAGTTGAAAAATTGCAATACTTTATATGGAAACAATTATAAATTTACTAGACCGTGGTCCAGTGGTTAGTGCGCTGGACTAGTAACCCGGAGATCCAGTTTCAAATCCCGGTCGTGGCAAGTCATACCCTTCTATGCAAATTTGACGAAAATGTTGATTTTCCTCCATGTATGGAGAAATTGCCAGCTCCATGTGGAAGGGTAAGTTAGTACTGGTTAGTATACAGTCCAGGAAAACTGGTTAGGTTAACCGGTCGCTGTATATAACTGAAAAATTGCTGAAAAACGGCGTTAAACCCCAGTAACAATAAGTCACATAAAGAAACTTTAGAATTTTGAAAGTTTGATCATTTTGATATTGAAAGATTTCTTAGTACGTAAAGTGTGAAAAGCAAGACTATTCAATGATTTAGCTTCCATTGACAGCTCAGGATGTAGTCTATTTCATGTGTCTAGATTGGTGTACTAATTGCTACGTGTGAGTCAAGTGCCAAGCTCGTGGTACATGTATGTGTAGTGTTGTTAGCATAAAAAACATCAAACTCATCACGAATAATGTTTTTTAGATCCATTTTACGGCACTGATACGGTAAACAGCACAAGCCAAATGTTTATCTAATATATTTACCTATTACATAGATCATATTAATCAGTACAATTGCTTAATCCATTTATGACCTCGTCTGTTATACATCGATTATTTGACCACGTTGGTGTCGGAATCAATCCGTATAATCTCAATAAATCCACTTTGATAGAAGTTAGCTTAGACTCTGTCATGTAGAACAGTATAAGCTGTCACTGTGGGGTAGTTTTTGTCAGGTATACTGGATTTGTTGATATAAGAATTTGTATAAAACGTTGATTTTGTATAGATGGGAAATTCGATGCGTTAGAACGCAACTGTATCTGTTTATCATGAAATAATATATATTAAAGACTTGAACTAGCATTTAAATTACAGGATTTGACGACAAGTATAGTCCACATTGACATATAATGTATACACAACAGTAAATTGTGTTAAATTGAAACAAAACGCATTGTTTCATCCCATTTTCGTAATGTGAACACCGAGATTGAAGTTACTGCTACTAACGTTGTGTTACTAATGAAGTACCAGGATTTATATGCATTAATTTTCAAACTGAAAATATCTCAAAGGAATGGAATAGTAAACATATTGCCGTCTGTGTCAATGCTATTGTTGTACAATATCAATCCTATTATGTGTGTACGTATTGTCTTCGTGTACGTGTAATACCTTAATTATTTATTTACGTTCACAACGAACTTTCCCTTTCTAAAATCCTATTTGTTTTAAAAACCCTTTACAATCAAAATGACACTTTAATAGCGGAATTCTATTGAAACATAGACATATATGCCAATACGTAATTGACAGCTCTTTGATAATACGGCCCTTAAACAAACACACGTTGCTGAATTTGAACGCGATCAACAAATGGGTGTTTCTTTGTAATTATTGCTGTCGCAGAAACACAGACTGAGAGCAACCATTTCCGGTAACCTTTGGATAGACGAACATTCGTCTGCTGTCGTGAAGTATTGATCAGGTGTCAGAAAGATTATGAAAAATCGGGTCTATTACAATATTAATTAGAATTCTATTTGATGCATTTATGCGGTTGTTTTGTATCAAGGTAAAGTAATCAGACGGAATATGTAAGGTTACATTGAGCGGCGTATCAGATGAAAGATTGTAAAACTATTTATCACGCGCTGAGTAAATAAAACATATTCTTTATAGTTAAATAACGATCAGTATTGAATGCATTCGCGCATTTTGTTTATCAAGAGACGTCGGTAGCATGAAAAATGTGGGTACTTGCATAAGGTAACTCGATACTGTAATTAAAAAATGAAAAAAATAACATTCTGCATATTCGGTATATTGAGAAAATCCGACTAAACGTTGTTTGTTCATCGTCAGGCCAAATCCTACAAGTCCTGACGGACAAATGGTTTTTTTATCGACTTTAATTTGGTGTAATAAAAAATAAACGTAATACAACATGTAATTGATTCCTGAAACATGCATTAAATTATTATATTTTCTGGCTTAGAAAGGTCGAAGCCGTTCATGCCGAGTCTCATTTTGTTGGGACGGTCGCTGCACCGCCAACAAAGATTAACACATTTTATTATTTCTTCGTCTAGATATATTTTTGATTCGTAAACTGTCGCGTAAGGCTGGAGAAAATATTTATTTACTCACATTTCAAAATGAAAAAATGACATAAATCAATGGGTACGCGGCTGTTTTAAGAATCAGAACTCTTCAAGGTGGAGGTTCATACCTAATGTTGAAATTTGGCATATAAATAAAAAAATCGACCATGAACGTACACAAATGCTTCTTTTAAGTGACAGAAGTACAATTTCCCGCTAAAGCTTTACTTTCAGGATTGGTTCAATTATGAAATGCATTTAAAGCTTGATTTATTCATTGTGTATATAATCACGTGATTAGTTATGGTAACGCACGTAAGCTGGGTTGTGTCTAAAGTTCAAACTATACATGATGACCATATAACCAGTCTGCCACACTGATTGAAATTTCAGAATTTATCACCAACCCTCTTTTTTGTAGATTTTGCAACAGCGTTAATACTTTGTGGCAAAACCATATCTACGGAACCAGTCAAATTATTAATACAACGCAAATCAGTTCGCGTAGTTACGAAAATGTTGAAATCTATGGAAAAAAGTATCAACGAACTACATGTAATTCGGGATCAGCTGCCAAATGTACGATTACATGAGTGCTTTCCCACTTAACCCTCAACTCAGACAATAAAGTTCAAACATAACAATATTAATCGGATCAAGTTTTATAGAAACCCACAATATATCAACGCAAAGTACACCATGTGTCTAAAATAAACCAATAATCTTTTTTATTCCGTTCAGATGATAAATTTGTTAAACAAGTCCAATTTTTTTGAGAGTTCGCTCAGTTATGGTCATACAATTATTGTTCGATATTGCGATAGGAATAAATTTGCCAAGTAGGTCTTCGTTCATAGCGTTAGTCTTTGTACGTGAATGTTAAAGTTGAATATTTTCATTGAATAAGCTGCTCTGAAAAGATCTTGATAACACGATAACTAAATATTCAATGTCTTTGTCTATGGGACAATTAAGTTCGTGTTATTTTGTTCATAAAGATCGTTAATTGTTTGTTGACATAGATGTGTAATTTTGTGTGTTATGAAGAAAAAAGACCTGATTATATAAAAGTCGGGTTGGCGTTAAAGGAAAACCCCGTTCAGTTCAATGATATAATTATCAAAAGTGGACTTTCTTGGTCTTGAATAGTTCGTTATGAAACAGTATACGAAAGGGATTTTTTGAGTCATATCGCTTGACTAAAAAGGTAAGCTTAATTCATTATTTTGGGTAAATTAAATCAAATTAGAATTTTTCTAGATCCAGACTACAAGTTCTAAATCTTGATTTTAAGCATACAAGAAGTAACTGTTTAAGTATTTATAAGAAAAAAATGTGATACACAAAAAGATCAACTACAACAAAAAGTCATACAATGTTCATAGAATTTATGATTCCAGAATTAATGTATTTTATCGGTTTTATGTCTCAGACAAGTGAGTAAAACGTTAGATCAGAGCCAAAATAATTCAGGGATACTTTAATCTTCATGTGATTGAAAATTGATATTATTTTAATGGAAAGTCAAGTAGTTTTAATGCGTCGTCATGAGCGTGGGCGACTGTCAGTTTGATAATGTCCTTTATCTAAGCTTACACAGAAATACGAGAAATATAATTTATGACATGTAACAACTATGCGGGCGTTAGAAAAACAAAAATAAGCTTCAGTCAATGAGTTAAATTATTATTTCGGAGGAATCGGTCTTCAAGGCTCTAAAATAAGACTTGCTTCATCAAATATCATGATTTGGTCTTAATTAAGTTAGAAAAAACAGTCACGTTTACGGTTGTTTGATCTATGAATAAGGGTAGATAGGTCGCAACACTCAACTTTTCTATTTTTTATTTTTTTCTTAACATACCTTTCACACGATGCACAAATATTTTCGTGCTTTGGAGATTTTGATCGGGGCTCCGCGCTAAAAAATAGGATCGGTTGGGTAACCACAAACACAACCATTTTTTCTCCGGCCTTATCGTTTATGTGTGAAAATTTGTGCATCAAGTTACTGCTGGATGTCCTCATGCTAAATATTCTAACGATAAACTCTTTGAATTCACGCCTGAAATTTTGTGTCACCCCCCCCTCCCATTATTACAATTGAACACTGGTTTCATATCAAAGCCTTATCCATCTTGAGTCTTGAAATACTTTAATTTAGAATATAGACTTAATTTCATCTCTCCAGCTCAGCAGTGTGTATACATTAATGCAATATGTACACACCAAATATATTTAATCTTTCTTTTCAAATATACGAATTTATCAAAGCTATTTATCTTTGTTAGTTAGGGCCCAATATCGAAAATCAGCAGGTAGATATATTTATATAATAATTCTGGTGTAAACAAAAGATTGATATTACATGTACATCCATTCGTACCCAAGCTGTTTCGTACCTTTATTCAACGAGTCAACCCAATAAGTTGTCCGCTGGTTGAGATGAATTTCTGTCATTAAATGATTAATAATGTAAGTGTGAATAGACAATACTTGTCGATGCTATCTTTGTTTGTCTGGCAGCCTAGAATCGTTCCAGTATTGTCAGGGGACAACTTAGTAAGTCTTGGTAATATGATGACAAGGCCATGGAAACCTGTGCCGATGAATTTAGAATCTAGTGGAATGATTGTGTTTTACACATTTTTTGATATATTTTCTGTGATTGTATCATATATACTTATACAGTTTTCTTTTACACCTTTCGTATTATACCTATCTGCTCTACTAATTGCGGAGGAAAAACAGATGCGTGTACAATGAAACATCACTTAGTCACGACCTCAAAAATACGACCACCTCATCAAAACGACTACTTGCTTTCGGACCGGTTTTTTCTCTATTTCAACTTGATAATAAAATCACCTTGATATTAGAACTAATTTTTTTCAGGTTCCAAAGGTGGCCTTAATATCAAGGTTCTATTGTACATTTAAAAATCTAGGCACAGTATATCTAGAATAGTATAAGGACCGAGAAAAAACTGGTGTCCTTTAAATGTCACGTATAAAATGGATATAACCATACCGAAGAGTGAATGAATCAGAATGCTTTGATAATACATTGTATACAAACTACGTTTTTCAAATATTCTGTTATCTTATTTAATATCTAGCTGACGGATGTAATTATTTATTTGTCTAACTTAATCATGGAGTAAACATCTTTCATCAAAACTCAGACAATATGATTTCATTAATTTTAATATAGCAAGTTAGTATACACAATCATCTAGGTCTAAGTACCCGAGTACATGTATATACTAAGTTTTCAAAGTTGTGATTCTGAAATATTGATTAATAGAAATGAATCAAGTAACATCCTTTTGCCATAAATTCACCAAAAATACCTACCAGCTTACAGGGTCTGTGTAGACCTTTCTGAACCCAATATTCAGATTAATATTGCCTTAATTTACAATTGCGTGTACAAATAGACGCCTCCGACTCAATATTTTCAAAATTGAAATATGTTGAATAGTTTCTTCCAGTTAAGAATTAATAATCGGTCAGTTGTGTCCCTAGGTTGACAATCAGCTTTTATATCTAGTTATCTATGATAACAGCAGTAGGATGGAGAACCAGTCTTGGTCACGTGAACGACTCCAATGATTTCATATACATTTTCTCAAACGGATATCATTGCTAAATGAAACTAACTACATACCGGTACGGTACGGGACGGGACGGTTCGGTACGTAACATCTCTTCTTTATATGCTCAAGTTCAAATAAAATAATTTCAAAGATACATATTTCGATTTTGAGTATGATATGAATCGTAAATCGTTGGAATTACTCAATGGAATTCGTTTAAATACAATGAACCACTAACGTTGAAATATTCAATGATATTGACACACTTGACCTCGTGTTAATCCGTGAAATAAGAGCCTGTTTTAATTGAAACTTTTTATTCAAGTAACTGCCACATTTAGTATCATATTTGACACTTATTTTTTGAACAACTGATATACTTTTTCAATATGCAAATACTTATTCAAGTGTCTATAACTTTGGTATTGAAGTGTTCGTGTGGAGAGTATGGGAGTGAGCGAAAACTTTTGATTTTAATTGCTATCGGACAGTTGAATAGATTTTTAATTTTCATGACGTGGACAATCATATTAATTCTTATACAAGCGTATATATTCATCTATATATTAGAAGAAATGAATCACATGATATCTTTTTGCCATAAATTCACCCAAAATACTCATCAGCTTATAGGGTCTGTGTCTATATATATCGTATGAGCATACAGACTTCGCACCAGAACTTTACGTTGACTGCGACCCAAGATTCAGGGGGCTTGACTCTTCAAAGTTTAACAATATTAAGAGCACCATTCGATTAGATATGTTAATGCGAAAATAACAATAGGCCGGAACATTAGTTGTCCTTACGATTACTTGACCACAAAATAGGAAAGACAGATCGCAAAACTGATATTTTTCTATTGTTTTTTTTTCTAAACCTACCTATCGTGATTTGGAGTTGAGATTCGTCCCCAAATATTTTCATACTTTGGAATTTGCTGTTGGGTAACTATAAACTCGACTCTTTTTTCTGGCCTTGCACAGTGAATTCAATATAAAACTATTATGTAAAACGTTATTTTGGTCATAATTTTTAAATAATATGCATTGCTACAAGGATATAAACATGTTTTTGTTTAGAAATTAATATAAAGACATAAAGACAGCCATCTGCTTCCGGTTACTGAAAGCTGTATTGTTTTAGGATACGACAATATTCGGATAATGGCCGCGTTATTCTCTCCTAACAAAACTTCCTGTCAAATATAATGACGGCATAAATTATTGTAAAACATGCAAAATTATGAGACTAGACAACAAAAAGAACAGTCATAAATTTCCACAGATTGTCAAAACCATCGAAATGATTTTTAAAAATATTGGTGAAATGTTTAAAAATAATTAGTGAAGTGGATATTACGATTTCAACACAATAGGTCTTCGTGACCTTGTAATGAAACCAAGTAACAGAGTTATCAATCATCAATCTTTTGAACATGACAAACAGATTTCGTAGACAAATGATTGACTAATTTTGTCATAAAGATTTTGAAAGATAATTACTATCAGAAAAAATAATACGTTTTGTGAGTTACCGTACACTAAAAATTAGCAGATTGATAATTGGCAAGTAATTATTTATACTTTAAATCTTGATTTATGATCAACATAGATACATGCGTCTGAAACTCTCTATTCTGGTTGACTAACATGTCGGTGTTTGTACCGGAAAACGTGTGTTATACAGATTACCAAGTTCTAACGAGGTCAGCTATGTTTGCTGTATCTGAAACGGCTAATCGAATATAGCATCACTTTTGAAAGGGCAAAACGGCTAATGGAATTTAGCATCGCTTTTGAAAGGAGAAAATGTATAAAATTAATGTTCACCATTGCTAGACACTTGAACATTACATCATAAGAGGGCCATACTGACGCCTCCGTGATGCTTGAAATTCTGTTAAATATTCGTATTTTTTAATTTCAAAATACGGTTATAAAATGTAAGTACCTTGACTTATAAATTGAATTATAATTTTAAATTTTCTTGTTACTTGTACATGTATATTAAAGTCAAACAGGAGAAGTCAAGTGAAACATGACTAATGACACACTTATCTGACATGGTTTCCTTAATTACTTACAGTGTTAAAACTACATTAGTTATATTAAATGAATAGCAAAGGTTCGCTCTCCAAAATGACTGATATGTCAACGGAAAAACATTTTACACCAGAAATATCGTTAGAATATTGTACCAAGTCATCCAAAACGCATTGTGGATAACATCTCTGAAACTCAACTAGGAGAAATTAAGTTCGAGCTTTCTAAAGTCAAAATTATATTTCTTTATATGACATTCATGTTTTCTTAGCGAACGGACTGGAGAATGATTCAAAATAAGTACATCCTTTTGGAGTAAATGGGCTTGAGTCAATTATCATAAAACACAGAATATTGTAAATGTTTATATGTCCGGGAAGCAACTGATATAAAAAAGTTAACCGTATCAGTGTGAGCCAACTACGTCTGGCTTGCAATATAACACTAACGAAATCTAGTCCATATTTTCACTTTGATGTTTGAACAGTCTTCTGAACTGGCATTGTGATTGAAGTTAAATTATCATAAGGGATAAAAAATCGCACTTTTCTAGGCCTTGTTTTATGTATTTATTAAGTATAATATTACAATGTTAGGTCATCCTTAAAAAAAATTTGGTTCGCAGTTTCACGATCGACTCATTCGAAAATCACCCTAAAATCCCACATTTTTTTGTGGTTTCGACATTTTTACTTTCGTTTCATATTTTCGCCTTAACTACAAGCATACAATGTTAAAGAGTAAAAATGTCTACTTGCCTACCCACTGTTAAAAGTTTGGGTCGCGGAACCGAAAACCAATATATTTTTAATGTTGACCTAATATTCAAATATTTGTTCATCATTATCACACAGGAAATGCAAGATACCATGTGGTTTCTGTGAAAAATGTTGTCGCTTTTGATGAATAATTAAAACTCTCAAGGTGTAATAGGTACATGAATCGTGAAAATGACACATTATTATATGAAATCATTAAAATCAATTTGTATACGTGTCTTATCGCTGAAGTTGTAGTCAGAGGTCGTTATGCGGATTTTTAAACTCTTTTTGTAAATATCCAAGCCTTTAATCTGTCGTCGGTGAATTGTTTTAAAGTTTTATTATACATTTGACGATTTCCTATTATGGTTAAACAAAGTTCTACAGCACTTAATGTCCAAACATTTGCTGAATACTTTCAAGCAGCACCAACGGGAATGTAGTCAGCACACGATATTGTTTAATTATCGACTCTAATTTATGCTCAAGTACCCTGTAATAGACTGAAAGTGTTGAAGTTGGGGCTATCAGAACCAAACAGTTGTCATTTTATTAAATAGATATGTGATGTATAATATACTTGGGTGTGAAATAAGTCCCGGAGGGCGGCGAGTTGAATACTGCAATAGGTGAAAATGATTCGCGTCTCCATGGGTTCCTTTTTTAGTACACGCGTGCTGCATTATTTGCATCGTTGGTCATCAATATTTTGAATGAGATTTTTTTGCTTTACCTTGTATAATAGTATAAGATATCATGGATAAAATAGGTAAAATACGGAACAATTTTAGCACAGGAAGTCAGCTTCATCCGCGTTATGAACTAACCATGCGTCCCAGTGAAAAGGAGTAAGTTCCGTACTGTACGGCATGCGTTATTTTCAATCTCACATTTTTTCTCTATCGCGTGAAATCTATGTAATTAAAATTTTAGCATGCGTTGCAATTTCTCGGTATAATCGATTGCATTAATTATAAGTATATTACCACTCATGCTACGGCACACGTGACCAGTTTAAAACTAAATATATTTACACGAAATCAAATACATGTACTAGTATTCAGACGGTCCCTTATTCTATTAATCAACAAAGGAATAACCTACCCAGTAAAAATAGCAGTATACTTTAAGTAATAAAAATTAGTCATTATATGTATTTATACTTTAAATCATTACTAACTATATAAAATATAGGGGACTCCGAGGTCGAGTGGCTATGGTTACTGACAAGCAATCACTAGCTACCTCACCGCTGGGAGTTCGAATCCCATTCAGAATAAGACAAAATGCACCTGTGAGGATGCTGTTCTTGGCTTACGGCAGGTTGGTGAGTCTACAAAGGCGTACGCCTGGGGTCTTCGTCCACCGTTAAAGCTAAAAATCGCTCAATGCCTCCGGCTATTGGTGCAACAATAAACCTCAATAAATAAAAATATAAAAATATAAACTTAGATTTTCCAGTGTATAGAGACATCTAGAGTCATCTTTATGCCGATGAAGCCATTTTAACGAGCAGAAAATTGAACTGCATTAAAATAGATCAATATGCCATTATTATAACTCAGTTAAATAGTCCAAAACAGGTGAAGCAGTCATTTCTCTGTTTTCGCAACAGATTTTCTTATATTTACATTTGTGGTTTTGAATTTGACGAATGTAGAAAGTAAGCCTTTTAATTGACTGGATTCGTGGTATTCAAGTTATTTTCATATAATGATCGTCTTAAATGCGTTAAATTCTATTGTACTTCTCTCGTTACTCACATGTGTTCAAATATTGATTTAATTGATAGTTTGAATTAATTTTACAGCCTATCAGTTCCACTCGAGAACCGACTCTTCGCAGTTTTCTATTCTTACTTAAGTCGTTGAAATATATCTCCTGTCATGACGTAGACCAACTTGAATTCATAAATATTATTAAAGCGTTGGAGATATCTATAAAATACGAAATGATTAATATCTTATCGACACAAAATCTTTTGTTTTAAGCAGACAGTAAATTGATAAACCCAATATATAACCGTTGATACCGGTGTCAGAATAGACAATTCTCACTGATAATTCATTCTTCAATGGTCATTGAGCAACGCGGGGGTTCAAATCTCGCAAAAAGAGCAACAACTCACTCGTAATAAAATATTTTCCTTTCACATCTAGTAATGATTATATTTCGTAACATATATCATTCAGATTTATTATTTGATGTCAAGATATTAGATTAAATAAATATTAAAACGGAGTTTTCACCATAAATGAATGTTAAATGGAGAAATTAATGAATAGGCCAATACAACTGTGATTCGCATTTTTGTAAGTTTATTAATCGCAAATTTGATAAATTTCAAATGTATAATTTTACAATTGAGCAGGTTAATATATGGTCCTTTAATTAAATTAATTCTGGGGATGTGAAATTTAGCATGTTATGTATCAGTTGATATGTCTTGGATAACCCAAGGATTGTACATTGCACATTGAATACCAAGCGGACCCCACAGCCTCACTGAACAAGCGCTTGACCAAAGTTGTATATTTACGAGTCTCTTTCATTCGCCAATTATGAGTTTTTATTCCGACAAACACCGAGTTTCGGAGGAATACTTGCTTTCATAGTTGTGTTTCAACATATCTTACATAAAATCTTTTACAATTATCGTTATTCTACCTGTTCAGAAGATTATTTACAGTTTAAACTAGACCTATCGCTGAATTTGATTAAATACCCCCGCAAAATGGGGACAGACCGCGCGACCGACCGACCGACCAACCAGTGAAAACGATTGAGCTATTTTTATCAAAATATTGACGAATGCCTCAGTGATATATATTTCAATGAACGTATATCATACAACTCCTGTACTCAATTTTCATCTTCGTATGAGTTGTGAGCAGTAATAGTTTGGTATGTATGTGAGCGTTGAATTATTCATATCTAAAATTTGTGGCTTGAGAAAGTAAATATAACAAATAGTATATTTCGAAAACTGTTAAAATGCAAAGCGTTTGAAATATGTATACATAATACATGAGTCGCTTATTCTTCGGATTATCAATGAAATAATCCCTATATACAGGGTTTTCACTGGAAATCAAAAGTTGAGGGTCAAAAATGACCCTTGACTAATGATAATTCGAAGAGTCAACAAAATTTCTTTCTAATTTTATTGTAAATTTAAATCTTTGGCGTAAATTCTCAAGAGTCAAAAGAATTATTTACCTGATTTCAAGAGTCAAATGAAAGTTCTGATATAATATAAAATTCAGAGTGATTTTAACGACACAAATACATGTTTGATGTCATGTATCACAGCGACATACGCCATCAGTCAATCTTTGAAATTCGAAACTTCAGGAATCATTGAGTTGAGTATAAATTCTAACATTTAAGTCGGCGCTCGTTGAGACAAAACGTTGTTTTAAACTATCCCTTACTTCCACATTTTGTGAAAATAATCCGTTCAAATAGTAAAAATGCATCTATATACATGCAGCAAGATTTTACACAATTATTTGATAAGAGTGTGATTAAAATAGAAATGTTTTCGCGATTATTTTTATGCGTACTGAAAAAGGATTTCAGTTTTATTGAGCATGTACATAAATTGCACGAGATAAATTCATACAAAATTTTAAAACGATAAGAAAACAGTACTTTTATGTCGACGAATTCGATCAAAGAAATCAGTCGGAATCAGTCAAATTAAAAGTCGCATTTGTAGGCGGGTTAAATAATTTATTTTTTGTTGACATGTCTGCAAGCAAAGATTTTTAAAGAAATCAATTGGCGTAAATTGTTTTTGAATCACCGGGCGTCATATCATTTAGATGAAAACAGTCAAGGTACGTAGTCCGGCGATTTAAGTAAGCATGTACATGTAATACAATAAACACTGATTTAATCGTGTGTTGTATATCCAAATTGGCATTATTAATTTCATGCACAGTCATATACAGTCTAACCTGTGTTTGCGGCCACCTCCGAATGAAGACCACCCTGTGGATAAAGGCCATTCTTTGAAAAACCATCTAATCATTGATCATTTAGAACAAACTGACCTCCGAATAATGGCCACCTGTCAATGGAGACCACATTTTGTCTTTTCAATGGGTGGCCTTTGTTCACAGGTTTGAATGTGCAGAGTAATTGATAAATTAAGATTAGGTCAAATTATGTAGGTCTTAAAATCAAGAATGAAAAATGTATTTAACTACACTGAACCACAAAAGAAACGATCAATTTTTGAATTGATGTTATTTTGTCAAAATTTCGCGTTATTAAACGTGCGAACTGATCTTTTAATAATACTAATATTCAAATGCCGCTGAGACAGAATAATTCGTGGCTGATCTGTTTTGATTGTGATATTTTTGTTTATGAATATAATAGTAATATATTACCATAAAAGGAATATAAACATATGGTTTAGCTATATTAAATTTCAAAGAAAAATCAACCTATGCATTCTTTTGCGGTACAGTATATCATCTCTACAGTTATGAACGAAAAGCTGAAATGACAAAAAAAAAATAATAAAAAATATGTACAAGTGAACATACATCTTCCGACGAGAATGAGAACTGTCATTTTTATATAAAAAATGAAAGAAAAAAAACATAATGGTTTTTCGTAAATTCGATCTGTATGGTTTGACAGTACGTTATAGTACGTTATAAATATAGATAAATATAATAATATAAATGCTTATGTTTAAAAGCATACTGAGAGCTTTTTTTTAATGTAAGGTCAATACACAACAAAATGTTGCCAAGCATAAATTGCTTTGGATACATGGAACAAGGTTTTAATTGAGAAATTAAAAATTGATGAAGTATAGACAGGAGTTCGTCTGCACAAAATTTAAATCATGGACGCTTTGGCACACACTTTTCAAGCCCAATAGGACAAGAACTACATTTTCTATCAGCTCTTAGACTTTGCTCCTCTGTATAAAAACAAGTAGTTCGTGACGTCATTAGTCATTATAATTACTAAGGTACAACCGCGTGGGTAAAACGGAACAGCCAACCGTGTTTTATCGTAAAATAATGTATGGGTTGATATTCTACTTTTTTACATTAGCAACAATGCAGATCGAGTGAATATGTCAGTTCAGACGCGCCTCTAAAGCAACAAAGTTTTAGATATGTCCATTAATCAGAAATTAGTCCTTAAATGACTTAGCTTGCTAATACAAACTTCGATTTCATACCTCTGTCAATATTTTAAACAAATAATATATTACCACCTTCGAATAATTATGCACTTAAATAAGACATACGGTTCCATTAGTGGCAAATGGATGAATAATGTTTTAATTGACTTACACTACATTTTCAAGAACATACTAATTACATGTTGTATGAATAAAGTATATTTAAATAAAACTTCTGTAATTTAGCATTTACGTATTTATCATACATTAGTTTTTGTCAATGTTAGGACACGCGTAAAATTTAAATAAGTAACTCATTAGAGTCTATTTAAATCAGACTTTATGCAAACAGTCTCCCGCCAAGTGCATGCGAATACAGACAAAAAATCTTATCCTATTTTTCAGTATTTATCACTAAAATCAATTCAGCAGAAATTCTTTTCCAAGACAGATGTTCACTTATTAGGCCTAAACAAAAAAGGTTTGTTTCCGGTTACATGCCCCAAAATATGGATCGGAAGGTAGGGATTTTTTATGTTTTGTTTTTTTTTACATATATAGGTAACACTGTTGTGAGGGACTACTGTGTCTGAATATTCTTTGAAAAGGGCGACCAGTCTGTAAGAATTTACTCCACTATGGGAGATAACGTATAGTATGGAATATTGTAAACTGGTTCCCGTTGACTCTGGTGCACTGCAACATGGAACGGGGACCAGTTTAGGGGTATAAAGTTAAACGATAAAATAAAGCAATATATGTTTACATTCCACTTGTTCGTCAATACTGCTCACATATTTGAAACATATTTGTCACTATGTGAGAAAGACAGCATATTTCTTAAACAGACTCTCCGTGTCAGACATACGCCCATGTGTCTTTTTAGATAATTCACTTAAAAGTCGGGAGATAACTTGTACAAAAATTGTTATAAATAAGATAGCTTTCAAACGGCTTTTGAGGAGTGTTAAGAGGTGACAATTAATTCTGATAAAATATCAACGTGAGAGGCGCAGTATTTGTGTGTACAAGTTTTGCAATGCAATGAATTCAACGAGATGTTAACAGCAACTTAAACCTAATTACAAGATCGAAACTTTCTCAATGGTTGTTCTCGAGAATTTTTATAATCGGTTCGTTTTCAGATTCAACGTCCACATTAATCAAGACGTATTTCGCTTTTGTTTCGTAAAAATCCTGTTACTGTCAGCACAAATGACAAATACGGAAGAATTATTCTTGACATAATTATTTTTCATAGGGGTTAGACCCTGGGCATACACCTGTATTGAACTATCGACCTCCCGTAAGCTAGCGGCGAGGGGATATTGATTACAAAAGAAGACAAAAGATCAGACATTCTTGGTATAGTGATGTCGACAATGAACCAAGGGACGATAATAAACATCTTTCAGAGACCTTTTAAAACCCAAGTATCACGCTGTTCATAAAACTGACCAATGAAGTGACTGCAGTATAAGACTGGTCTCAATTATAAGTTATTCAATTTATTCTTAATTTTGAAATCAAATGTATTGGCGGGTAGTATGTTGGTATGGATTTTTAGATAAATAAAAGCAATGGATGGTGAATAGAAATTTTGACCTTGTTTTTCAACTTTAATGTTTAATTTCAACGTAAATCGAATCCAACACAGACACATTGTCATCACTCAAGTTTTAAGTATATTTACTTATAATAAGAGCATGCACTTGGCTTAAACTTTCCTTAAAATGGTATCAAAAATGACTTGAACAGTGAGCAATCGATGTCAGAAAGTGATTTATCAAGTATCGCGGTACTTAAAAAGACTTCACCGATTCTCTTTACGTGAAAAAAATCGAACTGAACGTTCTCAATGAACCACATGTTATTCACTCAAGCTAACTTGTTATTATAAGAATTTACAATGAAATGTAACTACGTAAATATTGTTATTACTTTTACCTGACTGATGAATCGATTTTATTTTTCGATAAGCTTATTTTTCACTTCGAAGAACATTTTGACCCGATTTTTTTGTATCTTTGTCTTCTTCGTCCCCTTTTCACCTTCCCTCATTTCCAGTTCGATTATCACAATATTGTATTTCTTACGGTTACCGGGTTTTAATATAATCGAGTCATGCCTGCAAATTCCTCGTCTGCTAATCTCTTTGAAAAGGTAATCGATTTTCAGATATGGTAAAAGTTATAATTCTGTCAGGCTGATTAGCTTGTGATATACACAGTAAAGTATATTGTACGTCAACACCGGTTTTGTTAACCAGTCGTTAAACTAGAAGTTTTTTGTGAGGAAATTTAAAAAAAAGCTGCAGATTTATGAATTGATTTCTGAACATCTGCAAACATTTAACTGATATAAATATATACTTTGTGGACTCTAAAATGTGTTGTCAGCTGCAGATTTGGAATTTAAAATAGCGGTAAAACTTTATTTGTACACTTTTATCATGTATAAACCGACTCGTTGAGTAATATAGTCTTTTCTGTTCAAATAAGACTCAGAATACATGTTGTACTTTTATAATTACATAAAACTGAAAATTGATAAAAGAGTTGTAAAAAAGTTTTAAATCGTCCCTAGACAGGTTCGGCGAGAGATATGATGAAAAAATTATTGATTCGAATTAAAGTTTCATAGTATATTTGTAGAAATTAACGGATCTCTCATTGACTAATCGTTATGCATTTGTTAAAATATAATCGTGTTACCTTTTAAGTGAGTCAGAATAAACAAGAAAAGGTTTTAATCTATTGTTGAGTCCTTAACAAAACACCAGTTAACCATTTTTCTATGTACATGTTTTGTATAACTAGCTTAGTTATTTCAGCAAAAAGACCAAAATCGGTGCTTTTAAATGTTTTCCAAAAAGGTAATTCTTGAACAATTGCTGGTTTGCATTTACGCGACCAACATATTCCAAAGTCTACTTACCCCTAAAATGTTGATAATAAAAATATTTTCGTATTTCTATTCAAGCCTATCCACCCTCACACTGCTAAAAGTTTTGAGTTGCCTAACCGCAAATCAACATTTTTAAGTATGGCTTACTTTTGAGACGTCCCTCGTATAAGTGTAATTTTGCAGGAATTTCAGCAAAAAAAGAAAAATAATAGCCTGACTATATATTTCCCTTGTGCCCTTGGAGAAAACGACATTAAAATGTATTAGACATCAATCGACCCTTTTCGGGTGGCAAAGTTGTTATTTTAATACTCTTACGTCATAATAAATTGCTAAAATACACTAAATATTACTAACGTATTATAAAAAAGACAAGTAAAGTAGCCACACGAATGTATGTTCATATTCTTTCCATTTATAAGCTATTAGATTCAATAACAGTTGAACTGTATGACTTTTTTATCCCAAGTAATTTAAATCAGATAAATTAAGCAATTATACAAAATTAAGCATTTATAAACTTCATTTATTGGTTTAATGGGGGTTTTAGTAATCCGAATAAATAATTAATTGGACGTCCTCGTTGGAATGTTAACATATTCAATCATTCATGAAAAGTACAACCAACAAGTATTCAATTTTACAGTTCTTAAAAATCAAAATTTTTCCAGAATACCTTTCTGTCTAGGTATTTTCTTTATCTATAAGATAGTGAGTATTTAATTCGAATACGAAAAGCAAAACAATCTATTTGTATCAGTAAAATTAATTTACATGTCATATCAAGTATAAGAAAATGAAACAATTCGTGACGTCATGGTAGATTATGACGTCATTTTCTCGTATGCACGTTATCCCCGTGCCATGTAAACATACAGCAGTGTCTGAGAATGTAAAGTAAGTTTGGTGATCAGTCTCAAATTCAATCACCTGATTGGCTGTTTTGGGGCTAAAGATCAAAATTGACCAATGGCAAGGCTGCATTCCTAAACCAATCAGAAAGCTACGTTGTATTAGTCCAGGATCTAAGTTTGTGTATTTTATCATGTGAAGTTAATTGAATGCAAATATTATCTTATTCTTTTATTTCTTGAAAAAAAACCTGTTGATTTAGTTTTGTGTGTTACACATAGGACAGGATATTGACTAAACTTTTTAAGATTGAAGTCAATTCTGTTTATATTTAATTAGTCCTAAAAGTGCTTTTATGTAAATGTAGACAAACAACGTTTTCTAGAGTACTCTGACTATTTGGTAAACGCTTTCTCAATCGTATTTCAGGGTTATTTGAAACACGACTAACCCTTTTTTAACTGTACCATAAATTTTTGGCACTTCATTTAAATAAAACCTTATGAATGAAAGAATTATACAAAAGTGTTAACTAAAAATGGCCCACCTACGTTGAGTAAATTAAAATAAATTTTCTCCCATTCAAAATGTGTCAGTAAAACATTTGCACTTTCCAAATTTCGCTGAATACCCACGATATCAAATAGGTAATCTACGAAAAAGTTTTAAAATTTACATTAGGCGTAAAATGTAAGTCTGGTTTTCACTAACTCAACTGACCCTATTTTGCCCGCTAACCCTTGCCTTTTTGGGGGATCGCTGTCTTATTTTTTTAATACCAATGTTTTCATGTTCATATAAACTATATTTCCAAACTGGAAAATATACATCTATTTAAAAAAATGCTTGCCGTCGTTCGGACCTTGTATTTTAAGGGGATATTGTGGAAAATGGTATTTTTGGTCTATTATTTTTATTATTAGAAAGACCCGTGTGAATTTGGACCTGATACCAAGCGCCTGGGACTTACATGGTCTTCCCAATTAATGAATTAGACTGGTACCCATTATATGTACGTACGCAGAGCAAGTGATAAAAGGAACCAGTCAATTAATAAACCGGGCGACAAATTTCTATGAGTGTCCTATGAGAGTTGATCAAGGTTCTGTTTTGATTTGAAAACATTTTTGGATGTTTTGGGCAATGAAAATGGTTTGTTTACAGCAACTCGTTCAGATGTAGACCGCTTTTAAAAGGCTTAGAACCAAATACACTCTTAACTAATGTAGATTTAGACAATATTGTCAGCATGGGGTCTTTTCAAAAGTCCATATTTAACATATGTGTGTTTATGCAAAAAGCAAATATAAACTTGATTTTAACAACTGCATAGTCCAGACCGTTAGATAACATTTAAATTATACGTGATGAAATTCGCCTTGGCAGAGACGTGAAGCTTTTTATAAAAAAAAACAGTAACAAAATATAACCAATGCCACCCAGTGACAATCACTGTAATCCGGGTTTAAAAATCCAGACTCCTCATCTGACGCGTAATTCTCATCATCACCATCATTATCATCATTCACGTTGTCATTATTGCCATCATCATTGTCTACATCATCATTGTCATCATTGTTGTCTTCATCGCGATCACCATCATTGTTCATCTTCATCTTTGTCGTCATCAGAGTCAACATCGTCATCGTCGATACCATTAATATCAGAACAAAAGCTTGTTTTTAAATGGATTCATAAATCTTCACGGTAATCTAAACAAATTTATCGACTTCGATAATTTAACGTTATACTACGAGCTAATTTTACTGATGTACATTTCCAGTTTCATTATCTCTATGGCTTAAGTTATTGACAATATCAGGCTATCCTTGAAAAATGTGTGTTTGCTGGACATTTTTCAGTGAGTAGTTAGGTAGGGATTTTTTTCTTTTGAAAAATGTCGGAAAGCAATTATTAAATAACGAAAGGGCATAAAAATATTTACCGGGAGGGACGATTTTTACGAGTCGGCCGCGTTACAGCAAACATATTTTTTAAACATGGCCTTATTTGGTGTCTCGTTTCCTCAATAGTTTTAGTGATTACTTATCTAATTTAAATACAAGATGTAATTTACCCTTCAAAAATGATGTATTCATTTTGGGCTTGAAAAGAAACAGGCAAAGTTTATACAATAGATCTCAGTCGTTCATTGAAAACTAGATAAACATGGAACAAATCGACACAGAATGATACAAAAAGAAGGCTGTGTATCTATAAAATACCAGAATCGATTTCGTCAAGGACAATAGAATAATGAAAAAAAGATGTAATCGATATTTTTAATACAAGTTGTAGTTTTAAAATGCATTTAAAGGGTATTTAAAATGATTTTCTTTTAAAAGAAGTACTTTATATGGAATTGTTCTGAAAAGAGAAAAAATTGCCTATTTTTTTATCAAAAAATCGGTGTATGATAATTGGATTCAAAATTTAAAACCCCATTTTTATTGCGCATTTCAATTGTTGTTGCGACTGAAAATGTGACATTCAATGTATATACATGTAATTCTTACCAACAGTTATACACTATTTTATGACTATTTACGGTCTTAACTATAATTTTAGAAATTAACTGTTTGGCACTAAGTTTTATGACACATTTCTTTTGTATTTGTCTCTTAATTCGTGTATAAGAAAATATAGATTGTAGATGGATTGTGTCATTTTTATTCATTCAGATATTTCCGTGAAACTTGCATTCTTGTGAATAACTTGACCTTATCGCTAAGTGCATGTTCAGGAAGGTGGGCTTTTATACATACCCACATTTGCCAGCAGGCTATCGATCTAGTTATAATTTAGATTGCGTAGAAAATGAAAAACTAATCTAGTAACCTTGGGAAGAAAAAAATACTGGCATCAGATTGACCTGTGTTAAGTAAATTAATAGTGGATGTGAAGATAACAATATGGTAAAAAGGGAAAGAAAGTTTAAATTGTCTAGAAATTTTTTTTCCAGACTTCTTGGGTAAATCTTAACTATTTTTTTTTATTTTAGGTAACCATGGTGATTCATGGAAAAAGAAATCATGACAACGTTCAATCGCGTGACTCTGGATTTTAATAGCACAATTGGTAACCATGGGGACTGGTATTAGCACAGTCTGTTCAAGTAAACGGTCCGTGTTAATTTCAAACAGCGTACGGAAATTACCGACGATACGCGAAGACGATGTAGATTCCGACACTGACGCTGAAAATGAACTGGAAATTAATCCAACATCAGGAAAACTTCATCAAGCAGAATCACGTGACTCGGGAATCGGTGAAAACGATATCCCGGGTGGATTTCTGTTTCAAAGACATAATTTATCGAACCTTTTGAAAAATTCTCAAGAATCTAATAACGCTAAAGAGAAAGAAAGTGAGAAAAATGCGCAAAATGACGAAACCACTCGAACATCGAGACCTCATTCGTGTCGTCTCGGACATCGAGGTCACAAAGGTCGCGGTGAAGCAAAATCTAGAAAGGCCGAATTATCCGATTCTCAAATAAGTCGGTTAGTGAGATCGGCAAAAAAGAAACCGGGTGTTAATGGTGACCAACAACCGGAGGAAATGTCAGACGATACTTTATCGTTAAATAGTGTTAGTTCTGTTTCACCAGAAAGACAAGTGAACGCTAGACCTAAAAGTGCTAGAAAACGAGTCAATAGAAGAAATAAAACTAAGAAAAGTGATGGAAGAAATTCAGTCAAACTGATAAGTGATCTAGATACATCTACTGACACGGAAACAAGCGACGCAGACATGTTGTCAATTCCTGACGAGACTGGAGCGTTCAATCGCAGCAAAGAAGATACACAGAGGAACAGACGCGGTTGGGTGAAGAACGAGAACTTCACTGACGTCACGTTGACGTCATCAGTGACGCCACGAGCTGGTCACTCGGATATGTACAGAATCGTAAGTGGTAGCTATGCAGATATGGATATTAATTTGGCGAAGAAAGCCAGCGAGAGATCAATTTCAAGTATCATATTAACGCCGATGGACGGCATGGTGACACCTACTAACTCGGAGTGTTTTGACGCACCCGATTTTTGTATTAACTGTGAAGGGGTGAGTTAACCTAAACATCAAGTGTTCTATAAACAAGGATGTAAGATGTCTCGCCCATCACTCCGGTCTTCCCAAAGTAAAATTTTGTCCGCCCATTTGCCTGATAGTTAAACTCAAAAGTCCGATTAAACTGATCATATTTCAAATTTTGTTCTTCATTAAGATACCAGTCGTCTGCCAAAGCTTCAGTCATAAATAAGAATTTTGACTTTTCCTACTTCGCCTTCCGGATTCTTAAAGAAATCAGTCATAAGGACATCCTTTAAGAATCAAATTACGAAAAGGTTTCTATCGGATAGATGCCACTTTGATGAACATCCGACTTTAGCCAATATGTTTATAACAATCACAAAATTTAGACTGCTCTAAATAATTCTAATTCTACTAGAATAATTCATTCATTCTTATTCAGTGAATAGGACCTGTATTTGAAACTGCAATTTACCACAATTATGTAAAATGGACTCAGCATCTTACATCCATTCACGTTATCAGCTTTCTGATGGCATCTTTGCTTTAATACATGTTCATAATTGGGTATATACAACATTTTAAACTTAGGTGGAAGGGCTTGTGTTAACTTAATCGGTGTCATCCATTATTTAATCAAAATAACCAATATAATTATGTTATCAGAAAGCTATGACGTCACATACGTGTATAAAACCCAACCTACCGCTATGTAAGAGACGGATAACGGCCGTTCCGCCATATTTATTATTCTTGTGGTACGTCAAATCAATCGATAGCAATTAAAAAACGATGTTTTAATTTGTGTTCGTTTGATGAGCTATTAAATAATTAAAACAAAAGTCGTAAAAAGAACTGTACAATTTATCTCCAAATTGACAACTGATTGTTTTAAAAAGAACGCTTTTGAGATTATGACTGAGATGAAGCATCATATTCCGTTAACTCAAGCTTGGAAAAAGAAATACGACTTTTAATGGCTAAATATTCGGCCTATTAAAGTATTTTTATAGGTTTCCATACATTATTGAAATTTTACAATCTTTTTACACTTTTTTGATTGAATATGATTTTAGATACATAACGGAAAATATATTTTAATATTTACGTTACTCAAAGGTAACAGATGGCGATTGTCCATACTCTCTCTTACGTATGCATTAATGTTTTATTGTTTCATCAACAATTTTACGACCAATATTTACGACGAACATCGATTCGTTAATGAATACTATGCATTTACGATATAGAAAATGTGGTTTTCTGTAATAGCAAGCGCTTTGTCGGGCGCTCTTATGGTGCTTTGCGTAGTCACGTAAATCTATTATAATTTCTATTGTAACTTATATTGTAACGAATGAATAAAGAAGTATTTAGTCTGTTCAATGTTAGATATGCCAACGGTAAACACCTTTTTTGAATGAAGTATGCTCTATTTTACAAAAGAGTCCTTGAAATAGAGATATTGCGAGCTGAAGATATTGACTTATTATTATTATCGTATTCATGTAATTGTTGATGGAACAAATTTATGTTTTGTCTATGATTTATTTGTCATGTGTTACAACGATGCTTTATTCTTTTACAGTACGGGAGGAGTAGTAATATGCATCAACGTGTTACTATGGTGATAAGCGCGTCTCTGTTTAAACTTTTAAACGTTTAAACTTAAAAATACAATCAAAGATTTCAATTTATTGTATTAACCGATCATTTAAGTATATTTGTTTTTAGACGAAAACAAATTCCGAACTTATGCATTCCGATGCACCAAATGCATTTATTTGTACGAACTGACACCTACACTAGGGCTTTTTGCTTCAACCTCGCCGGTAATGAAAGCTTTCAAACCCGTACCTTATACTTTAACGTCGTTCCATAGACAGACTTCGGAAGTTATTTTGATAAATAATTCCGTAACGAATCGATTCCATATTGTCAGCGATCGCAAAATGGAATCTAAACGTCAGCAGTATGAGGTGTTTTGTTCCCAATGTCACACCGTACTATTATAAATTACATTTTTTTTGTATGCATGCACAATGTGGACTGTTTAATAAAAAGATATAAAATTCTAAATAAATACACACCCAAGTAATGTATAGTGTTAGTTTACACGCAACTGAATCATGAAATAAATTACATATGTATACATACAGCTAGACATAATGCGGTGTAATTGATTGTTTCAGCTTTGTTTACTGCACAAATATCAGTTATATGATCCTAGCTTACATCTAAATAGACCGTGTTCTATTACACGTCCGTTTTGTTCCGATATAAGGCGTATAACCGAACTCATTGCAAAGAATCCAATCTAAGTATTTTACTAAAAATCAAATTTCATGTTTTTGTGATCATCCTCTACTGTTAAAGATAGGAAGTCGCAAAATGACCGTGGCTGTTGGTGTGACGTTAAACTCCAAAGAACAAAACCACTTTTATTCGAATATTTGATAAACAAAAACATTAATTATTCATTATTTTTTATTCTGATTCAAAACGCGATTATCTACCTTTAATTTCGACCGAGTTATAAAATTCATTATTTCAGCCACGCGAGTTTCAGAAAAAATAAACGGTATAATTGTACATTATAGGGAGGGGGGAGTGCCGCCTATCTTTAAGCCGCTGTAAATGACGGCGGCAGACAATTAGACTGCACTTAATTTGCATAAATTCCATAAACCTGTAACAACAGCATACTGTGTTTGAACAATTAAGTCATTACTTAATCGTTTTGAATAATTATGCACGAATTACTCAATAAAACTGCGGATGAAAGGCGTGTGCTATTTGCCTGGTAGAAAATTAACGACATTTTGGTTCATTTTCCATGCCGTAAAAACAGAAATTTACATCTTGAAATATTTTATTACATTTCCAACCAGAAATTGATAGATTTAGATGCACTTGATGCCAATTGGAAGTCAGTGTGGGTCATTGTGACGTCACATATACGTGATCAGGTTGACAAACTATGGCATGTTCGTACTGAGGCCATGCGTGTACAGGTATTGAATTCATTTCCGATGAATAGAGGTACACTGACTCTTCATTTTAGAGAATGAATCTTCGACTTCTTTCTTTCACTTAGACTTCCGGTTCCGGTTGTTTATATTTCTGTGTATTTGTGGTGTTTGGAGCACTATTTTGCTTTTCGTATTATTATATAAAAAGCTGCTGTATACCAGCATTGAGTCTTGTACACACGTGTTTAGCACATCCGGTTTGCAGAGCGCATGCGCATGAACCATATGCTACAAGAGTTTTAAACATCATGATATTCTTCTTATCCTTTTTTGGAAGGACACGGAATTAATCTCTGTTATTAACACATTTCCATCTGAACTTACTGGTTTTTGGAGTTGTAAATAGATCTAATAGATTTTACCAAACAGAAACGATTATTCTATGTGTTAAGCAGTTGTTTATCAGGTTTTATGTCAGCTTTATGTCAGAAAACTGATTTTAAAGGTATCTAATGAACTTACAATATCCAAATCGTTCTTCGGAGGTGGGTATAATGCTTGATGATAACATATTTCAGTTCTGAAAAGTCAGAAACTTGGTAGTAGATGTTCTAAAACAGTGTAATTAATGTGTAATGTGTAAAGATTTTGTTCATGAATTCATATATACTTATCAACACGCTGAAATCATTATCAATGTATATTTTCACAAGCATTTATTTAATATTTCCCATGTACTGTGTGCTGTGATCAATACTTGCCCACTCCCCTATTGGTCTTTCTGCGAGATTAAATTAGTTACCTCCCTTTGTAAAATGGTCGCCATTATCACGAATAAGTTCTTTAAATATACAAAATACTTTCTTGAAGTTATGACCAATCAAATAAGAATATATTGCCTAAAACAAGGTTAATAATTAGTTAATAAATATGCAAATTAATTGAGTGTTTTTTTTAAAGCAAACATTAACAAATTGGTTGTTAGAATAATTTAAAATCTCGATTATTTTTTTCGTTTGATTTTAATTATTATAGCATTTAAATGTTTCATTTCTTTCATTTTTGTTTTAATCAATAATGTAAGAATACTATGTGCGAGAATTATTTAATCAATGGTGCAGCCATCATGAAGGGGAGGTAATTATAGATTAAAATGTATTCTTGCGATCACCTATTGACATAATATTCAGATTTTGTTATAACACAATATTATTGGTACTGGTTAGACAGTTCTGTTGTTGTTTTAATCCATATATCTCAATAATTCTCAATATTTTGAAGGCATGAAATAAAAAAAAATACCTTGGTATAAGAAAAATTTCGTCGGTGATATTAGATAGCTTACACCGCCATTATTCATTATTTCGTCGCACGCACAAGCTATTTTTGCTACAATAAATTGACGTGAGTTTATCGATAACAGAATTTGGTGAATAATGTCGAGAACTGGAGTACAAAAAGCGGTTGCAGTTATTTCAACGCCATAACATCTATATTAGTGCATATTTAAGAGAATAACACGTAATATAAATTAAGCTGACAATACAAGCAATGTGTACAAATCGGTATTGACCAAAATGATATTTGACCCAACATGGATGTGAAGGCATGAACACTCAAATAGACAAGGTGTCATTTCTGTTGTGTATTTCATTTCAGCTCAATTATTGATTTTATTACTTGAAACGATTTCAGCATCTGGACGATTTAGTGACCTCAGTGACCCTAGCCGTAAAACAACTGAAATCACGTGGTCTTAGCACACCAGCCGACTATGAGAACGTCTTGAAGAGCCTTAGATACCAGCTCGTTGCCATGGCGATGGGTTACATGTGCAGACAATCAACACCAAGAATAGAAGTGCAGGTTAGTCAATCAATCAATCAATCAATCAATCAATCAATCAATCAATCAATCAATCAATCAATCAATCAATCAATTTTCAGTATAGCTGAGACATTGGCAACCATGTACATACAGTAAGTGGTGCCTCATGTTGACTCTAAATAACCAAAATCCTGATTGATTGAAGTACCTTTTGAAAGAGTAAAAGTAGGTTTAATATAAAAATGATCAAATTAAAGCAAACCTATAAGAGTAAACTCTTGTTTATTTTTATATTCAGCTATTTTTTCGAGGGGAACAATTTCGCCGATAAGCCAGCTATTTGGCTGGGGAAGCGGCTGCTGACAATACTTCATTTTTTGAACGCTTTCAATACAAGATGTCAACAAGATTAACATACGAGACAGTTATAAAGCAATTCTTTTTTTTAGTAGAAATGGTAACAAATGACTTACAAGTAGAAAATGTAAAGGCAGGAAAATGACAAACGTTTGGAATTTCAGACAAAAATCATTAAAATGTTGGGTCTCGGGGAAAGATATACGTGGGCATATCAAACCAAAATTAAGGAGAACGTTGGAAATTAGGAATTCATAAAAAAGAACCATATATTTACGATAGTTACGATTATAGTTAAAGACGTTATTTCATACAAACTGATTTAAATATTTGACGTTTTTTTAACATTTCGAGACCGAGTCATCGTTACCCAGCAGTGTGTTTTATCAATGTTGGTTTGATTTAAGTTTTACCCAGAATAAATGTTATTTGTTAAATAATCCGTGCGTTGTATCGATTAGAAAACTAACAATGACGTCAAAAAAAGATTAATTTAATCAAAAATGGATTTAACTGTATAATTAACATTGAAATGAGTTTGGATTTTATTCCTGTTTTAATCTTGCTATGAATAATGAGACTAAATGATAAAATATCCAGAATCTAACAGGCGACAGTTTTTGTATCATTAAAATTCCCCCACCGCGTGTTTCATTCAATATTCACTAAGCTTCACTATGCCTGAGTTTTGTTTAAGAATTCGCGGTGAATTAATAAATATCGCTGAATGCATGCATAAGAACAGACGACGAAATAAGATACGTTTCTTTTGAAGAACATAAGCAGGGCCATTATTGTACGCCTACATGAATTATACACATACTGTCTAAATTGGGAGAATCCACTAAAAAGGACATTTCATTAATCTTGTGGAAAGAAAACAAGACAAAATTAGCGTCAATTCTAATCGCTAAAACCAAAAGTCTTTGGTAAAAATCGGAATATTAGGAATATTCATGTATATGTGGCATTCTACCGATTAAACTCTACTTGTATACATCCCAATAGCGGTATTTATTTACATTGATACTATAAATAGACATTGTGAATGGTTGGCACCACTGACTTCAACTGTATTCAGTTTGTTTATAGTCTGATTAAGTATCAGTTTAGCTGGCTGACGCAAGTTGTATACAAATAAATAAAGTTAACCTACATTATGGCTGGTACTTGAGGTATCTTATCAGACGAAACAACGAGCTTAAAGTCAATATTTTCTAATGATCCACGTAACTAAATGGGGACTACACACTCGTATTGTGGCATACTGAAGTATTTGCGCATGCGCACAACACAATTCAATATCCCACCTTTTTCGTAAATCTTGCCCTTGAATCAATAATCAGGTTGTATGGGGCATGGATTAAATCCTTTCAACTCCTCATTCTCTTAGCGTCACTTCACCTGCCTCTGAGAACATATCTGTCGTGCCCCATTCAGGTCGATAAAATAATGATTAATAGATATTTTTTTTCGATTTTATAGTTAAGAGTTATGGCTTGTTTTCATACAAATATAAATCAACTTTTAAATTCCCAGATCTAGAAGTCAATACACGCACCACGTGTGGAAAAATTGAAATTAATGAATTATAAATATACACGTTCTATCTTCGATCAACAAGCTCGTATCATAAATGATGACCCACTCAAACAATCCAGCACAGTTACAGAAGTTTGTGGCTTCCATGACATCGTCCGAGTTACACGGTCGTATTTTCATGAATGAAATATTTTGCTAATTTAAATGATCAAATATCCGGGTTCCTGGACTCCTCGTGGGACGCGTGGAAATGAAACTCGACATGGGTCTAATATTCTCGCGGCTGTGCAAACAATGAAATTTAATATACCCGGGGTACAATGTCTGAGACGTGACATGAAACTGGGGAAATATTACCCGAAAGAGTCCTGTTTATCAGCGCATAGAAAAAAAACCCTTGGCAGAATAATAAAACACTTAGCAAGCAAAACATTACAAGCGCAGAAAGCAGTCGGGAAAACAACTTGATAAATTTCTAATTCTAAAATGACTTTGTGGATACAAATTTTGGTGTTTGTCGTGTTCTTAATTATCTAAAGTTGACAACAATCTTCAGGTTAAATGGAAAAATATGATGAAATTGATTATAGTTAGAGGTAAAAAAACTGTACTTTTTTATACATATTTTTGTTTCTAATTTAATAAACAGAGTTTAAGTTTAAAAAGAGGATGTAAGTGATTCGAAAAAAAGTGAAATGAGGTTTTACTACATTTTATTTTGATAAGTGAATTTTTCGGATTATGTCAGGGATTTATCTTTAGTTGTATACACAAATGATTTAAGTACGATCGCGCGGAGGCAGGCTGAGGCTCCCGTGGAGATTTTACAGTTTAAGAGTTCAGGACGTGTTTTATTCCATATTGAAGTGTTTTACATATTTCATAAGGTGATTCTGCGTGTAGCTGCGCGTATTTATAAGCTTTTAAAACAATACTTGAAGCAGACTTGCGATAATCTATTGTTTAAACAAGGTATCAATATACGCAATGAAGAACCCGAGTATCATTAAAGAATTTTATCTGTACAACTATCGGTAGATTGATGAATTTTCTATCACATAGACCTCGTCATTCTTCACAGAGATTCGATTTTGTTTGAATCATTAACACGCGACTGCGGAGATATTTTCAAAAATAAAAGAATTCGTTTGAAATTTCATTGTTTATACTTCTATAACATCATGAATAATTTGTGAACGGATATACACCAACGAGTACAAAGTGCATAATTTCAGTGGAGGTATTTTATGCTATAGATTTGTCTATCACAGTTGTACAAACATTATATTTATATTAATTGATTAGTGTAGAATTTTATCGTTTGTATTGAATATTTCAACAACGGTGACACCGGAATTCGTAGCTTCATCTTTAATGTCGGTTTCAAATCATTTACAAGTAAACAATGAAAGCACAATAGCGGTGTTATATAAACTTGTCAGTTATTTATAAAAAGCAAAGATTTGTCAACAAGACAAAATAAATCGTTCAGCATTTATACACTTACATACAAACTTTCAGGGTAACCAAACGGATCTGTTCTCAGACAATGAATGGAAGGTAGAGATTCGACTTAAAACAGAAGACGAAGAGGTAGGAATTTTTTCTTCAAAAAAAATATTTTTCGAATTATTATAACATGTAATGTTCCATAATCATTAAAATATAAGGATGCCATTTTTTCTGCTGGGCGATTATTGATACATAATGCAAAATACTGATATTTTGGCAGAAATTACGGTAGAAACTAAAAAGTAAATGTGCGCATTTCGAAGTGAATAAAGTTTTGTTTCGGGAATATTAAAAGAAGCTGTCTTGTCTCAAAGTTCTGGTAATGAAACCAATGAAAAGTGACTATCTCTGCTGTTTATATCGTCTGAATTACAGAGAAAAACATTATTTTTGTAATACGTGTGTTTGCATACTGAAATATACAAAACATGAGAAAAGAGTCACTATTGACTAGCTTATTATAGTAATACATGTACAGGCTTCCCGGAAGTTGCTGGACCGTCGGGTATGTCGGGCAAATTTCGAGCAGGTCCAATAACTTTTCGGCGAGTACCAGACCAGATGTCCGCAGTCGGGCACTATTTACAGCATTTATCACTTATTGATAACAAATTCAGTCAGACAAATTTTCATTTGGTCTAACAGAAATTCTATCTTTGCCTGACGAAATGACAGGAAAGTATTCCAGCAGTGTCGAGAAGCCTGCATGTATAGATGTATCGAAATATCGTCGAAAACGATTCCCGATAAATTAATATCGTCGAAAAAACGAATCAGTGACAGCTCTGTAAGAATCTTAATTACTACTGATTAATTATTATAACAGCAACTTAAGTATTCCCTATTCCAATTACATTATTTCGTATCTAATCAATCTTTTTTCATGTTAACAGGAACTAAACTTGATTATTTCCGTTCTTAAACCATTTGTATACAAAATATGTAGACTTTTTTTAAAAAAATATACCGAAATTCAATTTTTAAATACTAGTATTCAAATAGTATTCAAAAATAGTCGTGTTATACAATTTATTATATCTGAATGTTCCATTATTACACTCAAGTTGTTATGAAAGTTCGCAGTGTATGCTGAACAACATTTTGTGTTAAAATAAAACTGAACGAAGGAAGACAAATGTAGAAAATCCTAGGCTGTGGTTCACTGCTATAAAATAAAGAAAGAACTGTACAGTAAAAAAGGGTTCAGAGTTTAGGGTTAAGTGACTAACCGGTATATAAAATGTGTTTTGTTCAGACAAGCGTGTTGGTGAGTGGTGACGTCATTGAAGTTTAATTTATGTTAATTTATTCATTCAGATAATTGAGTCGTCAGAGAATCTACTTGCTCAAAGACTGGCAGTGAAGAGTAAATCTTTATCAAGGCAAGAAATCTCCATACTGTTGGCTGAACATCTAAAAACTATAGAAACACTTCAGCAGGTACAACAGGCGGGGAAACTGCATGATTCGTTTGGTAATCACGTGACTGGTCAACAATCAGCTCGCGAGGATAAGTCCTACCCGACTCGACGTCCAGTCAGTGCTAAAAAACTGAGAAAACTTAACAGTGGGAAGACTGGCTCTTCAACAGGAGAGATACAATCAGCCTTCGATCTTCCGCCAATCGGCCGCTCAAAGGGAGTGAACTCCAAAAAGCTTACTCCACGACACGATTTAAAATCTGCAAATTTTAATGATAACACGCTTGTCTCCCCTGAATCATCCCCCGACGCGAACAATAGGAAAATTTTTAACGAATCCGGAATAGACTCTGAAACAGAAGACACGGACGTTCAAAGCGTTGAGGTGGGTAAAACGCACAAATGTTACATTTGAAATAAATTTCTTATTTGTTGTTGCTCAACAAACTCAATGATTTGGCCTAGTGGTCGGCTATACATGATTCGGATAACTCCTTCAATATCCAGGACTTGAAAAATGTAACTACTCGTAATAAGTCATATGAAAATGCAATGTTACTGATAAACCTTTATAAAAAATGGCTCTGAAGGTCGACTTTATGTTAAATCATTTTGGATATTGCTTTGATAAAAGTAAAAACGTATTTACATGATATCAGTACATGCATATGTATACACCTCTCTACTAAGACCGTGTTATTTGATCTCAAAAGTGGTCTTAATATTGAGGTCTTATCGTGATGTATTGAGTAATTTGTCACAAAGCCTAATATAAAACAAATTTACATACAATTATTTTTTTTCTATTTCGATCCCTTAATTTTCGTGACTTTAAAATTTGAAGTTTGTTTGCTAATTATCTTAAATATTAACGCGCATACAAAATATACAATACAAGGCAGTGGTTGGAACAAACTGTTGCTTTCCAGTTAATGGGTAAATTTTGATAACATCTGAACCCTCAATGTGTTGTTCAAGTCCTGTTTCATACTTTGATTACTGAGATACGCCCCATTATCAATTCTAACATAATAATTATAGGATTGTTCAATTATCCAATTCTTTAAGAAGTGGGAATTAATTTTAAAAATTTACTTGCTAGATAGTATTATGATAGTAGCGTATTTATATATTGTTTAATTTTATGTCCTTCATTTATATTTTTCACCGTCAATTGTATATTTCTTGCTATGAACAATTGTTCGTGCAAATGAATATTTTGACTTGACTTTGACTATAGGACCGAATACACGGTTGTTATATGCTGTAATAGATATTCTCAATAATTTATCGCAAACAGAACACGTGTTTCGTAAGACAAATAATATATCTATGTACCAGTCCTTTTAACTAACTTAAGAAAATTCGACATTAAACTATATTTCCAAATATGAAGACACTGAAAAAGACAACTTGAAAAAAGACGAAGTACAGTGGAACACGGTTATAGTGAATTCATAGGAACCCGACTATTTACATCACTGTATCCATATTTCATTATATCCGATACTACACTTTAACTGTGCTTTACTGTATACATTGTGGCTACGTATTTAGGGGATGTACGGATATTTCACTCCACGTAAGCACATTAACCTCGGCAATTAGAATACCGAATGCAACCAACCAAAATCATTTATTCATTCATATGGATATAAATTTTATATTTTTAACTTATTGCTAAAACACCCACGTATAATATTTAACCCGACAATATTAGAATGACACTAACCTTGGATTTAAGAATTTAGGGTAAATTTTGTCTGTATTAACCTTGTAATTTAGCGCAAAGCGTCCTTCTTTAATGTTTCATATTTGTTGTTAAGATTAACGTCAGATAAAACATTTCAATGTGTAGTAATTTCAGGACAAACTAAGTATGTTTAAATTTCAAGTGCTCTGATTAATAAGATTTATGAAGACGAATCACTTGAAATGGTCTTGATCAACACTTAAAATATTGAGATGCCAACTTGAAAAAAAACTTTAAGGGGTTCGAGTGACGCAGAATGAGATTATAAAAGACAAGTAACAGTTTAAAATGATACAAAACAGTCACTGCTTGAACTTTTTTTGAAGTTCACGGCAATATCTTATCGAGTAATGTTCAACGTTTTTTTTTTCTTTTTAAGATATTAATAATATTCAAAACCGAATATCAGAATAACGTGGCCTTCAGTGAATACAACTTAAAAGTTTTAAATCACGGTCTTCAAAACATCTTTGCAGTCAATGCATTTTTAAGTATTCGTTTCCACTCAATCAGTCAATATGTATTAACAATACATATTACAACTAGGCTAATTATCCATATACACACAAGCCACCGCAGGAACATCTTTAGCTTCAACGCAGTTTTTCAACGATTTTAGTTATATATGGCGGCCAGTTCACCTAACCAGTTTTCATTGACTGTGTTATAACCCGTACTAACTTATCCTTCCACAAGGAGCCAGCAACTTCTCCACATATGGAGGAAAATCAATTTTTTTTCTCATATTCTCATAGAAGGGTATGACCTGCCTCGTCTGGGATTTGAACCCGGATCGCCGGGTTACAAGTCCAGCGCACTAACTACTTGACCACAGTCGCGGCTTTTATAAGCGTTTATGATCATCACAAAAATAGTATAAATATATACATGTACCATACACCTTGTTTTCAGGAAGAGGACGTTATATTATTCAGAGAACTTCTAGAAGCATTCCGAGTATTGTGGAATTCTTTGACAATCCCTACTGTTTCCCGTTTACTTGAAGAGTACCGGAAAAGGGAGGCAATTCTAATACAGGCTGTGATAGATCATGCGAAGAAACAAGTTAATTACTCTAAGGTGAGTATTTTGACATATCATTTAAACAAAATACATAGCACGGTCTATGGGTCTTTGAACGTCACTATTAAAATCCCATTGTGGGACATTTCTCAACTAAGACCCTTGTAATGCACACACATTCCATGACAGTGTCGAAGGAAGAAAACTTGAATTTATAGAAGAGTTTATTTCAAGTTGAGGCTGCGACAAGCGTCTCATCACCCTTCAAATATCAAATCGAATCGAAATCAACGCTGCTGAACCAGTTTGAGGGTTGATTTCAGCGCCGAGTTTTAGTGTATTACAAAGGAGAAACAATGTGTAACCAGTATGCAGTATACAAGCATAAATCTTTGACAAAACAAGCAATAAATGTTAAGTTAATGAGAACTATGAATTGACAAATTCGTACAAACGCACGCATAAAGCTATAGATACTCTTTGAAACGGATCATATCGTTGGTTAACCATTATATGTAACGTCTTTTGCATACAATATAATTCCAATAAGTATCAAATAGGGCAATAGTTTTCATATTTAATGTCGACGCATTATAACGAAAAAAGTAATTAATAGACATTTGTGCAAAGTGTAAAATGACACCTAAATGAATGGGTCCGATCTTATGGCTATGGAATAGTTCCCGGGGCGAGCTATAGACAAGAGTTTTTGTTAAAATTTACAGACCCATGCATAATAAAAAACGTAAAAAGCCATTTAAACCACAGAAAAAAGCATAAGTTCATGGTAATACGTGTTTCGTTTCATATAATGTGTAAAACTAATGTCTCGTCCTTTCAATATTTATTAGTTATGCCCTATATCACCAACACAATGCGAAAAGCATTGTACTTTTAAGGAAATACATTTGTATACATAAGTAACCGATTTTCTCCAACTAAATTACATGTAATTTGAATTGTTATTGCATAAGTTTTTAAAATATTTTCATAGATCAATTAAATATTAAAGTGTTAACACTTTCAACGTTGGGTCAACCATTTGATATTATCAGTTTACGGTAACCCCACATGACCACAGAATGATAGCCACGACCAATGTTGTAAATACTACGGCCGTGGTCCAGTGGTGAGTGCGCTGGAATGTAACCCAAATATCCTGGTTCGAATTCCGGTCGCGGCAGGTCATACCCTTCCATGAAAATTTGACAAAAATGTCGATTTTTCCCCATATGTGGAGAAGTTGCCGGCTCCTTGTGGAAGGGTGCGTTAATACTGGTTAATATACAGACCAGGAAAACTGATGAACCGGTCGCCGTATAATTTTTATAACTGAAAAATTGTTTCGAAACGGCGTTTAACGCCAGTGACAATAAGTCACATAAAAACAAAATGTAAATGCTACATTTTGAGTTCGATTTCTTTTTTTAAGTTTAAAATCAGTCAATCAGTCAAAAATTGATACGAAACAACATCGAGTACCAAAACAGGTGCTTGCTATCTCAAAACCTGGACCTGTTATCTCAAAACATGCTCTTATAATCACGGAACTCACTGCGGTGAACGGCCTGTGATTATCTATCAGGGATCATGTCCACTAGACCACGGTGCTCTTCCCTTGATCCTTTTTTTTCACGCAAAACTATCAAATGACGTTTTTAGCAACATTTAAGGATTTGAACTTTGAATTCTGACCTTGATTTATAAAATACATCGGATTATGCCAGCTTGACCTAAATATTTTATTTTTATTTTGGCGAGGTTTTAATATATGACCTACATTTAGTTACAATAGTATAAATCCAGTTAATTAAGTATTAGGTCGCCAGGTCAAGTATCTTAATCGGAGATATCACGTGATAAAATATGTCTAAATATACCGTAGTACGTTTTAATATGACACTTGCAAGCACAATAGTTTAATTAAGATTAAAAAGATTTGGTCCAATAATAAAAATCGCAAAAAATGTACAAAGATCAGCCGTACTGTGCATATAAACAATTTAAGTTTTGTATTTGATTTATGTTCGAATACACAATTTAGTTTAAAAAGGTATTTTACTCTAAGAAATGTATATGAAAGAAAAAATATGTTAAATCATTGTTATTTATAAATTAGAAAAAATGAATTCTTCTGTGTGTTATTTACATCTATGATCAACAACCTAAAAGTGATATATTCTAAACTTGGTGCTTATTTCTACATGAGCCGCCGTTTCGCACGTGGTAACCAATGAAAATCACGAAGTCACTTAATACCAATCAATCAAGAATGTAATAAAGGAATATAAACTCGATCCAATAATGAATCATTTACGTAACGATACAAATATGTTAAAATTTTGCCCGCATTAAAATAAATTCTTTTATTGATACTTTGGAATACAATCGGAATACTTCCGTCGTTTACGTGTCGGCGAAAATGCCAAGTAATTCCGGACAGGGCTGGCTTTTAGAATCAACTTTATTATTTACAAAGTTAAGACCAATTATAACCTCTGTTTACAAAGGTGTCAGCAAGATAATCCCTTAAGAAACTAATGACCTAGTGTCCAGGCTTTGTGCTTTTCAGTCGGCTATTTGTTAAAATCAATCCACAATCTATGAATCACGTGAACGAGGGCACAAATCGGTCACGATTAACATACAAAGCTACACAAATTTGTGACATTGGTCAGCCTTTATTAGCTTTATATAACGTAATTGAAAAATTCAATTATGCTTCAGTCGCGGTCAGTTGACTTGAATATCATCACAAGAGTTCCTGTTTTTGTCCAGTTTCGGTGTCAGTCATTTTAACTAGTTATTCACTATAATGTTAAATGCTACTACATCAAGATACTAATATAATTCAAACTCGGCATATGTCTTACCTGTGTCTACGGCCACCACCGAATAAAGGTCACCTTGTGAATAAAGGCCATTCTTGAAGAAACTATTATTAATTACTTAGAACAAACTGACCTCTCCGAATAAAGACAACCTGTCAATAAAGACCACATTTTGTCCTTTGTTCACAAGTTGACTGAATGTTAATATTGACTAACCATCTAAGATTTTCCAGCAAAAAGGATTTTCTAATCTGCTCTATAACTTTTGTACAGTAAAACCTCGATTGTTAGACCGCATTCGGAACAAACCGTCCTTAACAATGAGGTGGTCTTATTATAAAGATTAAAAATAATGAAATCGTCATAATAATGAAAAGGCCGCTAAAGAAGTTCATAGCGTATTTTCGGACATTCAAACATAAATCTGTACAAAAAATTGCCAAACAAAATGTTTCAATAAATATACCCGGTATCATCTTCCAGTACAGGCCACACTGCGCCTAATTGCTCCCGTCACTCGTTTCAAATATCAGGCGTGGGACGCTAGAAATCTATAACGACCCGTTTAGAATTGTATAACAAACACAAAAAACGGTCAATTTTCATTAATCAAACGACGAACAAACGCAACAGGATTGACTTTTACATTGATTTAAATACTTCAAAAAAGCTTGCCAATACATCTTGTCATAGTCAGTTCTGTAATGAGGCCATACACTTGCTGCCTCTGTCTGGTATCCGATCAACGTCATAGCATTCTTAACCCATACACAGTGTTTCAATTACAGAATGTATTTGAAAAAAACTGATGTACAAAAGGAAGCGATCCTCGAAGCTGGATCAGTAAATACAGATATTACATGCGCTGTGAATTGATTAACTATTGAAGAAACGTGTCTTACAAGGTTCCTTACATTGAATTCATTTCCATAATTTTGCTTATCACGGGACAGTTTTTATTTTTAAACAGCCATTGACTATTAGTAAATGCAATCATAATACAGTATAACCTCTGAAAACTGGACCCATTCCGGACTGGGCCAAAAGTCCGACTTTTTAGGAGTCCGGTTTTTAGAGAACTATTGATTATGGAAGGGAAAAATGGACTTGAAAAATCGTCCGATTTTCAGAGAATTCCAGTTTTCAGGGTGTCCGGTTTACACTGTACAATCATGTATGTTGTTATTACTCGCTGTGGTTTTATTGAGGCCAATGAGGATCATGCACATGACATCTTCCTTGGGAGTGACCGCTGCTAGCAATAGATTTGCAAACATCTTTTCAAAATATACCTCAGTGGTTTTCATAATATAGCTATACTGTGCAAAGATCATGAACGAAAAAAATAAAATATTTCCGTGATGTAAAATGGATATTTTTCTTAATAATCTGCTCTTTCGTGTCAAAGAGCGTGTATTAAAAAGAGATGGCCATTGTTCACATGTAGCTTTACTTAACTGTGGTCAACAATTTCGATTTCTAATCAAATATCAATCATACGAAAATATTATTTTTACAATATTTATGTATATCAATATGTACTTATACCCTTCTTTTGAAAGCCAAATATACCAGCTGTCACATCAAATAGCGCATTGTAATAGTGACACATTACATTATGAAACACCCAGTTCAAATTTTCTTTTTTTTGTACGGCGATTAAGTACCAAGTCACTTATACATGCCGTATGAAAAATGAATATTGCTTCATTTTAAAATAACAATAATGCGTTCAGTAACTTTGATAAGCAAATAATTTTTTTGTACAAAAGCCAGTCCCACTAGAATGGGTAAATGGCATTTTTTACAAAGTATAATATTATTCAATGATTTACTGGGGGGTATATTGTGAACATTATATTAACTGATTTTATTATTTTCAATTGAATCTGGCAAATAGCATTGCGACTCGACATAAGAAGTAATTAATGTATTTTTTAATTTAAAACCTAAATCCAGCGATGAATGGAACTCGTTTTTTCATGTTCCATAAGATTTTACCAATATTTTAACATAACAACTTACTTGATTTGTACGTAATTTGTGTACAGATTTCAACTGTAATGTCCATTTGCAATGGACATGATCACGCCTATCAATACACTAATCGGCTGAAACAAAAAAAAACTCCCATTAAGTTCCCTGTAAAAATAGATCTTTTATTCAAAGGAGAATCTACAGTATTCATGAATGGAGCGTTTTTTTATGATTCGATTTTCTTCAAAAGTTTTGACGATATTACAAAGTCGGTTAACTTAAATTGACCCGAAATGTTGACAAAATACCATTGTTTACTCATATCTTTTTGTGGTAAACTTTTTAGAAAATTGAATGAAAGGTTGCCCAGTGCTGTAATTACCCATATATTATCAACTCCATTTGAATAACTTAAGTTCTCTATTAAAACTAGCTAAATACTCAACGATAAAGTTTCTTTCCTATTCAAACTTATTCACAAAACGTGATTCAATCAAAGAATATTTTGCAAACATAACAAATGCATATCTATTTTACCATAAAAAAATGAGAAAAAGTGTCATAAATCTATATTGTCGTAAAGAAACTTTATCTTAAGTTTTTTTATGCTGAAATGTATAACATTGGATATATGCTCAAGCCGGGCATCTGTTGGTGAGTTAACTGTGTTTTTTTTACATATGAAAAAATATTTCTAATTATTCTTCCTTGAACTTAAGCATACAATTGGCCTTACGACAGCGGCGAGTTAACCACGCCCCTGGAATTCAAGGGAGAGCACTCTGTCGAAGTCCGTCAAACTTAACAGGTACCTGTTGACTCTGGTGTACAGAGACAACTGGTATAGCCCAAAATTTCCTGGACGCTGATTGGTCAATTGCGGTCGAAATCTGGGCAGAATTCTGCCTGCGGGATCTCGCGAGACTTTTTGCATTCGAAACGCTTCACATTTTTTCACTCGATGAATATTTCGCGCGTAATTTAAAAATAGATCAAAACATTTATGTCTCTACATTATGTTATGTAGAGTCACTAAATTTAGCATTCATTGTTTAATTTTGGTTAAAAGGTGCAATTTATATCTAAATTATTCAGGCATCGGTAACATCTTCGTTTATATTTAACAGATATACGGAAATTCCCGATGTGTCACGAATGGACAGCCAATCATATGGCTCAAACGCATTGACCAATCAGAGCGCCAGATACTTAAGTCCATACCTGTTCCTTTGGTGCACTGCAACGTGGAACGCGGACCAGTTTATCCATCAAACAAAATGGTATTAAGCATTGGTTCGTTAGAAGATGTTCCCGATTATTTTGGTCCGACTTACTTAAAATGCGAGTTGTCTTTCAAGAAAACTGTAAGGCTAAAGCATGTGTGTCTGGTTGCTACTTAGAAATGCCAAAATCACATTAGAGGACGGGGATATTGTCAGAATCCGAGATGAAGTTGAAACAAGTCAATGTAAAACAGAACAGAACACAAAACAATGTACAGAACCCCTGAAAACTGGACCCCTTCCGGACTGGGCTAAAAGTCCGATTTTCTGAGAATTCTTTTTTTCAGAGAATTAGTGATTATAGAAGAGAAAAAATGGGACTTGACCGTACATTTTTTCAACCAATCAAAAGATTTGTTTTTTAGAATGACCTTGCGGTCACATATTGACACAATTAAATACGGCGTTGCCCGGATCTTATAATTGGTATTCATTTAAAAATATTGTAAACAAACTCGCCAAATTAGCATGATTAATTTGCTTTTTTTGTTAGAATTCATATGCATTAGAGTATAAGTAATGTTTGCTTTCATCTGTCATAAGAATGAAAATTTATGTGTTTTAGGTAATTTTAAGAACTTCATTAAAAGAAATGAAATATGTAACTCACAAACTTAATTAACTCACATGGGATTGTGACAAAGTATTAAACTACCTTTTTTCATTCAGAAATACGGATTGTTGTATTAGACAACGATCAAGTTTTTGTAATAACGACTATAGAATGTCCATAGTCGGAATTTGATACGCCTTTTGAAAGGCGACCGCCTAGTGGGGGATTTATCCTTTATAGGCATGGTATATAACCCAGTTGATCCGGAACGGCCGCTCTCGCGAGTGTGACGTCTTCTGTGAATGAATTTATTGTCATTTACTACAACTGTCTCTTATTATAATTAGGTATTAATAAACGTAAATGAATACACAAGATCATACGTTGACCCCCTTAAAGATTTCACGTAAACTAGTTTTCCTAAAAATTCTACTGGGGAGTTGATTTTAAACAAATATTAGACAAATATCTTACTATGAGAACTAACTAAAACCCACCCTGAGCCGTTCATCATAAGTGTCATTTTTGCGGGTTCGACCTTGGGTGTCCTTCAGGAAAGTTTGAAAATATGCGTATTTAAGAAATGAAATACTCGCCAATTAAAACATTTTAATACAAGTGTGATAATTCTATAGTACCATTTCTAATCAACAATTTATTGCTGAGTCATATGAACGTACCTCTATATATTTCCCTGATATAAAATAATTCATGAATCATAGTCAAGATTTTGTAAAGCAAGATATTATCTAAAGTTAAAAAAAGACGGTAAAATCAAATTGAAAGAAAACGATTTCAATACATACAAACGAATTACTAGACAAAATTTTCGCTTATATCATTGTTATGAAAAAAACAAATTTAAGCATGCATAAGATATTATTTTGGGTTTACAAATATCAGCTACATTGGTTTATTTGTCTTAGTTCAAATTATTGATAGGTTATTGATGACAAATTTTGAAGTTTTATGGTATAAACCCTCAGTTTCATGATCAAATATTTCATCCATTTACTGGTGTTGGGGCGCTTTAAAGTATTTGCATCGTTTGGGATGCCTACAGACTGGCTCACTTGAAAAGAGGATAGCGATATCAGAAAATGTCTCATTTATGACCAGTCTCGAGCTAATATTTTTAAGAAAAAGCACTTGTATCTTGAATTATAGAAGTCATGGTTGAGATAAAATGAGAATCATTGTATTAGACTCTACCATCTGTGCAAGCTAAATCTCCTAAACACATGAAATAAATCAACCTCAATTAGGGCTACCGTATGTCGAATTCATATCAGAACTGAAACGCCACATGCCGTATTTACCTGAACTAAAAGGCCCGTGTGTTGCTCTTCAGAATCATAAAGCAGACAAGACAATCAGAACAGACGATACTAAGAATGCTGATGAAGTGGACAAGAATTCAGCAAGAGAACCACAAATGGGACAATCAAACAGTTCAAGTATTACCGCAGTCCAGTCAGAACTGGTTTGTATATAATTTACTTATTTTATCAAAGCGTGAATATAAAAGCAAAGTACTTCAAACTATTTGTTGAAAAAACAAAATACAATATGAACAATAATCATAAGATGTGTTAAGATCTAAGATGTATATTGATTAGGTCCCCTAAACGCATCGTTTCCGCTAACATCCGGCCGAAATATAGTCAGGTCGGCAGAATTTCTGTATTCAAATATATTTTGTAGTTCGGATGTATAGTTCATAAGAAAATAAAGATATCGACAAGATTTAACATGGACCGGAACTGAAGCAAGCTTAGGGTCAGCAAAAAGCAGGGGTCAGTCGCAATAGCTCTATAAAAGCGTATACAACATTTATGTCAGTAAGAGAGGGTTCATGGTACTGCATACATTGACACGTCACATTTTCGCACCATCACAGAATCATACGAGTGACTTCGTATTTCATATTAATTTTATATATTTCAGAAATTTAGTTTTCGCTCTGGCATTCTTATTACGGCATTCTAATCATATTCCTGACTTTGTTTTGGTACATTTGAATCAGACAAGTCACGTTAATAGATGTTTACTGCATTGATTTAAATTTTGTACTTTTAAATGTAGTGTTTGAAATAAAAGGAATTATTAACGCTGATTCAGTTTTAAGGATTTTTTCGATGTGATCAATACGAACAATTTATAGGTCTTTGTCCTTGGTTATTGAATCATCGGTGTACGTTTATAAATAGATTTGGGTCAAATTTCGTAAATAGCATTGATTAGTAATTACCCAAGCAAGGGTGAAACATAATATATATAGGCCATGTCAGGCGAATCTCGTATATAACATAGACAATACAAAATGTCATTGAACAAAATAGAATGGAAAGTACACAGCTTAATTGAAAAGTTGTACAGTTTGGACAACAGCCATGAGTTAACTTTATATAATTCGCTTAATTACTATAATTACTAATACTAACAACATAAAAAATAAAATCTTACACAAAGCTATGTTAGGTATTAGTCTAATATAGGTGGCCTCCGTGGTCGAGTAGTTACGGTATCTGACTTAGTGATCACTGGCCCTACACCGCTGTAAGTTCGAAACCCACCCGGGACCAAATTTCACATGTGAGGAAGCTGTCCAGCTAGCGTACGGAAAGTCGGGAGTTGTATCCTAGTGTACGCCAGGGGTTTTCATCATCTTTAAGCCAGAAAAGCCACAAAATGAGCTTGGCTGTTGGTGCGACGTAGTCTTATGTATAATGATGCAAATTTATGTATCAATAAAATTTTTCATGTCAACCTGATACTGAAGAACACATTAAACTGGCCATCATTTCTATTTGTGTGTTTTGCTTAAGCAAAAAACACGCTGGTCTAAGGATGCAACACAGGCCGAATATAATAAGTTCAGATCCTGTTTTGGACAAGTCACATGGGTCCAGGGTACAGTGCGGGGTTAAGAATCCGGGAAGTAGAATTTGATACACATTTGTAATTTGGCAAGTTTGTACCTTATTTCATGTTAATAAGTGGGTTTATAATAAATGTGTTTTTTTCTGCCAATTTCTATGTGGTTTTGAATTGTTTTATAAAATCTCCGAGGGGGTAACATCAAGCAAATGTGGACGAACAAAAAACAACAGAGTATCAATTATTTCCATCCCTCTAATATTTATCAATCTTTGTATAGATTTCTGTTAAGTAAATATATCGATGTAATTTGAAACTTGCTCACACTGCTAATACTCAATAGTCTATTATTTTCCTGCCACGGCATTTTCTGCCTAACAAATTGTAGACTATATATCGAAATGTATTTTCCTTCTTGACAACAGGCTTTATTGTTCACGTAATAGGACGTCTTATTTCAAGTTGTTATTGAAGAAATAAGAGCCTAATGTTTGCTGGAACATATTTACAATGATTTCTGGTCTTGACGTGTAGGTTTAGACCACTTGTATAAAAAAAACAAAGTTTCAATAACTGAACAAACATTATCAATTATTTCATGTTTTCTTTCATAATAACCGATTAAAAAATGGTAAAAAATGTTTGCATACAGCATAAAAAGAAAGATAAGTATGTCTGTATCACACCCATAGTGGTATGGTTTCCATGCAAGTTTCAACGATTTTAAGATCAACACAGAAATGAGGGGTTTTCAACAAAAAAAGTGCGGTCAAAATTGAACGTAATTTTAATTGTTAATACCGATTTTGTTATAATGGGATAAATGCATAAACATTTTAAAACAGCACGTTGTATTTTTTCACTGGGGTTTAACTTCGCACCAACAGCCAGAGTCATTTGCAACTTTCCATCTTTAATGGTGGAGTAAGACTCTAGGCATTCACCGAGGTAGGACCACCGACGTTCTGTATTCCAGCTAGACAGCTTCCTTATATGTGAAACTTGTTCCGGGGCGGTATTCAACTCACAGCGATGAACCACGGAAGCCCCCAGAAATTAGATAAATTGTTTTCAAAACATATCATAAAAACAACGAAACCTGCATATTGGAGATCTATAATCGGTATATTTTTTTAAAATCAAGTGAATACGTTTCATACAATGAGAATGCATGTATAATGGAAATTATGACGTTAAAAATGTTACCCATACATGGAATATGAACAAACTGTTAGTTTTTCATTCTTTACTGTTCATTTAACATTTAGTTATTTAACAAACGCATTTTACGATACATTACGTACGTGTTTACGTTCTTGTCTATTTTTTCCATGTTAATGTTGATCTTTTCTTCCAATCTAACAACATCAAATTCTGCTTTAATACCATCACCAACTAGCAATGTTTCAATTACGTACACAAACCCCCGATATAGCTGTTGCCCAGCTGATTACAAAAAAACCTCGCATTTCATGATCAGCAATTTTCAAATCGATGCATAATGGCTTGCAACTGAAATAGAATTGTTTTCTTTTTACTGAAATGTTTTTCACCGTTTGTCCGTGGCTTTTATAATGAATGAGAAATGTAAAACTTATAAAAAAATGCAGACAAAAAATTAAGTCGTTGTTATTTTAAAACACAAGAGAAAATTAACCACTCAATCATTGAATACCTTTCATGTTTTGTCATTCAGGGACCGATATTTGAGTGAAGTTAAAACTTTTGTTACACAATACATACTGGTTAGTATTGTGTTTCAGAAAATGAGCTTTAGGTGGCCACAACCGTTATATCTTAATTACCAAGACTTGGTTGGTCTTAGAGTTAACAATGCTATGTCTCTAACCAGACATTGATTACTAAAGAATGAGACATTTAAATATTGATTTCTATTCATTACGTTATTCTATCATAACTGAAACGATTGTTTGTGAAAAGTCACGACAGAAAGTGGAGGGAAGTCGTTGAAAGAATGCTTTAAATGAATATTTGAACTCTTAGAACGATTTTATCAAGATGAAAGTAAAAACTGGACATATATAAACACAGAAAAAATCAAATTATGGAATTTATTAAATAGAAACACTCCTATTAAAAATTGATTGTTCTACTTTTTAGCCGAGTACCACTAATTGGATTTATTTTAGTTACAAAATTATATTATTTACTCACTTGATAAAATAACCACACACAGAGATGCAATAAGACTATATTGGAGTACGTTGTTTTGAAATAATTCATAATATTTGCGAATATTTTATAAATTAAATTTGATAAAAAGTCTACTCAGACAAATGGAATGAATTGGAAATAAAGTGTTTTTTTCTCAAAATGTGGACTTTCATTTACAGGATATAAGAAGTCTTGATGATGGTTTTGTAAAACGATTTGAAGAAAATAAAGAGAGACTTGAATACACTGTAGATGATTTTACTGAGGAATTAACAGTCCATATGAAGAAAACAAGATTAATTAGGGTCCAGTCGTTCAACCTTCGTCAAGAAGGGGTCGACTGGAATGGAAACCAAAGATCAAACAGTTTTACTGGATTTGGAAATTCAAACACAGTTTTACAACAAAACGCGAATTCACCATCACAATCTTTGAAAAGGCAACACAGTTTCACTGGAGGAGTTGTGAGACAAAATAGTTTCGGTGGTTCCACCAGACAGAATAGTTTTCTAAGATCACTGCCGGGTTCAAGACAGAATAGTTATTGTAGAACTCGATCACGTGGTAGTACCGGAAGTTCGTTCACATACTCGACAACTAGTTCGGGAATAAGTTCTGGAATTCATTCAGAAATTTCGGACAGTTCTGGGTCTGGTGCTAAAAGTGCTTTGTCACGTGAATTGTCTTATGGACTACTTACAGAATTCGCGGATATAGATGAGAACGACGAAGAATCGAAAACCGCGAGAGAAAATAGTTCCTACTCAAGAACCGACAGTCTCCGACCTGTAAGTATCCAAATCTTTTATTGATAACACAATGAATATCCCTATCCTATACATCTGTCTCAGGTTGTTTGGACAGCGGAAGCTTTGTATCAGTTCCATGAATATGCGCCCAATGGCCATAGAACTGTACTGGTATATTTTATTGCATTCAAACAACGCTGAACAAACTTTTTATTTCGACGTGAAAGTAGTTATTATGTTAATTCTAAAAAGCAATTAAATTAACTCTTTCATTCTAGAAAAGAAACATAAATATGAACGTAATCTTTTACCAAATTCAATTAGGCTTCAATATGAAGCCCATCCGATTTATAATGACCGTTATTTTTGGTCTCTAATGACTTTTGCGCGCTTTAATTGACCCCATCTGTTTCAGTAAGGCACCGCTAAGTTTAGAGTATATTGCATGTCTGACAGTCATTATTCATTATACTTCATTATCACTAAATATCTTTTTATCCGTAATACGGACAATTGTATAATAATTTTTGGTGTATGATGTATTGGCATAAATCTATTTCGTATAAATTAATTGTGTTGAATAACTACTCTATCATATTTGACAGCAGATTAATTCTTCTGACGTAGAATATAACTGATAGTGCATTAAATTGTTTTCGCTCGATTATGTAATTATTCAAAAAAATCTTTTTTCATGTGCGTTCAAAATTGTCGAGCTAAATTATAGATAATTGAATCAGGAATATAATAGTGAATGCTATGTTAGTAATTATAACTGGTGGATTTTGTATTATGTTGTAATCTGTACCGCTTTCACCAAAGAATGAAGTGTCCATAGTGTTATGTATGCATTGTAATACGTTTTTTTAAAGGGCTGTGCAAACAATAAGCCGTTGACTATATTATATTAGAGCGACTTTTAAATCACAAAATAATTTTTCCAACTGAAATAACATTTGTTAGGACTTTTTATATCTATTGTGTTGGTTCATTTAACGACGTTTTTTTTTATTTTCTGCTCAGTGCTCGTAATTCGAGTATAAATAATAAATTTTGTCATCCGGGGATTTATCTGTGATTCGCTCACAATGGAGTGACAAGTCACATGCTCATGCGCATGTTATTCACGTAGATTTATTACACACTCTGGCGTCTCCTTGATAAATTATTAATAACCTGTTCATAATAGTATTGTATGTAAGCCGGCTAACGTATTGTACTCAGAACACAATTGTCGGTGACATTGAATGTACGTATACCACAAAGTTTTTTTTTCATCGCTTTCAGAAATTCGGTGAGATGCGAAAGGAGAATTTCTACAGCATTTGTATTTTTTTTAATTTATGGACGTAAAAATTGTTTTCCTTATTTCTTAAGAGACGCCATTTCATTCGACGAAATCATTTTTATTTTGCTAAAGCGAACCAGTGAAATACATAGTCATAAATCTGAAGGGGCGTCTACGATTTCTGATCTTCCTGTTTAAAATTCTTCAATCTCTATCCAGAGTTGTCGTTCGTTATCAATCACATACATCTCTGTCAACGTCTGGAAAGTAGTTCAAAAACACGTATCCGGGTCTCCTTTACTTTCCATCTGGTACACAGAATTACACTTTTGTTTCTCTAAATGTACATTTGTTGTCATAATTTTACACGATTACCTTCGACTTCTGCGTTTCATTTCCATTTAAGCGGCGTAACCTTGTGACCTAATTACCAACAGTAAACAAATACTCTCCGTCGAGAAATAGTGCGCTAGATAAATAAAATAATTTCTCTGAGTTTCAGGTAAATTATGACATTTTTTGTCTCGAATGTATTGTGCAAAATAAATTGCGTCGCTCAGTTGTAAATTCTATACCGATTGTGGTTTTATTTCTTGTTTTACAAGAATCTTGTAAAACGCTGAGACGTTGATGGAGATGTATGGGAGAGATAACGAACGACAACTCTGGATAGAGATTGAAAATTCTTAACAAAAAAACACGGCGTAAAAATCAACACAATTAGCACTCGGCACACATCGGGTGACAACGCCTAGAACTACGTTAGATAGAGGTACGGAATCAGCCGAGATATGCCGAATGCACAAAGAGCAGTGGGGAATGAAACACGAATGATCTAAGGTTTCCTAATAAAACTTCCAGCGAAATAAATATAATATTTTTGTAGGCTGGGTTATAGTATCAAAGACTTTTTTCACAAGGCTTTAACTTCGCGCCAACAGCTAGGGTCATTTGGCGACTTTCCAAGCATTAAAAGGGCGAGGAAAACCCAGGCAAACACCTTATTTAAATTAAACCATTATCATAATTAGAAACTTCACATGTTTAAAACATTACCTCTAAATATTTGATTTTCCATTTTATATATTGATAAAGATTCTTGATGAAATATTGTTCACAGTCAGTTGTCTTTCTAACCCAAGACAAAATATTTTGCTAACAAGTCAAACATTGTCAAGTCAGAAACCGCGAAGAAATAACCCGCACAGTATTACAAGTATACGGCAATATTTAAATAATTGTTCAATACTTGATTTATAAAAGATTTTTTTAAATCGATCAGTCAGAAGCAATATTGAAAGGATATAAATAATAATTTCATGCCAGTATTTATTTCACTAGCTTCACGTGAACATAAAGCATATCCAGGCGAACGTGACTTATTTTTGACATGAGACCCATAAATTTCTTAGTTTTTGTGCAGAACTTAAGACTCCTAGTGTCATAGCTATTTTCTACTCGAAGAAACAGCATGAAAGAGATCTCCATTAGAACAAAGCCAAGCGTAAATTTATTCACAATGTGATTGTTTCGTTATACGAACAAATTATCTATAAATGAAATTCGTTATCGGAACCGTTTAGTCTGCTATTAAGCAAAAAAGCGACCTTTTTGTTAAAAACGTTTTATTTTAATTGGTTTAATCAATAACGCGGATCATTTTGTCTAATTTCATGCATTCTCGAAAGTAACACATGACACCTTTAATTGGTTTTATCTGATTTTCTTTTCAATTTTCTTCACGAGCTTGACTTATTTTTATCAAATATTTTTTTCGAGGCATACAACGAAAATAGAAGAATGCATTATTTTGCATACAGTAAAACTACAAGGCAAATAATTTCACCTGTTTAAGGAGGTATCAAATACCGGGAAATATCAATTAATATATCATTTCTCAAAAGAAAGATTTAACTTAAAAAAACAACCTTGAACAAAATGTCGTCATAATAACCGAAAATATTTGACTGGAAATAATGAATAAATTCAAGAGAAAAATGTCTGCGATTAATTTGTAACATTAGGTAATCGACCAGAAACCACGATATTAAATTTTGTGCATACAAATATAAATTACAATGTATTTGTGACGGTAACATTTATAGTTTCACAAGGGGCATTATACAATAAAAACTCCAGTTCAATACGAGGACCATTTTAACAAAGACTACTTGCAATATTTCTTCTATATTTAATTTTCTGAATTGACCATTATAAATAAGACTTTAATTTTCTGCATAGATCATTATACATAAGACTTTACTTTTCTGCATAGATCATTATACATAAGACTTTACTTTTCTGCATAGATCATTATACATAAGACTTTACTTTTCTGCGTAGGCCACTATACTAATTAAGACTTTAATTTTCTGAAGGGACCACTATGCTATGACCGTTTTATTTGGTCCAAACCGCGATCTAAATACATGTATCAATGTTTTATTGTCATGCAATCATATAAAACAAAATAAGGACATTATGCGTTTTTTTATTCTGGTTTATGAAATAGACCGCAAATAAACATGACAATTTTTTTAAGATAACTGTTGTAAAGTCTAATTAAGCGTCAATTAGTAACCAACTAATGAATCAAAGACTGTCAATTAGTCATTTAAGAACAAAAGTTTAATTCGGTATCAATTTCGTATCACGAACAATGGCGCATAAGTAAGTCGTACTTTCATTGTTGCGTGAAAACTAACTTCAATACATATAGCATTCTAGAAGAACCTTAAATGTTCTTAACGCCCAAACATGCGTCGTATATTTAGCAATGATACCATAAAAAATTCGTCGTCAAAGAACCATAAACAAATTAAAGCTATTTCATAATACAATACATACGATATAAACATACAAATATAACATAATTTTCCTTGATTTTAGTTATCCTTGATTTTAGTTAAGAAACTTAATCAAAGCCTACAATTATCATACATTTTCCATGTCAACGCTGTTTTTTTGTGTTGCAATTATCGTCATTCAAAATCATCAATCTAAGGTCCGCACCTCATCAACTGTAGATATAACTTTTATATGAGTCTGACCTCGGCGAACAAGGTTAGACAAAAATAAAAATTCAAGAACAGCAAAATTCAAAGGCATCTTTATATTGACTTTTCACTCATTATTCTTCAGTTGTCGTTAAACGGCGTTAGTTTATAACAGGGTCGGATTGTATTTTAACATGTTTTGATATGGATTTGGTACAATTATGATTACATAAGTTTAATTTATCACATTCTAGAAATTAATTTAAGATTTCTCAGGATGTCTTGCACCCAACTCCCACTCAAAAACATAGAGACGTGTGTCTATAAATCAGACAGAGGTCCAAATCCTATATTTAGCCAAACACAATACAAACGGAACGATGACGAATTTTACCTTTCATCTGTGTCTAGTTACCTAAGATTAAACAAGATTAACGATATTTAAACAATTCTAACTTATGCGTCTACACGAATATATTTCGCTCAAAATAGGCTCCAGTTCGCGAGTGAATTATGGCTATTTAAATAAACAAACAGTGTATTTAACGCCAATAGATCATTCATCGAGGGATTAAAAGCTGTAAGTTAAAAGACTGTTGCCTTAAAATAAATTCAACAAAAAGTAGACCGTTACAATAATTAACGCCCATCCGTAAGAATCAAGTAATGTCAACCAGGCCGATGTTCCATTCGCTCGTGAAATTCGAGATTTAAAAACAATAAAGGTGCATACAGTCACAGTAAATACAAACATCCGCAATAAATACAAGTACTCGTATATAAAAACAATACTTTGCGTATCATATCGGCCACAACTAATGAATAAAGACTCTAATTTACAATTGTAGCCAATAAATCTATGGAATACTTCGTGGAAAAGTTTGTGAAACTATTTAAAAACTTATGTAACTGACATTTTGTAATTGCTCTCAAACATTAGACAAAACAGAGTCACATCATCATTATACCACAGTGACCAGCCAACTGCACTCATAATCATTTGGATGTCGCTGGTCAGAACACCATGACATTAAATATTGTTAACCGACAGACCTATGATTTTATAAGTTCAATAACTGCACTTGAAGTATTACCAACTGATTCGAGAAAAATACATGATGGGAGACACCATTAATTCATCTTAACTAATTTACCAGAGTTCTCATAACGTTACATTTATATACATTGTATTTCTCGGACGTGATTAAGAGGCAATAATGATAACAATCATTCACCATTCCTTTCAGTCAACAATTTGATTGAATTTGAGGAATTTGAACTTTTAATAATGAAATAAGACTCTTGATTCTATTTCCTACATGTAAACTGAACTTTTACCCGTCATTTTGTGTACTTGTTTTCCTCCATTTATTTCGTAAACAATACAAACAGATCATTTGAACGCATTACGGACAGTCTTACTTATCTGTACACCCAGTGACACTGAGTACAGACTTGTTTTACAGATATATTGTCACAAAATGTGTCAGTAGATTTAAATATCTCTCAAATTACGTATTGACTCTGAGCAAATTTGAATTTCCTGCGTTCAAAGTTACATTTTACATCAAAGGAAAGTTTATTCTAAGCAAAGCAGTATTTTTGTCTTTTTTCAAAGTACACAAAAGTCATATTTTTGTATAAGAGCACGTGATCGTGCTAAGGGCATAAACCATTTAGGCCCGTAAGTGGACATAATTCAGGAATACATTTGTGTGAAGAAAATATCTGAAGAGACGCATGTATCTCGTATACCATCCTTTAACTGTCGTAGTGGAGTAGGAATTAGACCAAAGTGACTAATGAAACGTGTTGTTTACAGTCCCCGTTGAATTTAGAAACAGACATTTTTATCTGTATCATTCGCCCAGCCGAAACTTGGAAACAATCAACACTTTGCTGACAATGACTGATAAGTGTTGAAGATTTTTAAGTCGGCTCTGTTTTATGGTCTTCCTTAACAGTTAAATTCATGTCGCGTCATTATGAGAAATCACTTGAAAATGTATTGAAAAAATGTTCCAAGTTGTTGTGTATTTAATTTGAAATCACAGCACGTATAAGTCTGAAGATAAAATCTACACGTGAATTCCGTTTGGTGGCACTCCTATTGCAGGCCTTCTCGTATCTTTCCACACCACACATCTTAGGCGGATCCAGGTGGGGGAGCGGACCAAGCGTACGCCCCCCCCCCCAAAAAAAATGCCCAAGCAAAAGTTTTCTTCTATCATGAAATATGATATTTACGTGAAAATATATATAAATGTCAAACAATTTTCCCCGGCCTACTTGTTCAGTTTCCGCTCCCCTAACTAAAAATCCTGGATCCGCCTATGCACATATACCAACCTTACCTCTTGAACTGCAGTAAAAGTGTCCTTCTGATGTTCAAAGCGTTTTCTTACGTGATCCGCTTGCGTCATAAGGCATCAGCCACTAAATTCTTAGGCTAAATGCACTAAATGTTAAAAACATTGTATTAATACTTGTATGGTAAAACCCGAAGGGGCCTGTCAAAATCAAAGTCATTTATCTGTGCTAAATAATATTTGCTTTGTTTAAGTCACAGAAAACATGTATTAACATGCCTGCAATAGTATGGAAGAGCTCACCAATGTGTGTGAGTATTTTAATGTCTCTTTGCCCTTGTGGTTTGATAAAATGCTGACATATACAGCTTTAATTTGAAATATTCAAGGGCTTGTACAGGAAATCCAATCAATTTCTATCCGCCCATGTTTTAAAATGTAGAACAGACATTCAACATCAATTGAGTGGTACGACCCTTAGATTTTTGTGTCTACCTCAGAGCCCAGTTGGTGTTCTGGGCTCACAATATAGTGATTAAGGTTTAAATTGCGACTAATTATATCGTGTAATTATTTTGTCGATAATTATGAAAGCTGACGGCTGATTTAATTGCTTTTTAGTACAAAACCTTGCGATTAAATGTACGTAGATATTAATTTGTGTTCAAGAGCTTTTATTTTTGCAGCAATTGAAAGTCATGTCCCCAACAGAGTCGGTCAATGTAACTGTACTTATGAACTATGTAATTTTGTAACAGTTGTTTTATGCATGTAGAACTATAATTGAATTTCTGTCTATCGATCGTTAGTTATCACAATCATGTTAAACTTGTTGAAATGCCTGACGTTTTTCTCCTGTCTGTGAATTTGAAATTAAGATCGATTGTTCGCCTTTGAATACAATACAAAAATCGCTGTATACATTATATTTATAATATATTTATGAATTAATCTGTATGTGGACATTGCAGCTTAGGATGATTATGGTTCGTAGGATTTTTTTGTAAACTTTTTTGTTTTTGTTGGAGAGATTTGTCAATGGCGTTTTAATGTATTGTTCATTCAATTTGTTTGTAATTAAAATGTGATATTTATGTGGATGTTTTTACCCTCTGCATAGGTTGGTTTTGTAACATGTAGGTCTAATCATCCTTATTTTTTCATTCCTTTGTTAGCCCCGGTCATGATTAACTCATAATATAGTAAATTGTCAAAGGCATATTTACATGCTGATTTGTTATACAAAAAGGAGGAAAATATATAAAAAAATCAATAATCTGATTAACACTTTGTCAGCATTTTCAAATTGAGCAAATTCAATTTATTTTTTGCATCCATGAAGATATGTTGACGCGCTCCTTGATTAAATAATTTCACCATTGTTTGAAAAAATGAAATCCAAGGCTTTTGAATTTTTAATTGTTTAGAGATTGTATCATCGTCTATATGTGAATTATTTACTAATTTTCTCATGAAAAATTATCTCTTTGTTTTCATATATTGAATAACCTTTACAATGTATTGACTTGAACATTCAATCATAGCATTTCTCATATTTGAAAATTAATAATAATAATAAGCAGACAATAGTTTCGCGGTTATTTTCAATAATATATCACAGATTTTTTTTCTATTCATGAATGTAAAAGAATCCGTTTCTTGATTCATCGACTTAAATAATCGCCGATTTCACGGAATTTTAACATGTTTGAACAAAAGTGTGTACATTAATAATGTAGAGTGATATTGTTAAAAAGCATTTTCAGGACCAAAACAAAGGCAGCCACCCACAAACCTGTTCTAAATACAATATAAACGACTCCAAAACACATCAGTCATAATATAAAACAATTAAATTATTTAAATAATTGGCCACACACTGAGTCGGCAATTCCTTTGATCTTAATTCAATTCGTCAGTGAGTCAAGTCAAAATCACGCTATGTCAGTATTTCTCTTGCACAACGTGTTTCCGATGCGACTGGTTTTGTGATGCTGGCCGCTTATAAATTCTCTGTCGCAAATAAATGGACGAAGTGAAAATTTATTTTATAGCGCGAAATATTATTCGACACCCACTTAAATACCATTTACTAATCAATAAAATAAGATAAAATCCGCTGTGTAAACATTAAGGGCAATAATGCGGTTTTTAGGAATCAAGTTCCGTGAACTCGTTTCCTCTAGTCATCTTTAAGAAATTTTTCAAAAAATGGGCAACGTTTCGTTGTGTTTTTTTTACCCAAATTTAATCCGAGTCTCAGAGTACATCCTTTTGAATGGTATACTTATAGATGGGTAGAGTCTCAGAGTACACCCTTTTGAATGGTATACTTATAGATGGGTAGAGTCTCAGAGTACATCCTTTTGAATGGTATACTTATAGATGGGTAGAGTCTCAGAGTACACCCTTTTGAATGGCATACTTATAGATGGGTAGAGTCTCAGAGTACACCCTTTTGAATGGCATACTTATAGATGGGTAGAGTCTCAGAGTACACCCTTTTGAATGGTATACTTATAGATGGGTAGAGTCTCAGAGTACATCCTTTTGAATGGTATACTTATAGATGGGTAGAGTCTCAGAGTACACCCTTTTGAATGGTATACTTATAGATGGGTAGAGTCTCAGAGTACATCCTTTTGAATGGTATACTTATAGATGGGTAGAGTCTCAGAGTACATCCTTTTGAATGGTATACTTATAGATGGGTAGAGTCTCAGAGTACATCCTTTTGAATGGCATACTTATAGATGGGTAGAGTCTCAGAGTACACCCTTTTGAATGGTATACTTATAGATGGGTAGAGTCTCAGAGTACACCCTTTTGAATGGTATACTTATAGATGGGTAGAGTCTCAGAGTACACCCTTTTGAATGGCATACTTATAGATGGGTAGAGTCTCAGAGTACATCCTTTTGAATGGTATACTTATAGATGGGTAGAGTCTCAGAGTACACCCTTTTGAATGGCATACTTATAGATGGGTAGAGTCTCAGAGTACACCCTTTTGAATGGCATACTTATAGATGGGTAGAGTCTCAGAGTACACCCTTTTGAATGGTATACTTATAGATGGGTAGAGTCTCAGAGTACATCCTTTTGAATGGTATACTTATAGATGGGTAGAGTCTCAGAGTACATCCTTTTGAATGGTATACTTATAGATGGGTAGAGTCTCAGAGTACATCCTTTTGAATGGCATACTTATAGATGGGTAGAGTCTCAGAGTACATCCTTTTGAATGGCATACTTATAGATGGGTAGAGTCTCAGAGTACACCCTTTTGAATGGTATACTTATAGATGGGTAGAGTCTCAGAGTACACCCTTTTGAATGGTATACTTATAGATGGGTAGAGTCTCAGAGTACACCCTTTGGAATGGCATACTTATAGATGGGTAGAGTCTCAGAGTACACCCTTTTGAATGGCATACTTATAGATGGGTAGAGTTTCAGAGTACACCCTTTTGAATGGTATACTTATAGATGGGTAGAGTCTCAGAGTACATCCTTTTGAATGGTATACTTATAGATGGGTAGAGTCTCAGAGTACACCCTTTTGAATGGCATACTTATAGATGGGTAGAGTCTCAGAGTACATCCTTTTGAATGGTATACTTATAGATGGGTAGAGTCTCAGAGTACATCCTTTTGAATGGCATACTTATAGATGGGTATAGTCTCAGAGTACATCCTTTTGAATGGCATACTTATAGATGGGTAGAGTCTCAGAGTACATCCTTTTGAATGGCATACTTATAGATGGGTAGAGTCTCAGAGTACACCCTTTTGAATGGCATACTTATAGATGGGTAGAGTCTCAGAGTACATCCTTTTGAATGGTATACTTATAGATGGGTAGAGTCTCAGAGTACACCCTTTTGAATGGTATACTTATAGATGGGTAGACTGAGTCTAGAGAGCACAATTGATTGCGTTTTGAGATCGAACTCAAATCCCATATATCGCACTCAAATAGGGTCACGCACTTCCTTTGCATGAATAATTTTATCACCAGGGAAGAAAATTAGTGAATTAATGCGATTTTTTCATGAAATTGTGAAATTTCTACTCATTGAAAAAAATAATAGCGTATATCTGATATTCATTTCTTTATTACATAACAACGGTCTGTATCTAGGAATGTCAGGTTTAGGAAATGAACTATTGTCTGACATTGTCGTCTATCAAGTTTCAGTATGGTAGAGGACATTACACCGTGGGTTATAATACAATGAAAACCAGATAGGACGAACTTAAACTTGGTAAAAAGGACGAAGAAAAAAAGATAAATTATGCGACAGTATTACACGATCATAATATTATCTAACTTAATTAAAATACCAAATAATACGATGTTGAATTTATGAAACATCTGTGAGAAAACACGGCACAATTATTAATGTTGCTCATTTGGACTACTTTCGCTTTCATCGATGAATAGAACAGATAACGAATATCTATCCTTTTGTAACAATAATAATGGAATATTTCACTTTACAACGACACGATTGTGATATATAGTACATAAACTCCATGTGAGGTAAGGTACTATATAGTTTATGTACATATTTACTTTGAACATGTAAAGATTTTTGTACCTAATTCGACTTATTACAAGATTCTCACAGCCCAAGAGTGGGTTTATTCGCTGCATGGTGTCTTTTTAAACAATACAGACCATGTTTAGCATAATGCTTAAAAGCTTACAAATCAAAGGACACTAGATTATAGATTGTCTCTCAGCCCATATATACATACACTTCGCTTGCAATGTGATATATGATATTACTAATCTTGTCAAACATTCAACTGTCGAAAGTCTCTTAATGAACTCATTATAAAGTAATTTATCATCACGAAGAACGGACACTGACGAATTGTCATGAAAGAATGGAGTGTTTGACAAGAAAAAAAACGTGTGTTTGTTATTTTTATCAAAATATTTGTATGAATTAGTAGAATGCGTTTATTGTCGAGTTCAATTCTTTTTTTTTGAAATGCTTGGATGTTTTCTCGGATTTCAAGTTTGTTTAAACAAAACAAGAATGAGACAAATCGGCTGCCATTCTATGTTCAACACTGACTTATAATGAACATTTCAAGAAGTTCACGGAAACAAGAAATACCATAATGTAAATCTATTTGTAAGAAAATATTTGCAAACAAACTTTTTCAATTAACGTCAATGGTAATCATGAATATGCTAATTAGAATCCTTTAAACCCAAACGTGATTAATTACACGTACGGATGACATTTAAGCTGTGAAATAGTTTTAAACGAATTTGAAGCTAATTAAATTATTGTAATTTTAACCTCCGGTCAATGTACTGGATGTTGGCTTATCTGGATATCTCCCTGACCGCGAAAGGGGGAGAAGTTTTTGATCAACACCACATTTTCAATTCAATTTCCCCAACACTTACAACTATTAAGCAGTTTATATTTAAATATAACTGTTTGCTATGAACGCCAGTTGAACACCTCGGTGTAGTTGAGGTTGAACACATTTTGTAAAAGAATATCTATAAGTATAGTTTTGATAGCAGTTCACATTTGTATATACGTAATATAGGTAAAGTTCGGACGATTTCTTGTCGTTTTGAAGAGGGTAAAAGCTGTATTAACATTGACCCAAGATTCCTCGTTCATGATCTTTGACTGATTATAAAAGATTTATGACAGCCAATCAAAATAATTCGGCTTTAATTCTAATTAAAGTACTAAGTGTCTACATTTGGTATCATAAAATATATCAGCAAATCGTATCATTAAAGTCATAATTATGTCGACAACTTGGAAAAAAATATTTATCAAAGTTGTGTCCCGTAATTAGGAAACCATTTGTCGTACAATGCTTGGTCTTACAGTAAGGACATTTTAACTGTTAAAATTGTCTGTAGCCTGTCTGGTGAAGTGTCCTAAATAAAAGATAAAATCATTTATATGTCCTCATTTCATAAATGTCTCAGATACAAAGAATTGTGCTTGGTAAATTACTTGTTTTTATGTTTATTTTCTTTACAGATTTTCTTTACTATCTGCTATCTTTACAGTCTGCTTTCCGCCACCTTCAACTTGTTAAGTGATAATTTACATAAAAAGACCAAATATAATCTTCATAATACCCGATGATTTTATGATATTTCACACAAAAACTTGACAATTTTACTTTAAGGGTGCAATAAAATCTTGTATAAATATTTCAAAATATTGAACAATGGCGCCAAAGACGGGAGTAATGAAAATTCTAGTCCGTTTAAATGGGTTTTAAACCTTTATCAAAATCTGTAACCGAATTTATCTTTGTTTCCATTCAAATCTAGTCCAGTCGTGTTAAATCGATTAAATACTAAGAGCGTACGGAAGATTTTTGATTTCTTTAAAGAAACTTGTCCAATCAACTCTGGCGTAAAATATTTCGAGTCATCAAATGGGACGGGAATTTTAAATTTACTGCGAGTACATAAGTGAAATAAAACGCGGAATTTCACGGCTTCGTGGTTGGTGCGCGTCGTGTTCATGAATTACGAGCATTGACGTAATCTCGACTATAAAATAAAATTTATTCCCCGTGATTTTTTTTATAAACCCCTCTCGATAACATTACATTATTTATTCATAGGATTTAAAACGATGTGCAAACTTCGTGCAGACAAAGCTATTGTTGAATAAAATTGAATTATTTGGAAGTGATTTTTAAAATTAATTTTTAATGAAGTACGTGTGACGGTTTGAATTTTACAACAATTGGTGCTATTTGAAAGAATAGTTAAAACGTTTTAGAATTTGTTGTTTACCTTAAATTTTACTTAATAGTACTTCGTGGTGAAAAAATCTATTAAAATGGAACTGTAAACTATGTGAACATTTTTTGCTCATACGTCAAAGGAAATTTATCTAAAATGAACTCAAAGTAGTCTTTTTAAGTGAACCATCCGAAATCGCAATTTAGTTACGTATGTACGGAACAAATTTGAATCAGCCTGAGAAAATTATTCTTCTGAAGTAATGAATTCTCAGTGATAAAAGCGTGGTACTCGCGTCCTGTGCCATATTGTGAGCCAGCAATCTTGGATTTAGATGTTTGTTTGGTAGTGTCCTGACATTGGCTTCTTAAAACAACAATGAACATTAATTATTTGTTTTGCAAATGATCAAAGTATCGTCGTGTTGTTGTTGTCTTTGAAGACGAAACTAAAGAAAAAAATGCATTCATTTGTTACAGTGGATACATGATTGGATTTGTTTTCTAGTTTTTTAAACAATCGTTGGTATGTCGGTGATTATAACAGTGAAAGTAAGCAGGCTTTTTTACATTTTGTTAATTGAATGAAATTACAATGAAATGAACGCAACCTGTGATAATCTGGCTGTAAACATACAAATGTTACCTGTTTTTACAAATCTGCCGACACAAATTGTCAGTTTTATAAAATTTAAATTTTTAAATCTGTAGGATTTCTGAAGCAAAGCAAGTCGAAGTGCCCGTGAAACTGACATTTTAAGACAAAAAAAAAAGCAATCATAGCATTAATATTGGCACTAATGTGTATCACTGGACATTCCCATACTTAACAGAAAATATTGTTCGCAAATGAGTTATTTTCTGAAACCTTTGTTTTGCTTTCATATATAAAAATAACATATTTTTGGTGATGTAGCCTTCCATATTTTGTTGAGAATGATAAATGGTTCCGTAGGATCTAATCACATGAAAAAAAACAATTGTTCGAAGAATGTAACTTTAATTCATTGAAAGATTGACTTAAATTCTACGAAAAATCGATACCGACTGGTCATACATCACCAAGAATTCTAACCCAGAAATGTCGAAGTTCATATATTGCCGCAACACTTGATTAATATATTACGATATATTCAAAGAAGATAGATTAAACATACAGAGTGAAACATGAGTTAAAAGCCATCTGTGAACAACGGTCACTCTTAGAAAACACGTATTAATTTGCATTGACCAAACTAGTAAGTAAATAAAGGCTAACCATGCATGTAGGCTTTATCTTTCAAACCCTTTGGTGACATTTGTTCAAAGGATTAGAGCAAATATTGTTGAAATACTAGTATATAATTATACTATTTTTCGTCGGTCATACAGAGTTTCAATACAATGATAATTGAACTGACAATATAAACAGCTTCGTCTCCAATATGATATATTTTTTTCAAAATGTATTTTGATACATCACATTTCGGTGCTTATAAATAACGCTACATGTCAACGGTATAAATAATCTATACAAAATTAGAGCCAATAGCACAATGAAAAATAATTGGGTCACATTGCCACTTTGGAGGTGCCCCGTTGCTTTGAAAATAAATTATATTTGCATATAAATACTCGGATAATAAAAAAATCGTACCGCATTGTATTGTTTAAACAAAAAAGATCGAATTGTCGGCGACGCAGCATTTAGACAATATTTGCTTTAATGAAACCTGAATAAATGAAACATTTCGCAAAATCCGCACAAATATCGCTGAACAAATACTTCATGAACTAAATAACATTTTAGATGAAATACGTAAATTTGTTGCAAGTATCAGATTTTTACAGTGTGACTAAAGTACAAATCACGTATCCTTTGATTCCACACTCGTTGCCAATCAAAAAAACATGACCCTCACAGATTAATTCATCAACTTAAGTCAGTTAGATTGATACAAAAGTTCATCGTCATTTTGAAAGCAAACGCTAATCCTAACACCACCAGAGTAAAAAAAATGCTAAAGTTTCGCCTCTCTTAAATATACTTGGTTACGCTGATTACGGTTATACGAACACAAAACTTTTGCTGGTTAGACAGAAATGTTGCAGATAATTGTGATTCTGAGAAGATCGTTATACCATTTTTTACCATTCTATTCATAGCAAATCGGCATATATGATATACCTTTGGTCATTTACGAATTAAAGGGGAAATATAACCAGGGGAAACAACAGATCAATTTATAATGTTTTGACAATGACTATTATGCTAGGGCTGAAATCACGTACGACAGTTTCTCAACGACTTCTTTCTGCTCGCAGGAGTCTAAACAAAGATGTGTTAAAAAAAACTTTTAGCTTCTTTTTTATTCCATTAAACATTAAGCTACTTTAAACGTTTTAAAGTCAGCCAATTTTCATCATAATTACCTTCTGTAATCAGTAATTGCCTTTTCATTCAATTGCCACCAAATGTGATGTCAATGGCCTATCACGTGTACAGTGATTGCCTAATTTTCACGAAAGTTGTCAAATGTAAAACATGAGTAAAATTGGTTTCAACTTAATTTAATGTCAATTTTCCACTGAATTTAGACCTAATTTGGATCAAATTAAATAGAGCCGATTAAGATGCATTAAAATGGGTGAATGCTTAATAGCGATTACATCCCATGTCTGGGCGTGATACTTACAAATAATCTTTGTTTATTTACAGTGATTATCTTATCTTCATTGGCTATATATGAGTCTGGCTATCTCATTTCTACACTTATATCTGTTTTTAACTGTCAAGTATTGTTTGACGAACACTTGATTATCTTATCTTCATTGGCTATATATGAGTCTGGCTATCTCATTTCTACACTTATATCTGTTTTTAACTGTCGAGTATTGTTTGACGAACACTTGAGACAAGCGTTATTTTTAAATACCATATTAAACTATAGTTTTTTTTGTCTTAAATGATAACGCTTATGTTTTATGTCAATACTAAGGGCATAGTATCGGGTCATGTCGGGTAAATGAGGAAGATTTAAAACTAGAATATCACTGCGACATTATGGTAAGACATATTTACCATGAAAAAAAAGCAAAACTTGATCCTCATTAGAGTGGCGCTCAATGACAATAATTCTAAGATCATTCGTATATTTAATCATGCTAATTATGCATTTGAGCAATTTGTTATTGTTTTTTTCTGAATAGTATGTACAATATTTCTTTATCTTTTTTTATATTTAGCCTTCTGGTCGGAAGTCGAACGGCCCTAGAGCAACTTCTGGTCAGTTTCGAGATCGTGAAAAACGGCGTGGTCAGACACAAGTGCACGGACTAGGTATTGCTTCAGTAGAGGCAACTCATACACCATTAAGAAAAATAGAAGAAGATGCTTTACCTAAAGTGGAAGAGGTGAATATATAAAACATTTTTATCGTGTCGCTTGTTGCGCTATTTTAATTTCACACGAAACCTTTCACTTCATAAACTTCAGTGTTTTGGATACTGTCTATTTAATGTACACATAACTATTTTTCAATATTTTTTCCAAGCTGGAGGGTTTTTTTTATTTCAGTGTGACCCTAAACTAATGGTACGAAGTCGACCAGACAGTGGTATAGCTGTGAGCTCCTCGTCAGCGAGTTACTCTAGTTCTGAACTTCATAAAGAAAGAGACTTGGACGAGAATTATATTACAACATCTTGCCATGAGATGAAAGAGAAAGTCTCCCAGGTAATTTATCCATCATTATAAATATATGCGTAGATTTTTGGATGGAAGGGTAGGGTGGGAGTATCTGGGAATAAAGTTGGGGGAAGGAAAGAGGGCTTTGGGGAAGAGGGGTTATGTGAAAAAGGGAATGGAGGTAAGGGAGGGAGTGAAGAAGCTAGAGGAATGGAGAATGGATGAAGAAATACGGAATTATTATTTAGGCTTTAACGCTCTTGTTGTTTTTAGGGAGTGAGGAAGTTAGAGGAATGGAGAATGGATGAAGAAATATGAAAGTATTATTAAGGCTTTAACGCTCTTGTTGTTTTTATGACAAAGTCTATTACTATACAAAATTTTGTACAAAATACTAATATTCGCCTTAGGATGTTTATCAAGTCATTTTCCTTCTAAAATTATCGTGATTTATATATGCAAGATAGTCTAATGAACAGTTTTAAGGAAACAACTTGTTATGTAAATTAAAAACATGTTGAACATTTCATACAGTAAATGGTTAATTTAGTTAATGCTGCACTTGATACAATATTGACATATTTTATACAAAGCAGCATTGAAAATCAGTCGCAACAGTGTTATTTAATTAAAATGGATTTTTCACGAAGTATTGCAGTTTCAAAGAATGTTGCACAAAGTAATTTGAGACTGAATAGAATAATAAAGTGTTAATGACATATAATGTGCTTTTAAAACGCCTTCAAATTCTGCCTGTGTTGTCTGTAGTATATTCATGCAGGTATGTGCAAAATGTGCAGGATCTGAAATTGCAATTGTAAATTATAAAAAAAATGACACAAGTTTTATCAGAGGCCAAACATTCTGTAAGTGACATATATATTAACTAATCGATTATTAAAAATGGTGAATGTATATGATATTTTGATACTTAATAGTGTCTCATTTATTCGGGAAAATGTGATTGTCGTTGTGTAGCGTCAGACTATTAAAACTACGAATCAATAGCTGCACAATACAGCCATTGGCTAAACTGTGGAAATAAGTGATTACTGTCTTGTATATAAAAAAATCCATTAACAATTTGGTGATTACTTATGTAGTTCACGCTATTTAGATACTAGGCATTGATAACAAAGTTTTTGGACAATAGAAGCGTGTCATGATCGTTAATGGAGGGTGGCTTAAATGACGTTATTAATGTTTTCACAACTGTTTAATTGATATAGATTTGTAATTAACTCAGATAAAACACATTTAATGTAATAATATATTCTTATTCTACAAGTGATATGGACTTTTTTATTGAAAGCAATGTTTAATTAGCTTTTAGATAATTATAGAATAAGTATACACTTAATGGAGCAATACATGTTTTATTTTTTTCTAACCGTGAACTATTTGATTTTCAGCTTTACTTGAGTGCGGTATAAGTCCTTAACCTGTCCTTGACCGGGTGAATTAATTATTCTTTAAATGTAGGGACCAAAACATTACTTAGCAGGCGTTTTTTTTCTTTCCTAGTTTATGACGTTGTTCTGAAACAAACTTGATTGAAATTAGCCCCCTGTATTTTTTTCTTTTGTTCGTTGACACTAAAAGCCGTCCACAGTCATTGTCCGTACTAATATTTACGACTAACGACCGTCACCTGTCCCGTTTTTTATGAACCGTTTCATATTATATACCGGATCAATATTACGCTAATAACCGGTACCCCGTCCCGTTTTTGCACAAAATTCCCAAAAATGTTCACTACTAAATGCAGTTTTAAATCATAATGTGTCTTTATAAGACATGATTGATAATAGTCGCCTGTCTTGTATGGATTGATATAAGAACAAGTTCCCCGGCTAAAACTATTTACGTAATGTTGTACGATTTTCCGCACGAATAATTAAAAATCAGCAGCCATCAAATAAATCATAATAACTAGAAATGTGAGACTTGGTGTTGAGTGAATGTCGCTTCATTGTATAGAACTATGGTAAATATAGTCCCAAAGAGTACATGACGCTGTTTTGTTACGATCTAATCATCTACGTTGAGAGGAAACGATTATTCTGTCAGGGACGGTTAAATCAAATTTCAAATGTCAATAATAATAATAATAATAATGACGAGCGTATTTCAAACCATGGCCTCATATTTTAATGATACGCATTAACCTATATGTTGGGTCAATGTCGAGGATTCGTAAATTCTACAAAATAAGGGGAAAAAAGATGACATACCTTATTAATTGCTGAACCCAGCTTAATAATAATTTAATTATCGTCATTTAAATTTTGTCATAATTATAAAGAACGAGGTGAGTTTATTTGCGAACTGTAAACTGCACAAGCCGCAATGTGCATTTTGCATGTCAAACCATACACGGAGTCTTCTCCAAAAATGACAGAACCGTTTAATCACAGATATCGCGTCTGTCAATGCAGTGTATGGAACAAAAAATAATGATTAATGATCCGGATTAATGATACTGTAATTGACATGTGAGAGAAAAACAACTTTCACGTAGAAATGTCCTAGAAGCTAAAATAGATCCTGTCATGAAAAATATATTGTTTGATGGGTCAGGTTTGTGGGTCCACAAGACACCCTTCAAACAAGATTGACCTGATCCACAATTACAACAATATTTGGGATGAATCTTACCTGGTAGGTTTAAAAAAACTATCTACCCTCATGTCATGGCCATATTACCCTAAACACGGGTACTTTCAAGACTCATAATTGTCTATAACAGTCATAGATTTTTATACTTTTTTATTAATTCAGGGGAAACTGTCTTTAAAATGAATCTGTCTGCGATAGGGCGATCTAAAATTTAAACGGACATTGGAATACAATACATGATGTGTAAAACTAATTCTGTTTAAATTTATCTTGAATTTTAAATGGATCAATTTTCTTACTTAAAAGATTAAAAAATCTCATTTACAAAGTTCAGTCATACATAAAAATGTTCCTTTAACAGGGCGACCTTATTTTTGTAGACTTTTAATGCCGTTCAAGCTAGATTTATGCACCTGTTAATTTTGTTCTCTTCCCAGTTTTATAGGGTATAATTATTTTCCTTTACTCTTATAATTCACATTTAGATTCATCTAAAATGTCGTCAAATGAATTATGGAGGAATGGATCATATATTTGTAATTATTATACCGCATACATTGATAGTTTCTTTCAACTGTAAACATGTCCTTTTAAATTATTATTAATTCAAACATTTAATTTTAATCTAAGTAATGGCTGAATTAGGTATACATAGATGGTATTCACACTGAACGGTAAACAAAATGCATTTAATTCTCTTTATGGCTATTGCCATATAGTTAAGTGTACCCAGTTCATTTAGTATCAAATGGATAGCAGTAGCAACAAAAAAGCAACAACAACAACGAAGAAAATTCTGAATGTACATACCATGTTTGACATTAAACCTAATGCGCTTTGTTTAACATGGACTTATTTATTTCGGCATGATTCATACATTTAATTGATTGATTGATTGATTGATTGATTGATTATATATCTTCAGGTGCTATTGGATCAACACAATGACCTCAAGAGTTTGGTTGCCGCGGTAACGTCCGGATTAACGTCAGTCCATTCTAAGGCTCAAGCCTTGTATTGCTGGTTGACCAGTCAAAATTTAGCCAGTTTTGAAAATTGTACAAAAAAGTCAAATTCACCGTCGGGAAGATTAAAAGCCATTTTTGAGAAGAAATCATCTTACTGCGGATTGTACATGGATATGTTGAAGTAAGTTGGTTTTTTTAAGATCACTCGAAACAAAGTCGATTAAATATTAAAATTTGATGCACTGTGGAGAAGGAATTTAGGCTTCCCGTAAGTTGCAGGACCGTCGGACATGTCAGGCAACTTTCGAGCATGTCCAATAACTTTTCAATGAGTACCGGATCTGATGCCAGGCAGTGGTAAACGATTTACAGCATTTATCACTTATCTATAAGATATTCAGTCTGACAAATTTTCATTTGTTCAGACAGAAATTCTAACTTAGTCTGACCACTTGTCAGGCAAGTATTCCAGCAGTTTCGAGAGGCTTGGGAATTTGTCGTATTTTCAAAAAAACAGAATTGTCGTTATTTGGTCATACAATCACTTTTAAAATAATGTTTCATGTACTGGACAAACCAGAGTTTTACTGAGCAAATACACTCATGTCTTAAGTAAAACGTTTCCTGTTTCATTCCATTGCACATGTACCATATAAGTTTAGCCCATTTGTATAAACAATAAAATGTGACGTAAGCAATGTACTGTCACGTGATACAATGACTTCAGCTAGTTGCGATTTTTAACTGAAAAGGTTTTCAAGACTGATAATTATTCGCTTGTTTATAACTTTACAGAATCGCTGGCGTGAAATGTGAACGAGTTGAAGGTTATGTTAAGAGCGGAGATTATCTCCCTGGTAACACAGTACAGACTCCAAAGTTCCAACATTCTTGGGTAGCTGTCAATATGGACGGTCATTACCGGCTGGTGGACCCACATTATGGGGCTCAAGGGGACAAATTTGTACTAGAACATTACTTCGCTACATCGCCGGATGGCCTTATTCTGTCACATTTTCCCAAAGACAAGAAATGGTTGCTGATGAACCAGCCAGCAACAATCGAAGTATTCGAGGGGACCCTGAAAACGTGGCCTGCAATGTTTCATTTCAATATCCGTCCACTAAACATGAAATCTGTGATTAGAACGTATGATGGTAAACTAAGTATTACTGTATTGTTGCAAAATGTGGCGGTAAATCCGCAGTTAGAATATGCCGGACCTGGACCGGAAATAGATTCGGACATTCTCGAGGAAAAAATTGATCATGAGATCAGAGACGTGGATAACGCGGAAACCTATCACGTGACTCTCCCGCAGGAAGGAAATTATTATTTTACCGTTTATGCGCATGTGCTTGAGGATTGCGTTGACGTTCCTGTGTTTCAATATCGAATTGAATACGTCGATGAGTTATTATGATCGTTGCTAAGGGCAACAAAGATGGAATATTAAAGTATGATATTTAAGAAATTAGCTTCAATTACTGACCTTATTCATTAAAATCTAAACAAATAAATTGATAAACTCAGCAGCGTTGTTTTGCGAAATATGCTATTTCTTCATATTAAAAAAAAACATTGAAAAAAACACTTTTTGTGTTAGTGATAAAAAGATGTGCCACGGGAATTTATTTATTCACACAGTAAGTCTAACTATTTGTTTTCCACAGAGTGGACCAGGCTTGCACAAACTGTACAATCAATTTTATTGTTTAAAACAGTATTTGAGATGAAATCAAACACGTCATCATTATGACGTCACTATCATGTGATTTTCATGGTCATGTGATATTCCGTTATATATAGGCGTTGCTGTGAATCATTACATTACATTTTTCCAACCGAATTGTGTTTTTAGCGATTGTTACAATTCTATATACCTGTGTGTAGTATATATATGTATTTATTTTATGTATGTTGTTTAATTATATATATATATATATATATATATTTATATGCGAACATATGAGTATATATTCAATTTGTTTGTGAGTATATGAGTAACACCATCAGTATTATATGTCCTGTTGTTTATATTCTTACATTATATATTCCTCGGCGTGTTTTATTACTATCGAAAATTTTAAATATAATCTTAATGTAATAGTAGTACCATAGAATAATCCAACGGTATGTGATTCTTAAAACTTTATGAAATTAACGTTGTTTAATGCTATAAAATAAATTCGAAGCATTGATATTTATGTTACAGCGTCTACAATCTCAGTTTTCAATTGATTGTACTATTTTTTTAAAAAAAATGATACATAACTACATGAGTAAAACGTTCAATTCATTCGAAAAAACTAATCAATTTAGGTGAATTTATTTTCCCTCTCCCCACTTGTTAAATATAATATATAGTCTAAATCCGGCCAGCTTTTTTGTGAAGCTATTTCATTAAAAATTGTTCATATATATTATTAGCTTTAAAGTGCTATAAATCACACTTATATAGATCGTACAAGTTATATTTGTGAAGTACAGATTATAAAATATCGTATGAGGATTAGCTTTGCATTAAATGTCACATTTATTTTCTCTGCTGATTTAAGAAAAAAAAAACAAACACAGATGGGTATTATGTATAAACTGAGTCATAATTCAAAAAAGTAGAACCAGTCTAAAGAATGTCTAATATTCTTAATTCCGCAGAGTTGTCGTTCCTGTGTCCTTTATAAGTGATAGTAGGAAAGGTAACTCTAGAACGAGATGAAATTTTTAGTACAAACCGAATCAAGAACAAGACATTAGCTATAGTGAACTGATTTTTTTTACATTATCAAGGTGATTAAAATAATAATTTCGAACCTTTAGACATTTTTATGGTCATTACATAATCTGAACATCTATTAAGAGTTATTGTCAATGTGCTGCTCCAGCTTTCACCATATAGGGATTAATAAATCTGAGTAGAATTTGGCATTTTCACAAATGAGTTCCGGAAGTGACAAGTGCCTGATAATAGCATTAAAATGCGTACAGTCAGTATTACAGAGAGAATTATGGGTAATTTTTATTCATGCATTTCTTGTTTTGTTTTAAATCCGTCCTTGTTAATTGTTTTGTTTTTATTATTTGTTTCTTATGGCTAGTTGTTCTCACGTTCATTGTTAGGATCATTTGCCTTGGTAACGTATTGTCGTTTATAACAGCCAGTGCTTGTGTTTTTGTTTGATTTTATTCTTCTGTTGTTGTTGTTGTTGTTCTCTATTAATCCACTGAAATGTAGCTTTATCTTAAAATACACTAGTTTCAAATCGTGCATTTTTTCTTCGATTTTGGATGACTAATTGATTACTATTGTTCCTTCATAGAATCCGAATTTTCTCCTAATGATTTTCTTCACAGCTTCACGTCTTAAACAAAATGAACAAAGGGCATTTAAAATTTTACTGATTAAAATTAATGGATTCCAACAGTTTTAATAAAGTTAGTATTTTTTTCTCATTTCAACATCACGTTGTTATGTTTTACTTAATAAAACTTTTTTAACAATATTATATTGCATTTTTGTAGGTAAATATTGCGAAATAAATCATTAAGAAGGTTGATCGAAATTGATTAAAAACACCAGTCCTAAGTTTGCAGTCATAACTACTGAGTCTGAAAGCTCAACTCACTGTTACGCAGTTTGTTTTATTGATAAGAAGTAACTTTTAAAAAAAAATAAAAATCGGATAGATAAAACATCAGTTGTTAACCAGACTCAGCATAGTTTACTGTAGTTAGCCAGGTACAAAACTGATAAACAGTCCATTAACGCAATACTTTGTCCTTTTTTTAACCATGTTGTGAATTTATTGTATCCCAAACAAATGGAGCCACATACTACTTTGGTACAGGGGCCAAAATTGACCAAATAAGGATTACATGAGAACAAAACGTACGATTTAAGTTCTGAGAGCAATTTCAAGATTTATAACATCATATTTCGTGTGAACACTGTTGTAATACATACACATAATGTGTTATATCATCTTTCTGTATTTTTTCGCCTGTTATCTGTGATAAATCCACATTGTTTCAAATCACACCTACATTAACTATGTTTTTGTTTATATATTAAAAATGAATCATCGCTTATCAACGTGTTGTTGTTCTTTAAAAGAAAATGTTGTTGTAACGTCTCACCAACAGTTAGATATTTTGCAGTGGGGGTGGAAGCTAATGATTACTAGTCAAGATACAATAACCACTCGGCCTTAGAGGCCACCAAATGTTTTTTTATACTTAACTGTTTGCTGTAAGTTGAGCGTAAAATTGACAATAGAAACGGGATCAAGTCATGTTGTCGCTAACAAGCATACATAAGTGACATATATAATTGATTTATATTTTGTAAATCTGCCAAACAGTCTGTAACATTTGAAATTGTGTCTCACACGTTCGTATTATGTTTCTATATATAAGATTGCAATTATTCTCTAAGACATAATGAGAGGCCAGCGGCCAGACCTTTAATTTTAACCTCTACTTATTGGTAAACTGAATTTTATAAGTCATTGCGGTGCAAGCATTTGTTCTTATTACCACGAAAACAAAATTCTGTTATTTTTGAAATCTGTTGAAATCATGTTGCTGCCTACGGCTAAATTATAATTATTTGCTACGGTCGATCTCAAAAGAACTCTTTCCAAGACTAGGATAAATACACAAATTACATTAAAACATTTAATAACATAATTATAGTTTCAGAACCAATTATTTAATAATTTCAAATACAAAGTTATAAGTGTATCGTCACTCATTCAAAAGTGCTTAAAACTGGTATGCATTATTAAATTAGTAAAAATTGCACTCTTTATTAACACACTTCTATTTTCTTCCTTGGTCATACGCGAGTATACTTCCTTCATCACGCAGATGAACTCGAAAAAAGTCAAACTGCACGTGAAATGGAAGATGAAATCAACAGCTCCAATAATTTCGTGCATTTCGGACTGAGATAATTAGAGTTAAAGAAAATGAATTAAAACTGCACGTAGTAATAGTTTAGAAGTAAAGAAGTAATTATCTATAATTGCATGCAAAAAGGGTTAAATTGTGGGGCACCACTCCTTAATGGTTTATCGATAAACCACAGTTTGACATTCACATAATAAAATAACTCGATCACTCTTTGAACATCGTATTAAAAAATGTGAAACATGTAGTTATAGTAATTCGTTGTAACAATATTACTTTAAAGTAGACAGCATAGCCGTTTAAGTTAAAGGTTAACATTGTACTGTGGGAGTTTATTAAAAAAATCAATAATTTCTCTGTCCTGACTTTTGACCATAATTCTTATTTAAGGTTGTAAGCCCTGCGGTAAGCACCGTGCGACCCACACATTAGGAGAATTGTGAATTAGACTTTTTTCTCAGTGGTTTAACGTCGCACCAAAAGTCAGGGTCATTTGGGTGACTTTCCCCGTTTTAACGGTGGAGGAAGACCCCAGGCATACACTTGGGTAGAACCACCGACCTCCCGTCAACAAGTTAGACAGTTTTACCCTAAATGTGAAGCTTTCTAGTCCCGGTAGCAACTGGAACTCACAGCAGTGAGGGGCTAGTGACATCTAGTCAATGACCATAACCACTCGACCACCGAGGCCACTTCAACTGAAAACAAAGGCTACAATGATTAAATTATCACATCTCACAACTATCCGAATTTTCCTTTTTGCGTCGATAAATGGAGATGACTTATACAAATTCCTTCTTACTGAATCCAAGAAAATAAATTTCATATGAATATTTTATGCAAACTGTTGTGTGTCATATTGGCTCGTTTAGTAATAAACTTTGATGCATTTACTGTCTGGACAGCTTATACATAAAGCAGAATATATGATGATAAATATTTATTTCGAGTTTGCCCTGCATTTTTAGCCAATCAGATGAAGCAAATTCTCAAAATTCCTACCACATAATCCATGAAGATGGTTAGTATTCATGAAGAATTTTCTTCAGGACTAAGTAATGTGCCACTTGTCACATTGATGGACGGTTGTTCATCTGGGATTGACGTGTTAAAGAGAAGAGGGAGGAGGAGTGAGCAACAAAAAATCGGTTAGAGCTTATTTAGAAAAAATCTTCGCTGCGCTCCGCTCGCTTAAGTCACTCACTTTGGAAGAAAGTTCAAACTGAACTCTAACCTATCCGTAATATACACAATACGTAATATACACAATGAATATGATAAAACAATGAATGTTATCAGTCTTGAGTGGTGTCCGGTGATAATCAACAGAGTTATTGAAACATTTCATATTTTGAAACATGAACAATACAACAACTTGACATCGGCGTTATCAGTTGAGTGTATATTTCCTTTTCTAAATCGAAGTACATGTGCTCCTTCTCGGCAAATAGAAAAAAAGGTGTGCCGCTCAAGTGTATGATGATTATAGTAGATTAATTAAGTTAAACGATGAATATTTCACCATGCTGGCATGTAGTGATAAAGTATTCAATTGCCATGTTGCTGTGTGGTGGCCAATCACAATGGTCCACTGTACGTTACCTGCAATGTTCTACAGAACAGATGGGTGGAGTGAAATAATTATTTCCTCAACCAAGCCCTTCTTTAGTCCTAGTATAGTGAATAGTGTGTGTGTATGTGTATAGTGAATATTGGATTTAGTGCAGTAATTATTCGCATCCCAAAGAATTCACTTTAAGCGTGTTATTCTGTACTAGTGTATCTGTCTGTTCCAAAGAACAGAGGTCATGTTTTACAATTAAGGAACAAACAATCGCAACTAAGCTATGACAGACCCAGACCTAAAAGAAATCCAGATGAATTTTCCATCTAAGTATGCACAGTGATTCGGTGCTTCAAAACGTGTCCATGCACGTCTATGATAGTGGCAACCAAATGTTGATAAACAGGTTTGCAAGATCATGTTAATCAAGTACATTTTCACATGTGGGGAGAGGTTTTAGTACTAACACAGAATCCAGGGAAACTGGTTAGGTTAACCTAACCTTAAAAAAATACACTCTGAATTGTTGTTACTCCTGACAAACCTTTATATCATAATATAACACAACTTGAAACCTATCGTTTATCGTAACACGTTCGTTGAAAAGCTTAGTCATTTTATACTTATCATTTCATGAGAATTATGTAAACTAAGCTATTTAAAGCCTCCTCCAATATTTTAACCTTGAATGTCATCCTTGACACTGACATTGGCCTTCACAATGTACACGTTTCAGAAGTAAGCATTCACTTATAGTGTCATAAAATGCGAATTAAGACTGACATTGCAATTAATTAACATTTTATGTATAATTATGTAAACAAAACGTACACACATTCTCTGGCGTTTAGCAACATTTCTGAATTCTTCATTACACATTTAATTGAAATCTAACTATAACAGTTCATTCTAGTGAAATATCACAGATTTATTAACATATTTTTCACACAAAAACACCCTTATTTTTTCTAACTTTAGAATAAATAGTCTAATTTATCCGTTTCCTATCTTCACTGTGTATATATATATGTATATGTGTGTGTATGTAAACATACTAAACTGTAAAATTTCCACATATGTAAAATTTGTCAGGTTCTATGTGGGATTCGACCTTATATTAGTAAGGGGCTACTGATTACTTGTAAGAGACCATAACCACTTGGTCCCCTTTGCCTTTCATAGCTGACAATAGGTCCCTAAAATAATAGATAACCTGTCACGATTTTCAAGTTTATAAACTGCCTTAGTTAAGAAAACATATTTTGTTACCCCATTGTAAGACATGTTAAATTCAAGCAATTATATTATAGTTATTATTATCATATTCATGTCTTATTGAATGCTATTAAAGTGAATTCATCAAATAAATGCTTTTGGTGAGGTGTTTATGAATAAAAAGTACCATCTTAACTATGTCCTATGAAAGGACACCTGACACGTAAATATTTAGGTAAGAACTTATGATTCCGAGTTGATACGTTTAATCATTTCTTCATGAAAACTTAACTGTTAAACAATCTTGACAACTAATTAATTAAAACATAAAATTATACAAACATAGTAATATTTACACGAAGACAACATTGTATACATATCTAACAATATATTGTGTCTGTTCAGTGTGATATCTGACAAAGTCTAGTTGGAACAACATTGTGACGATGTTGCCAGCAAATGGTAGAACTATTTTAGTGCCTGTGGATAGAAACGAATTTTATCAGAAAGCATTTGAATGTAAGCATTCCTTTGTTCATAAATGTTCTGTATATACTCGTGCATTCAAATAATTTGTATTGCGGCTACTTAATATTGTTTCATTTCATGCCCTATTGGTGATAGCTGTTCTACGAAATCGTTAATTTTAGTATCGCATTTATGATGCTGAAATTTCGTTTGGCGAGTGTGTCAAGTACAATTTCTGGATTAATTCATTTTAAATCAAGTAAATGGAACGGTTTTATTTCATCCAACAAACTATTTTTGTTGGATGAAACGTTTGTTTTTCTTTTCTTATAAATGAATTGGTGTTGTATACGGTGTCTAAGATTAAAGTTTAAACCCCGAAGTACAATCTCAAGTGATATTTCCATAACAACTTTGTACATGCCAATTTTGGCAATTTCTTATTAATACATATTGTAGCTTGTATTCGTACTGGAACCACATAGCGTATTTGTTGAACTTATCGAAAAAAATAAAGTAAGACATTTTTAGGCTGCCAAATTTACTATAGTAAGGTCATCCTTAATAAATTGTTGACCTGCGGTTACACTACCCAAACTTTTGGCAGTGGGGAGGTAAGTAGGCATTTTTGTTAACATTATAAGCTTGTACTGAAAAGGAACAGCTGGGATTAAAGATTGTAAAAAAACTTTTGGTCAAGATTGCTAAAAATTGTTTGGGTCTGAGATTTTTTAACAAGTGGGTCGTCAACTACAAACCAACAATATGCCAATGTACATGTGTATAATTATCACGAAATATATCTAAGCCACAAATATTTCACAGGGTACTGGTCGAATATTCACACAGAAAACGACAGAATTATAATCCTCCACGTGCCAGAGTACAAAACCTTTGTACAACCACGTAGGTACCAATAATTCAATGTACATGTACTACAAAAGACCATACTCAATCGTCATGTCATCATGTATTCGAAATCTTAACGTTTGGCCGACGTATGCATTATTTTCATATCATTTTACGACATACATTATACTAAGACTGGAAGAAGTAGTCGTGTTTGCAGTAACCCGACCGATACAATTTAATTTTCAAAGCAGTTCAGTGTCTTTTACAGCAACTATTCTCGTATTTATTTATTGTAAATAAGAACATTTCAAGGTTTGGCAAAAATATATCAAAGATAACATAAATGTCATGAATTATGATTGCATCCTTAATGGAAAATCGTTCCACCATATTAATTTGTAAACAAATGTTTCACAGGTTATTGATAGTGTCAACCCCCTTCCTAACTAAGGATTTTTGTAAGATGTTAATTGGCCACTCAAAAAATTACAACATACTGAGTGAAAATATTGTAAGTTTTTGAATTCAATTTATTCAAATTTTATCCTTAGCATTCAAAACAGATGCTGGTTTTACAAAAGCATTTAAAGATGAGGAAAATGCAATCAATGACTTTCTTGAAAGAATGGAAGAATTACTTAGGGACAAACAAGTATGTATCCATCAGTTTTCGCATCATTGTTTTTTGTCGTTCTTGTACAAGTTGTGAATAATGTGTGGACATTGTAATGGATTTTTTTTATTTAGAACCGCATAAAAACAGCATTGACTTTTGTTCTTGCACTGTTTTTTTATATTTGGTACTGACTTAAAATATAACTATTAACGAGTATTTATAATTTTAGACGAAGGGTGAAGTACGATTAGCTAATGGTGATCCAGGGAAAACAATCGTGAATGTTGCCATAAAGGAGAATGTCGATTTGATTGTTATTGGGGCAAGTGGTATGGAAGTAGAAAGGTGTAAGGAAATAGGAACAGTCGCTGCTTACATCATGAATCACACACCATCACCTGTGACTATCTGCAAATGATAGACCAGTCAGACAAGGAAATGTTTACTGATTATCAGCTAGGAATACTGGTTTGAGATGCGGGATAATTAGAAACTAATTCTGAACCAAATTTTAAAATGTGTTCAATGCAGTAAAAGCAGATACCTAGACTCTCATAAGAAACACTGATTTGCATTAATTGATAGAAAAATAAGCATAAACACCAGACTTCGGTATATTTTCATTTTAGAATGGTTTAAATCTTGAATGGTTTTGAATTCAATTTAACTTCCTCATTTTCCACTTAAGATTCACTTACTTAGCCAGTTTGTTATTAAACTACAAGGCACATGATGATATAGCTTAACACTCTGATACTAAATTGTGTGCTATGGATTTACTCTATTGTCTTGCAGTTACATTTTTGTTTCTTCACATAACAGGTAGGTCTGTTATATATATAAATATACTTATGTATTCTAAGAAAATATTGTACATGTATTGTATTACTTTTTAATAAAGTAACCAGTTCTTTTAGCCGAAATAAAGTTCTTAAAGTTGTTCATTTTTCTCATCAGTAGAATACTAGTACATGTAAATGAAAATTAAAATTAAGGCCTAAAAAAGGTTTGTTTCTGTTTACCTGACCGATCCAATATTTTACCTGCCGAGACATAAGTTTTTACGGCATCCAAATCTTAGTGCTATATTGTAATTTTCACTACTCATTAATATTACAGCACACATATTCCCATACAGCGTTGCCGATATATGTAAAAAAAAACATTAAAAAATCCCTACCTACCGACCCATATTTCTGTGGGCATGTCACCGGAAACAATTTTTTTGTGTAGGCCTAAGAAATAATCACATCGTTTTCTAACAAGAGATGATGAGAGTTTTCCTTATTCAGTTCGTGAGTTTATTCACCCACATTAGAAATCCACTTAACATTAATTGTTATAATTATACAACATGGTTATGTAAAACGAAACATGATCCAGTGTACATGGTAACATGACAAGGATGTAGGGATGGTAGATACAAGGAATAAATCTAATTTGGTAGAAATACATGTATATTAAGTAGTAATTTTTTGTTTTGTAGTACATGCTATGTAACATATTTTGATCTCTGTCATCAACGACTAAGGTAATAATAACGACTGAACTTTGTGAAGTAAGGTTGAGTAGCAAGAAGTAGAAATACTAGCGGACCTTCCACTGAGCACAGCATTTTGTACATTAAAACCTTTTGTATCTTTTGTAAATGAGGTGATTTTTCACATCATGAAATACTTAGTACACAAGAAATATTCAGGTCGTGATCTCCAAAGTTAAATAAAATCTGACGTTTAATTAATGCTTGAAATTACAAGAATAATTGGCAAGTCTGCGATCGACATGTTTGGAATGGTAATGCCCCCTAAAGAAGCTGACAGACTAATTGTGAGCTTCTAATAATTCAATCCAATTCCAAGCTTTGTAAACCGTTTCAATATAAGTTTCAATACTGTTTGCATTTACCATCTAGACGGACAATACGAAGTAACAGACAAGAAATATCAGTGGAATGAATCGTCTATTGTATGCAGAGTTGCCACGCCGACGTTAATATTGAAGGACGAAGTTTTAGTAGCAAATACCTCGAGTATTATAAAGGACGATGTATGGGTTACTTATGTAAGAAAGCAAATCGCTTTTGAATACGTTGGTAGGTATTTACAAATTTCACATACATGTATAGAAAGTAATGTGAATAGAAGAAACATACAAATACTCTTAAAACTTTGATGAATCTTTTTCATTGGCAAAATACTCAAAGCAAGGACACCATTTAATGTAACAAACCAATGTGTCGATTCAGACTTGTCTTGGCGAAAATGTTAGTTTTGAAAACTTCAGTATTATACCCAAGACGTACACTACACAGTGTATGGCATAGGTCTTTGATCATACCAATTATACAAATATTTACGCCTTGAACATTTTATTAAAAACAGTCAGTATTAATTATTAAAACAGAACATAACATTTTGTACAACATTTTGCTTAAAAAAACTACAAAGTGAAACATTGAACTCCTATCCTGATCAGAAATAGTGAAAAAGCGGCCAAATATTTCAAAAAGGCAATTATCGATCTTACTGAGATTATAAAAAGACTTAATGCTAATCAGAGGACCGAGACTCGCCAAATCTTATATAGTATAATTTGTAGGTTAATTGTATTGATGTTATCAATACTCAAGAGTGACTGCAACATTGTCATCTGAACAATTTACACATGTTTCACATGATATAATACAGAACAATTTTACACAGAAACACTGAAGACTGTGTGACATGATTAGTACGTTACATTAAATGGAATAGACAGAAGATAGACGATTTATATTTCAAAATTTGAAAAATTTATCTACTGATAGTTAAAAGTAAACTCAAGTCACGCATTAAAAAATGACTCTTATTTACTTGAATCTTCTATTTTGCAGAAACAAATACTCTTAGCATAATTCCTAAAGATAAAATATACCACAACCAAATTTGAATGTAGCTGTTATCATATTCACACAATATCAAAAACACTTTTAATGACGATACCTTACATGTAAAATGACTTTTTAGGTGAAGTTTTTATTATTGTGCTTATTTGATGGTGTTGTATTCTTATGAGACAACTATAAGATTTTTGTTGATGACTTGTTTCAGGATGTACAAAGAAGATTAATGACTTGACACAATTTGGCCTAAAGAAGAACGACCCTGGATTATGCTATTTTAAGTGTAATTATTCAAGTATAGTCGGCCTATACAAAAAAAAGGTGTAGTTTATTGTTCATACTCCTTGTAGTCAAGCTTCGTTATGATCAAATCTACCGAGTCTGGTTAGTTCTAAGCCTTGGTATATGTTGAACTCCCCTTTTGCAATAACAAACCTGCCAGAATGGCTCACACTTACGTATCTGAAATACTCAAACAATAAAGTAACACTGACTAGGTTTACACCAGACAAAAACAAAACCTTGACAATATGGTTCACACTTACCTGCCAGATATCTCAATATAAGAAACACTTAACACCAGCAACAACATTGATGTTTCCATACAGTGTGTGTTGTTAGGCCTTATATTGAACTAAAATTTCAAATGTCATCGTAATAAAATCATCTTACATAAGCAATAAACAGGTTACTTGTGAATTGTCGATTGGTGTTAACATACATATCATATATGTACTATTAATTCGTATATCAACAACAATTAGAATCAATTTCTTTCACACAATATAAAAGTTCATTAATTATCAATGTATTACAGTGTTTTTGTTTGTCAGTGGAGAATCTCAGAAACACCAGCAGAACCAGTCCTTACTGTAACAGCACGTGTCCTGGTCAGACAGATGCAGCATGTGGCGGGAAAGACGGCAATGACACAAAATACGTATCCTTATATAGGCAAGCAGGTATTGAATGTAGATTATTTACTATTAGTTACAAAAATGTATCACAGACATTCAAAAGCTAAGCAAAGTCTCAGTTGATTGCTTTAATGACAAAGTAGTCCATTGGTGAGAATCATGAAATGTTTTTTATCCTTGGTAAGTCCAGGGTGAAATAAGATTTTTGGGTTATATTTCAATCAAAGCATTATTCAACTGAACTTTATACTTTTACAATTTTCAAATTCATGTAATAGTTTTATTTAAATTGATTACATAGGTATATTGCAGATCGATGCTTAGAATTACACTATGCAATGAAATGATACAAATAAAATGGTTGAAATGAAATAGTTGATTACTCATATATTTAATTAAAAACCCTAAAATATCACATGGTCTTCATGTGTAACATTTGGAAAGCAAGAAACAAGGCTTAGTTGCTGAAAAAAAATTCATTTGTACTTTTTACCTTATGAAAATATGGATACCAACATTAAGTCAATGAATAAAACATCTTAAATGATGATTTCAAACATTTTGAATGATGAATCAGGCATAAAGTTGGTGATTCCAATATTTTAAGTGATAATTTCAACATTTAGTGGTGCCACCATTCTACTGATGATCCAAAAATTAAGTTCATAATTCAAGCATTGAGTTTATTATTCATACAACGAGTACATGTAATTGATCTTAAAGTTAAGTAAATGATCTCAATTTAAACCCAAGGATTTGAACGTTTGAGTTAAGCATTTAGTTGATTACTACTGAGCATCTTCAAGATATTTGTGATTTTATACAGAAGAGGTACAAACACATAAAGGAACTGGAAATTGCTTAAGTTACCAGAGTGTGAAACGGACCTTCTTGTGGCAGAGTTGTGAAACAGTTGCCTGCTTCACTGGTAAGTTAAGCAAACAATTTTTCTTCTTGTATTGATGAATGAACAAAATACGGTCAAATCTGTACACTATGGCCATCGATTGGAGATAAACTATAGGACATTTATATACGATTTGCTCTTATTCTTGAAGGTAATTTTGCCTATTATAGTAAATAATATGAGATGAAACATGCTTATTGTTCACATGATGGAACTTATACGTGAATATCCTTAATCCAATATTGTCACACTTCACTGTCACTAAAAAAATGTTATCTAAAAAATCTATGTTGTCATCTTATCATGGGCAGAAAAATGAATAACAATAAGCAAAATATTTTTTGGCTTCTATGTTTTTTGCAAGATTTGTACAGGACTAGACTAAAATGCTGTCATATTGTAACACTAAGACACAGTATATTGTCTGTCTTGGTATTAGCCATACGGAGCTCAAGCAAGTGTGGACTACACTTTGCGCCATCAAATACTTGCTTTGTTGTGTCTTTGCTATCAAAACCAACTCCAATGTCCATTACAACACCTATAGTAGAAAGCTTAAAAAAAATACTGAAGATTCATTCAGTCATGCATAACATATTATTCAACTATAAAATCTTTAAGATCTAAATTGTTTGCATGGTCAACTAATGGTATAAATGAATATTTATTTTAATACATTCAGCAAGCATCGTAGTGCAAAGAAACTCAGACAGTAATTCCTCTTGGATAGAATCAAGTGTTAAGTGTTTTACAAATGGTGAAAAGCCGATCAAATATAAATCTGCAAGGAGAGATAACTCAAATGATACCTCACTTAAGTGGACCGGTATTATACGCAGTGATGTGATCTATACCAATCAGAGTAAGCAACCATACCTTGTTTTTATTCAAAGAATTGTGCATGACTGAATAATTAACCTACATAAATTGCACAAGAAAATAGTTCAATTTGTCAGTTATATGCAGCAAATAGCAACTAAACACATGAAAACTACATTATAATTTCTGCATCTTTAAAGACAAGATAGTTGTCAAATTTCAGATAGATAACTTACATATGAGCTAATTGTGACACATTTGAGACAAATAAAAACATTCCAAACAAGTTACAATGCAAATTTGGTTTTAAGTCAAATAATTGAAATATCAGCATTTTCAGGATTATTCACAAGTTATTCTGTATAATTTATTATAGGTACATCTACTGTCAGGTTGTACGAACGTGGTTTTCTGGCAAAAACTTATCGCTTGAAATTTGAGAACCAAACAAGAAGAAAGAAACTTCTCTGTGATCATGGTATTTGTCTTTTTTTTTAATAAAAATGTGAAATCTGAATATAAATAAAGCATTCTGTTCAGTTCTATTCTTACACAGAACACTCATCAAAACAACAAACATTTTATCTGATTGGCTAAAGAAATATTGTAAGGATTCCAATTGTTGTCCAGTTTATCTGCCCCCACTGAACTCTGAAAGCATAATTTTGTAAATGAGATTGTTAATAGTTACCTGTTCTCAGGTTTGCATCACTAGAAGGAGAAAACCCTACACTTATTGACATAAGTCAATTTTCTCAGCCAAAATGACATCTACATTCATTAATTCACTTTTATCCATAATTTAATGTATAATAATTGTACATTCAAATAGGATCAATTCTAACATCTTCACCACCAACTGAACTAACAAGGTCATCTACAAATACTATAAAAGCTTTGTCACCAACTGCTGAACCAGTAGAGTCATCTCCATCTTCCACAGAATCAGAGGACAAGAAAGGTACATGTTTGCTTTAATTGGAATATAGATGGCCTCCTTGGTCAACTGTTTATGCTTTCTGACCAGTAATTAAGACATTAGCTCCACATGCCTGCGAATTCAAATTCTACATAGAAAACACAAGTGAGGGAGCTTTCCAACTAGCTACTGAAAGGTCGGTAATTCTATCCAAGTATATGCCTGGGGTTTCCTTCATTGTTAAAGCTGAAAAAGTTGCTGAATGACCTTGGCTTTTAGTATAATGTTAACCCCCCCCAAAAAGAATACATTGGATTTTCATTGAAAAGTTTACATAGTTCCTGTTTGACAGTTCACTTGTGTGTGTCAGACAAATTCAGATAAGAGCCCGAGCCTGTCAGTTACATGTCGGGTATCATACAGCACATTACATTACATGTCAGACACACTCATGTTGTGGTTTAGTATAAATGAAGTTTATCATCAAATTCTAGATTTGTTTGTAAATCAAAGTTCATTTTCAGGAAGCATGTACTGTCAAATTGAATGAACACAGAGCTGCCTTACATTACTTTTCTTTATGTGTGTTTTTTTTATTCAGATATTTACATTATTATTTTTGGAAGTACACTAGGTGCGGTACTTTGCATCAACATTGTAACTGGCATAATCGTCTTTTTGAGGAAACGGTAAGGCAAAATAAAACATGAAAGTTTCTACACAATTTGTACACATGTACTAGTATATGAATACATTGCTTCAATTTGCACATGACAATTTGATTTGAAAGCTGTATGCCTAAAACCATTTGTCCTCCACCACTGATCATTATGTGGAGTAACCAACACTTCTTTGAGAAGTACAAGATTGTACTGGTGTATAATTTAGCAAAATTTGTATGGTCAACAGTCTGCCAATGTATATCTGAAATACTATACATTTATAATGACTTAGAACTCATTACTTGTTTTATACCAATCTGTCATGAAATCAACTGTCTGACAAAGTAATGTTCTTGTTTAACTCAATGTCATCTACTTCATCATTCTAGTATACTTTAGGTAATTATATTGATATTTTAGAAGCAATTAACAACCACATATGTCTGACATAAAAATGTTATTGTTTTTAAATTTATAGTAATGCTCAAACATCCCAATCAAAGAGTGGGGATGAAATGCCTCAACTAGTGATACATAACGAATCAGCACATAACGAATCAGCACCCAATGATATAAGACATGACTTATCTGATATATCACCTGAATATGTAGACATTGATTTGGTAACATTGTCACACAATGAAGATCATAATGGTGCCCCAGGGATCTTCAGTCATGCAGAAGACAATAGTGGGCTTAAAAGAGAGAACAATGAAGAAGATGATGACACATACGACACTACAAAACCTGGAAATCCAAAAACTGGTCCAGATGAATGTAATCCTTATAACATATTAATCCCAGAAGAAAGTTCTGAGTATGATCATATTGGAGTAGGCAATCAACACTCCAGAAATGTTGGTACAAAATTGCCATATTCAAAAAATATCTACAGCACAACATCACCAGAAAATGCACATGATTGCCTTGAAAATGATATTCCTGAGTCCAACAATATTAACAATACAACAGAAATTGAAGATAAAGCTATGTAGCTTTTTCTAAGACAACATCTTTTTAGTGGAGTGCAATTTTCAGAAAACGATTCTGATGTCACATAGAATATGTACTCATCTGTACATGTTTAACGATACATATACTGTTACGTGTGTTTTCATCTTCATGTGATACATGTTCATAACTTTTGCTTAAAACTATTTTCAGATTTTAATATTCCTGATTTTGTTTATAATAACCATCCATTTCAGACTCAAAAAATGTAGAATTAATACAGAGTAGAAAAAATTCTGAATCACAGTCAATGAAGCATAAAAAAGTTCCTGATTTTTGTTAACTCAGCCAACCCTATTTTTGTCTGGCAACTGTGGACTTTTTGAGGTCTCTTAAAATTAACTTATTGCTAATATTTTCATTTTGAATTATAACTCCAAACTAATAAAATAAACATTTCATAGAAGGGTATGACCTGCCGCGACCGGGATTCGAATCCGGATCTCCGGTTACAAATCCAGCGCACTAATCACTGGACTACGGCTGCGGCCTGATATTATTTAATAACATTATATATATCATAGTTATAATTAAATGGTATTGTTTATATTGTCGGACATAATTTAATGGTAATGGTATACTTTTTATTAACTGATATAATTAAATGGTACAAATTATATTAACTGATATAATTAAATGATACAAATTATATTAACTGATATGATTTAATGGTACAGCATACATTAATTGATATAGCTTAAGTGTAAATCATAAGAATCATAAGTACTTTCGGAAAACAGATGCATCAACATCACTTTGTTCTATGCATAATGATATCATTTACTTTTATAAATTGTAAAATATCATAATAGTTCTAAGTTGCAATACACCATCACAATAGCATATTGTAACAATATTTCTGATTTTGATGTAAATTATTTCAACCAGCTTCAGAAATTGAGTCTATTTTTTCATTGTATATATTTTCATTCACAAGTACCTTAGGATTAAAACCCACATGAAACCATGACCTTTTTTTCACTGTATAAAATTCATGCAAACCCTGTTTGTTATACAAACACTGTACAGTGTAAAATATAAGTTGGACAATGTGAGGCCCATCCCCCATTTTTGTAAACTCTCATTTATATCAACTACAATGTATAGAAATATTTTGCAATAAAAATCAAATGGAAAGTCATTCATTTTTAGTTTTCAATTTAAATTAAAGAAAAAATGATGCTTCACAAAATTATTTGCATGTCAGGGCCTCCAATCAGCAAACAGGGTACCCATAACACCATGTAACAAACACATGATTATATAAACAATACCAGTAAATGTGTAAAATAGAGAATTACCAAAACCTATGGTTCAACTTATAAAAGATAAGGGACTGGGACTAAATTTAGTACTGAAAACCCAAAGAATTGTATTTCATAGCATTCAATGCATTGTTTGCGAATTTCAGGTGGTACAAATGAACCAGTGATGGTAAAATTGTTATAAATTTGATTTTAAACACCCAAATTCAACCAAAAATTACCTTCAATGGAAAGAAAACCATCAAATACTACCCTGTTGAACTGATATATATATACTTCAGTATTTACAATCACAGATCCATTACTAATGCCTGTGGTGGGGTGTAGATGTTGGATATAATACTGACATGGATATATCATAAGTATAATGTTTGCACTGGAGTATTAGACACACAAAGAGATAAATTCTGATACATGATAGAAAATGCAGTTATATGTTTTGAATAACAAGTCACTCATTTTTATGATTAAAAAGGAAAAGGTATTATAAGACACCAAAAGCTATGAAATGATGCATTTCACTTTTAAACAAAATTAATATATCACCGTAATAATGAATATGCAAATATAATTCATACATGCATATGCAATTACTATTTCAAATGTTAACTGCAAATACTATATGCAAAAAATGAGAACAGTCGTTTATCAATACGCAAGTTTCTACTTACAGATCAGTTGATTCCACAGCGAATATAAACATTCTTCCAGCCCACATTTATAATATATATAATATCTCACTCAATTTGTAGAATTTTTTGTCAATGGACATCCATCCTTGAGGTATAATTATCATCAACTTAAGTCATACTATTCAATGTTCAAACACCAATTCCACAAGTTCACTTTAAATAACATAAACCTTTAAATATCATGTGCACAATAAAGCCAATCACTAATTTATATCCACATAAAGATAACTCCAAAATCATATATAAAACCAGGCCGTGATCATTGCCTAATGTCAAAATGACCACCCAATGCAATTTTGGCTGGAATCTACACCTGACTGACCAACAAGGGACATAACCTATGATGGACTCATAAATCAAAGGGAGACAATTCAACATAAAACTCACAGGGACTACTCACAATTGGTGACTAGATGCAATATATATTCTGTCTGGTTGTCATGGAGACACATTTGCATTGTCTAAGTCTCCAGACAAATGCTACTCTATGCTCCATTCTGGGTGCAAGTTTACATAAATGGAAGATCAATCTCTGGCTCAAATGCCATTTTTGTTCTTTACAATTCCAGCCAAATCCAAGCCCATTGGCAGGCTTGATATGTACATAAGCCGATATTTTAACCCACTATAGCCGAACCCAAGTTGCCATTTTAACTGAGGCACGCACCTCAGTGTGCGTCAGTGTAGCTACGGAGGTGATATATGATCTAACTAGAGCTAACTAGATATGCATTCATTTTAGCAATCAAATACATGTATAGTATTAGAAATAATTTATGTAACATTGATTTGCTACAGTGTGTTTTATCGTTTCATTGCATACCGCATTGAGACATCATAAAGACCTGACAGTACATTGTGTAAATATTTCAGAAACGAATTTTAGCAGTGAAAAACACCATATATCAATAATTAGAATCAATATCTATCCCATTTCGGAAATAAATACACCTATGCTATGTTGAAAGACAAGAAAATACAATTTTACACAAAAATGAAAACGGACACGAAAAAATAAAACCCAGTGCATTCGAAAATTATTTGGAAATAAATAAATAAATTTAACTATTACAAAAAAAAACAGAAATACATAGTTTTTTCCATTGCAAATGAAAATTCATGGTGTAGCAGACGGTCTCTTGTTTTCATTCATAGCAACTACAAATGGCGTATTTTTAAATAAGGGAAGTTACTGCGTATTGTACCATATTGATCAAAGGACAGCACTTTTGACTTTACAAAGGACAGTACGTTACAAAAAGGTACAAAAATGTTACTATGTATTAAAATGAACTAATATTTACTCCAATGACCTTCCATGTTGAGCTCTAGAGTTAGTTAATTAACTAGCGTAGTAAATACTGTTTTAGTAGAAGCAAAATTAAAAAAAAACAACAGAATTTGAAATTTCAACTGGGAGATTGCAAATATTTCATAGATACACGTTAACTAAGACTGCTCAATTGAAGCCATGTTTTTCACTTACCTTTGTTCAGACAACAAATCAGTTTAAGAAAATGATTAGAACAATGCAATAGGAAAAAATCTGGGTAGACTCCAAGAGCTTGTTTCATCAAAAGTAACAACTGAAATAATATTTTTTAGACCAAAAATCAAAAAGTCAATTGGTATACATTCCAGATACTTACCTTTAACAGATGACAACAAGTCTGCAGAACAAACAATAAGATATAACACTTTATATTTATAAACAAGAGGTAGAGAGAATTTTATAATAGAAAATAGCTACTTAAGCTATGTCTCTTAAACGTGCCCATGGTCAAACAGAAGCATACTGCACTGACCAGTCTCTAACTCAGCCATTCTTGTAATATCCATAACATTATTTAAAACTTTGGTACAAAGTGGCCTGAACCCAAACCCATAACAGCAGAGCACAAAATAGTCATCTATACCACTGAGCCAATGAGATGTTTGAGAATGTACAACAGCTTTACTTCAGTTGTTGAATAACCAAAACAAAAAACAATACAACACAACAACTAAGTCATTTATAGTTTAATTTCACAACAATTATAGAGACATTGGTTGATTTTGATACATTTACCTTTGGAATTTGTGACTAGAAAAGAAAAGCAAAGCCATGTGACATTGAAGCATATTTCATAAAGTGCTTAATTTGTTTGTTGTAATATATTTTAAATACTAGAGAGCACAAATATAGATAAAATACAATACTAACTAAATCAATGCCTAAAACATGACAGGATCAATGAATTAAGACCCTTCTTGAATCTCAAATCTTGTTCTTATGCAAATATATCTGTTTCAAGTTAAACCTGATATAATTTTTTTTTATTTGGGTTAACCCCAAACAGCAAGAGTCATTTGGTCACTTTTCCAGCTTTAACAGTGGAGGAAGACCTCAGAAGTACCTGGGTAGAAGCGCAAACATCATGACCATAGGCGGATCCAAGGAGGGGGGGGGCAGACCCAGCATATGCCCCCCCCTAAAATTGCCCAAGCAAAGTTTTTTTCTATCATGAAATATGATACTTTCATGAAAATATATATAAATGATAAAAAGTTTTCGCATGCTACATGTGCAGTAAGTTGCAAGTACAGTAACACAATGACATAACGCACAATTCGCCCTGGACCTGGACCCCCAGCCTACTTGTTCAGTTTCCGCCCCCCTTTAACCAAAAATCCTGGATCTGCCTATGATGACAAGACACCACAATCTACAAACAAATTCAGTATCAGAACATCAGAACAGCAGCTAACAGGAAAATGATTAAAACCATAAAGTCTGATGTGACCAATGTTAAAATTACTGTATTGGGTATTTATACTAAAATAAATACAGTTATGCAGTATAACATAACAAAACATACTAAAACATAAAAACATTGATACATTGAATCAAACAAAATTGACTATAGTCAATCATTTCACTAGTTAACATTATAAATATCTAATAATAAAGGTATTATATTTCCAGCAGGATTATGCACAACCAAGATAAAAAAAATCATGTATTAATTTTGATGACCATCCTAAAATACAGCCTCACCCTTAACGAACATAAAGAAAGCATTATTATCCATCTGACTTTCCCAACCAGCTGAAAAGCACCTCTATTATGTTTGACCAAATATCATAAACCTTAATGATTGGGAAATAGTGAAACTAAAACTTTTATATTAATCACTATCAAAGTCTGAAACTAAAAGCACATACTCTCATATATTACGTAACTAACAAATGAATGAATAAACGAACACACAAACAAACGCACGCACGAACAAACAAACAATTACAGTAATCATCTGAGAATAAATTAAGCATGCTTGTTTGTTCAGTAAGGACGGGATGACAATAAAAAAATTACATATGAAACAATTGAATTACATGTAATTAATTTATTCATGAAAGCATCTGCACTTTCTTGAATCATTCTTTGAATCATTCTTTAATTAACTTTCAGTCAAACAAACATGCGCAGATTTTATAAAAAATCTCTAGAATTTAGATAAGATTAAAACTCTTTTTTTATTCACTCATGGCAAGAAAGAAGCCTCAAGAAAACTGTTCACTTTGTTATAAAGAGGAGAGACATTACAATTGAAGTTCACTGGGTTTAAACAATTTCAACAATTTTTCAGTTATATATGGCAGTTGGTTCACCTAACCAGTTTTCCTGGACTGTATACTAACCAATACTAACTTACCCTTCCACAAGGAGCCAGCAACTTCTCCACATATGGAGGAAAATCCACATTTACATCATATTTTCATAGAAGGGTATGACCTGCCATGACCAGGATTTGAACTGGGATTGCCGGGTTACAAGACCAACAAACTAACCACTGGACCACGGTTGTGGCTTAAACATTCAAGAAACACAATTCCTATGATATACATCTTTACTAATAAAGACTTTCAGAGTGTTTTTAACCTCAACAAAGATGTCTTTGATGGGATATCACTGCATCACTGTTTGTCCACATGTAAACGAATGGATCAGTAGTATTACATTTTCTGTTTGGTAATTTTTTTTCCCTTCTAAACAACTTGCATGTTTGAAATAGAACCCTTTTGACAAGAATATGTCAAAACAGTAAAATCAAAATAAGAAATATTTTGGTTAAAATCTTGACGAAAAAGTTTGTGATGGCAGAGATCTTTGACGTCTTTAAAGGGAGATCACTTCACAGGAGTATTACTATGTAGTGTGAGAATAAAATAATCAAAGAAAGAAAGAAAGGTTCTTTGAGAAGTTTTGTGAAACTGTGGTTAAACTGTGTGTCTTATGAGTTCTGATTGTCACCTCTCTACAAAGTAAGCATCTACAAAATGAGTAGCAAATATCTAACTAAAAATGTTGACAGGATAATTTAACTACATTATCAACAGACTTTTTAATTTTATCTAATATTGAAGTGTAACACAAATAATTACCATGTTTGTTCTACCCTGATAAATGTGAACTGATAATATAATCATTATTACCTTGTCTTAATTAGTATAAGAGTTAATTCAAATTATTCTTCTAGTCGGCTACTGCTATCTTAAAGACCTAAAGAATTATACATGTATTCTGGAGTCTATTTAATTCAATGTCTACCAATTGCGTCTAGCACCATAATTAGTTGAGTATTACAACTCAAGCAACGCAATACAAACTCTAAAACAAAATGACAACTTTTATGAAAACAGTTTGCTAGAATCGAAATACATATTCACATACTTTCAATTCTATTATGAAATCAATTAATAATTAAGATAATGCCTACCATTTCATAAAAATGAAAAGTCGCACTTTATTGAGTGAACACAATTCAGAAAAATGGCATAATAGTTCCAAGTGTAACAGAGTATGACTCTGTAATATCATACTACCGAAGTTTCAAGTGGAGTTTATCAAAGATACTTCAGTCAATTGGAAACATACAAGAACAACTATAGTTAAAATAATCAATGTTCAAATTATAGATTAAATGCAAACAACGGAGCTGAACTCTACTTATCACCATCTTATAATAATGATAATAGTGCTTAAATCAACACATCATATATATATAACTCCATCATGTAAAGAGCATACCATTTGGAATGTCGGATGGATAAAATATCAAATACTATTTAGCATCAGAAACACCAGACACAATAGTAAACAATTAGAAAACACAAAGTATACATACTACATCACTGACACTGTATACATAGAGCAAATAAAAGTAGTCAAGATTATTGTTACCCCACAAAATAATAGGGTAGATAGGTCGCAAAACATTTCTAATTATTATTTTAAATATACCCTAAAAATCAAGGAGATATGATTAATCTCACAATATTTTCACACATAGGATTTTGTTGTTAGAAACTTTAGGGTTGGCACCAAAAATAGGGTCGGTTGGGTAACCATAAACACAATTCATTTTTTCTGGCCTAATTAATCTAAAATATAGTAGGAAGTACATACAATTTTTAAACTTAAACAAGAGCATTTAAACTGCTAATTATACAATTAATGTAATATAAAGATAATTCCTATGATTTCAATATGCTAACGTACTAAGCCAAAAGCCTGGTGCTAATAAATTTCTATTTAGGCAAGTGCACTATCTCAAAACTGTAATTCAGCTAGTGGTTAAGTGTTTATTTTCAATGCTTATGCTGTACTATGGGATTGTGCTTTAAAAAAATTAATTTGAACACTTGACATGCAATCCTTAATCTTTGAGTATGAATTAAATAACAACTTGTTATCACACAATACAAAAACGTAATGACTTAATTATGACTTAATACTGAAACACTATAAAAACCGCTTTTTAATCAAGCCAGAATACAACCCGAAAGCAACCTAAAAATAGAATATACAGACAGATACAAGTAACGGTAAATCCACTGTCAATCACTTTTCAGCAACATTAGTTCAACAAGCAATTTAGGAGAATAGGCTTACTCCCCTATGCCCTCTTCAGGAATTCTAAATGGATTTACATGTCTCCTAAAAATGACCTATACGCTCATCATTGTAAGGAAGGACTGAGTTAATCTATAATTAATTTATCAACGATATGTAAATCAGCAATGAAACCTTGAAATGTCAATAAAACATTAAAATATCTATTACAATATGATTATCAATTACACATTGAGTTGAATATAATATATAAATGTTCAGTTGCCAAGGTTACCAATATTAATTAAAAAAAATCATCAACTTTCATCATCCTGATTGCATTGTTCTTGATCAAGTTCCTGTTGTAATGTTTCTAAGTCATTAAAACTTCCATGTTTGTTCAAAAGCACCGAATCCTCACCAAGCAAGGTACATAACTCTTGCAGACGCTGATGCATCTTGGGAATGCCAGCTAATTGAGTCTCCAACGTCTGTTTCTCTTCATTAAGTGAAAGACGAGTCGTGTTATCAAACTTTTCTAATCTCCATCCTCCCTCTCCATCAAATTGTAACAAATGTGTATGAAACTTCCTGTAATCATATGAAGCATAAAAACAAAACATGACCAAAAAAATCTTTTTAAGAGATAACAACATTTAGTGCGTTAAATTCTAACCATTTAATCTTTTTAAGGACTCAACTTTAGATTGATATTAGAAAATCAAAATATTGAAATCTTACATATATGATTAGAGTCTATCATGAATTCTAATTTTGCACTGTACATTTACAGATTTAAAGTCTCTAGTCTAGTCTAATCCCTTTAACAAAGGATATCTACAGACTTAAAACTTCTTGTCTGGTCTAGTCCCTAAAATAAAGTATATCTACAGATTTAAAACCTCTGGTCTAATTCAATTAACACGGTATATCTACAGACTTAAAACCTCTGGTCTAATTCAATTAACACGGTATATCTACAGACTTAAAACCTCTGGTCTAATCCCTTTAACACGGTATATCTACAGACTTAAAACTTCTGGTCTAATTCATTTAACACGGTATATCTACAGACTTAAAACCTCTGGTCAAGTCCCTTTAACACAGTATATCTACAGACTTAAAACTTCTGGTCTAATTCATTTAACACGGTATATCTACAGACTTAAAACCTCTGGTATAGTCCCTTTAACACAGTATATCTGCAGACTTAAAACCTCTGGTCTAATTCCTTTAACACAGTATATCTACAGAAGTATACAACATAAGAAATACAAACCACAGTGAAGGTCTATGAGTAATAGTCAGTAAAGTGATGCCTTGATCTTTGATTGTTTGATATATTTTACTTTCCACATCAATCGATACAGCGCTGGTACATTCATCTAGTAATGCAAACTTTGGTCTGAAATTGAAATACAATTAACTCTCATTATGGACTTTGTGGTATCTGACAAAAACTGAACATAAATGTCAATAGTTTCTGAGATTTTCCAGGATAACTTTGATGCTACAAAATATTTCCTGAGGAAGATTTGTCTTAGGTGTACAAAGATGCAGAAAATTCAGAACTTCAAATTTCATTCCACCAAAATGAAATAATTCATCTTAAGCATGTTCACCATAACACAATTAAATAGCTCTGTATATTAAATTCTTTTTATTTGTCCATCAATATCTCTTTGTTTGAATATGATAATACATCATAATCTACTATACTCATATAAAATATTCTTTTTTTACACTGAATAAAATAAAATTAATTTAAGTCTGATTGTTCTAACTGATCATAAATTGAACTAATAGGACCATAGGATGAATCCAATGTCTGCAGTACATAACTAGAATATGGTTAACAAATGGCAAAAAATGAACAAGACTTCAGCTCTGAGTTCAGACATGTAAACAATAGGGTTCATCATCTGAGTGATATCAAAATATTCATCTAAGATCATAGTGTCAACAGACAGATGTACCAATATTAGCTAACAAGATACCCCGAACTTCTTCTTCAGGTCTAAAGAAGTCTGAAAAACTATGATACAGCGCAAAATATGATCGTGCATATCTGTGAACCATAACATACCATTTAATAACTTTATTATTATTACAAGACTTACTTATGATAAAATATCCTAGCCATTCCCATCCGTTGTTTCTCTCCACCAGACAAAACATCCTTCCAGTCACTTTCAGCATCCCAACCTGAAATAATAAATATTATATCATCCTGTGTTAATAATTTGTTTCATAATACATTTCTTTTTAATACCACTGATATAAGAATAATAATAATAAATATCTAGAAGTGGCCTGGTTTGTGATACTAAAGGCAGTACTAACTTCTATGACTTTAACAATAACTATTAACTGAATTAAGCTAACATCATGTACTAGGAGGCACAAAATAAAGTTCCCGACCTTCTGCTTGCAAGTCAGCTACTCTACCAACTGAGTTAATTGGGCGGACAGGCATACAAACTACGATAAACACATATATTATATATATACAACACTGTTACAATCACAAGCAACAGAAACAGACACGTGACAGTAACATTATACTCAGACTAATTTAAAATTCAATTCTTTGCCAATATAGATATAGTACATATTATCTCAGTTGAAAGGAGTAATATCCAGTAATGATTTTTTGCTTCACTTTAGATAATTTTGGGGTTTTAACTTGTATTGGGGTGATTTAAATCATTCTGATTTTACTATTATTGTTGTATTACTACTGCAAATGGAGTGTCATTAATGCTTACCAGTAGCAAACGGTTTTGCAAGGAAACCTTAGTTCAGCCTGCAGTCCAATAGAAGGATAATAAACAATAAAACAGTGACTGTAGATTAATCATAATTGAATAAACTGAATGCAAAAATCAAAGTACTTTTTGTCATGGTAACTAATAGAAGGAGAAATGTAAAAATTCATTTAGTTGAAAAATAATTCAATATTGCAGCTCATTATAAGGCTCCATATACATTATATTATTATTAATTTACTTCTTTAAAAAGCACACATAAAACAATGATCAGATTATGACTATATGTAAATAGAGGCCACCTGTCATTAATAGTCATTCTTTGGCACACATTTGTTGATATGACCAACCACCTTAATCTCTGAATAATGTGCATAAAGGCCACCTTTTTCCTCCCATCAGCAGTCTTTGTTCACAGTTTTGAGTATGTTATTAAGCAATATTAAAACGGACAGTTAATGACATATAACTAAGACCTGATTTTACAGTTAACAGCTGTTAATTCATCCCAAAAAATTGAATAAAATTTGTATAAAAAATCTTCAAGACAACACAGTATAATTCTAGCATGCGTAACTATAACAGTATGTATTATCAAAGGAACCACAACGCATGATGCAACACTAACAGTAGGTATAGACCAAAATAATGATGGAAGGGCATTTACAAAATATTTTAAATTCAAAACCAGCATTCAACACAAATCTTAGAAGTCTGCAATGTACCAAAACCTGAAACATGCACTATCAAATCAAACACAAAAATGTGATGATGATGATACTAGTTCACTCAATGATACATATCACTTATAGAGGTTTTTTTTGGGGGGGGGAGACTTATTTGGGGCCAGTCTGCAGTCTGAAAAGTATGGTTTTCCCTATGATCATAAAAATTCATCTTCCGTTGAAGTTTATTTTATTTTTGTAGACCCATACTGTAATTTTGTTTTCGACGTCCTATTATGAAACTGCATGTTCAAACTTAGGGAGACATTCTAAATGTTTCACTGTAATAAAATTCACAACATGAATTTCCCCGTCTGATACTATTTTCCCCTTTCCTAAGGCCCCACCACTTTTTGAGTGAAATGAAGTCACTGACTCACTTGATTCAGTTTAATTCATTCTCAATAGAATAGATATTTTGGTTAATCTAATTTTTTTTCTTCTTTTTAGGAAGTAATAGTATTGTGATAATTGTTTCTTCTCTAATCAGTGTCTTGATTGTAATAAAAAGTAGTCTTCCATCAATTTCTATAACAAAACATTCAATCATCTGTCAATTTGTCACTTATTTCCAAAATGGCAAAAGGGACAGAGATTTTGAGATGAGCACATAAATCCGGTCCCCGCTTATTGTAATATAGGATTGTTCAAAAGATTTTCAGTTTGAAAATTCTCAGATATCATGAGTGACCAAGACAGCTGAACATGATCCTTATGTTACAGATGAGCAAAACTCACAAACAAAAAGCTCTGCACATACCTTCATTACCGTAACTATCTGTATTTGCAAGAAGAAATAATCGCAAGTAAAAATAAAACAATAATATCAATGTTGATATCTTTTAACAAGTAGGTGTCTTAGGTCATTAAACATATCAAATGCATGTATACTAGTATCTAAAGCTTACTACATTTAATACATTATAGTTGTTTTATAAATTAGAAAAAAATGAATATAATTACAAGAGGTAATCTATTGTCACATTATTATTAGGGACATCTTAATCACATACATCTCTGAGTTCTATATTTCTGCTGTGCACATATCCTGCATAGGTTAACATACAAACCACAGTGACAAGTTTTATGATTTTCATTATTATTTTAAGCTTTATAGACTTTATGCTTATGTTTTATGTGACTTATTGTCACTGGGGTTTAACGCCGTTTTTCAACAATTTTTCAGTTATATATGGTGGCCGGTTCACCTAACCAGTTTTCTTGGACTATATACTAACCAGTACTAATTTACCCTTCCACAAGGAGCCGGCAACTTCTCCACATGTGGTGGAAAATGAACACTTTTGTCAAATTTTCATAGAAGGGTATGACCTGCTGGGATTCGAACCCGAATCTCCCAGTTAAAAGTCCAGCGCACTAACCACTGGACCATGGCCGCGGCCCTTTCTAGACTTTAATTGTGACAATTCTGTACAATACATGCTATTAAAAGCAAGTTAATAATAAGTGATATTACTCATGAAAATCTATTCATCACACACACACTTATAATTGTTAATATTCAAACTAAAGTACATATGTCGGGGGAAACATTAGCACAGGTATTAACAACAATTGTAGTAATTTTAGGGAACAATCCCAAAAGGAGCTGTAAAAAGAGTTGAAGTTTGACACAACTTTCCTGATTTCATGGCTATACATCGCATTTGTAATACAGAGAGCTACACACACATCATAAAAGATTGGGATAAAACAATGATCAACTCACCTCCTTCTCTCTCTACAACGTAATGAAGATTAACTATGTGTAAGATATTCTGTAAGTCATCTTCAGAGAATCCCTTCGCTCTCATGTCATCTACAGTATCAGGATAGATCACTTGATCCCGCAATGTACCAATGGACATGTATGGTCTGTCGTAAAATGGAGAATATATGTGAACACTAAATTTTAAAAAAATCATATCTTTGAACAAAAATTGGTAAACAACATAAGCTTACACGAAAACAGTAACTTAAAATATAAGTTAAGAATACATGTCATGATGATTAATAACCTCAAAACAAATAAAAAAATGATTCATAAACAACAGTGAAAATCACCATAGCCCCTTAACACAAAGATTTCAAAGTAAAAAACCCAAGAGCTTTCAAATGGCAGCAGAATTGATGCAAGCATACCTTTGAGGAATGTAAAACATGGTTGATGGTGAAGGTTTGTGAAGTTTTCCCCCATAGACTGGCCATAATCCACTGAGTATTCTAAACAATGAGGATTTACCACAACCATTTGGTCCAGTGATGAGTAGATGCATGCCTGACTCCATCTGTAAATATTTAGGCACTGTAGAATCATATTCATTTGAGAGGCTAAAATTTATATCCTTTAATTCATAAAGTTGATTAATTTTAGTTTATATTAAAATACAAAAATACCAACGATGGCAAGTTTCCATTTTCCATTATGCTATAAAATTAAAAACAAAATAAAAATCAAATTCTAAATATATATTTTTTTTTTGAGGGGGGTACACTTTTTTTTAATAACAAGCCTCCACAAACCACTGACATTGTGTGCATGAATCTAGAATAAGAGACAAATGATACTGAATGCAATATGATGCAGTCCTTCCTTAAATTTAACAGATAAATTTTGTGATAAACAATTATTGACACATAATTCAGAATATCAGTATTTTGGGAGAAAATGATGGGAAAAAAAACTAAGAAGCAAATGTTTGTATTTCAAAAACAACTTGTTTCAGGACTATTTAAAGAGACTGTTTTGTTTGTAAGTTGGTAGTCTGGTTGGTAGCCAATGTCAATACAAAAACAGCCACTTACATTTCAAACTTTATTAAAATTACCTGTCCTAGATATGTGACAGTAGTTTGCTCAGTTCAAAATTATTATAAGTAACATAATGACATTGTAAGGGATGGTAGACTATAGAAACAATGACATTAATATTGAATGAGGTCAGTATGAATTAGATAACAGATTAAAATAAATATCAATTATGTCTGAGTAAACTTTCATTACATAAAAGATAACAGGAAAGATAGACATACCTGTAAAGACAGACTTTTGACAATGACATCACCATTCGGTGTAATAATTGGCATGTTATCAACAAAGATGTGTGATTCTGTATCCATGACCTCACCTACAATGTTCAATCATAAAATTAGAAAAATAAAAACATTTAAGTTGAAAATCTGTAATGGAAATTCTGTAAGAGCAAAATCCCCTCTATATATGATAATCATAGATGATTTTTATAGAAATTCCTGAAGACACTTGTTGTCAATATCATAGTCAAATAATGTTTGTTTGTTTTTATGTCACTTATTGTCACTGGGTTTTAACACCGTTTTTCAACAATTTTTCAGTTGTATACGGTGACCGGTTCACCTAACCAGTTTTCCTGGACTATATACTAACCAGTACTAACTTACCCTTCCACAAGAAGCCGGGAACTTCTCCACATATGGAGGAAAATCAACATTTTTGTCAAATTTTGATAAAAGGGTATGACCAGTTGTAACAGGGATTTGAACCCGGATCTCTGGGTTACAAGTCCAGCCCACTAACCACTGGACCACGGCTGCGGCTTCAGTCAAATAATCAATGAGGAATATTAATCAGTCAAAGTAGTCTAAGTCCAATGAGCTGCGATGCTACGATGTTTATATACCTCTAGCTTCCAATGGACCTTCTACTTTTTCGAGAAGTGTTTTTCCTGACTTTTTCTGTCCATCTTTTGATACTAGATTACGTTCATATTTCCCATTCTTCACATCATTAAATACTTTAAACATTTCATACACTCTAGATGTGTAGCCTGCCAATTCAGTAATCTGAAACAATCGTAGAAGAAAGCAAGAATATATAATAGCAAAGATTTAACTATAAGTGAGTTATTGAAAATAAACCATTTTCCACAAGCCAAATATATTATTTTAGAAAGGGCACTAGCCAAAATAGAAATTTACAAGCCCAATGCTTTGTTTACACAAAGACTGCTGTTACCATATAAAAATCATAAAAATGCATAGTAATGCCTTGACCAAATAAAATAACCTGATCATTTAAAATGTTTGAATTTTATAGAAAAAGATGTCAAAAATTTACCTCCTTGTATGAAGAAATCAGTCTTTCAGTAGCATCTGCAGAATTAATGAGCAGGTTTCTTGCTGTTGTAAATGCACGAGTTCTCTCACTGACACCACCATCAGGATCATCATCAACACGACTTCCTGTAAATTATTAACTTGCATAATCAATAAATACATTAACAGCACATTCAATATATATCATATATGCAGTAAATATAGAATGTATATATACAACAGATTAAAACTTATCAATAGGATATAGGGGTGTGCAATATACCACAATATACCGGTTATTGAGATATATTTTCTGACCATATAATATTGCGACATGATTTGAAATACCAGTATGTCAATTGCATTGTTTAGATCAATAAATTATGTCCAAAAACATTAATTTGTTGAAGATAAGCATCCGAAGAAAGAAAGAAAATCTAGCATACAAATTTGTTTACTTAAGCTCATTCCCGGTCCAGTTATGGGAGTTACAAAGCAGACGCTAAAAACGAAATGCAGATCTAATTACGATAATCGGCTCTTTACCTGTCTTATCTAATAAAGTTTTACACAAGTAATACATAACATTTTAAATTTGATATGTAATCTTTTCATCAAGTGTTCTATCTGGCTAATGGTAGCGACTTCACAAACAAATTTCTGTGACTATGTGAATATTTAAATTTGTATACATTGTTTGTTTTAGTAGGCTCTGTCCTAGGAAATACACTGATAAAAGACTTGCAGCACAATAAGAAATTAAAACCTACTGTTTTAAACTGTTTATTACACTTAATGTGTTTCTAAAATTTTAAAATTATAAAATATTCTGCATTAATTTGCTTTATATTTTAAATAAAAACAGCATAGAAGTACTGCTTAGAACATAGTCACATATTGGGACACAAACATATTTCTATATGGTAACAATATATTGCAATACAACGCAATATTTAATAAATCATCGCAAAATATCGCAATACCATTTTTCCTGGCAATACTCAGGCTGAATAGGATATCAATTATTTCCTTTATCAAACATTCTTTTAATTCCTTCAATAAATCCCAAATAATTAAAATGACTCACTAATATCAACAATCATATTATAATTATAAATTAGATTTTATCTAGAAAAGTGAATACTTGAAAATATATCACAGCATAAAAAAGCAGATATGTGAAAATATTGTAGTGATAAAAATAACACATGAAAACACAAACCATCAGATCTGGTGCCAGCTGTGGTGATTATAGGAACAGCTACCATGATCAAACCACTAGCACTCCAGACATATTTCATCAGAAACTGCTCTAGCATAATGTACCAAAGACGTTTACAGAAAATAATTTCCATCTGCTTTTTTAATCTAAGGTAACTTTTCTGTAGAAGATTTAACTCAACCTAAAAAAGAAAAATCAGCATGGAGTAAGTAGTAGTAAAGCACACATAAATTTAATTTATACTGCATAAAAAATGGGACGACAAATATATATTTTCAAGAAAACTGTAACAAATGTTATGTTTCTATCTTAAAGGTCTCTGTTGTTTAGTAACTTTCAAAATTTTGTCATTAAAATTGACAATGAGATTAACATACAAAATGTGACAGATTTTTCTGCTACATTCATCCAAGTATTTGATTCAATTTCGAAGCCTTCTTGACCCAACATGACACTTAAAAGTCATTCAGCAAATAAGATAAACTATCTCCGTACATTGAGTTTTGTGCAAAGGATGAAATATCGAAATCCTTAAGTAATTCACAACTGCCTACAATTTATTCTTAAAGTTAAATACCTTGTGTCCACCATAAAAAGCAATCTCTTCAGCATTTGTGATAACTCTTGATTGCACATATCGTAGATAACCTCTTCTCTCAGCTTCTTCTGCCACAAGTTTTCCAAATTTTGGAGATACTGCCCTTAGTATCTCAGCTGTAACAAATATCACAGTAGTAGCAACAATTGTAGGAACAGAGGAACTAGCACCACGACTTGAAGCCAGACTGTACAAGGCAAATGACATCAGAGCAACATCTAACAGTGGTTTGGTTATATGAGAGTATAGATGTGCCAAAGAGGAGGTAAACAATGTTATGTCTTCAGTGAGACATTGGTCAGCATTCGGTAACCTACTGTCCAGATTACTTACTCTGTAGTAAGTCTGATTATCAAAATATGATTTGTATGCATGGTCAACTAACTTGGTCCTGAATACAAGAGCCAATTGACTTTCCAAGAAACGAATCAGGCTGTTTACAAAAGTTGCTGGAATAGCGGTACCAATCCACTGGGCAAGAAGAAGCAGGAAAGCTCTAACATCACGCCTAACTATAACTTTGACAATACGTCCATCCAATTTAGCAACATGAATAGACAAAAATGTTCGTACTACAAGAGTGCAGGTATGTAAAAACAGAATGCCCAATTCCTTGCTCCATACTCCTGGTATGATAATTTTCATCAAATATTTAAGTTGCTTGTAGAATCGTTTGTCAACATTTGGCGTATCTTTTCTTGGAGATTGTGTCGCATTTGTCCTCTTGGCGTAACTCTTGAGGAGACGTGGATACAAACGCCGGGCAGTGTATGTTGTAAATATACAAATAGCAGCACCGGCTATGACTTTTTCACGAGTGTATTTACTAGATGCTGCTGCGCGAAGCAACTTTATAAGGTGCTTATAAACAGTCGGCATTTTGGAAGCTATTAACTCAAACTAAAACCATTTGACAACTGCACATTTCCTCCCCTGTTCTCCATTTTGGATTTCACGTGAGAAATTTACCTTTGACCGGTTGAAGCTAAAATCCCGTTAATACGGCATGTATACCGTACTCCACACAATTTAATATTTTCAGTTATGTAGCACTAGATAAAATAAAATAAGGAAATTAATTTTTGACGAAGAAATTTGCTTAAAAGAATAAGGGTGTGCATTACAAATTACATTTTAATATAATTTACATTCTCTTGCAAATTCGTGTTGTTGTTGTTCTTGTTGTCATTTGATCCGGAACTTGCGGAAGAAGGTTCGTCTGCACGTAAATATTTTGAGTGATGAATTGGATAGGTGGAGCTAGAAATAGAGTAAAATTTCGAGGAGAACGGAAGGTCCAACAGGTTAGTGTGTATGCCATACACGTTAATGTGAAATTGAGTATTTTAACTAGATAAATCATTAAATGTAATGACTTTTCGTGTCTAACAAAATACTAAATAGCAAGTGTACGAATGCCGCTTTTTATCAAGAATGAAGAATCATAGGATGCTCGTTCTTTTCACTATACGGGGTGTATAAAAAGGCCCCAGAGATGATTTCATTCTTATTTTACTTTGAAATCAGTGAAAGTAGTATGGCTAGAAAAAATGTCATGGTTAGGTTCGCTTGACCACAAAAATAATGTTAAGTAGATTGGAATACTTCTTTTCTATTTTTTTTTCTAAACATACCCTTCATAAGAATAAGAGGGACAATTCACCCCTAATATTTTTGTACTTTGTGATTTTGTTATTAGAAATTCAAGAGTTGATACTAAAAATAGGGTCAAACAGGTAGCCATAAAACTACTGTTTTTTTCTGGTGAAGCAGTGAAATCATCAGTGGAATGGGTGAAATATTGTGGTTCCATTTGACATCCTTGGCAAAAAATCTCAGTCATGATATTAAAGGAATGCAAGGAGCAGCTGCTGGATATATCATTGTCATGAATGATTTTTCTCATCAAAGAAGTGTGACAGCAATGCTTCAAACATTAAACTGGCTGACCCTAGAACAAAGTAGGATAAACAGCTCATTAATCATACTTTTCAGAATATCAAACAGCCTTGTAAAAGTAGATCATAATCACTTAGTAGGCTCAAGAAATCTCAACTATCTTGTACCATTTTCAAGAACACGGTATCCTATGAACCCTTTCTTTTCAGATAATATCAGACCCTGGAAAGTCTTGCCTTATAACATCAAGTTTAGTAAAAGTCTCCAAAGCTTCACTGATAGCCTAAAGTCATGCATGTACTTATTTCATCAGCCTGTTTTTTTATTTTTAACAAAGTTGTAAATAATGATTACTTACGTAAGATTTGTACAGGTAATTTCACATCTCAGATTTTAACACTTGTCCCCAACCTTCCATTTTTTTTTTTGAAAATTCCATGATACAGTTATGCTTAATATATTCTGTATATTAGTTGGAGGCTAATTTTACATTCCAGGAATTCTTTGAAAAGCAGAAAATGGCTGCAGCCTCAAATTTATTATCAAAGAAAAGGAAACACCTAAGTCAAGACCTTGTGGCTTTACATACTGTTAGCAAAGTTCATTCAAGATCTCCTGCTGGTGAGTATAAGTCCCCAATGAGCACTTTGATATGCTTTAATATTTTGCCCCTCTAATTGGTCTAACAAATATACTTAACCACTCAACCACAGACCCCCATACTGACTTTTAACTCAAACAGTAAAGCTTTCATAACACTCAGCTATTATTTTGTCCCAATTAAATATCTTATCATACACTATATTTTCAGTAACAGCTTCCAGAAGATCCATAAAAAATTTAGACTTGGAGAAGTTTCATTCCTGTACTCACCGCATGATAGATGAAGTTGATATGGGTCCTTGTTCGCCAACCACAACTCCATCAAAACTCCATCTCAACGATGGACAAACTGACAAGTAAATTTCAAATTTCAGATAAAAAACACACAAGACTTGTTTGTCAAGGTTTGACTGCTGAGAATAAGCAAGTGTGATGTTTGAGAATTAAGCACAAATTCACTTCTCAATGACTGGAAGTCAAATTCTTGAAGTCATTTATATAGTCGTGATAAATTTCATTCATTGGTCTTTCAAGAAGAGTCAATTTGTGATCATTTGTTAATACATGATACAATTCATTCCATTAGATTACCAGTCTTTTTTGTTAAACAGTACTCCCATTTATTTATTTGCAGTGGTAATACTAAGTTTTAAAATTCTTTGACATAAGGTCTTTGTCAACCTCAAACTCAGTCAAAGAGTTTAGAGTTCCTGTTTTAGCACTGACTTATTGTACTGTCCTGTATTAGTACTGACTTATTGTACTGTCCTGTATTAGTACTGACTTATTGTACTGTCCTGTATTAGTACTGACTTATTGTACTGTCCTGTATTAGTACTGACTTATTGACTGTTTGACTTTTATATACATGAATATTGATGTTATTCTATTCATAATTGTAGGATACCAGCTACTTCATATTCTGAGGGATTTCTAAGACCAACTGAAAAAAAGATGAATACATTCAAGCCAACACCAGAAACAAACAGACCTCAGAATCAGATAAGAAAGCTGGTAATGCTTCTGTTATAATGGAAATCAATGTGTCATTATTATCTTTTTTATTTTCTGCAGAAATGTGTTAGTGTTTGGTAAAGATATGTTACATATTAAAGATAAGGCCATCCTTAAAGAATGGTTCGTTTGAAGTTGTGCAACTGACCCATTCAAGAATCTCCCAAAACCCAAAAAATATTTTAGCGTTTTTTTTTTCAGTTTTCAGTGCAAAAAGTGACTGCTTGTGTAACTGTAAACTAATATTTTTTTTACTACGATGGCTTGATTATAATACCCAAATATTTGATGGTTACAGAAATTATAATTCATTGCACAGCTTATCTTGCTTGTTTCTTTTCATTCATTCTATATTTTTATTAATGTAAATATTTGTCCCATGTTTTTGCTTCATGAATATTTGGAACAAAAGAATTAAGCATAAAAATATATATTTTTCTGTATTTAAAACATTTAATATCAGCCTGATATTTTCATCCAAGAATCAACTTGTCCCAATGTTTATATAAGCCTAGAATCAATGCTGAGCTTTCTTATAGAATAAATGTTTGTTTAGCTTGAAATCAAAATGGACAGACATTTTTTAGAATTTCATGAAAATATTTATTTTAGAAAACAATGGACGTTCCTGTTAGTGAAAGTGATAAGAGTGTGTACAAGCGTTGTATTAACACTGATGATTATAAAACAGATTTTACAGATTTGCCAAAGACCTCTTGTGAATTCTCTTTTTCAAAAAATAACCCAAGTTTGCAACAAAATGTTAATGAAGCAAAAAGAAAACTTGACTTGTTTGTGTCTGAAGATTTTCAGATGACTCCATTAGCTAGGTATGGGAAGATGAGCCATTCGACATTAAAACAAGATAAATACAGAAAAAAACACCATCATAAATTGAACAATGATTTGACCAGACAATTATCTCCACATAGGAACAAACTGTACTCATATGACATATCTATAACTGATGACAAAAGATTTTGTACCTCAACTCCACTGAATGAAGGGGAAAAAAGTATAATGATTAGATCTAATGATTTTACCCCGACTGAACCAAACATCAAGTCTGTAAATGATATTTCACCAATTATCAGAGAAACAAAATATCCAGAAACCATTCATGATGATTTTCAATTCAAACCACGCTATATGTATGCTTCACTAGAACATTCTCAATTGGACAAAAATGGTTCAAGGACTATGGACCAAAAGAGCAAGTTATTTTTATCTGAAAGTATTTTTCATGAAAAAAACTCACCTGTGAGGCAAAGTGTTTCCTCAATAAGTTTCACATCTGATGAAAAATACAGCAACCTACATGAAGGAAAGGGTTATTACGAACAGTGTGATTTTAAAACTCCTTTGAAACAAATACAAAAAACTGATTATAACACACCTCAGTTTAGCTCAGAAGAGGATGTTTTCAAAAATAGTGGTAGCAATTATCTGTCCGAAGATTTTCAGCACAGCCGTCTCAGATCAAACACAATAAGTCCACCACTGAGGAAACATGGAAACAGTTTCTATGGCTATTCTGAGATTATTGATACAAAGACTAAGAGAAAATATCAGAATCAAAGAAAGCAATATGAAGCAGGCAGCAGTTTAGAAAATGTTCAAAAGCCTTTTAACTATGATATTGTTGATGATTATGAATATCAGCTGACATCTTCAAAAGGGTGCCAGTCTGTCAGTCAACCAAAGCATGACATTATGAATCTGTACAAAAATTCAGATGAAGAGAATTCAAACAAAACGTCATCATCTAGTTATTTATCCAAGCATCATGGTAGAATAGACTCTAGGCAAGTTACAGACGGCTCATTGTAAGTAATTGTTAAAAAATGTTTTTTATCAATTGTGTGACAAGTTCTAAAACTACTTTCCTGATGACAAAGTCACTGATTAGAAGTGCTGTGCTGTGCTTTTCCCATTGACCTGCATGCCTCCCTGTGGTTTAGGGATTCTTTAGACTAAAGTGTTGACCATATTATTGTGTCTAGAAGATAAGTTGAATTGCTTTATTTCTATTTGCTTTCTTGGTGATCTCCCTTTGACAGGAATTGTTTGTTGAAATATTAATTTTGTACTCCTTGTATTGCAGTATATTAAGCAAATAACTGTAGCTTGGGCATGTTGTTGCAGAATTTCAAACTTCCTTCAAAATTTCCACATAAAATATAATTCTTTTAACATGGAATTAATCAGTTCAAATATGATGCAAAAATTCAAAGGCGTGGTAAATCCTAACGGTATTGCCTGAGGACAGAAACTGTATGCTGCTAGGGGTTTTTAAAAAGAAACAAAGCAAGTACAGTTGTTTACTAGATTTTTAAAATTTATTGATAATAATATCAATGCAGCAGATAATACTGCCAAACTCATCCTGAGGATTTGCTCATATCATAATATACTCACAGACAAATCGAAACATACTTTAAACTTAAAACACATCAATCTTAAGTACAATTACAGGTATTATTATATATTTTTTTTTGATTTCTGCTAAACATATATGAGCACTGACCTCCTATGAAAAGCATAAAATGACACTATGCATGGACATAGGGAAGAATTCAACCTTCCATCTGTGTCAACATAACTTTGTCAAATTGTCAAATGAAAATATTGGTTTTTGATAAATTAAACTACTAGAGTAACATGTGAAAGTGTGGTGATAAAATCTTAATTAGCGCTATATGGACCACAGCCATTTTGTACGTGTTTTATTGATGGAAGCCTATTTCCACTTTCAATGTTTAAAGCAGCAGTGCTACAAGGAAGCAAAACCACCAGACTCTGTTCAGCATGTAATGGTATGTGACAATGACTTTCTTACTGATTTAAGAATCTGACCCATTCATAACATAACTACAGATGTTTTTATAACAATACTTGTAACAGCATACTCTGAAACATGGTATTGAATTTGTTTGCATCAAATTTCATGATAGAATTTAATGCATGTCAAAATTGATTAGAGTTTCAAGGTTTCTTTTTGAACTCCCCTTGTATTTTGCTTAACACCTAAACATTTAGTTGATACCATATGTTCTTCTATTTACAGACAAATTGTCAACAGTCCAATACCTGCTGATGTCTTTCCTGAACACTTAGTATTGCCATCCAGTCAAGTAATTTTTTTCACAAATCATCTTGATTCTAGAGAGTTATCCAACTTTAGTGAGAATTATCATAATTGTAGAGAGAATTATTCATGTTATAGAAAAATTATTGTAGTTTCACAGTTAGGTTTGAAATGCATTAACGAAGATTTCTGTGCTGAAACATTCATTTTTTCCATTGATAATACTAATTTTAAGCTTAAATTTATTTTAACATTCATTGCCCCCCCCCAGTGCTTTGCGCTTTCATGAATGATCTTTTTTCTTAATTTTTGTTATTATTGAAAGCCAGGAATTTTTCCTAACAATACTGTACTGAGTTAATTTAGAAGTAAGATATTTTGAAGCAACAAAGTGTTTGCAGGTATGTAGCTCTGACATTGATTTATCTTAAACAATTAATCAGTTTGTTCATTCGTTATTTTCTTGTTCCAAATTTCCCCACCCTTTTATTGTACAGGTTGTGAATAATTTAATTAGCAACACATCTTATGTGTCTTTAGTGCTGTTTCTTATTTATGTCTTTTTCTTTTTTGTAGATTGAAGAAAAGATAAAAAATACTTTTACAGAAACCGATGACAGAATGAAAGGTTTATAAAAAATCTTTATGAAACTTTTCTCAAATTTAGCTTAATTTCAACTCATCTTAAGTACAATCTTTTCCATGCAACCTTTAACTACATACTTATATTATTTAGTAAAAACTGTTTTTAAATGAGTTATTGTTAGTTTACAAAACTTAATATTTAGCTTTTGACAGATTTTATTTTTGAGACTGTCAGTCCAAATTTAATACATACTTCTGCCCTGGATTCATTTAAAATTAAATGTTTTTGTTGCTTATGACAGTCACACATTTACTACATTTTATGCCCTGTCATATCAACCTGATATAAGGACAATTGGTTATAAAGGTGGGGCGCAGTCTAAGGAGTTGCTGGCATAAATGTTATGAACTTCCGTGTGTTATAACAGGGGCGTAAACAAAGCGACTCTACTTATTACCAAATGTATTCAAACATAATCAATAATTATTTGGTTGTGGCAGGTCATACTCTTTTACAAAAATTTGACAAAAATGTCAATTTTCCTCCATATGTGGAGAAGATGCCAGCTCCTTATGGAAGGGTAAGTTAGTACTGGTTTGTATTTAGTCCAAGAAAATGATAATAATTAAAAACAATTAGCTATCTTACAGTGTATGATTAATGACTTTGAAATATGAAAGTGTTTGTATTCATTCCTAAAGTGCATTTTCAGTCAAAACATTTGATTGCTTCCTGTATCTGTGTCCACAATTTCTTCCAGTAGAACAGAACTGTATAAGGAAGTCTTTGTGCAGCCAGTCAAGTCAAAAGAGGTAGTATTTACATTACACATTGCTTTGAATGTAAATTGTCTGCGAGGAAAATAAGCCCATGTTGAATATTTATGAGTATGGATATACATTGATTTATTCTAAAAGGATTTTATAATTGACAAATTGCTGTTTGTGTTTGAGCAACATTTAAAGTGCAGGATGCAACTTATAATTTTTCTGTTAGAGAGTAGCATAAATGTTGTCATAGCGACTTTAAAATTTCCGTTGTTCTGTTATATTAAAGTGGAAAGAACTAAATATTTGATGACTTTTGGATATGATGTTGCTGCCATGCTGTACAGAAATAGACAGCAATACATCATTATCACATACTACTTCTGTTAAACTGATTCAGCAATTTTGATGCATGTCTGCTGAAAAAAGTGTGCTGAATTGACATTTTACTTAAAATTCATTGATGTAGCTTTTTAGATGTACTCTATTAGGCCAGAATATTTGTTTCTCTGCATGGAGATCTCTGACCAGACATTTCAATCTTTAAGAGCATGAAAATTAATGATAGTCATTATCTTATGTATATTTATGAGTCAAAACACGTGAAATTGTTGCAAAATTACTATAAGCATTTGTGTGCTGAATTTGATATCCATCAACAATGGTAAACATAGGGTTGAAATTATTATTAAATACCAAGTTTTTTATGCAGAATTAAAGTACACACATTGCTGACATTTAAAGATGCACCAATATCCAGGGTCATTTGGCAACTTTTCAGCTTTATCTGATAGAGGAAAACCCAAGGTGTACACCTTGATAGAACCACTGACCTTCTGTAAGCTAGCTACACAGCTTCCTCTTATGTGAAGTTTGGTCCCTGGTAGGATTCAAACTCACAGCAGAGGAACTAGTAATAACTTGTCAGAGACCAGAACCACTCGACCACAGAGACCCCTTATGTGCTTTGATCGTTTAAAAATGGTGTTAATTGATACTGCATTCCCATGCAATGAAAGTAAAAATGGTTTGATCTTATGGAACATTCATGATAAAGGTTTAACTATTATTGATACAATTTGTCATGCACTATATTCATTTCTAATTACTATATTTAGATCAATCTGTCAGATCCACAGTAATTGATCCAAAGTCATTAAAGTCACAGCTATGATTTTTACGCAGCAAAGTACTATAATTATGTAGAAAATTAAAAAACGACCAGAATAATTTCTTCATTACATCCATATTTTACCCTTTTCATAACAATTAAATAAAGAAGTGTGTATTGGGGGGGAATAAATGCTTCATTGTATTGGATTCATCATAATATCCAAGTTCACTATAACTGTGCTTTATCGTACTTATTTCAAGTTGTTGAATTATTTTTGTCTTTATTTTCCAGCTCATCCAGTGAGGAGGTAAACACGAAATCTCATTTGGAGGATTTGCTTAATGAGGTATAATGCTATATGATTATTGTATTTCATTCTCCATCATTTTCATTTTGCTTTATTTTCATTTGTTTTTTAACAAATACTTATTCATCATTCCATCAAATTCATCTGCTATGTGTTTGATAGCTTAACTCTAAATTGTCCCTAAATTCAGAATAATAATGCAAATGTTACCGGTAGTCCAAAATTCAACTCAGTTAACATATAAGAGTCATTTCTTGTGATAATGTTGGTGATATTTTAATAATATAAATGTATAAAATATACCGGTATATTAATATATAGGTAGTATCACTAATTTCTCACATGACAGTTTAGTGTGACTAAACTTTTTTTTTTTCTATCATATGAAGATCCTTAGTTGTAATAAATAAACATTTACATCCATCTTAAAACATTAATTTTACAAAGTTTTTTTTTACTGGTAATTACTTTTAAGTAGGATGAAGCTCCTACACTTTGAGGAATATATAAAAAATTAGGGACACATTGATTATTTTGTTAGTTGCCTTTACTACAGTTAGCTTTTGGACAACTGGTTGATCAGGCCTCAATCAACATTCTGTGATTGTAATATCTCCTGAAATGTCTGTTTTTCACCTCCCCCATTTTCATGTTATTGCCAGTTTTTAGGAACCAATGTGCAAGCTTTCAGTTTGTTTCTATTGCTTGTTTTTAAGCAAAAAATCTTTGGATCAAGAAACTTGCTAGAAATTAACCTAAAAAACTCATTGATAATTTTGAATTCCCAATAGCCTTCCTTCTAGAAAAACCCTGATTCGACATTATTTTATCATACATTCTCCATTTCTTCCATCTTTGAAATGCTTTAATTTCTCATTTATTTGCTAAATGTATTTCCTCATATTTCTGGCATGTTATTCAGATGAAGCATTTAGAAGATCAATCATCAGAAAGCCAGACTGGGTCTTGTAGTAATATGATTTGTGACTCCAAACCAGTCCCTTCAGGTAATGGTGGTTATGGAATTAATTGTACACTGAGGGTAAAAAGGGCACCAGCACTCTTAATTGATGGAAATAGGGGTTATCAGTGTAGATGGAGTTGCAGACAGATAATTTAATCATTAGGTTAAAGGTTTTCTAAAACGTACATTCTGACTTCCCACCCTCCAGTGTGCAATTAATTCTGGAACACTTTTAATGAACTATTCTCATGCCTATATATGCAATTATTCAAATATTGCATGTAATTATACTTTTAGTATGCATGAAGCATAATTTGTCGTGAAAAAGACATATTGCTGAATCACTAGAATCATTCTCAAGTCATTATGCTGATTCACACTTGAATCAGCTTATTCAAGAATAGATTTGTTTATAATTATTAGGTATTTTAAGAATTCATCCATTCAGTACAAGTTTAAAATCCCTGATGGTCTGGTTTAATAATGTTTCATCCTGGTATTCTTGTGTGTCATTGACTATAAAGTTTAGCTGTCAGCCTTATTCATATTAACCTTTAATAATGCATACAATGAAGTGTTGCAATCTCTCGGTGCCAAAAAAGATCTTTCTATTATTTGATCATTAAATGTTATATTTTACCAGAAACTGCAGCGACAGACAGTCAGGAAGCAGATATTGTTGTTGAGATGGAAAACAAATTATTGGTAAAGTGCTTCTCATTTATTATTAATTCATCTTAGTCTACTAACTAAATCATTCCTTTGTAAACATCCTCCGTAGGAAAAAGGAGATTTAAGTGAAGGTGCAATGTACTAATATTTCATGTTAAAATGTGTACTGCTTGAAAATAACTGTTGTTTTCAAATTGATCCATTAATAGACACATCAGAATAATGTTGTTGTTGTTTTTTACAGCAATCAGACCTTGAACATTTTCCACTTCAAAAGGAGGATGTTGAAAAGATAGATGCAAATGAACACATTGATCGTGATGTCTTAACCAATCATGAAATGCTTCACTCGGGTATGGAACAAAGTAAACCCAGTTGTAAAACACTGTCTGAAGGTCAATTAGACGACTGTGACATAAATTGTAATATTGTTGCAGACAGAATGCTCTCTCAGAGTAAAATTGTTGCAGAACCAAGTGTCGAAAGCAGTTTTTCTCACCCAAAAAATGTTAAAGGAAATATACCTGAATCAAATGTTGCAAATTTTCCTGATAGCATGACAGAAGTCAACTTTGATCTTATTAATCATTCCGAAGCTGTAAAGAATGAAATAGTAAATGATAAAGCAAGTCCCTCTGACACACGGCACAACAATATTGAAGTTGGAACATCAAGATTTATCCAAAAGACTGAACAAATGTGCTGTGTTGATATTAGCACCCAGACCATTGAAAGCTTTCCAAAGCTCCAAAGTATTTGTACTTCATCATTGTCCAAAGAGGAATGGGTACAACAGCACAGTGTGAGTATCCAGTGTGATTTGAGGGCTGTTCCAACGTTGGCAAGTTTATGTTTAAGGAGAAAATTGTGGAACCCTTCACTTCATCCTAACATCAAAAAAGCATAGATTTATTTGATGATTGATTGGATGTGTATTATGTGCATTTTGAATAGAAATCTTGTTTAAGTATTTTCTAAATCGGTTTTAATTTTTTACCTGTATCATAAAATTGTCAAATGAATTATTTATTGTTATAAATATACATGTATATTGTTAAGTTCAATTAATTAAAAGCTTATTAAAAGCAAAATGGAATATAGTTTGTTATTGATGTGTTTTTTTTTTTAAAAAATGGTTGCTTTAATTTCCCGAGGAGTATTTATGTGACATTAAGTATTGTTAGTTAATACTGCATTACAAATGGTTTTAGAGTAGTGAAATTCTAATAAATTTAAAAATAATTGTCATGTTTACAGTTACTTGGTAAAAAAATAGGGTAGGTAGGTCACTAAACTTCTTCACTATTTTTTATAAATTTGCCTTTTGTACTTTGGAGGCGCGATTTAAATTTTTTCTTGCTTTGAATATGCTGTTAGATACTGTAGGGTAATTGGCATCAAAAGATAGGCTGTTGAAGCTAAACATAAATGCATTTTCCTAGCCTGGTCATTCTGTGAAACTGCTGGTTCTTGTCTTTCACTTACTTTGCAAGTTTTCCAATCATTCTCTTTTTCAAGCTTGTAAGCACTGAAATTAGAACTATTGTCAACAAAATGACAAGTTTAAAATTCAGTTCAAGGACTCTGTTCAAGGACTGCATTATATAGAACAAAACATCTTGTCAGAACTGCCACAATATGTAATTGAGATGTTTGTATTTTAACATGTTATATGTCTCCAGTTTTAGCAGTTGATTTTTCATTGAAAATATTGTAATGGTTTCTATCAGAGTATGTTGTCAATCAGATTTTTTAAGGAATATCTAGTCTTCAATTTTAGACTGATGTTCAATTTGAGAAGCAGTCTTCAAACTATTTGTTTAAAGCATTGGCCCAAACTTAGTTGGCTGTAGAAAATAAACAATTTACCACTAGCCCAAACACAATGCCCAACCCTGGGCATTGAGCTAGTGGTTAATTCAAAGACTGCTGAGAAGGATTATAATTAGTCATCTTGCAAAACATAAGTATGCGCATGTCACTAAAGGTCATTTTATCAAATATTATATTATAAATATTATATATACATTATAAAAAACTTGTAATACAACAATGATATTTACAGCAACTTGTAACTCAAGAAAATTGAACCAAAGTTATGAATACGCTGTTTAAGATTTGCTTATGCCTCCCAATTCTGTCATGCATTGCAACCAAAGTGTGTCATATTATGATGAATGAAAATCAGATATCATGTCAAAAACTTGGTACAAAACTATTTTAAATAACTCAAGTCTGAAATGCATTTTTGCATACTGTAACATGTAGTTTTCAACCATGCAGTAAGGTATGACAGTGCCGATAAATATGATTTTGCTGGTTAATGTTTATTTAAAAGAGAATCATTATGTAGAATAAAAAGAACAATTACAATTATCCTAAAGCTAGCTTTTATTTTTTTGATAATCTTATATCAAAGACATTTTGGTTCAGTTATATGTTCAATTTTACCAAGAAGAAAAGAATGTATAGGATATTTTAAGTAACTGTTTCTGACAGCACTTGATACAGTTACAAAAATAATTGACACGTAAAACATGAAAGTCGTAGTTAAATTAGATCTTGCTGCGAGCAATATTACATGTTTCGTATGGATTACCAAATGTTATCATTGTTTCTGAAAGCAGTCACTTCAATGGAAGCACAAAGTGAACAGCTTTAAAGTTGAGAAACATAATCATCCAGTAACTGTCTTCTAAAATCCTCACTTCTCAGATCTGCTTTGGAATCAGCATATATTTCCATGAATTTTACTCACTGTTCAACAAAATGAGTTTGGTTGAGGAAGTTAAATCTACATATATTTAAAGCTGCTATCTTTTTTCTCGTGACATACGTGCTCAAAGCCAGACCTCAAGAATGTTACTTTTTTGGAAAAAATTTTGAACTCTTTTTTCTTAATGTTGTTGTATGACTATTGGGGTACACCAGTGGCTTGCTCTTTGGACTTGGGGCTATGGGAGGGACACACGAGTTTGAGCCATATTTGTCACTTGTAAATGGTGTTTGGTAATGTATTGGTATGGTGTAATTTTTTGTATGTTGCATTTCATGGAAACCTATTTTTGCTTTTTTTTCTTGTCATGACTACAAAAAACAACTATTTGTATTTTTTTTGTGCAAATCAGTACAAAAGTACAAATTCATAGATTGGAAATGTGAGCAAGACAACATTTGGCTTTTGCTCTAGTTATACCCCCACTAATGAAGTTTTTGGGGGTATGCTGGAATCACCCTGGTTGTTGCAGGTTTGTTGGTTGGTCAGTTGGTCCCGCAGTGTCACAGTTGCGCTGTCTGTCCCCATTTTATGATTTTGTGGGAGGGGGATTTAATCACAATCCAGTGATATTGGTCTAGTTTTAATAGTGATAGTAACCTTTACTGAGCGGATTATTCTTCTTCAAATATTGAAGATTTTGTCTTTAGATCCCACCAGTTTTATTCATTATTCTTTGGCAATTACTTCAGATCAAAATGCCAGAACCAGGGCTGTATAAAAAAGACTTCCTTAAAATGAACTGTTTGTTGTCAATTATTCCATGTGCAAATTTAGATATATGCTTGCGACAGAACTAAATGATGAATGATAAAGAAACTTAGCTAAGGAAATGTATATAAATAACATGAATCTTACCAGGCATGCACTGGGTTCTTGACGTCTGATTTGATATTTCTCATAGATAAAAGATGACAGAAGAAATCTCTGTAAGATAACTGAAATAACTTCTGTCTATAATTATTGATTATGAAATAATACTAGCTTCATTATAATATGTAACTTGTCAAGTGCACTAGAAAATAGAGGTATATGTTTCACTTTCACAAAATTTTCTGCGTTCGTTTTATTTCTGAGTCAGTATAAATAAAATGATATAGTATGCAATGTCATAAATGGATACTTTTTGCAATGCTAGTATATCTTATTCATGTACTGATGTATTCATTGAAACTTTAGTTTTAATGAGCCTTTTTGTCGAACTCTTTGGAAATATCATTGAGGAGTAATACTTCTTCATCAGACATATATTTTTATAGGTTTTTAATGTTCTTCTGTTGTTTTATGAATGTTCCATAAGATCAGTGTGGGTTTTTCTATTTGTTTAAACTGTCAGTTGCAGCATGCATGTTTCAATACATGATTGTGACAAGAGTGAGGTTGATGCCACAAAATTAATTACCCTCTCTCCAGTCCTAATAACTCCTTCTTGTATCTTGTAATATTAAAGTGATGGTTGAATGGATTGTGCACAGTTTCACCAGGGAATACATTTATTTCCATGTATTCTTATGATAACTGAATTATCAAAATGATTCAATGTGTAATGAATTAATTTTAACTGACTGAACTTATACAAACACATGTGTAACACAAGTTGAGTCTATGTTTGAACAGAATAAACTAGTTCACCTCACTTCCCATTGTCTGAATTATTTTAGTTTTGTGCTCATATTCTTTATATTAAATAATATTCTTTCATCCACTCTTTTTTATTAGGAACTTGCTATTCCCTGTGATTTTATATAACATTTATTTATTTATCTAGAAATGACAGACAACTCTGGGGAAGTACTTTCGTGTCTGTTATCACGGAAATATGACAATAACACAAAACACAGTTAAAAATACTTCATTCAAGTTTAACAAAGTCAATATGTTAAGTGAACCATCTTATATCTATATGCCGCAATCTGAATAAAGTTAAAAAGTGAAGCTGTTTAAATGAAAGATACAAAATTAACATTCAAGCCATGATCAAACCTTGAGTTTTATTTCAAAGGAAAAAAATCTCAAACTGTGGTTGTTTTAACTGTTAAAATTTCCAGAGAAAAAAGAAATTTTAATTGAAAATTCACACCTTAATACCGGCTGTTGAAATTTCTGACAATTCTTGATACAATTAGGAAGTAATTGACATGTTGTTGTTGTAGTGAGTATTGCTTTAAGCTCTACAGAATGTTTTGTATAGATTATCAAATAACATCACTTCCTGAAGCACTTCAGTTTTCTCTCATAGAGAATGCCGAGTGGCACTTTAAATGTCTAATAACATTCTGATAATTTTCTGTCCCCGCCATTCATTGAAAGAATAGAATAATCTGACAAAATTCTTTTGTCTACATGTTTACCAAATTGGATTTATGTGAGGTTTCATGGCCTAGAGGTGGAGCGTCTGAACACTGATCTGAAGATCTTGAGTTTGAATCCCATCTTTGACGGGTTTCGTTCATGAACTTCACAATCTCATTTTTCTTGTGTAGTATCCAGGAAGCAGACTCAAGCATGATTAATATAAGCACACCAAAGCAGCTTGTTTCACAATTGAGCTACAATAAATTTGTATGAACTAAATGTAAACTAAATTTTATTAAAATGCAACAGACTCTATGTTCTTGGTTTTAACCAGGTTTCCATAGTTTGGTTGTTGGATTGGTGGTATACCTGCTACATTTGTGTCATTTCTACACCAACACTTATGTAAATAGAATACTGAAAATAAACATGTTTCCAAGATCTCTAAAAATAATTGATATTTCTTTTAAAAAATGAGAATGTAATAGGAGGCAGAAAATAAAGTTCCTTGTGTGGGACTTGAACCTTCATGGGCTCTTCAGTAAAGTAATGTCCTGGGTCAAAAAGGTGTGACCATCTTACAATCTGTGTATTTCACACATTTTTATTGGCAAGTTGGAGTGACATTCTGTTGGATATTCATACAGTGCCACTGGAGCAAAAACTTGGATTCTACGTAAGAATTTAGATTTTAATAATTCTTGCTGGGAGGTCTGTATTTAAGGGATTTAAATTGAAGATTATTCTACTCTTAAAACATGTTTCAGGTAGACATCCTAAGACTTTGACTTAAATAACTTTTTTCATGTAGGTCTTTGACCAAAGAAGATATTTATCAAGAACACTTCATTGTGGACATTGGTAATACCATGTTTGTATGTAATGTGGTATCATTATTATGTGCAATACAGATCTTCATTCATATGCAGTAAAACTCCTCTATTATGGATGGTTACGGTTCTGGTGAAAAAGTGTCCTTAATAGTTGGGTGTTCATATTAGTTGGGGTCAGTTGGAGATGAGTGGAATGTAAATGTATAAATGTTTGTGCAGATTTTTTTCTTTTTTTCATAACAGTTAGATTTCTGATAAACAATAGATTTGACTGATAAAATTGTAGTGGAAGATTTATTGCAATTTGATTCAAACAATTATTGCTCCTGACAGATCAACCAACTTCTGAGTGCAACCAAAATTATTTGAAAAATTATTAAATGAGGCTCTTTCCATCATGGATTTATTTAATAAGGGTCATTAATACCTTACATAAATGCTAAACAAACACATTAAAATTGACATAAGGCATATTTGGTTTATTCACACCAGGAGCCAATAAACTTAGTTTTTATAACTTGAAATGTGTTAACATCTAGTCAAAACATGTGTTGGTAATAATGTAGTGTAAACATGCTTTTATTTTCCATAATACTGGAATAGTCCAGTGTATTCATGTTGTATTTAAGATGTTTTTATCAAACCAGTACTGAAAATAGCAAATTTTTGACCACGCAAAATTGTATTTTTTTCTGTAAATTTGCTCAATAATTCATGCCAGTGAAATTTGTGTTTTAAACTAGTATCTGTAGTTTACTTGCTTTATAAAAAGCATAACAGAATCAACATAATCACAAAAGCCATTACAAAATGTACAGTAAAACCTTACATCATAACCACCTCAATATTACAACCACTTATTTTCAGACCGGTTTTCAATAACTCCCGTATAATTCAACTTGAAATTGAGACCACCTCATTATTATGACTGATTTTCTTTGTATCATAATCAAGCTTTTACTGTATTCAATGGATAGCGAACAGTCTAGTCAAAAGGTCCTTTTTGGCATCACACTTTTTGATAAAGTTTACAATAGTGCATACGTTTATCAGTTGTCATTGTTTGGAAGAACACTGAACAAATCGTTGGGCTTTATTTTGCAACCGATCTTCCGTTAGACAGCTTCCTCATTTGAAATTTATCTGGTGTCAGGTGAGATCAAACCCACAGTGAAGGGCTAGTGATTACAAGTCAGACACCATAACCATTTGACTACGGAGGCCCTTTATGATTATCATGACTTAGTGTGAACAGTGTCAGCAATCTCTGACGTAAATGACCTGACTTATAAACATGTTGGCGCTTATGTAAAAATATGGGAAACTACAACAATCACTTTAATTTTATAGTTTTTCATAAAATTTGCTTTATTCATTTGAAAGTTATTTAAATTTAACTTCATTTTTGTAGGAAGGCAGTAATTTGCAATTCAGATTTCTATGACTTTTTTATAGAATTCAAATGTTGTTAACTCAAATTCATGTCATTTAGAATCTTGAAATTTTATACTGTTTTTTTTTTAAAAATTGTAAATAACAATATGTCTGCTCAAACATCTGATTTGATGAGAGTATAAAGATGAGAAATTGAAAATACAGTACAGCTCAGTTATAATGAATTCTTGAAATCCGAATAATTACTTCGTAATATCCAATGTTTTTACTACATCATTACAATGAAATATCTGAAAAATTGCATGTCTATGGAAATATGATTATTTCACTCACTCTATCTAATTCTTCACTAAATCGTAGTTCACTATAACATGCATACAAATTTCCAAAGCCTATATTTCATACAGACTTTAATATTGCCTATATAAGATATAGCTCAGTTTGTAAATGTTTAAGACTTCAAGAGGGAAATTGTGCTTTGTATTATTTGTTCAGTATATGTCCCTTTGCATAGTTTTTATGAACTGTTTTTGTTAAAGCAATATACCCCTTTAAACCCCTGTTGGGCATGGTCTTAGTTGTCTTAGTTTTGTCCTTTTTTACCTTTTGTCATGTATGTTTTTGTCCTCAGATTGCCCCATGTTAAGTTGGTGTTTTTTTAAATTATGGCATATACATACGTGTACACGATTATCATATTACTAAAGTTGCTGCAAGTTATTGGCTTCTTTCGTTTCAAGTTCATGTTTTATCCATTGTTGTGTCAGAGTAAGTTTGTGCCCAATGAATTGATTTAAATCCCCAGTGGTTTTTGAATACAGAAACTTCCAAAGCAGTAATACCATGATGTTATGTATTTTTATATTTTTAATGAACCAACTTCTTGCAATGTTCTCGTTTTGTTGTGTGGGTGGGTGGGTGAGGGTGTGTGTGTGCTGATGTGAACCATGTTTGTTCATTTATGGCTACATTATTCTGCGTTAAAAGGTGGATTGTTTTTCATGTGGCAATTCTTTGGATTCCATTTCTACTTTCTCTATATAAAAGAGAACAAAACATGGATGAAAGTAACTTAAATCGTTGGTCAGTAGAACGTATACTGACGAATACGAACTCGGTAACATAAGAACTTGTGTGTATAATTTATCGTACAACGAAAATAATCAATAACATTTTTCAGTACACGACGGACTTAGACATCCACCAAGTTGCTGACCTATCGTTCCTTAGGTTCCAATCTTGGACATCATTAATTGACTTATATAGACAAAGATGTCGGTGTTACGTACTTATCTGGAAAAAACAGACTGCTTGATTGATTGTGTGTATGTTTAACAACAGACTGACTCATAAATCATCGCCAATATGTCTCGGATTACTGAAAGTTAAGCAAGTATAACCTTATCAATCCGTACTGTCAATATCAGAATGTTACATTTCAATAACGTGTGTTGATTTGGGCAACAATTATGTTTGCCATTAGTGTTAGTGATGAATAAGTCTGGATTACTTGATTTCAACTTTTTTATCGTGAGCATGATTAACTTAAAAATGTCCCCTACCTAAGGGGAGATTACTGCTTGATCCCCTGATTTTAATTCGGTCATTACCGTATCAATCAGACTTGTTTAGTCAGTCACGACTTGGCAACTCCGACAAACACTAACGGGGAAAAGGTTCGGAACCAACACCTAACTGCTCGGGTGCTTATTTCAGCTCCTTAGATTTGTACGAAATTTTTAACACACACACACACACACACGCACGCACACACACACACACGCACGCACACACGCAAGTAAGCATAGGATTATTGTTTCTAAATGTACGAAAAATGTACCCTTAAGACTTTAAGTCCTTGGCTGTTTTCTAATACGGCAATGAGCGGAACAATTATTTCGTCTTTTTTGTGCTTGGATTGAGTTAGTTTAAATAAATACGTCCATGGTTTTGTCATACATAGAAATAATTCTAACGACTGGGTTTCGTTCCGTCCATTTTAACAGCAATTAAAATGTCATGACTAACCAATCGTTGATTTAATCTAAATTGCAAACCTTTGTTAAGTTAATGAAAACATAATGAGAAAAAGAAATCATAAATTGTGAACGAATGATGGATAGAAAATCTATTTCAGAAGTTTTACATTAAAGGAATGCACTGTGTACGATCGCATAATTAGTTTGTGGTGTATGCTGCTTTGTAAGGTTTGACAAGAGTGGCGTTAGTCAGAAAAAGCATAGGATGAATTTCTTTTGTGTTTTTGTATGATGTTCAGTTCCATGTAGCTGCTATGACTAAACACAACAAAAACTACATGGCTTCTCCTCTAAACCAGTCAAATAGGATTGTCTTTCAGCTGACTGGTTTAGAGGTTTCCTACTTTACGTTATTGTGTTGGTTCAAGCCGTGATTGTCGGTTAATGGCTATGGTAGGTTATGTGAAAAGAAGAAATTTATTAACATAATTATAACATTTCTTTAGAATCTATTTTAGACTTTCTACCTTTCATCTAACACCATGAAAACATTATTGGGAAATTAATCAAACAGGTTAGATATGCAAGGGATGGTGCCGATTTAGAAAAGAAATATTTAAAGAAAATGCTTCTTAAATAAGTATATTGTATTATCATGATAAAAAGACAATAAATTGATTATCATTAGATACGTTACACGTACCTGTAACAAAGATTCATTGATAGATAAGTACGTCTTGTTAATACAAACTACAAATGTTGCGATAATTGAAGTATTGTATCCTTCAATCAACAATGAAGACGATATATTCACGCAACAAATGGCCAAATTTAGATAGAATTTAGCAGCTTCCGGTCATTTATATAGGAATTCAAAGACACTTGATTGACACAAACAAATAAAGTGTTGATAACGGTATAGGCTGATGTACAAGATCAGGACCTCTTAAAACTAAATATAAACATGACCTCCTTGTTCAATTTATTGTCTTATCAATTAATCTAGCTTTGTTCAGACAATACTCTTCAATAAATCAGGACTATCAATGAAGCATTAATGGCCTCGTTCATAATTCAGCTACCAAGATGATTGCTCTAGAAACTATTATTGAACAATGTACGAAGTTGGTCCATGTAAAAAGGGATACGTACACTACTTGTATCGATGCATTTGTTGTTCTAATTAGTTTATGAGCAAATATTTATTCGAGCGTAGACGTTGGTTTTGCCATCCATTACGACTTAGTTATGATACAAAGAAACTTCTTTGAATCTCTGACCCAGGCTGTTATCATTATTTCTTCCTGGTTTTGGTGAACTTGGCTTTATTTGTGTATCGCCACATCGGAAATTATCTCGTAACTCATCGAATTAAAACAACAGAGAAACGCTTTTCTAGCTTTGGTACATTCAAACTTAATCCAACAAAACATATTGAATTAAAATATTTGGTATGATTGCCCCATGAATATAAACTAAATACCGTTGATTCTTGTTATCTCAAATTCCTAGGGACTTTATAAATTAGTTTGAGATAACCAGAATTTGTGATAAACATATATTGTATAATTTGATAGTTTTAAAATATTTGTGTGTCTAATTTTTAATACAATGGATGTGTATAATGTATAAGTTTTGCTTGTATTCAATTCAGAAAAGCTAAGCAGATCAAGGAGATTTTTTCAGCCAACAGGGTAAATGAATATGAGAGACATATTTACGGTGAAAACATTACGAAAAAAGAAAAGTTTTAAAAAAGTATACGAGGCACACCTGAAGATTGCACTTTCCGATGGCTTATTGTCGTGTAATAGGTTGATAAGAAATCCTCTTCAAACACCAAAACATTTAGCTTGATTGTATTAAATGTACACACACACACACACACACGCATGCACACCCACCCACGCAACGCACACCATAAAGATAGGTGATGGATTCGAAGCCAGGTGATGACTTAATATTGACTGAATGTAAAACACTATTATGCAATGTTAATTGCCTCGTTCATCATTTAAGTCATTTAGGAATGAGGAGGGTTGGTTAATACTTGTGGTAACCCAAGAGCACTTGTTTGATGAACTCCTTGCCGAACATAACTAAATATTGTTGATGTATTACGCTGACCCAATACATCTGTTAACTTACCACGAATCACGCCTTGGACATCAATCCCTGGAAATAACTGGAAAGAACGCCGTCGACAGCGTGCAATATCTTCGTGATATGTGGGTTAATATCAAACAACAGTAAATATTACAGTAGTCACTCGTGAATAATTAAATTTGCTTTAGGGAAGAAATATATATTCACGTGTATAATGACCTTTCTGTGTCATCGATTGTGGACGAATTGCGGATATATGAGATTAGAAAGTAGCAAGAAAGTAACAGATTTCTTGAAATTGTTGCGTTACGTTTGTTCTGTCAACACAACTTTGACTTCTCTGATTTTCAGTTCGAACTTCTAAGTAAACGAATCAAGAACTTCCTACATGGATTGAAAGTGGAGATTAATCATACCTCATTTACACAAATGCTTCTTTATTCTTGACCAAATTGACTATTTTTATCTGACATACATGTCCGTTATATAAATGCTTCTTTATTTAATGTGACATCAACATGACCAAGTTAACTATTTTTGTCTGACATAACAGTCCGTTACATCGTCTCTGTACTATTTATTTTGTCAAATACTTAATTCGAGCATTATCATTCGATCTTGGCTTGTGATCTCATATTGTTCAATCTGGAAAGGAATTGTCTGTGCTCAATCCTGCATATAGGATTTTGACACCAATTATAATACTTACTATTACGACTGGATGTTTCTGAGTTACGTCATATTGTTCACTCATATCTGTAACATTCTTAGGCTGCCACTTCCTAGTTTATTGGGGGTCAGATCAGTCTACAGGGGCCATTTCTTGAAAAAAAAAACAATGTTGAAAACTTACAAAAACATTTAATGGATGTCATTCGTAAATGTTAATTTATTTTGTTGATATCACAAAAAAAATGAAAATGAGGTTCAGCTAAAACGAACTTAATTACAACATTATTTTTCTACATGCCTAATTTTATAGATTTTTTTCTGCTAAGTTGACGACATAGACCATTATTTATTACTAGTATATGGAAACACATCTTTCAACTCCTTAATAGACTTTGAAATTACTTGAAATATGAGTACTACCAAATGAGAGTTTTCTGGATTTCGAAATATAAATCTGGATTCTAGTGCCCTAGAGGGGAAAAGCCAATAAACTCAGATCAAGTGATAATCGCTTGCTATGAATTCTTGCTTAATCCACCATATTGTGCGTACAACGCAATTTGTTCTTAACAATTATCTTTGAACCAACACAAATATCGGCAGACGAAAAAAGCCAGCGGATAAAACATTCAATTTCCGAACGAATTGTCTTGGAACAAAGTAATTACTATTACGCGGACTACCACCCGTTGTCTAACAACTCTGATAACTTGCATGGCATCTGAGAAACGTGTAAGAGCAAGAAAGCCATCACTCCGTATGAAATAACCTTAATGAATTTATACGTCATTGAACCGTCTGTTGCAACATAACATGACGCACAAAGTATTGCCATCAAAGGATTAAATCGCCTACGTGTGTCAATGATTTATGAAACAATTCTTTGACTTGATTCGAGCCATGAAAACGTCCAATATCTATGTGAATGAAATGTAAAATATGCATTAATTGTCCTTTCAAACAATGGACAAAACAATATAATGAATGCATAGACGAGTTCAGAAAACGATGACCTTGAAGAAAGTATGGAAGTTAATCTAGTTGCGCGTAAACAATTTGACCTTAAGAGGAGTTCATGAATGACCTTGAAGAAGAAAGAATGAAAATAACTCATAGTAAATCTTAACTGTAAACAAATGGTTTATAAAACAAGTGGATTTATGAACAAGCCAAAGACCAACCAATAATCGAATACATTAAACATTGACAAGAAAGTGATTTATTATGACTTGTTTCTAATTGATTTATTAATCTCTTTAGAATGTTTGGCACTTTATTTCTCTTTTGTACGTTGTTCTATCTCTAAAACTCCAGCGTCTGATTTTATGTGGTGTTTCTCATGTGTGTTTCATTAATACGTTTACTTCTATCGTATATCACTATTATTATTTCCCCAAACCCCAAAGATGAGAGTTGGTTGAAAGTAACAGTAACATTACCAAGATATACATTAGCTGGCTACTCATTCAGATAAAACATTTTGGGTGTTTGGCATCATATTCATATGGTTTGCCTTTTGGTTAACGAAGTTGTTGATATGTCCTCATATAGTGCAACCTCTCCAAAGCAACACCCATTGAGAGGAGCAAATTATCTTGTTGTTGAGAGGTTGCTGCTCCTGAGAGGTTGAATGAATTGTTAAATCGGACAGTTGAAAAATCATGGTGTTGTTGAATAGAGGTTGTTGCTCAAGAGAGGGCAGCTCTGTGTTATAAAACTTGTTATCTGTCTCTAAACTCCAAACTCATACCTTGTCTTTTAATGTTTAACTTTAATTATGACCAGACAAGAATGAAATTATTAATACATTATTCTGACTGCATAATTGACCTGGTTACGTATTTGAATATTAATGATCCGTACCTTTCAGTTATAATACTTTGATAATGGAATTGAGATTGGAGCTTGGAGATAGTTCTCAAGTTTTATAACCTCGGGGTCTGGTTGCAGTGTATACTCAATTCTTTCCTATTTGTCGAATGTTCTGATTCTTGAGCACAAACAAAATCAAAACCCTTTGTAGTGCTTGGCTTCTGGCAGTTCCTCGACGGTACTCCCGATGTTTTTGTGTAGTTATGTTTTAGCTTTATTTTGTGTGTGTTGATGTGAGCCATGTTTATGGGGGTTTTTTTTTGCTTTCTCAAAACATGCCGTTGCATAAGCGTGTTGAAGTGAGCCGAGATACATGTACCTAGCTTATGGGTATTGTAGTCTGAGGAATAGTGTGAATACATGTATCAATATAGCGACAAACTAGGAGAAACAAGTACAACTGTTAGTATGCATGTTCCGGTTGCGCATTTATTGTACATACTGTTTGTAATTACATTGTATTCATTTTCCAACAAACAAACGTCAGACATCGCCAACGAGTTGGAAAACATCTGTAATTGGTCATTACGTAGTGAGAAAACTAATTTGCTGCTAGATTACATCAAATTTAGAGTATGTAAATGAATTGTTTATATTTAGATATTCCTTCCCAGAATAATATGTTTTAGACAAATAGTGCAATAAAAAAATGTCAAAAGGTATTTGTACTTATGAATTACTTCATTTTTAACATAAAAGAGCATATTCGCACTTAATATATAAACTACATGTATTTCATATACACTATGAATGTTTATACATGTATATAATAAACTATATGTATTTAATACATACTATGAATTCACGCTTTGTTTGGCTGGTTGTTAAAATAATATGGCTATATTACTGATTTCGGACTTCCCTAAAAAGGACTGGTTTTAGTGTTTTCCTCTCATGGCCTTTTGTCATGATTGTTTTAGTTTCCTCTTTTGCCCCAATTACAGGTCTGTGTTCTTGATTCCTTGCTGACTTTCAGTTGCCTGACTCTATGCCATTTACGCACTCACACATTTATCAGGAAAAAAAGCAAAAATATCAACTTGTTCATTGTCGTGATGTTTCTAACATCGAGAAAAGAGAGGGTTAGACAAATGGAAATGACTTTATTCGCCCCCTTCCGAAGGTTTGGTTACAAACTACTCTAAGGTATCTCCTTCGTGAACATGTATACATAATATATACATGTATGTTAATTTTTTGTGTTGTATAATGTTGTGTAAAATTGCTTTGTGGACTATGTTTTAGTGATTTGGGGAGGTTTAATGTGTACAGTGTTCCGTGCTGGGCTGGCCGAGTGTGGTGCTGGACTGACCAAGTATGGTGCAGACCTGACCAAGTTTGGTGCTGGATTAAGCAATTTAAGTCCCGAACTGACCAAGTTAATCCTGGACGGACCAATTAATTTGCTTGAAAAATTGACAATTTGCTTGTTTTGTGATGTCTTAGAAGTCTGAGCTTATTTTTGTAAGTTGTACACTTGTCATATGAATGAAAACGAAAGTATTCACAATTTAAGCTTTAATTGAGATTTCATTGATAAATGGAGTGAGCCAATTTACACCGATATACTCAAATGTGCTCATGATTGAAATAAATGAAATATAAAAGATTCAATTGTCTCAATAAAGTTTATTACTTTGGTAATCATAGCTTTACATGGCGCGAATATGTAGTCTAATACTGTCTTTACATTTGCATTTATGTTGGTAATTCCTGCAGTGAATTTAGAAACCTCCTCTAGAAATAATCCTTTAGTTTTTTACAAAGTACCAATACTCTTAACATCTTCTAAATATTGAAGCAAGAATCTTCGTGGTCATTGATCCTTCTAACGCCCTAGTTTTACTTATTATTGATACAGCACAGCTTGGTAAACCTTTGATGAATGGAATAAAGTGTGTATTCTATTCTAGGCACGTATTTGGTAATTCTAAATGACACCGAATTGGAGAGAGATCAGTGAAAATCAGAGTCTTGTAATGTCTGTTTATTTATCTGTAAACATCAGATGTTGAACGGAAGATGAAGTTATCTAGCCAATGTTTATACAATTACTATTGATTACTGTTTACATATACGGACTTCGTTTCTGAGCCCTGTCATTGTTTTCAATAGGAAGTAAAATGAATTCTATGAAAAAGTCAAATAATCCACCATAACCCGGGGACTACGTAACAACAACAACAACAACAACAAAACATAACTACATATAATAATAACAACGCCTCGCATAAACACGAAACCACAGAACCGCCATCCATGTAACTGGCATCCCAGTAAATTCCCCAACAGAATGTATTCCCAAAGCGCAATCGACAAGCGCGCACCAATAGGTACATAACAATATATATAAAACAGAATACTACAAATTAAAAGCATAAACTATTTCCCTATTCTGAAAAAATACTGCTAAAATACACGTTCAAACAATAAGAAACCAACAATGAAAGACCGCATTTAAAAGCTAGATTATATAAAATGATAAGATAAGTATAGCCTAAGAAAGTCTCAGCACAAGATGCGACAATATCATTAAAAGGAAACAATATCGGCTACATTAAAAACAATGAAAATAAAAAATGAAACGTACGGAGCCCCTAAAGTGACATTCAACTCTTACATTTTGACTTGTAGTATTCTTATTTATTTCCTAAATACGAAATAAAAAAGAGTGCTACAAGTCAAATATAAGTGTAGAATGTCACTTTAGGGACTCCGTAGAAATGCTGATACAATTGTATCTCTAATTTTGAAAATGTCGACGATAGATACGCATGTCGCTATTGCTCAGCCCGGAAAGAGGAAATGAATCTAGCATTAAATTAGATGTCAAATATGTAGTTGTGTTTGAAATACGAGGAACCGTTCAGAGACGACTCAGACATTTGTATATTGAAGACGATACCACTAGATATTATTACATCTTAAATAAGAAAATCTGCAATTGTTAAACTTCACACATCCCTGAAGTGTGAGCCAAACAATGGACTGGAATTGTTTCTAAAGGCACGCTTTAGAAACAATTCCAGTCCATTGTTTGGCTCACACTGTGTACGAGTAAGAAATGGACAGCCAACACGACATAAAACTTCTCTCTTCTAGCCTTTCTAGGTTGATATTCATTATCTTTTATTGTCTCGCAATTTGTTCGACTTTCCTTCAGGAGGGACATCGTGTGAATTGTTGTACTCAACGATGAACTGCTACATGTCTAGCAGGGATGCGCAAACAAATTTAAATGAAACATATTTTTATTTTGCCTTAGTACTTCTTAATGTTTTTTTTTATTTTGAGGGCATAGTTAAAACTAATATCCTTCATGCGTTTGCATGAGTTTTGAGTGGTTATCCACGGCCGACCTGAGGACAATGGTTTTGACAATTGCGTCGAACAAGCATTTTTCTCTGTAAAAGATTCTTGTTCACATTGAAGTGAAGTTATAGTTGAGTATACTGGAGGGTATTAATTAGAAGAAATTATGCTCCCTTTTATATAAATATGAAATAAGAATAATTTGTTAGTAACTGTTCACACATACCTAAATATTGACTGTTAAGTATATTCAAATCTGTGTTTGCGACAACCTGCATAAAGACCACCCAGTGAATAAAAGGCCATTTTTCAAAAACCATCACTCGTTATTTAGAACAAGCTGACATCTGAATAAAAATAAAGATCACATTTTGTCTTTCCCAAGGGTGGACTTGGTTCACAGGTTTGACTTTAATTTTATATCAACAGTGGCAGTGTAGTGGCGAAAAAACTTTTGTTATTGCCCCGTGTCCAAAGTTATAGAATTTGAAATCATTCTCCAAGTTCAAGTGTCATGTCTGCTGGTATTTTTAACTTGATAAAACAATGATGATATTAATGGTACATTATTGTGTCAGTGTAATTGATCTGAATATACATTTAAACATGGAACACTGATATCCTTTCAACAAAATTACTTTGAGAATGAAAATTAGATTTTATCTCCGAGAAGATTCTCAAGTTTCGTAACCGTGAGACCAGAGCTCAACTTAAGTGCAAAATAGATTATTTACTTTGACTGGTAGATCTAGCATTGAATACAAGTTATTGCATAGAATGGATCTATAGACCTTAAACATACTAAATATGGAACAAATACAGATGGAACATCATCGGTAAGGTAATGGTCCGTACGACTTAAGTAAGGAAATGTTTGGGGATTAAGAGGCACTGGTTTTATTCCTACTTGTCACGTATTTGATCAAATGATGTTGTCACTTGCTGGAGGGAAGCAGTCTTCAGCTGTTCAAGTCCAATAATTCCCATTTATTTTTCTGTAAAAACTGGATATCGTACACCATACTAGTAGACGTTAGAAACTTGTATATTATGTTACTCTTTGATATCATATAAATTGACATTCAAATGCGTGAAGAAATGTTTGTCTTCAACCACTACAGGCATACATTTGTATTATGATTCTGTACTTGTCATGTGCGATTTGTAATATAGAATACTGCGTATACAAAACAGTTACCCTCAAAATAAAGTATGGATAAATTCTGAATGTTATTAATAGTTCTCTGAAAACCGGAATTCTTAGGAAACTGGAACTTTAGGGTTTTACTGTACCTTTAAATGAAAAATGGTTTCGCCCATTTATCCATTTACAAATTAAGTTGTTCTGGTAATTCTGAAATTTGAGATATTTTACTTTATTATATGGCGTCATTTGGTGGCTTTTTGACAGTAAACGAAAAAAAAATTGTACAATATTGTTCGTCATTTTAATTTGTTATTCTATATCCATTTATGCTGCAGCTGCATTAAAATTTCCTTTGTTGTTAAATGTTATATAACCATAAACATCCAGTCTATTTTTTTCCATGTGCTATCCTTCAAATAAATCTTTAAACTCATCAGTTTTCTTCATTGCCTGTACAGCATACACCACTCATAGAGGCTGTTCTAGGAACTTTGTTTTTTGTCATTTGACAAATAATTCCAGGCAAATGACACCATATTCATCAGGGTGATCGATTTAAGTCTAATTGTTTCAACAGATATTGTTCCGGATTTCCGTGTCGTGTGTTCCAATCGGAATCAGTAACTGTTTGAAGCTTAGCATACCTGGAAGTTATGTAGATGTAAGAAAATATTGCAACATAACTCCATGTACTTTAAATGTTTAACTGATGTGAAATTGTTACACAATATCTTATTACATCACACATAATCGCTTCTCATCGATTGCCCCCTCTAAATATATATTTGACCAAAGTTATCCTTAAAGAATTGTTGGTTTGCGGTTACGCGGTCCAAACTTTTAACAGTGGGACAGTATGTAGGCGTTTTATTTATATGTATAAATACTGAAATTCATACTGAAAATGTGAAGCTGAAATGAAGAATACTGAAATTCATACTGAAAATGTGAAGCTGAAATGAAGAATACTGAAATTCATACTGAAAATGTGAAGCTGAAGTGAAGAATTAATGGAGGTCCAGTAATTTTTTATGAGTCGGTTGCGTAACTGGAAACCTTCAGTTTTTCAGGATGTCCTAACGTTGCCATATTAGAAGATAGGAGATTGATTTATTCATGTATTGGCAGAGCAATTATTGTGATATGTCTAATTTAACTATAACCAATCGCCATTTTTTTGTTCTAATTATGATAAGGTTTCATTTTACCCATGTAGCTCCTTGATTCAAGCCGCATTATGCAAGTATTAATCTAAAGACAGAATAGACAAAGTTTAAGCGTATATGCTCTGAAAAATGATGTAAACTACGCACTTTGTTACTGTCGTTTTCATTTCGTTTGATATTTCTGAATTTTCATTTTTCGGCGCCAGTCTTAGGTATGCCAAGGAATATATCCCCGGGATTCAAAATATAAAACATCCATGAACTTACATCCATGTCTTATTCTGAAATATTTGAAGGTATATTAGTCGGTTGGTACCCGGCATTATATCACAAGGAATCTTGTTAAGACAAAGACCTTAATCTTCACAACAGTTTTATTTTCAAAAATATCACAACAGTACATCATTGGTGTGGACATGTACATGTAGATATATCTGACGTCACGTGACACAACACGTACTATGACTGTATACAAAATATATATCGTACACTAACTATATACACAAATATATCCAACACACTGTTTTGCACTTTAATATATGCAATTTTAAACGAAGTATGTACATACAATGTATGTAGCAAAACATATTCATATGTACCATTCGTGGAAACCTAAAAAACATACCGTCTGTTTAATTATTTATATATATATATATAAACCTGGAAGTATTCAGTGCCATTTTGGTGCATTTATATTCATGTCTGTTAACGACCAATAAGATTTCATGTCACATTTTGATACTCTTCAAATGAAGTCAGAATAAATATTAACTAAGTATAACTGTTGTTAATTGTTTCATTGGTCGAACTTTCTAAACGGTGCTACCAATTAAGTCAATGAAATGCCTCGTTCGTAATTTGATCTGTTGTTGATATTCATGATATAATTGGACATTCTAAAATGGCTATGTCTGTCAAGATATGATTATTGAATGGGCATGAAAAGAAATTTAAAACAAACATCAACCTTTTCTTGGTTAAAAAAGCGACATTTAATGACTAGTGAAAGAAATATTTCATTTTAATCTTTGTGACGTCATTGTAATAAAATACGTTCATTGTGTTGTTGATTGTATTATACGAAATGAATCAATAGAATCAATCAAGGACTGATCAAATTCTGACTAGATAACAACATACTTCATGCTTTGTGATAAGAATTTTTCATGTGTATGAGTATTGCTAGAAAGACAAATGCTGTAGAACATTTTTTTTCAGAATAAATGTATTCAAATGTATAAAAAGGCGCAAGATTTTTCTAACAAGTTCAAAGAACCTACGCATGAGATCTGGGGAATTTCTGTCCACTCAAAGCACCATAAATTCCATGGCAAAATGTATTTATGACCTCAAATACTAACGAAAAAAATAACCCATGAAGAGCCACTAATCATGACCACTTCAGTATCTTTTTTATGAAGAGTATAAGTTATAGAAATAAGGAGTACTTGCTTCCGGCTGGTCAGCAAACTGATTTAAGACAACAGAACTGTTCTGGATCATTAATTATTAAGTAGCTGAACTATTCTATGGTAACATTTGTGGTCAAAACTGAACAATAAAATATTTCAGCCAATTTGTATTAATTCTACCTTGTGGCTTGGGGGAATAACAGTAATTAACATCTCTAGTAATTTATGCACGAGATTTCGTGACCTATACAACTAAGTACTTAGCATGCCTTCCGTGATCTTGATGTAGCAATTTAAAAGATAAATTTTAAGTATTATAATTATTCAAGGAAGAGAAATTCCAAAATTATACTCAACTGTAATATTTATTTTCATATCTAACTTAAGAAAATGCCTTGTGGACACAAGCACTTTCGTAATGCACAAAAAATCCAATAGGATGGCACAGTTCTCTAATTATTTAGTAAAACAGTTGCATTCACTTGGCGATATAGGACAAAGCGACCGAAGTTTTGGACATGTGAGCAACAAAAGTATGACCGTTTTGCAAGTACTTAGAAAAAAAGATTTAACAAAGATATGTTTATTGAAGAAAATACTTAATTTCAAAGATGCCGTACCAAACTTACTCTGCTTCTGGTATCATTGTTTATTGAATAACTGATAGTATTGGCATTTCGTATTATCAAGTTAAAATATGGGGTAAATGTTAATTACCAGTCCGAAAATAAGTGGTCGTTATACTGAGGTGGACGTAATATTAAGGTGGTTTCTAAGTAAGGTTTCACTATAGTTGATTCATACTTGGTTTTAAATATCATATAAACCGGTAATGTTATACAAATATTACAAAACGGAAATATGAGAATAGTTTAGGGTTACGGAAACCCGACTTGGGAAATTTTAGTAATCGCTAGTTTTTTTTATAATTTCTTGCCGTAACAAATAACTACATTAAAAAAAACAACAGTTCGGACATTTCAATACATTTTACGAACGTGTAAAACATTTAATCGATTTATTTACAAAATAATTATCTTAGAACTGAACAACAGTACGTATTTCACAAACATAACAATATATATTTATACAATAAACAATTCAACAAGGCATCAACAGTTTGGTACTAATTCAATATTACAAGGGCGTCACGTTTTTACAATACGTATAATTTATACATGCATTTAATATAATTATACCACATTTTTACAACTTGATCTGTTTCCATGGTAGTTTATTCAGGCGAGTCTAATTCAGATTCACGCCCGTCTCTGTTTAATCCCCGTATGTGTACATATTGAATGGTTTTCGTATTAAAGTCTGCGTTGGCACTTACACCACACCATGGACTAGCGAATAATCCGTCCACTTCCTCGAGACTTTTGCCTTTTGTCTCCGGAAGCCATACGAACAACAATAAGGCCCCAAGTAATGACAGACCTGCATACAGCAAAAATGTCCCTGTAAATAAAATAGAGTTTAGAAATTAACATCGCAGGTGCCTGTCCAAATAATACATACCAACAGCACTTGGCTGTACGTTTATTTAAGTACATACAATTACTATGTGCCCTTTGAACAAATCGCTCAACACTGACGCTTAAATTATTTATTTTGAAAATTACAATTACCGCATAAACATTTCTTGCACATTAAAATTCTATTTCGTATGTACTTGACGCAAGACAGATGCTTAAAATATGGTTCACATTTTCTATCCAGCATCATGTACCATATCACAACAAGGAAGCGCGCAAAACGCCAAGCCTGTGTGTTTTGGGGTGAGGAACTATCACATATCCCACAATAAGAAATAAACGCTTTTTAAAAAGCACAACTAAAATTAATAAACAATAACCAGTAACATGTTACAAAGTTACATGAAAGTAGTGAACAGTACATTTGTCTGGTTTGTCCCTATCTCATAGCATACTGTATACTTTAATACAAACTTCTTTCCTGATCAGTCTTCTTCTATTCTAGCTAAGAACACCCCTCTATTACGACTACTTTTTCAAAGAATCACAGATTATTTTATTAGCGGGGTACTACTGTATACCTGAATTAACAAAGAGGCTAGACGAAATAAGTGACGCTAGCCAAGCTAGCAGTGCTGCATTGCAATTCATGTGTGGTTTAAATAAAGCAAATATTCCAAGGGACCAATAACAAGAACACGTTAAGCAAGACAAACTTTTAGTCTGATAGATTAATGTCTACTAAAAAGATGGAATACTCTCTCAATATATTAGAATACTCAAGGGGAACCAGTATCTATTTTTAGTTTATGTCCGATGTACTGTTCTGTCTTCGTTGGTCAGATTTCATCTTCAACTGCCATGCCCGTTTCACTGGACTAAGAATATAGCCGTTTACTGACCACAGCTTAGCACCCAATCATGTTTGAGTTCGAGTGAAACCGAGTGTGTCCTCGGATGTTAAAGTATGATTTTGCTGAGCGTGTTCTTGTCTAAAATTTAGCATCAGGTCAGAAAAAAATCTGTAATGTCATATTGTCTCCATTTTCAATTTTTGAGGCCATAACACTTGTAAAGCCATCCTTAAAAATGATTGATCTGCAATTACGCGACAGACTCATACAAAAATCGCTCGACCTCAAAAAGATGAGCGATTTGGACAAAAAATTGTTTGTTATTTATTCCAGCGCCTATTTATCTGGCCTTATGTATTACACACAATATGAATCATAGCCACGACTCCCCTATGAAAAATTAACAATAAAATCTTGACTCAATAAAAAACGAATTTAAGGTACTTAATCTAAAACGGAATCTTCAACAAATACGAAGGTGGCCACCGGGGTGTTATAAAATGTTTTCATGACTCATTTTTCAGGATAATGTCGATATCACTTAAACTAAGAGGATTCTACTAATATTACCAATGTCTAAAATGATACGTTATGACATCAAACACAATGAGAACACTCGGACCTTTAGATAAATGATTTATAATCTAATTTGTCAAAAAAGGATTATCAAAACCATGGATTATTCCCTCTTAGTCTCACAGTAAATAATCGTCTGAAATATTTGTAACAAATGCGTTATTTTTTTGTATTTTATAAGATGAAACGCGTACGGTTTGAACGAAAAGATCATGAGGTCTACTCTTCCAGGATTCACGATTTATGGATGTTATTTAAAAAACTGAAGTTGAAGTATGTAAGTTCAAAATCCTATTTTTTTTTTTTTTTGCTTTGCCGATAATGAATTGTAAGCACGTATACACTACATTTCTTCTGTAGAATAACACCCTGAATTATTGCTTAAGCATTTTCGCCACACAATCTCCTAGACAAAGGTGTCAAATGTAATGAATATGTGATGATAAAGTTGTCGACGATTTATTAAAGAAGCACCAATCAAATAGGAAGTAATACGATTCGTACAATGCCCTTGTCTCATACACATAAATTGCCTGGGAAGGATTGTCAACAGATGTGTTTGTTTTATACTTTCCCGTTCTGTATCTGTATTAATAAGATGTGGGTGGACAAGAAATGTATGGCAACGCAAAAAAATTGTGGTAACAAGTTATTTTGATCATTTATTTGAAAGGCATTTGAATTAGAAAACATAAAAATGCAGAGCTTTAAAGCATGACATTTCTGTACTCAAAAGAAACACAAGTAACTTGACAATCAGTGTACAGAAGATTCCATGTATCAATGCCTGATGATGACTTATTAACATGCTGATAAAGAATATGGAATCCCGAGAAAGGACGCTAAAGTACAGAGGAGATATTTGGATGTCATAATCAGAAACATCAACCTTTCATCTCTTGTGTTTACTGTTATTTGTCTGCATTATTTCTGTTACACAGTTTCCTTAGCAATTTTTCCTGGTTGACCCACTAGTACTAACATAATTTCCAACATCAATTTTGTTGGCAACTAGCTACTTCTAAACATAGCGCGTAAATCCGATTTAGGAAACCAAAGGCTTTGGTCGTAATCCTAGTAAAATTAGTCTAGTCTCTACGCAGAATCTTTAGCAACCAAGAAAAGCGTGTGACCACTTAGCACTTACCAAATCGTGATAGATTATCCATGAGGGTGAGAAATGACATAGATACAGCTAGATTAAAAGCCCAGTTCGTGAAGGTAGATATCGATATAGCCGTACTTCGAGCCCATGTTGGATAAATTTCTGAATTTATTGTCCAAGGCATCGGACCCATTCCTGAAGTTGTAAACAGGCAAAATTGTTGCGTGCATTCGAACGTTTTCGAACAGTGATGAACACAGACTTAATACAATTACTTTAATGTTCTGGATTCTTTTTCAAGAAACATTCTGAAGTCTTAAAAATTCATTGTTGCGTTCTAAAAGTAATTATGGAATTATATTACTTGTAACAACAGCAATTTACGTCGGTCAATATTCTCATTAAATCAAAAATATCGTTAACAAAAAGCTATCATTAAAATTTCAGAATTGATTAATTCATTCTTGCAGGACATTTCGAATCAAATTTACTAGAATGACTCACGGAATTGCTTTGTCATGATTTGAGGAAAACAATTTTTGTTATTTTAATGATGATGACAGCATAATGTAATAAAGAATAAAAGATTTATATGAAGCGATAGACTTAAGCATTTCATTTGCTAACTGATGGTTTTGGTGTGCGATGAAAATAATAGTCTTGCTTCTATTCAAGATTGTTTTCAAAAGCCATGATTATTGAGACTTAATGTCATGATTATTAAACCACTAATTCTAATACACTAATAATATGGAACGTTTGCAATCATGTGATAACATACGTATACAGTAGAACACAATTGTTATGATTTCCTATGGACACTAATAACTACTTCGTTAAATTCATATTTCACTTTGGACGATGGAATAATGGAAAATTATTACTTCACTATATCCGATTCTTTGCTATGTCCGAATTTATATGACCCGGTTCTACCGTATATGCATACATAATAAACCGCGCATGCGCAGATAGGTTGTAATTGGTTATTTTTCACGTTGTGTTTAACCTTACCCGGAGCAAATGTGACAAGATATAATATAAGGCCAACCAATGGCATCCAGGAATAAGGCGATGGACAATAATCATACGCCCATGTCAACGATCCAGGTAAAGCATTCACGTTACATCTGCCAGACGACGACATCCAAGGATTGTCGGGGCTGGCGGGTAAACATGAGGAGTTTGATATCCCGGATGCTCCATTTGTGAAACAAAATCCACACTCTGTGTCTACCATACAATCGTAACACGCGCTGAAACAGCGGAAAGTGTTTGTTTAGTGTTTGTATTGTAGTGCGTACATTTAGACATATTTTAGTCAAAATCTGTGTTTCATTTCTGACACAAACACATCAAACTTTCACAACATAGAAATGTACAATTTAAGATCGATTAAATTTGTAAAAATGTTTACGTTCGTGTATTAAAATTCTTCTTAATAAAACATGCATTTTTCTCTGATTCTGATTGGCTGATGTATGCCATAGGTTATAAATCTTAGTTTAGCGAGCAATACCATAATGCGACCAAGCATTTAATAGTTATTGGTCGGTTATACAACTATGCTTAGGAACAGCCAATCAGAAGCTTGATCTCCTAGAGGGTTCTCTGTATTTTTTTAAAGATTAATGGAACCTAAAGAAAGAAGCCGCCTGAGATACATAATATGATTATAAAACTGTTTTGATTTACCTGTAAGACATACAAGTCGAATTTTGAGATTTTTCTGTAATTGATATTTTTGGTGTGTTCAGAGAAGCAACATGGAAACCAACCGCCATTAATACCAAACTTACAATAGCACCTGCAATAATAAACAGTCACCTTTCTGATACTATTTCACAAAGAAATGACTGGGAATAGCCAAGTTGAACTTCAACTGCTTAACACCCTATTGGATAAACATTAGTACATTTAACCACTGGGTTAAAGTTGAATTTAGGTTAATTTTTGGGTTAAGTGATTGTATAAAACTTTGGTTAAACTGACCCTATTTTTTGTCGCCGGCCCTAAAGTTTCTAACGGCCAAATCCAAAGTACGAATATCACTGGGGACGAAACATGCCTTGTAGTCTCAAAAATAGGTTATTCGAAAGAAAAAATCCGACCTGCCTACCCTAATTATTTTGGCCATGTAGGCCTTACCCTAAGCATGATTTTTTCTAGCCTTTTACTTGAAATTTTATCATACCGGTAAGACTCCCGAGAGTGAGAGCTCTTCTTCCAATTTTCTCTACCAGATACAATCCTAACATTGTGAACACAAAGTTCACAGCAGACGTCAGAGCTGACAACCATATCGCCATCTCGTCTTTACGTACACCCGACATTTTTATAATTGTCGCACTGTAGTACCTGAAACATGATAATAAAGGCCAATGTTATAATGATACCGATAACGTCGCTTATCATATTTATAACAATATCAAAACGTTAATAGCCGTGTGACCGTGGTTCAGTAGATAGTGCGCTGGACTTGTAAACCGGCCATTCGGGTTCAAATCCCGGTCACGGCATGTCATACCCGTCTATGAAAATTTGACAAAAAATTTGATTTTCCTGCATATGCGGAGAAGTTGCCGGTTCCTCGTGGTAGGTTAAGTTAGTACTGGTTAGTATACAGTCCAGGAAAACTGGTTAGGTGAACCGGTCGCCGTATATGACCGAATGATTAGTAAAAACGGCATTAAACCCATTGTAAAAAAATGAATAATAGAATTTATAACTTCAAGCAAAACTCGAAGTAATAACAATGTTATAGCATGATATGATAATATAAATAACAATATTTTATATCTGTGCTAACAATAGTTATCACTCTTAATACAAAATTTACTTCATTGCTAACTATATATAATAACAATCATAGCTTATTTTTAACATTGCTAACACCATTGATTAATTTGCAACCAGTTGGTGTTGTTACATATATATCCCTTACGACCAACACCTCCAATAGCTAAAGGACATGTGTTATGCCGTTAGTGAATGCTACAACAGCATCAAAGCTTCAACAAGCTGTTATTACAGCATTCACCAACAACAAACACATGTACATAGTTTCAGAAAAACAAAAAAAAACCCACATTTTTTGGTATAAGCCTTGTGGATGCCAACAGATCGGTGATTTTATTTATTTTCAATCTTTCTTGCAAATGTATATATCAAATCGCATACATGTTTAATATCGACATAAATCACTCAATACAAACAATATGTCATAAATTTGACAACCCCATACTTGTATTACTTAATGTATTAACGCAATGTACTTAACATTGTCTATAAAAAAACTGATGCATATACATGATGTTCGCGATCACTTCGCCTTTACGCACCATGGAATATGACACAAATATTCACATAGCCCTAATAAACAAAAACACACGGAGCCAAAGCTTAAAAACGAAACTTCTTTACTAGTCTGTAACCCTGGGATGAATGGGGTTTATACGCTAACTGAAAACGCACGAAATTTTCTAAATTTCAGTAACTAGCGACACCTATCAGAGCTTTATGAACCGCGGGAAAATAAATTTTTGTCTGATTCGTAAACTTAAACTACAAAAATTATATTTATTTTACAACTTCGTGAATATATAAATGTTACCCTAAACTCGTCATTTTTTCATTTAAATATAATTATATAAAAAAAATATGTCAGCACGTGTTCAATTATAATTTAGTCGGACCGTTTATTTGCAGTCAAGGGACGCAACCTATACCTGCTTTGATTTTTGCGGGTTTTTCATGATCACGTGAGTGGGTATTGTGGTATCGTGTGCGATGGACGTTCTTTTGTTCTAATTATCCAGGTAGGCATTGTTATAGTTTATTCAATGAATGTTTTATTAATATTACATATTATCAAGCTCTCCTAATCATAATTTCATATTTCATATGCAACAAAAATTGTAATTATCGAGAAAATCCATGTTGGGACTTATTTAAATAGGTTTTGCCCAAACACTGCAATGTCCGCCATTAAACAAGCGTGGACGATATTGTTATGTGATGTTAAGCTGATAACTCGTTAATTGTAAAGGCTTTTTTCACTTATTATGGTAAATATATCGTGCATCCGTTATAATACACGCGTAATTTTGCTTTAGTTAGATGTATCAAGGATAAATCATTCGGTCATGAATACAACTGTGGCCCTTTGGCAATTCCGTGTTAAACTGGAAACAAATGCGTGTATGTCCAGTCCCGATACCGTTCAATTATACGTTGCGTATTAACTAATTACTTTAAATGGTGTCTTGATTTAATCTGAACGATTTTTTTCTGTTTATACAGAGTAAACCATTTATTCAAAGCAGAACTTGACTTTTGCTGTTTGAAAGAACTATAAACACTGATAAAGGAAGAGCTATAACAATACAACATGGCTTGTGATTGACTATTTGTGCAGAACTGGATGTTCCGAAGATGTGAAAGGTAGGAATTGCATTTTTCATTAAGAAAGCATTGTGGTATTACATGTATATTGCAGGGCTTTTTTTCAAAAATAGGGAAGGGGCCTTAGCCTTTCATTTTGGGAAATTCAAATGTGATTATCGGCCAAATTGGGAAATTTTCATAAAATTGGGGAAAAAAGAGACTTTTTGCCATTGGGAAGTCACTGAATATTGGCCTCTATTATAAAAGGAGAAAAGGCCCTGTATTGAGTTTAAATTAAATATTGAGTTTGACTAATTATGAAAGAATGATTATTTTCATCTTCCTCGACCAGCGGGGTAGAAACTGTGTGAACTATTTGTGTAAAACGAAAAGGCCTGTTTATGAGTTTAAAGTTTACATACACAGATGTATTTATTTATATGTCTTTCAGTGTACCCCTTGAAACCATAAACGTTATTTTCGTGGTACAAGCGAAATTACTGTTTCACGCGCGGTCAGTGCCGTCGTGTATTTTGAGGCCCGACATGATAGTTTAGACTAATTTTAATGATTAATAAGCATAAATATAACACACTTGTTTAAGCCACATTATTTTGTTCATTCGCCAGTTGTTTTATTGTGGTTCCCAACGTCCAAAATTATCGCCAGAAATGTATTATACAGATAAGATTTTAGACTTGAAGTTGAACGTCTATCTTTAGTTAAGAAAACTAACATTTCTTTGCCGAACATTAAGTTGTAGATTAGCATATCTCCAAACGAAAATTGAATTTTGCTAAATGAAAGTTGTTTTGTCGGTGAAAAGATTTCTCTGAATGTAATTCGTTGGCTAACATGAAACACTATGCTATGATGAGAGGAACGTTGTGCAACTTTGAATTGTAATATGTGGTAAATATTGGTTTAAATACGGGCCTCAATAGCGATATGAGAGTAATTGATTGCTGAAACGTGTGTGTTTCTATTGATGATTGCTCCAATGTCAAACAGTATGTTTGCCGATGATATAACAAAATTTAATGCCATGTTTTTTTAGTATTTTTGTTAAATATTTATCATTATAAAATTGTTACTTTAGCAATGACTTTTCCAAGTTTTATCAGTGATTTCCGTGAAATATTTAAACATAGTTACCAATTCATTAATTTAATTAAACTATTAATCAATTGCCTTTTTTGAAATGTCTGCTGACATAGCAAACCTTGCGGTATTTCTTAACCTAGTACCTTTCTGCAAAATTAAACCTCCGTGAAAAAAAAGTTTTTTTTTTCATGGCACTCGAGTGAATGGTATTTACGAAGTAGTGACTAATTAGAAAAATGAAAATGTTGATATTGTACAAATAGAGCCATGGTTAAAAACCTGATGAATTATTTTGCTTAATCGTAATATCAATATTCTGTTTTAAACACACGATTACATTCAATTTAAAATAACACCGCGTATTTCATATCTGCGAAATGAATTATCTTTAAAATTAAGGGTGATCTATTATTAATTCGTGTTGTTTATTGTCAAACTTATGAATTTGTTTTGATATCTTGCATATTGGAAATATGGCCTTCAATCTTTATTGCATTAACTATTTATTATCCTAGAAATATCATGTTGTCGTACCACGGGAGATCTTACTTGAACTTCAGTCATAAATCAAGCGTCCTCCTGCGGGGAAAATATGAGTCTTGTAGTTTATTAAAAATACGATAAGCCATTGATTACGTGTGCACGTCATGTCATTAACATCAAAGCAACAGACTCACACATGACGGCAATTTATTTGTTCGTACAAACGACAAACCTGAAGACATAATCGATCCACTTATTGACAATCACAGCAAAGTGCATACAGATTTGCTTTTTTCTTGTAGAAGTTCTAATATTGTATTTTGACGGTGGTCATATTTATCGTGGAAAATTGCTTTAAGTAATTTCTTTTGTTGAACTAAGGTTTTCCTATCATATTTATTACAAGTTAAAAAGACATAAACTTATTTTCATATGGAACAGGGACCCTATGGGTATAAGGGAACATATGGGCCAGGGACCCTATGGGTATAAGGAAATATATGGGACAGGAACCCTATTGGTATAAGGTAAAATACTGAACAGGGACCCTGTGGGTATAAGGGAACATATGGGACAGGGACCCTATTGGTATAAGGTAAAATACTGAACAGGGACCCTGTGGGTATAAGGAAACAAATGGGACAGGGACCCTATTGGTATAAGGGAACATATGAAACAGGGACCCTATTGGTACAAGGGAACATACAGAACAGGGACCCTGTGGGTATAAGGGAACATATGGGACAGGGACCCTATGGGTATAAGGGAACATATGGGACAGGGACCCTGTGGGTATAAGGGAACATACAGAACAGGGACCCTGTGGGTATAAGGGAACATATGGGACAGGGACCCTATGGGTATAAGGATCATTCAACCTTCGAGTTGTCGTAGGTTTCTTTGTGTCTGCTGAAATCTCTAAAATTTGATTGGCACGATGTTCATGAATAGCATGATTATTTGTTTGTTTTTACTTTGTTGACAAATATTACTTAAACGAAATAATGTAGCCTCGGTCATTCTTTAAAAAAAGTGTTGCTTAGCAGTTACGCGAGCCACGCATTCCGAAATTCCCCAGCCCTAATTTTTAGCGATTTTTACTTTTTTCGTTCTCTATTTCATCTTCTCGTTTTCAGTATAAGTGAAAAATGTTTGCAAAAAAAGAAAAAAATGCCTACCTACCTACCTATTGTACGTGTAGCGTAACTGCAAGCTAACGTTATTTAAAGATAGCCTCAACTATTACGTTTGTATAGTTGTGTGCGTGCATTCATCTTTTATGCAATACTCTGATTATTAGGCACAAATGATGTTGCTTTATTCTACGCTATGCAGCCAAATATACTTTAACTACTTATATCCATCCAGCTTGGGGTTTTCTAGATTAATGATGGTGTTTTGGTTATTTTGTATGTACGAGGGTTGTCCGGAAAGTTTTGAAACTGTGGCTCTATTTTGAAATAGTATTTCAAATGGTTCTTTAAAGACATATGGCTGTGAAGAGAGTTCTTTCGGGAGCTTACTTGCCGAATATGAAATTTGATCATTCCATACGAAGCAAGAAAACGGTTGCCAAGGCAACCACTGCATCGCGTCACGCAGCACTTTGAATTTGCCGTTCTTATAGTGGAGGTGTTGTATGATATAGTGTTGCTGGATAGGTTTATCCTCTAAACAAAATGCCTTACTTTGTCTTATTTCAAAACTTAAGGAAACACATTCCCCAAATGGGCTAAATTAACGAATAAGCATATTCGGTCCCCATAGTTTGATAAATGTGGAAACGTCTAAATTGATTAGTTTTGTTGTTGATGATTGTGATACTACTCAATTAGTTTTGTATACATTTTTCAAGCAAAATATGTTATTCGACAAGGATACAATATTGTTGAGTTAACAACCACACGCAGATAATGTTTAACTAAATGTGATTGATTTTGTCCATAAATTCATTGGAATATGATAAAATAGTAGTTTGTTTGTGTCCTTTAATGTAAACAAATTGAACAAACTAGAATTCTCGTGTGATATCAAACTTACGTTTTTAAAGCCGTTAAATGTATTTGTTTCGCCACCGACTGTTTCATTTTTACATCCATTTGATTCCCTAAATGTCTATTTTCTCAATATTGTAAAATTGTCAACATTAGCAAAACCAGCTTCAGAGACTTTAAGTGTGCCTTGTACAGTTGAAATACTATCTAAACCGAATATCACTCTCTCACGATCACATCAGAGATACACCGAATGTGTGATATCAAATTGTTTTCGCGTGACTGAAAAGTTTAAGGGCTTTTAAAGTCTTAAGTTCATTAACGTGGAATCAATTAATCAATCAATCGGTGATACATGATTTGTTTTACACCGTCCTCGGAGGCATGAAATGCATAATTGTTGTTCGGTGTCACGTATCTCACGATTATTTAATGGTTTTGGACACCATCTGTGATTAAACTTGACAACCGAGACTGTTAGAACATAAAAACAATATGGGAAATGACAAATTTATTGTCAACAATACGTGATACTGTTTAGCATTTTGGTATCAAGTTTTCTTAGAAGTTTCACTCAGTAATAACTTCATATCAATTGTACACATTCGTGCATTGTTACATTTTTTGCATCCTTTTACCTTTGAATGTGCGTAAATATCTGGGGTTTTCTACATGGAAGAATTTTTTGTCTTAATTTTAATCATAATGTACAATGTATATAAGATGAATAAGTATGCTTGTCAGAAAAAAAGTAAAAAAACCTTTATATTAATGTCAATGTTGATCCGAATAATGGAGATGTATAAGAATGCTTGTCGGAAAAAAGTAAAAAAAACCCTATATATTAATGTCAATGTTGATCAGAATAATGGGGTAAGTTCCCCTTGTGAATATGCATCGCATAGTCAATACCTAAATATCATTTAGCCAACGTGGGTTCGGGTTCATAGAAGCTAGTAGGGTATAGCTCTTATTTGTAAATTGATAGAAATGCACAAAGACATAAAATTCTCTACGTTAAATATTTCAGCAAAATGAACTGATTTAAATGTTTACATTAAGTTTTCATGATTGGTTGTGTGCATAAAATATGTTCGTGTTCCGGTACTGTTGATGGATTCTTAGCTCAGCTTAACCATGGATGTTCTTTTTTCCCCCAGAAGTCAATTAACGATCATCGTAAAGTAATTCAGTGCTAATTCAATTTCGGATGTTGCGTGATAATTCAGCATCTACTTAATTGAGTGATAAATGTGGAAAACACAACACTTTACAGTTTGGAGTTATCTCTGATTATTACTTCAATGGATGTTTTATTAACGACGTCGTTGCTAGGCAACCAAAGTGTCCCACTCCGAAATGGTTGTAAAATAGAGCAATCCGAACCATATCGGTCATTTATGAGGAGATAGACTTGTTTTCAGTATTGATGTTTCAATCTGAGTTCAGTATGGGTCGTATTTCTTACTCTGTAATCAATACCGTGTAATGGATACAATTTCTGACCAAGTTTGGGACACTGAATATATGTAGGGTTAATATGACCGCAACCCAGAACTGCGGGCTCATCTAGTATTATAATCCTATCTAGTATTATGGTTCAATGCTGACCTTTGTTACATAACCTTTAATGATGTAAGAATTTAACCAGACGGAATCCATAACTGATAATTAGATATGTGAACTTCATAATTTAAAAGAAACACTTTATAACGGTCTCTGACCAGTACTTATAAGTCCCTCACCGCTGTGTGTTGAATCCAACCCTGGACCGTACAAACTTCACATACGAGAAAGCTGCCCAGTTTTCGTACGGAAGGTCGGTGGTTCTACCCAGATATACGCCTGAGACATTCCTCCACTGCTAAAAGTTGAAAAGTCGCCAGATGACTTTTTCAATGTTAAATCTAAGTGAAAAAAGGACTTGTACATGTTAGTTTGAACATCAACATTTACGCCATAGTTACATAATCGTTCTATTTAGTTTTTAGTTTTGTTTTGCCGTTTAGTGATTTATTAATTATTCTACGCATATCTTGGCGACTATTGCGTCAGACGCGTGATTTGTTATGGAACTGTCTTTGAAGTGGTTTATTCATTAAAGTATTCCACAGCAGTGTCAAGAAATTTGATGTAAACATTCCATTGATATTTGCAGTCATTTGTGCCACATAAAACACAATGTCGCGAATAATTTATGTGACGATAAACAGATAAATTTAATTGCCTCTCTTATAATGACACCTGCGTTCGGAACCTTTATAAATTAACCATTGGATGAAAAATATCCACGGGAAATTCAGAAAAAAAATCAATTGTTTATGGCTTGTCTGCTAAATACTGTTCATTCAGCGAATTGCATTTAAGACTTGTTCATTAAGGTTTTTGTTATTTGAAATTGTTTGTGCTCTTTGACAGTATATTAGAAATCAGTGATGTTGTAGGCCTGTCAATATTCCGTTAACATATAGCATTATGTTGGTGTACAGTGGCGTTAGTACTAGGAATCATTGTGTAAGTGGGTTTTATCGATCTGTGAACGACGTAGAAAAGCGTCCATTACATGAAATGGGTGGGTCAAATAGAAAAAATGTCGTGTTGCCAGTTACCCAACTCACCCTGTTTTAGCCCCAAACAGCAAAATCCAGAGTACAGAAATATTTGGGGACGATTCGTACCTCCAAAGTACGAATGGTATGTTTAGGAAAAAAAATAGAAAAAAGATTGCGACGTACCAAACCTATTTTTGTGGTCAAATAACTGTAAACACGACATTTTCTACTCTCTTGGACAAAGCCCCGATCGCGAAACACCGAAACCGCAAAAGGGAATTCCAGAAGCCGATTCTCTCAACTTATATTGAGTGTTTATAGTAGATTCTTAGTCTCGTTGACTTCTTTAATAATACGATAATAAGTACTGTTTGTAAGACGTTGACTCCGTTTTATTTCTTCATATAACATAACGTTGCATGCGGGACGGGACCGAAGCCAATACTCATAGTCTTAAGATATGATCATTTTGATGTAGCAATATGGTTGAAAGAATGAATTATGTTGTTTAAGGGACAAATATATACATACATGATAGTGTTGATGCCTGCTAATTGTTGTACCATTTGTAATAAACAACCAATGGCGAGAGCTCGTCGTAATGATGGGTAAGATAACATCTGACATAATACCGGCATTTTTGCTGAAACAAAAATAACAACTTCTCTTGGCAATTTCAAATTTTGCAAAAAAAGAGCGTACAATCCACCCTTGGGAAAACAAAATCTGGCCTTTATTGACAGGTGGCCTTTATTTCGGAGGTCGGTTTCTTCTAAATAATCGTTGACGGTGTTTCAAAGAATGACCTTTACTCACGGGGTGGTGTTTATTCGGAGGAGGCCGCAAACACAGGTTTGACTGTAATTCATTTCTGTTCAACAATTATCATTGTTGGATATAGGATATTTTAATACCAAGAAGCAATTTCTGATAAGAAGGGAGGGGTCAAAGTATTATTAGTGGTAAATGTGTACATACATTTAAATGGATGATTTTCATGTTCTTGTTGGGCTTCCAGGAAATTAGATTTGATACTTTCAAATTCATCATCGATATCTAACTGTCCGCGTATTGACTGCAGCACTCTCCTGGCTTTCTCCTCTTGTGATGAGACTATCAACCATCTGGGACTCTCGGGCATAAATATAAAACCCATAAACTGTATAAATGATGGAATTCCCGATAAACCCAGCATGTACCTGTAAATGTAAGAAATAAATCAGTAGTAATTGGACATTAAAGTAACTTAAAAACATTTGATTTATTATCCCCTACTCCAACAGCTGTAATAGTGTTGACCTGTCCACCTCTCTTCAATATTAAAAACAATATGAAATAGTTACTCATTATGAACAAATTCACATTGTGAACAAATTCACACAAATGCATACGAAAAAACATAACATAGAGTGTTTTTCTAACCTCCATCCGTTTCTTTCATCCGCTCCAAACACACCGTCCACTACACTAGCAACAAATTGTCCGCATGCTACCATAGCGATGTTAAACGACACAAGTCTGCCTCGTATATTAACGGGAGAGCATTCAGCAAGATACATAGGTACTGATGTTGACATTAAACCTGGAAATAGAATAAAAAAGAAATACATATACATGTATAATATGCCATCTTTTTTTACAAGAAAGTCCTTACGGACCGCGAGTTCGTGAGATGAAACCGCTGGCGCGGCATAATTGTTATCTGTGTTATAATTTGCTTGAACACGTTATGTCCACGGCCATCCGTCCTGCATCGCTGATTGATTCGAGTTATTCTTGTGGAGAAGTTGGCAGTTACTTGCCGCGAACAATGCTAGTATTGATATTGAAATGCGGAAAACTAATTGTATTGTAGAATGCATTTTATATAACATTTGTCTTTCTTAGTGTTTTCTCAGTGATGCAAAATGTTCATAATGACTTAGATTCTAAAACAATACACATAGAAAATAAGGCTACAAATGAAGGAATTATGTATTGACGTATTGGCAACTTGAGTTAACATTAGGATCTTTTATCTTCTTATAACCACAGTTTCTACTTATAATGGCGTAATTGGAATCTATTTATGAGCACGAATCATTGCGCTATTAAGTATTTGAAAGCTAATATGGTATTACCAAATTGGAATGCAGTTAAAGCTAGGGAATATATGAAACGGTTTGATTTATGACCGAGCGGCACGTTATGTCTGATGTTTGTTCCTAGACAACCGTCACTTATTGAACGAGGTTTTCTAATTTAGGAAATTGAAGATTTTAGTTTGGAAGTTTTTAATGAAGCTGATAATTCTTGGAGAAGATCAGTTTCATAAATAACTTGAAACAATAACACATTAGAAATTCTGTGTTACATTCAATTTTGACCATAACTGTTTCATGGCAATATTTGTATAATACGTTTTGATCTGAACTCTCTTTTGATCGCTAGAGTATTGTTTGACGATTAAGTTTCTTGCAAGAAAATTTATGCAAGTTGTCGTTGATAACCGCCTGCAATGGTTCGAAAATGTACTCGGGACTTATACTTATAAATATTAATCTTATATCTAAAGCTTTGTGGCCTGTTTCATTGATATAACTTAGCTAAGAGGGCAGTTTTTGAATCATGTAAATAGTACGCGTTTCAGATATATACCTGACAATATATCCCCAAAATAGCCAACTAGATAAATACTTTGCAAACAATGGAATGCCGCGGCCGTGGTCCAATGGTTAGTGCGCTGGACTTGTAACCCGGAGATCCGGGTTCGAATCCTGGTAGCGGCGGGTCGTACCCTTCTATGAAAATTTGACAAAATGTCGATTTTCCTCCATATGTGGAGAAGTTAATAGTGGAAGATTAAGTTAATACTGGTTAGTATACAGTCCAGGAAAACTGGTTAGGTTAACAGAAAATTATACATATAACTGAAAAAAATTGTTGAAAAACGGCGTAAAACCCCAGTGACAATAAGTCATATATATAAAAAAAGCAAACAAGGAATAGCGAGATTGTCAAGTTTAAATACAGCTATCTTAAGTAACATACGTCTGTAAAGCGGATCCCCAGGTCTATATATTACTAAAGTACGTTAACTGAAATGAACTCTCACGTTAATAAATAACATTACATTTTTACTTTAATTGCATTTCCTTAACCAACCAACCAACCTCAATACCTTTGTTAAAGTACCACGTTAACAAGCTTAAATCAATGATAACACAGTTAGTAGTGAAGTGATCTCACTTAACACATACAGTAACTTACATAAATTAGTTTTAAAACCAATTAGAACAGCAATTTCATTATTCTAGCTGATGTCAGCTCGTACAATGACGTCATAATACGACAATTTGTGTTATTTACATGTTCTGTGAATCATTAAGGTGATTTACGTGCCGATGCTTCGTTGTCTAACGTAGAGTAACCAAGGGAAACGTCTGATCACGCACTCTGTTCAGTGCTTACATTTTGTTGTTGGGACACAAACATGCTGTTTTAATGTGACTTCGTTGTACTATATACGTAAATGATGACAATTTGCGTACAGTAATAGTAAATTGCTCCCAACAGCGACATTGATTTGTACAGGTATAGCATAATGGGGCAATCAGACAGCATTTACTGATTTTGTTTTCTGAAATGTGGAGTAAGTATTTCAAAACGTGCATGACTTAAAACTGATATTTATGACTACTAGAACGTAAACATATTGTGGTTGGCTGAATATTAGTATCAATACTCATACTGTAGTGTCGTTTCTCAAACTTATCTAAGATATTAAGATTACCCTTTTTATCAGCAGCTGTTTATCAATTAGTTGTTCGCAATATGCATGCTGAAAATAACTTCGTTGCTTAAGTTAAACAAAGATGGAGAGCGTGTTTCACAAAATGTTCTTTCTACGTGCGTTAATTTGATTGAAGGAGTAATGTCATCAATATTATAATGACTAAATATTGGCGACGAATTAACAAATAGAATGATTTATTGTCTTTTACTTCGGAAGTGTAGCCAATAGGTACGAAGATATAATATAGTTTTGCCTCATATTTTCGAAATTACAATTAATTTTTGTACGATTTTATCGTGAGTTTTGTTGGCTTGGTTGTCAAAGTTTTTTATTTGGGTGTCCCAGGACTCTCTTGCTTGCCATTTTGGGGGACCCTGGTAAATTATTTGGGTCCCCATATAGAATCATGTTTGTAATTTAAACGTCGGACTGAATAATAGTTCAAAACGCGGTTCCCGGACGAAAATGTTGCGTCAGAGAAGCATGCATAGTTTGAATCTATTGTTTTTTTCATGTCAACCGTTGTTTGAATATCGTATTGATGTTTTTGATATTAAATCGATATCCAAGATGATCTGCGACTTGTTTTCAGTAGCAAATCTGTTAGATAAACAATACTTTGGAGATTATTAGAACCTTTGGACTGATTAATGAACAAATCGATAGGCATTTCTCCTGAGGTTAAAAATCTTGAGTTATTTTCTGCATGACAGGTCAGATTCACATGGCTAGTGCCTTATATAGAATGTATCTATTACAAGTCCGTCTTAATATAACTTCTACCAGACGATGTACTCTAACTGTGCCTATTTTACGAAAACAAATTAAATATTGCTTGGAACTTGGGACAAACTTCATAGAGTAGTATTAAAATAAACAATTTTGGTTAATATTTATCAGAATTTTCCTCAAATTCATATACAAAGATTAAAATATCTTCGTGTCAGTAAACAAACGGCACCATAATGTCTTTTAAGCTCACCAGAGCATGACGTCACATGTCTGTCGTCCCTCGTTGTGTGTCGTGTGCTGTATGTCGTGTGTTTTAGTGCGTGTGTAGCGTGTTTTATGTCGTGTGTCGTCACTTGTTTTACATAGATTAATAAAGGGAAACCCTTGGAAGAAACTCTTCTTTCAAGGAGCGTATGACTTTCGTCTTATTTATTCATTGTTTAGTGGTCTTCCGAACACTAGAATTGCTTTAATATTGCCTTTAGAGTCACTTATTTACCATGTAGTTCAGTTGAGCAATGTAGGATAGCCAGATGTTCACGTTTAAAAACAGCTATCTTTACTAGTGTATGTCTGTGGATTCTGTCCGCTTTATTTTGAGATACTAGTTTCAGACATTATGGGTATAAGACCTTTAACAGTGTTCTCTTTATTGCTATGGTTGCTTAAATGTGGTACAAACGTTGATATAGGTAGATTTCTCTGAAGAAAATTGTGCAGAATGGTTTGTTCGATTAAAGCATTCAGCAAACATACTACAAAATGTTATTAAATGTATTTTTTATGCCAAGAGTTCTCCTTATTGTTTAATGGTCTCTCTATCTAGGGAGAAAGTCCACAAGTAGTTTGTTTAATCCAAACATTAACAACTCGAATACACTATGTTACGTAATTATTAAAGTAGCGAAAAATACTGTTTGAACTTTCGCTGTCGTTCCTACTCAAGAGGAAACACTTGAAGAGAATGGGTTTCGTAATTAAACAATTTACTATTCATTTATCGCAGAATTATTCACAACGCTAACACAATTAAGTCCCTGTTGCTAGGTTACTAATCGATTCTTAAATCACGTGATGTCATTAAAGTAACGTAACTTAAACAGCGACGTTTTATTTCATATGTGGTTTCACATTTCCCTTTAAAACAATTAATTTCTTGTGTTTATTATGAAGTGTGTTGTGAAGAAAACGTCTTTTAAATGCATTAAATATGTCAAATATCTTTTTGCATTTCTAAATTACTTGAATAGAATTAAACACCTAAAATTATCCACAAAATAGTGTTATTTTCTTCCATAGTGGAGAAGTAGCCGGCTACTTGTGGATGAGTAAGTTAGTACCGGTTAATACTCAGGCCAGGAAAACTGGCTAGGTGAACCAGTCGCCGTATATAACGGAAAAAAATATTGAAAAAACGGTGTTGAACCCCAGTGATAATAAGTCACATAAAAAATCTATCCAGGTGTTTGCCTGGGGTTTCATCCACCGCTAAATCAGAAATAGTCACCAAATGACGATAAACCTCAGATAAAAAAGCATTTCTATATTTCAGTAACACTGAAACTGCACGAAAGCCACTCTTCTGAACAGTCATTGATGTTTAAATTCGTTTTAAGTTAAACATCAATAAATATATCGATAATGGAAACCAACTGTGATTGTTTATAAATATTCTGTCATGTAATATGGAAATGTACTGTGTACCCGATACTTCGCTAAAAAAGTTGTATTCCACCATGAAATCATTATTAAATGTTTTGTAATCTTTGATCAGTGTCGTGAAAACGCTGTGGAAATGTCTTTTTTGGATGTTTTATCTCGACACCATTGCCATTAGATTGCGATTGCAGACACATTGTAACCAATAAATGACATTAATTATGATATGCATTAATGTTGTATATGCCAGAGTTGACTCATTAAATGCAAATGAAGACCATATTGTCTTTGATGTTAAATGCATTGAGTCATGTTTCATTAAATTAAACGGTACGATTTATGACGTCATTTTATCGCTGTGGTAATTTTATTTTTGCATCATTTATTAATAATAATTTAATTGACAATAAAGCTCTCCTACACGTATTCGTGACTGATTACTTATTACTGTAGCTTAAATTTGTTAGTTACTACATGAAAATATTCTGTTTTGTCGTGAGTAAAACCTGTTGTTGACGCCATCTTAAAAAATGCTGGTTTACGACCCATGTATTAAAAAATCCCCTGACCCCATTTTAGGCACATTTTGACTAAAAAAATCGCTCGATATTCTCAGCGTCTCATTTTCCGTTCTTGGCAAAGTCAAACTTGTTACGTCGTGCCGCTATTGCCAATCGGCGGTCCTTTGTGGCATCAGTTACGCGTGGACGACCTTGACCTGGTCGCCGAAGAACATTCCGGGTATAAAGGTACAAATGCTAACCACCGAGTAATAATGATGCTCTTAGTAACATTCATCTATTGAAATACTTTGTGTAGATATTTAATTTAATGTTGATACAAGATACTTGAAACCTACCTGCTATTCCCAAGAAAGGGACATTTTAATGTTTTTTAGAGTTTATATTCGTGTAACTGAATGTTCATGATCAAAAGCGTCAATACTTAAAGTGTCAATACGAATAAATCACATGTTTCTTTGCGTCAAATTGAATTACCACAATGCTTTCAGGCGTTTTATCGAAATTCCCATGAAAAGTAAACAGTTACTTCCAGAATGCCGGGAACATGAGTTAGTACTTAATTGATAATCTCGGTCACTAAGCAGTTTTATCCGGAGAACTTAAACGAAATCCCTTCGATGAACGACTTTATAATCCTACAAATATAAACAGTCAATATAAAGTGCTGTACGCGAACGTATTAACAAGTTTCAAGTTTATTAGCAATCGGCAAAACATTTGCCTTTGACCATTTACAATTTCATATATACACCATGTTAATATACATACAGTCAAACCTTTGTCTGCGGCCACCTCTGAATAAAGACCACCCTGTGAATAAAGGCCATTCTTTGAAAAACCGTCTCTGAATATTTATAACATACTGACCTCCGAATAAAGACCACCTGTCAATAAAGGCCACTTTTTGTCTTTCCCAAGGGTGCTTTTTTGTTCACAAGTTTGACTGTACATAAAATCAGTTATCGATTTCGAAATTCGAAATTAAAGATCTACCGAATGTTGACATGAACTTATAAAATTTCAGGTAATGAACGCCTTTTCACCTTACGCACTTCATCAAACTGTCAATTTTTTTAAGTGAGCTTTTGTTTTATTCAAGTCTATAAAATCAAGTAACAGACATACGAACGCTTTTAACAAAATCTGTAAGCATTTATTTCTATTAATGGAAACATTAAAATGACAAATGCTAGAAGGCAGCATTTCCTAGACTGATGATTGTATCCATAATGTATCAATGCCCGTCTCGTAGACAGCACTTTTGGATTAAAAGTCGCTAGACAAAATCCAAAATATTTGATTTCAATACAACGAAAAATCGTCAGGAGCTGCAGTAGTTTCTATCTCTCCTGACAATTGGAAATCACAACACACAATTGATATAATGGTTTTGTTATCTATGTGGAGGCAGATAAATAAATTTTGCTTAGACTTATCCATCAAAAGTTCACCAAAAACACAACAGACGTAAACTATCTACAAGAATAAGGCAAGACACGCGATTTGATCAATCGAAAACATTCCGAAAGTACATTTGCCACTGTCCATAATCACGATGTCTTATTAACTCGAACTTAGTGTGCACGGAGCCGAAGAAATGTCTTAACACTTGTCATCTGTGCATAATGATCACATTTCTTTTCTTTCCCTGCGATGTCCCTTCCTAACAGGTATGCATGAGCTTGTGTCGTTCTAATCAAATGCCGGTCTGACTGTACTTTATTTCGTTTTAATTTAATGCCGGTCTGATTGTACTTTATGTCGTTCTAATTTAATGCCGGTCTGATTGTACTTTATGTCGTTCTAATTTAATGCCGGCCTGATTGTACTTTATGTCGTTCTAATTTAATGCCGGTCTGATTGTACTTTATGTCGTTCTAATTTAATGGCAGTCTGGTCTAGTTCTTTTTATCAAAACCCAAATTACAACGATGATGTTTTCTCCTAAAACATTTTGTATTGATATGATTTTATGAAGTTTTGATTTTGAATTGTCATTTTCGAAAGGCGTATTGCCCATTCAACATCAAATTATTCTGTGTGTTAAGCTTATTATATTGATATCATTTTGTGTGGGATTTTATTTGTCTTGGTGCTGTTTTTAATTTTGGATCGTTTCCATATTTGCTTTCTCAGAAACGCCTCGTAAAATTCTGACATTTTGACTTCTAAGTTCATACAATAAGCAATAAACGTCTACATATTTAGTTAGCAAAGATGTCTTGGCGAGGTCTTGTGAATGTGCCGTTTCCTGTAATTCTTAATCCTTATTCAGTATAAGATGAAACCCGGAATTTGCTAGGTGACACTCGGCAGACACGAACTTAATAACGCGCAATCAGAAACAATTGTTGCAGATAAAGTCAATTATTCTGATGCACGAGAAATGTTTCAAATAGTTCTCCTCACGACAGAAGAACATCAGCAACAATCCGACAATTATAGAGACACCAGTGTTATCAAGTATCTTCCTGGTGCACTAAATCTCATTGATGTTGAATCATCCAGATTAGAATAAAGATATGCGGTGCTTCAGAGCTCTGCATAAACAATAGCATCCCACGAAAACACCATTTTGTTTTCGATGAAATGAACTTTTGCTAAGCATAAAGACAAATGTAAGGGGGAGTATATATGCAGGGGTGTAGAAATGTTTGCATGTAGCCGCTAAGCTACTAAAAATAGAAGGGGAAATCAGAGGGTCCTCCCAGTAGCGGGCAAATGAGCAACGCCCCCTGTCGGGGAAAGTAGCCGGCGAGAATGTTCCAATAACGGGTTGATTTTTCCTGATTCCGGCTCACTTCTACACCCCTGTATGTGTAACAAAGCGGTGACGCATTGTTGATGTTTAAAATGTATTGAAGATATTATTGCATTGCGGAACTTCGCTTGTGCGTCATTTACCTTCCTTCGATCATTGATTTTTATATTAACATTATATCAATGTTATCTGAAATCACGGGGTAATATTGTTGCTGTATTACGTCTTGTAGTTAATTCTTGACTTAACGTCTTGTAAAAACATAAAAGTAGCGATGAAAGTCGTTCAAGCAAGCGACATAGTCAATGTCACATTCACACAACAAGCCCTAGAGCTGACAATTCGATAGAAAGCTTGAGGTTTGAACGATTATTTAAAATCTATTTATCAAACTTATTTGTAATTATACAAACTATCAGCTCAGTGAAAACCCTAATATCAATTAAGAGTTTATAGCGTGATAACAACCAGCATAGTTTAAGAAGATCTCCACTTCTGAATTTACAATAAATTATTTTACAAGAAATGCTGATTTATATGTTTCCTGGCGTAAAAAGACGTTTTTCAAAAGCGTTTTTGACATATCTAAAAATCTATCGACCGCATAAAGTTCTAAAATGGTTATTTATGGCACTAAACCCAAAGAATCATTAGTCTTATCGACGTCTTCATTTAAAGAGACAATCGACTGACAGAGATTTAATAGCTTCCAGAAATTGTTTTGTCTAATTAACACAGAATCAACGGCCTTTAACAAATTGAAGTCAATTTGAGAGCGGAGATACTAATTATAAATATCTAAATAAATTGCATTTCCGAAAATCACCAAAATTATGTTTTTGTTTATATATCAGAAAGATGGGAGAAAAACTGTGTTCTTGTTTCGTCACGAAGACTTATTTCAGTTCCGTGCAACCCTTAGACATTTGGGAATCATGTGTTTACTTTGGCGGGTGTAAACGGAAAATACCATATTCGATGGGTTATTTGATGGGAAATATCAAGTCCAAACTTGCAGCTGTTCACGACTGAAAAAGGCTCAACATTTTACCTATTAAGACACTATAATTAAAACGTAGTCTATAAATAAGGTTGTCTAGACGGTTGTGAATTAAAACCATTTTCAGGATGAAAATATATCCATTGACTAGAAAAACGCTATAATTACGTGTTACCACGTTTTCTTCTCGTTTAAGCGAAAGCCGGTTGTATTGTAAGCATGATGATGAATTATTAAAACTGCCTGTGAGTCTGTTCTGTCTGGGAAGGCCTTCTATGGATAATGTTCTATGGATTTCTTCACGTACACAATCCAAGACAAACCTTCAGATTTCGACTTTGACGTCGTCATGAAATTCTTTTTTCACTGGGGTTAACGCCGTTTTTCAATAATTTTTCAGTTACATACGACGGCCGGTTCACCTAATCAGTTTTACTGGACATTATACGTGAAAGTCTGCATTTCGATTTTATACCTGATTTGTAATATTGATTAGAAAAATGTTCGTTTGCGGTCACGTGACCCAAACATTTAGCAGTGGGTAGATAGATGGGCATTTGTTTTGGTTAATACTATTATGCTCGTACTGAAAATGATTAGCGGGAAAAAAGAACGAAAAAAATCGTTCGTCGATATTGCTGACAAATGCTTTGGGTCAGGGTCTTTTGACATGACGGTCGCATATCTGCAAACCAGAATTTCTAAAGGATGGCCTTATCGATCTGGTTTAATCACTCAATATTTATAATTGAGATCGAATTTGATCCTAAGCATTTCAATAATTTGCATACGTGATGCCATTAGAACAAAATGCATATTGTAACAATTGAAAGTTTGTATGTATATCTTATGTTTTAGGCTGTTATGACATTTTCCCTACTCTGTTTTTTTTTTGTTGTTGTTACGGCCATTTTTAAACATATGGTTCTTAGTACTAAATTTCTGTTGTCATCATTTGAGCGATACTATTTGTAAAACGTACACGCATGCCACTAGAAGAAATGTCTGAACAAATGACGAAAGATCTTCCGTAACAAGCCATTTTAATCGAAATATATTTTTGTCATTGCTGGTACATAAAAATGGCTAATGTCTTAGTACCGTGCAAAATAGATCTGTAACGGTTTATGGCAAATTATATTAAATTGTTATACGTTCAGAAATTTCGATTCTACGATCATCTGGCCATTGGCCTGAAACATGTTTTGGACAAATGAAGACAAAGGTGGACCAATAAAAGTCTGCGTGTGTGCTTTAGTTTGATCTTTCTACAACTTTTCAGCTCTGTACAACCATCAATTTTCCCGCAACTTCATTTTGCCTGATCTAACCTAATAAAAAATGCTTTGATATGAACATAACAGCTGTGTCTTGGAGTATTTTAGCAGATAGACATGACATAATATTCATCTTACACCTTCTATAAAAAATCTAGAACAGTGTGATTCAAAAAGGTTTCTCATGAAAAATCTAGAAATGTGGCCATGAAGACTGTATAAAGGACATAGTCCTGATAGCTTTTTAATGGTTAGGTAAAATCTCTGCTGAAATACTTTGCTTAATCCAATACAAGAGCTTGATATGTGATGTGTTGTTAACAACATTTGAAGCGCAATTTCAGGTTCTTTGTTAGTTGTACTTCAAAGAATCCAAGTTGGTTGCTGAGTTGTATGCTTAAGCATCATTGAAAACATGTCTAATACATTGGCACTCGATTTCCATGATTTATATACCCGAACAAACCTATTTTTTTTATCTAAACTCATCAAACAACGCAAATCAGCCAAGAAAAAAAGTCATTTCGCTACTCTGTGTATCTGAAAACTAAAAGCTAAGTCACTCGCCATTGTTCAATTGACGCAAGTGACGGTACCAGCCTGGGTCCCGGCATTTTTTTCTGAAATGCGCGCGCTTTTCGGGAACCTCGCTGTAAAACTTGGCGCCCTACAGCAAGAGCGAATAGAGCACGCATTTCAGAAGGAATGCCGGGACCCAGGCTGGATGCCGTCACTTCCGTCATTCGAAAAAATGACTCGGTATAGCATGTTTTGTTTTTTGGCTGTTCCGCATTACTCTCGTGTATTATTAGGAAAAATATCGTTATTTTTCATGCAATTATTTTTCATATATGACACAATATTGCATGAAAAATAACGATCTATTTCCTAAACAATCCTTTTTTCAAACTGACGAATAAAACCAGTCACTGTAAAGTATCACATAAATCAGAGATGACAGAAGAACCCCTTTTCATATAAAAAAAATACTATTTCAACCGCCCGAAGAAAAAGTAAGCAGAAACATTTAAGTTTCTCAGTCTACATTATACGCGCTCAGATTCTCACTATATTGAATCTGAAATTCAGGCAAATTATGAACTATCTACTATGAAATGTGATCTGTCTGAGACATAAGACATGTTATTCACCATTATTGATATATACTTTTGATAAAATGGGTTCTTCTTGGTGTATAGCTCGTCTATTATTTTTGTTTTATCGCCTTATTTATGAATAATTTTATCACCTAGTCTCCCAGTTTTATGTTTACATTCCTCTTCGTCACGAGGGACGAATTGAAATACACGAAGATGACTCGTTCCGATCAATGATTTTTTTTGTTATTTAATGCCTTAAAACTTGAAAATGTTTAGCTTTCTTCTGAGGCAATTTCCTTCATGTCTTTTTTTCTAGTAAACTAATTAAATAATGAATACCTTAACTGCTTCATTTCCAATCCCCAAAGGCTAGAGAGAAATAAAAAATGTAGTTACATATTATGATCGTAGTTGTAACGGCCATTAGACAACTTTTACTTGAAAATAGATTCACCAAATGTATTAAAAGAGTAGACAACAAGATTCGAGATGTGTCTGCCGGGTAGAAAGAGTAATAAAAATAAACATAACATTCTTATGTGAGGCTTCGACTACAATGTAAGCGATCATATGAATGAGGCTTTAGCATGCCACATTAAAAAGCAAGACATTCTAGTGCGTGCGTGCGTGCGTGGGTGCGTGCGTGCGTGTGTACGTGCGTGTGAACGAACATGTAGAGGTCTTAATGTTGCGATATCTCAGTAGATAAAGTGGTTTGGGGGGACGCTATTGATTAGGTTGCTTTGTCTTGCGATTCTTAAGCGCATGCGCTGTCAGGCAGTTTTCAATTTACTTGACTTGTTTTCTGTGAAGTACGATACTTATTCGTGTCTGCATTGCAGTAATGTAGACATTATTTTGACAAGAATGTAGAAAGCCCCGCCAAATCTATTTTAATCCTTGTAGTAACATGATGCAATCTGTTACGAGATGACACTCTGGGGATACGTCTTTCGCAAATAATGCGTTTGTAATGTCCTGTTTTTCTGGATATGTGTTTGTATCCGACTTGTAAGCTTTGCGATTCAATAGAAGGTGAGATATAGCCGTCTCCATGGGTGTCATTTTTTGCTCATAATTTGAAAAGGTTTTGTTTTCTGACGAATTATTTGATGAGCAATACAAGTAAGTTCTTATACAAAACTTCTGAATTTTGTTTGGTTGTAGATTTGGAATATAGTTGAACAATGGAAGAATGATTGTGTGGAATTATTTCATACTGAATTACATTTGAATACAATTTCTATATAATGCATTCAGTACAATGTAATCAATGTAGGGTCTAAATGTTAATTTGTAAATACAAGCCCTCATTTCAAGGGTACCATGGAAGCTCATACACTATAGTCAGCATCAAACATAATGGTTACTAGTTCCTTGATCTCGTCTTTGCTAACTTTTTAATACTAAACTGACAAAATTATACGAAGCGAAATAAGTGACAAGTGACGTATTTGGTTATGACGCCATAATTAAACGTTTTAAAATCATAATTTTAGTAGCGTATATAAGTGTTCCAACAACCTACTAAAGCCTGAATAAAAAAGGGAACCAGAGCAATCACGACCAAAGGTAAAACAGAAGCAATCTTACGTCCCTAATACATATAAAGGGTTTGTTAGGAAATAAATATTTATTAAATGATAATGTGACGACCCACTTCCTTACAGTAAAATTTCTCTATAGCCTTAAACAGCTTCGAATGATGTCTTGTAACTTAATGTGTGCTGTTGAATAGGCGTTAACAAACATCTTGTTACAATTGAAGAAGTCCATTATCACATTTCCCCTTTAAGAAAATAGTTAAAATGCAAGCTTTGCTTCACTGAAGTTTCGTTTGATGTTGTGTTACATAAACAAGAATGTAGTTAACAACACCGGGCTTGTGTCAATAGTGACGAAACTCTTTTAAGAGAACACTTGTCTCTCCATTCTTTGATATTGCTTTATTGGCAAATTACGTTGTGATGCATTTGGTAAATTATATTCGATTTATTGGCTCATTTATAGATGCAACAACTAGAGTATCGTGATTCATTGCTCAATTAAGACTACACTTGTGCGATGTGAGATTTGCGGAAAACAAAGTTCCCGGGAATATTGTTGTACTCTTACCACTGCGCAACTTCACATCTTCGAAATTGCCATGAAGCAATTTTGAAGCTGTTGCAATCTGTGCTAAGTTTTCAGTCGCTTTTGTTTGAGATTTCTCTAGGCAATTAGCATACTATAGGAGCGGGTTTATCAAATATATATAAAAAGAAATATTGAATGTCTGAGGTAAACATAAAAATAATTATATTGAAATGTAAATAAAAAGGAGTATAATTCTATAAGACTCTGTCTTTCGTTCCAATTCTTTCCTTATAAATGTATTGTTTTATTACGTACGCGTGAATATTGATTACTTGAAATACATTATGTTTAAACTAAATGCAATCAATAGAAATAAATGCCCAAATAGAGAATATGTTCGAAGCTTTAAAGACGTACATGTAGTGTATTCAAAATTTACTATTTTATCTCTTTTTGTGGTAGAGGACTACAAATTATTATAATTGTTAGATCCTCGATAAGTTTATAGTCTCATACTTTTGTCATTAACATTTCGCTTTACACGTGTAGGAAGTACTCTAGATGAGAAACAAGCTCCTTCATCCCTTTTTACAAATTAAACAAATTAAACAACTAAGGTATTTTAAGCACGCATATTACTTGCCAGTATTACTGCGAATGCAAAAGTTATTTGTTTTATGCAACTAATTGACAAACGACTGCTGGTGACGAGGGTAATTTTGATAAATAAGTGCACTAATTTGTTTTATACCAAATTCTGCGGGTGTGCACTAAGTTATAACACCCAGTCACTAATAGTGACTAATCTGACTAATTGTATAATACTATACCTAAATAGAATTGCGACTTTCTAATGCAATTACGTATTTTGTTTTTATTTTATATTTAAGATTAGAATGAACAATATATTTTATAAAGTATGAGATACAAATGTGCTATACATAATAATTGATGGCGGTTTTGGAGTATACTTTACCTCGTATGTTTTTATTTTATTCTGATCTCATGGTAGGATAAGCTAGTGCTCGGCATTAATTCTATTATCCTATTGTCGAGCCCGCATGCGGTGAGCTCGACATAGTTGTCAAAATGACGGTTCTGTGTGTGTACGTCCGTGTGTTAGTCCGTCCGACTTGACTTTGCCCGGACCATAACTTCCCTATGCATTAATGAATTTTAAAATGACTTGGCACAATTGTTCACCATGATGAGATGGTGTGTCATGCGCGAGACCCAGGTCCCTATCTCAAAGGTCAAGGTCACACTGCGGGCCCAACATATTGCCATTTAGCGACTTCTAGTTTCATTCTACTGGTTGGTCGAAGTTATGACAAAATTAAGTTAGATTTCCTTTTATAACGACGACGAATTAATGCCAGTAACAATCCATAAAGTTTATACACAACTTTTCATTGTTTGGGTTGGAATTGTATATAAAGTTTACAGATAGTTCTAACACAATAATTTTTACAACTTTATCGGTGCGCATTACATGAACATTATTTCTTGTCCGAAAAAACGAAACAAATGGAACTGACGTGTAATTTCTTATTGTTTCTGTTGTTATTCCAACTGTTGACCAAAGATTATTTGTACTCACTTTTCATTATAATGATTAAAACAAAATTGCCCAAATCCACACAGTTAGCAAACACGGTATAGTGCAAGATTGTTGGTCTCAGACAAAAAAGCCCGTCAGTTTCGCCGAGGAAACTTGCTCTCTGTATGAACACCAAATTTCTCTTCTCCTTTTTCTTATTCACATATGAATTTCATGCCATGCGAGCAGTTGATTACAGTATTAGGGGAAAGTATATACTGATGGGTAGTTTAGTGAGACTGATTAGGACTTCTCAACGCTTAAAAGCATTGGTATATCGTTAAAAATGCCGCTTATCTAGATAAAAATAGAAGAATTTACGTAGGAAAACTGACCATGATTTGTTCCCAAGGGTACGAGAAGGCGACAGTATGAACTTGCTCGTTTTCGATTTCCCAAATAAAAACATCGCCTCAATTGATTGAACTTTGAACGGGATAGCTTTTGTCGCTTCATTTAACTGCATTTTCCACCGATTGGGTTGGGGAAATTGTTCGACATTATCTGTCTGGGAAGAATCTAACAAAAAAGCATAATGCATTGATATTGAACATAAATATTAAAACATAATAGCCAACATTATTTTGCCATCTCACGGTATCTAAATGTAGAAAATATAATGTAATATGTACTTATACATATATCCGATATCAAGTTATTAGAAACTGTCATGAAAAGCGACAGATAAACATTGTGCAGCCCAGACAAAAAATGCGTAATACGTTGCATAACCCACTATTAGTAAGATATTAAAGTCGAATAGCGACAGAAGTTGTGCATATTTTATTTAGGTCACAAACAGATCCTGTCAACACATATAAACGATAATCCGATGAGTTCAGTTGGTAGTAAACAAGGGTCTGTTGGGTGGTTGGGTGGTTATGGTGTCTGACTAATTATCTCTAGCATCTCCCTGCTGAGTTCGAATCCCACCCAACACCAGACATTTCACAAGTGAGAAAGCTGTCTAGGGGGCTTACGGAAAGTTCGTGACTCTACCCGGATGTTTGCCTATAGTCTTCCTCCACCTTTAAAAAGGCTGGAAAATCGCCAATCGGACCCGGCTGATGGCGTACCATTAATCTCAAGAGAAGAAAACCTACACTTATGGTTAACATTTACGAGTCACGCAGCATCATATGGTTGCTGTTCATAAAATATATGCATTTGAAGTACTTAAACTATATACCATAACATGTAATTGTTTTTATCATCGAATATTCGGAAATCAGTGAAATACGGGACTATAATGAAAGTTTTGTTGTCGATATTCAGACAAATTCTCCACGAAACTAAATTCACTGAATGTTATATCTCTGACATAGAGATGCACCTCGAATAATCAATCATTGTAAGTACGATATAAGATGCTACATTTTCCAGACTTGTGTCAATATACGAATTGAAAGGGAAACTTATATCTTAAATTATATCACTCCACAGTTATTGAGACAAATAGTTTTGAAATTGCACCGTAACAAACCCGTCTTGACGGTAAAGTATCAAAATGGGATCAATTTCACCTTTTTTGACAGAAAGTTGTTTTAAACTGGGGCCGTTTTAGACTAAGGACCTATATCAAAATTGGAGAAAACAAACTTCTGAACATTTGCGAAATTTTGTTAAGACTAGTTTAATTGCAAGGGACCCGTTCCACAGTAATATGTTTGCTAAGATAAAAGTTTTCAAGCTAAAAAGATCTTGCTAAGGGTAAACATACAAGAAAAACTAACAAATTAATCCCAAAAGCAGCAGTTATGTTATTACTATTTTACTTACAAACAGGGTTAGCAGGAATGTTTAGTTGAAATGTGCAGTCTTGGCTTAGATATGTCTATGAAACGAACACCAAGCCTGTAAAATAAAAGTTGTCGTGTGCCACTATCATCTTATGTAAATAAGTAAGTAAGAACAAAATTACTCTTAACTTAAAAGTCGACCATATAAGCGGGATTGTCTCATTAAAAATAAAGTCATTATGGAAACGTTCTGTGCGATTTTACTGTATTGGAATATAAACTACAAGGTTTTTATAGTAAACGTAAAATAACATCCATTTTGAGTACCCTAGAGGGTTCGACTTAATACGCAGTAATTCTCTCACGCACAGTAATTTTGTTGCAGATAAGGGCAATTATATTGATGCATGAGAATAGAATCATTGTTCCCGACACGAACAATAGAAAACAATCCATCAGAATTCATAACGATAGACGTACAATAAATCTTTTAAACGAAATGTATCTGGAATTGATCTTTCAGATAAAATACGGATACATTTTATGCACATATGCATTGTTGAGCGGTTTAAGTTAAGCTGTAAATAATTAAAACTTTCAATGCCATTCAAATGTCAGGCATTAGACGAACGCTTTGAGAATGAATTATGAATTTAACATGTATACAGAAATTGTTCGATTATGTAGAATTAAACCAGCTGTATCGAGTCAGATTGCTCAGCTTTCAATATTTAAACTTGACTATAATAAGAGTAATTCATATTAATAAAATATGACGTCAAGCGGAAGTTGTTTTGCTCATTTGAAAGACATATTTGGATCTAATTCAGAAAAAAATAATAGTATATTTTGACATGTTACGATATAAAATTACTGAATGAAAGAAATTAAACAGGAGTTTTTCATAACACTATGTATTCCCTGGTACCTATCTAAAGTTATACTTTAATCAGTTATCTCAAATATAAACAAGTTGATGATGTAAAAGATCTAAATACTACAAATTTCATGTCTTTCATAACACTAAGTCATCGCTGGCACCTATCTAAAATTATACATTAATTAGTTATCCCAGATACATCGATGAACCCAGAGGAGACATACTCCGTATTTCAATAATTTAATTAGGTCAAAAGGCTTGAAGACATTTATATTATCCCAAACATCTAAATATTTTATTAAATACAGTTTTAAAGTGCTACACATTTGGCGTTGTTTCACACGTCAAATTACTGTTTGGTGTCTATGTTCTATTTTTCCATACACCGTGTTTGTGAAAATCGAGATAGTGGCATGTGACTGTTCCATGCTTCTTTCAATTCACAATGGATTAGTTTCAAAAACGTATCAGGAACAGGATTGTCATACATACATTAAAACTAAGGTTCTTACGTTTAAGTCGGAAATACAACTACGATTGCCTTCTGCTTTCAGGCAAATTCGTCTTTGAAATGTATCAAACGTTAAAATGTCTTTACTCGGGGTTTTTTAGAGCAAAAACATACCGCTAATTACCATTATTCACGTACATCATAGTTTTCCGTAAATTATTAATTTCCACACATCGTTATGATAGACAAATATGAACTATAATCTTACTTTAAGGATTGGTAAACTGGAACGACTTCCAAGCTGACATAATTGCCAAATACTGGTCTTACTGATCTTACATCTTACTGATGCGTCTAATGTATCATTATTTTGATCCAGCTTTCATCAAACAGCTTAACGGTTCCATTAGTATTTCCGGACTACTAAAATTAATGGAGATAAGAAAATGATTTCTGAAAAAAGCAGAGTGAAACAAACAATTTTCACCAGGAATATCGATAGCTGCAATCTTTGAAAAGGATTCCTAGACAGAAAAAAAAAACATACAAAAATCTCACTTCCCCAAAATACTGTCTTCATCAAGGCCCACCAATCCTATATCTACGCAACTCATAGAAACATACAAAAAGTGGGGACAAAACAAAATATCACCATCGTGTATTGTCTTGGAACGGTCTGCAGCAGAGTTATAGGGTGGTTGAACTGGTTTGACTCTTAGAGCGGTCAAATACGATAAATTAGTATCAAATAGATTTTGACTTGAAAACAATCCTAAGTGATAATTAGAAAAAAAAATAGAGAAATGTGATAGGAAAAGCATTCACCGAGATAAATATGGTACAAGGCTATTAAAAATGTAAAAGTGTATCTCGACTAGTGGACTTTTCTACAGAAATAAGCTAAGGTTTCATCGATATTAATATTGCTATTATTGTGTAATGGTATGGTACTTTTCACTCCTCTGTCACTTAGGAGGATGCTGTAATTGTAGAAAGTAGAACGCCACAAAATCTGTCTGTCTAAGACATATGATGTTTGCATATCACACCATTGTTAATGATCAATTTATACTTGCTCTTTTTCCTAAACACAACTAATAAACATTGCTCGTATTCTCTAATTTCTCTTGAATTTGTCACAACTGATATTTTTGTTTTATTCCAATCGAGACTTTCTTTAAAGTATGCCAGTTGATCACTGACATTGCTCATTCATTTTTGGGGATTCTTAACACCATGTCGGTTGGCATGCTTGGGTTTGTCCAACTGAAATGCTATAATTTTTAAAAAGGTTTCATCTAGCTGAATATGAAGCTCTATCCCTTCAAATCAAGCTTCATCTAGTTGTGTACGAAATTCTATCCAATTAAGGACGATTTCTGCATTTGGTTTTATTCAAGGAAAAGTGATCATTTTTTCATATTTTATAGAAAAAAGTATAACAAATCCAAAAATGGAAAGAAAAACAGGGGTCACCGAACTCGTTTTCGAGATAACAGCTCATACTTTGTGTAGGTGTGCAGCTGTTTTTTAAGATTTGCTGTGTACAAAGAGCTTATCGCTAAACACATACTATCACTGTTATATCATGATAAAATCATGCTCAAACATACTGTTTTTACATGTAAGTATTCATTTGGCATATATTGTGTTAATTTAACACAATTCATACCATAAATGATTTAATTCTGTCATACTATGTTTTTATTTTCAACTGCATGCATGAAAAAATGGGTTGCAATTTCGACAAAAAAAAATATTATTTTTCATCTTTTATTCCCCCTTATCCGATATTCTTCCAACAAAACTTTCTAATTTTGATATATATCTTAGAACAATGTCTAATAAACATATTTCAGTGATAAAAACATGAGGTTACCGAGCTAATTTCAGTCTCAACTCTGAAATTCAAGTATATTGTCAAAAATAGTCGACAAATATGATTAATATCAAAAATATGCATATCAAGTTAATAAAGATTTTGCCTATTTTCCAATAAAACTTTCTAATTTAGATATATATATCGTAGAACAATGTCTAATAAACACATTTCAGAGATAAAAACATGGGGTTACTGAGCTAATTTTACCGCCAACTTCTAAATTCTGTTGCATCGTCAACAAATATTTGCCAATTTCAGTTAAATTTTGTAATGTGTATATGAAGTTAATAAAGTGTAGTTTTCTGTTTATCATCCAATAAAACTTTTTAGTTTTGATATATATCTTAGAACAATTTTGTACCACATATTTCGCTTTAAAAAAACATTTGAGTCTTTGAGGTAATGTTAGCTCAGAGTCCTAATATCAGCTACATCATCAACAAATATTTGCAATAAATGATGAACCTCCATTACAGTCATATGAAGTAATTCAATTATGAACTGTACATGAAGTGTTTCACATAAATTAGTCACTATTAAAAAATAGAGCACGCATTATAGGTTGCGTTTGTAGCGCGCTCGCGGATACGTTAGTTGTCCGAAAACTATGCAAGTGTTTCTTCCGTGAAGAGCTTTATTGTCTCCCTTATGTGCAGAAATGTTGCGCGTTACGAACTACCGAAATCGTCTTTAAATAAAGTTTTAAATTGCTCTATATGAAGCTCTATCCCTTTAAATCAAGCTTCATCTAGTTCTGTACGAAATTCTATCCAATTAAATAAAGTTTTAAATTGCTCTATATGAAGCTCTATCCCTTTAAATCAAGTTTCATCTAGTTCTGTATAAAGTTCTATCCCTTTAAATCAAGTTTCATTTAACTCTGTACGAAATTCTATCCAATTAAATAAAGCTTTAAATTGCTCTATATGAAGCTCTATCCCTTTAAATCAAGTTTCATCTAGTTCTGTATAAAGTTCTATCCCTTCAAATCAAGTTTTAAATTGCTCTATAGTGTCCACTAAAGGTGTCTCATTTATTTAATGTTGATACAAATAAATCACTTTCCTTTATTAATACCACAATACAACCTAAAAGCTCACTGTATTAATGAAATCGTTAAAATCGAGGTTATATTTCGTTTCTGACATTTGAATGTAACGGGTACTGAATTAATTATTCAGTAAAAGTACTGAATTAATCATAACAAACGAGTTATGTCTGCAGTTGCAAACATCAAATAATCTAGATATTATCCTCATCAATTTGATTCCTTGTCAATATTATTAAAGTTTATATCAATGAAATATGCTATAATTATCTGTTACTCTGGCACATGTCATGAATAAAATTTGATAATGAAGTTAACTGCATAGAAAATGTTGAACTCACTGATGTCTTTCATGAAGTAGTCGTTGTATAACAAAAACGGACGAATACCTGAATAACAGGGACAAAAAAATGTATAAATACTTGCAGATTTTTAAAATAAATCTTCGTTTGACAAAAATTCTATTTTTGGATAGATATGATACAGTCACACTTGTGAGACAATTCGTCTTTGTGAATTTGGTCTCAAACAACTGTACAGAACATTTTGGACTCCTGTTCTTTGTAAATATTGCCTTGCTTCTTACGACACTAATATATCCATACTAATATTTGAACTTCTGTCTCTTACCTGAAATATTTGCCGTGGCCTCAGAACTCGATTTATGTGTGGAAGCAATACTTTGCCCCCCTCCCCCCAGTCATGATTATTTATTTATTGGACTTTTCTTCACAATTTTTGTTTTTGATATATATAATTATGTTGTTTTTTTTGTTGCCCATATTGCCGTATAAAACCATTCGTCCTTTTGAACATCTTGCTACACCTCGTTTTCTTCATTAATTCCATTGTGCGTAATAACCTTGCAACGTATACGATCGAACCATTTTGGATTCATTCGCTGCAATCTGGACTATCAACAAGAAATTTGTGATTGATTTATTACAGACTGTATGCCACATACTGAGAGAGACAGGCACAAACGCATTAGCTTCCAGGCTCATAATTATGTTATCAATTAGTTGTTCGTACAATCATACAAGACATAGCAATGTGGCAATTTAAGGCAATCAGCTCTGATTTTCCAATCCCTAATCCTTTGGAAACTTGTCATGGACAATCAGCGCACTATCCAAGATAAAATTATCTTCACGACAAAATATTAGAAATAAAAGTACAATGTACTGATGTGAAAGTATGGTGATTTAGACGGATATTGTTGTCATCAACAAGAATGTCAGAGCACGTGGCTTTTAGGTGAGATTCTTTAGATAATATAATAAAGATAAGAAAAAGATTCCTAGAAGAAATATACACAAAATACCCCACCTTACCCCAAATAATACCTTCTCCCAAATACCCAAACCTACTTAATACACAGTGACATAAAAATGGAGGGCAGTCTCCAGTAAAGTACCACCTTGGAACGATCTTTAATGACTATATCAAATTATAGGTTTTAGATGTAGTTATATCGATAATGCAACTTGACACGTCCTTCAGGTTTTTTTCAGACGCTCACGTTTGTCAAATCAAAGGACTGGTATTGATTGCATCGAACCATCTTTCCATCTTTGTAAAGCTCTTAACTTTTCTTCTTGACTGCCATTTCTCTGAATGCAGACACAATCCATCAGAACATCTCCTTCAGCTATTCACAAATTCACATTAATATCATGAAATGTTCTTCAGTGTTCTCCAAGATTAGTTAATGGCTTTGCACGAAGGCCTCTGCCTAAATCGAACGAGGAAAGGACGATGATTTGTGATTCAATATTCTTCATTTAAGAACATTCGTGCTAGATTTCTCTTTTTTCTAATAATCGTCTCGTGTTCCATGGGTAAATACTATTGTTTACTAATTAATACCTTGAGAGACATCTAGTCAATATGTCCAAAGGTATAAAATCTATACGATCTATCATTGCTTACCTTACATGACACACACTAAAACATTATATGGCTTACATAGGTGTCAGTAAACATTTATCAAATTGGCAATGTTAATATTAACAAAAAATGAAATCAAATCATGAAAAACTCTAAACGTGCGAGATTTATTTTAATAGGTAATGCCGGGAACGACTCGTATGCTCAGAAGTTAATAGGAAACATCTCTTGTTACCCTTGTTACTCTTGTTGAATTTTTTACTTGACATCTTTTAATGAGTCGCATTTTGTCAGACGAATAATATCACGGAATCATATAATCCCTATGAAAAATAATACAGTTTCATTTTTTTACTCATCGTCATTTCTATTCAAATATTTGATCTACGTTTGCGTTTTTTGTCTTTGTTGCTGTCTACCATAATCTAATCAATGTCACTTATTTCGCCTCGAACGTTGTTTTCTTCTGGTTTAAGTTGGAGAAGACTTAACCATTTTAAAACCCCTGCTTTTGAACTGATTCAAGACATTAGCCTACGGGGAAATTGTGTGTCTTCAATTTTTTACTTTTCTTTGTTTTCAATGGATTTGCATTGGTGGTTTTGGGGGGTTGGCGGGTTTTTCTTGTATGCGCCTTTTTCTGTGAGTCTTTCTGATCTACACCTTTCGTTCTTTTAGATCTTGTTGGAGCATTTATTCGGCAAATTCGTTCCTGTGCAGTTTCAATTTAGCTGGAATAAAACAACTTATCATATTTATATCCGAAATTCCAATTTTATGTTTGTCATGAACTTGTTTAGCAAACTCTTTAAATTCACTGTAGCTTTCCTCTGGTAAAGACTGTTCAAAGGTTGTACTCGTCCTATTTTTGTATGTTCCTTTATCTTGGGTAGATATTTTTGTTGGTGGGTTTGGTGGAAGGTAGCATTTTAGGGGAGATGATATTCATTATTACTTCTCTTCCTCACTAGGAATCCTTTTCTTACGTTGTAGCTGTGGACATTCCTGGTGAGTGTTGTCTGTTTCGCTCTGTTTCATTAAATTAACGCAACATTTAAATAAAAGAATAACACGTTTCGAGGGCATACAAGGAAATCTTTATTAATGAAACATTCACGCGTTCTTCTGATGTTTTCTAATTCTGCTGCCTAACGGTTACCAACTTCTAGACATTACTTACAGCTAATTAAATTTGTAAATGTTCGATGCACTTACGGTAATGGAACTAATTGATAAATGGTTCGTGCAGACATTGGTAATGTAGATTTATAACCTCAGGCGTATGCTCTGAATTAACTGCTGCTGTGCACAAAATAATCACATTTATATCCTCATCGTGTTAGCAACTAATTACGTTTGTAGCAAAATATCTATTCTGGAATCATTAATACGTAGCTAATTTTTGTTCCCACTGCATTTAATACTTGGACGTTATTGATGAAATTGTAATGTAAGTATTTTAAAGGTCGTTGACAGTGACCGTTTGTATTGCTATATTCGTAAATTTGCAATAAATCAATTACCTTATGATAGAAAAGCAGGCGTAACTTATCAACACTGTTCTAAAGCAAGCAAAGCCATATTTTATGTAATATTAGAAACAGCAAAATATGTTAGTCATATCAAAGCTAAATCTTCCCAAATGATATGTTTTTGTAATTAGTTTCTAACCATAAATTCAAACGATTTCTATCTTCGTTAAACATTTTATTAAGACCTATTCAACACAAACGTTTTTGTCCAATTCAATTCATTAATCGACATAGTGTAACATTAATTACATCAATCTTTTGAATAAGTGTTAACTACGCTGTTAAGAAGATCAATGCAAGTAATTGTCATTATCGTGTCCCCTTGTCCTTCATGCTGCCTTATGTCGTAATTAACAGGAATGGCTTCACTATTGGATACAGCTGTTATACTATTGTGATCAGCTGTAAACAATGTGATTTATGATTGACTTTTTGCAATGTGTTTATTGTCATGATGTTTGTTGTCCTTGATTTTGATGACGTCCTTGATACCTTGATGCAAAACTTTTTTCACTTTAAACTGTCATACCTTGTCAAACAAATAATCATTGTTGTTCATACTTCAGATTCGTCAACCATCGCTAATAACTTTGATTTAGCTGTTTGTTCCGAGACGTGTGGCTTGACCCTGTGTAATATATGCCTATGTCTTTATATTCATAAAATATCATCGTATGTTCTATTTACCGTTGTCTAAAATTATTTGTTTGTATAAAATCAGTTGTATTTGTTTGCTTGTGGATGTGATAAACAACTGAGAAAGGACGAATTTACTGCATGCGCCTTATTTGGAAATACGATTTAACTTTTTCTTTGCCTACAGTTTATGTAGTGTCCGATTCAGCAATGCTGCAAAACCAAAAAAATGGATAAGAACATCGTTTGTCTAGATTGTACTACTCCCTCTTGCATGCGCAATATCCTGATTTGTCCTTTTATTTGCAAAATCGTTTATTATGTGCTCTTATATTCGTCTTGGAAGCTATGCGTGGTGGATTATATGAATGGTTCCTATTCTTTCAGTCTTTAATTTCCCTTGTGACAATGGCTTAAGGTGAATTAATCTTACGTATAATACAAAAACTGTATGAAATTAGTTAGGGTGGTAATATTCCTGCGGCATTTCACCAGTATTTGATAAGAAAGAAGCATTGATTGCATTCACACAACTAATGAAAGTATTAAATGCAAAGGACAAAAAGCATGGAGAGGCCACATGAAACGAACAATGTATATTCAGACATCCGTGTGTTTACTATGACTTAAAACAGTTATATGAACTCGTGATTTTTTTTAAACTGGTTCTTCCTTTTTCTTGCAATGTAAAACCTGGTATTACAATCCCAAAATAAACAGTATCTTAGTGAACATACATCAGCTAATAGTTTAGTATATTACCAAAAGGTTCCATCATTCCATCATGCTCCTGATATACCAATGTTTGTAAATGAATTAAAACCAAGTAGAACCATGATTCGGGAATAAGACAACAGTTTGACATTTAGGCCGGGATGGCAGATAAGGGCGTATACAACTCCTTTGTTTGATATATTCGAGGCAATTTAGGAGTATCTGCACTATATTGCAGTCATAAGAGTTTATCTTTTCTAACCATGTCATGAACTATGTACTGTGGCTTTTTATCTGTCTGTACACGAAACGAAATCCTCACGAATATATTCTACTAAAGAAAATATCAGAAAATGGTCAGACTATTTTTTTTTCAAAATTAGAAATCCACGAAATAGCCATTTTAGTAAAAAACAGGAAAATTGGTCCCAACAAAAATAAATGATACCACAGTATTAAGGAAATAGCTGGATTCTATCGCTTAGACTATGTACTCAAAAATGTAACCTCTTAAAGAGATTGTATATATTAAGAACAACTGGTCTAGGACAAGAAAGGTTCCCTTTACGTTTGGAGGTCTTCCAAAAATGGTGAGCAACCCACGACTAACTGCTTTGTCTGAAATGTGGCGTAATAAAACTATCAGCGCATGGCATTTCATTTCAAAAATCAAATCGTACTCTAAGACATGTCTGGTTTCAAGTATTTTATAGCTTGGCTCATAAACTACATTACAGAAACTCATTGAATGGACTTCTAATTTAAAAAACACATTTGATACATTAAATGGACTTCTAATTTAAAAAAAAACATTTAATACATTTTATATGGCGTATTAGTTTCCAGAAATGAAGTCACTAAATGCTTTGAACGTTCTCGTATATAGTTTTCTCACGCAATCACCTGCAATTTTGCTCGAAATGATTTGAATGAATTACAACTTATTACGTTCGTTGCATGGAAATGGCCAGGTAAAATACGTAATGAAATACCATGGCAACTAAAATGCGCAGTAAATTATTAGTAATGAGTCAGTTTGTTGCTATGGTTACGAAAATTGGATGATCATTTTTTCACGACTTTGCATGCATGTTGCAAGAATAATTACTCTCCTACGGGTAACTTTCTTTAAAAAAATCTCAAAAATGACTGATGCTTGAAATGCTTAAATATTTTTATTTTTTATGTAAACCAAAAAAAAAACAGCAATGCCATAATATCATCTTTAAGATATATATAAACTAAGACCTCATTTTTTAAAACTTTATATTCAACGTTTTGTTCTAATATCTTGTTACATGATACTAATGGCTTTTGGCACACATTTTAAAAAATTGGTATGAATCTGATTTCTCTAAAGAAACAGTATATTTATTTCGGAATTCAAGTAATTGGATACCAATATAGAAAGATTATTCCATTCAAAACCTCCGGACGACCTACATTTTCATTTTTGCCTGAGACAATTTACGAGAATTGTTCTTCAAATTGATTTATAAAACAAACAATCGGTATCCCTAAGCATTTATGACATAACTGGAATTACCGACTTCATATATCTTGTAATGTATATTTAAACTATTGTCTATCGTTTAGAGAATTGATCTGACAACATGTATATTTTTATTCTAATAATTGCTCAGTGCTATGGAAGGGACAATCATTTTAAATATAAAAGGTATTCAAACAAAACAAGGCACTTGAAATACAGCATAGAGTGTACTGTGTAGAACCCTGTATTAACATGATTTCGCTTATGTATTGTTTGATTTCTTGTTTTAATTTTTACCCCACCCTTTAATTATATACATGTATTTAGAGAAATTTCATCTTGGAACAGCTTCACTTTTTCACAAAATTCTAAGATCGGTGTTGAGAGTCCTAGTTAAATCATTGAACATTTAGGTCTTGACACTAGCGAGCGAGGACGGTCAAAAGGTTTACAATGCAAGAGAGAAAAAATATTTCCATTACGACCTATATATCAATATGTTTAAAATATGTTTTCTGTAAATAATTGCTGACTAACATCAGTTCGGTTTAATGTCATAATATAGTTTTAACCTTTTGCCGAAGCATAAGCGTAATTTGGGCTCTTTCAAATTCAAAGCTAATATATAAAAAATCAGTTTATTTAAGAAAATTGGGTTATTTCGCTCTGACAGAATGTAAAACCATTGTGGCAAAAGAAACCATTACTCATTACAAGCAACGGCTTCTTTTGGCACAATGTTTTCGAAAGTAGTCTGCTTCAGATGTTGGGAAATGCGGTGTTTTGAGGTAAAGAATTAAATAAGACTGCACATGTCCGTGTCAGGTGCCTTTCATCAGGGTGTGTTAATTACATTAACTGTCGATGTTATCCGTTTTATTAGCTTTGCATGTCTGAAGACCTAACACGAACGTTAAAAGTTTGCTTCGTCTGTTAAAACCGACGTTCAGTAAAGAAATGACCGCTCACATGACCATGTCATTTGCTTATGGATACAGCAGTATTTTACTTAAGAAAAGATACCTTACCCATGTAATCGACTTTTTCAAGCGTATTATACTGGCCGTTATAGGAAAGTAACAATCGTAAAAATTCTTCTATATTTTGGCCTAATAAACTGACCATGAAATCTTAATGGTATGCAGCAATTTTATGGTCAATGATGGATAACAATAAACCATATCGTGAAATGCTTCAGATATTTCCAGAATTAAATTCATTTCTATTACTTGCTCTTTGTCTATTTTATACCAACATCTCTTCCTGGTTTATTTCTTATGACGGCCAGTATATTAAGCTCGAAACAAACATGATTTCATTTGAATTTCTTACATTTTGAAGGGAGCACTTTTATAAACCACAGTGTTTTGTCCTCCATTTTCGCTGGTTTCTATGCATTCGATGGAATTTGGGTCGGTGGGCTTTGTGGAAGGTGAGATTTTTGTACGTGCTTTCTCTATGAATCTTTTTTTATCTTTATCATAAATATAAATCATTACAATTAAACATTGGATTAAAGTTTTATGAGAAATATGTTTCACACCAATGGATGGATTGAACAATCGCTTGATAAGGATAGAGATAATAAAACTACAGCAAATATGAACCCGATGCATCTCAATAAATAATCTCTGCGGACACAGGATAACATAACGTCATACCAGTCTCAATCATTCATTCATAATTGACATCTTTGGAAAAAACTTATTTATGGCGTGCGACTCATTATATTATTGTTATTGCTTTCTATTATATCGCAAAGAGTGGACGTAAATGAAGCATTGTTGTCACGGCCGTTGTTGATGTCGTAGGAAATGAATTAATTCACATTCATAATGATTGCCATTTTCTGTTAAGATGCAGAGGAAATGTTATATAACGCCCCCTGGGGGATATGACCTTTCTTTGTCGATAAAGTCTGCGATCAAGAATTTTTTTTTTCGTGAAGAGGATTAGATAAATATAAATATGTTCGATAAGATCTTTTACGTTGTTAAAATCGCTACGCAAAGAAAAATAAGCAACGAAATAAGTAAGTGAAAATAATCGACAGAACGCTAGAATGTTTTCTCTACTTACATAGATGAATATAAGTATGTTTCGAAGAGATATTGTTCTATTCGGAAAATAAATAACGAAATTGGTAAATGAAAATGATTGGCTGATGATTGTGTTTTCATTAAACACGAATATACATACATTTGATTATATGAGCAACATCTAGAAAGAAAACAATACAATATCATCGATTCAATTTTTCCACTCTGTACACTTGTAACTTCTTGTCCCACAATACAGGATAAGAAGTCTCTCAAAATGAATAATGCTTGTCTGGGTATATCTTTAGATCATAATATATAAGCTTAAAATACAACCACGGTCATAGCCCTCGAGACAATGTTGAATTTAGTTCTTGATTTCTGAGTACAAACTGTTTCATTCCCCAAGCACCACAATTCTACGAACACGACAAAAAACTTGTTGCACCACGCATCTTAAGGTCTAGACTTTAATCTAAGATAGTTGATTGTCTGTCTGTTTTTCTTCATTTTTATGACTACTAGTATATTATGTCTTATTTTTAACTTTCACAGCCGTGCCTGTCAAATATTAACTTAGACGAACAATGAAAACGAGTTCCTAGCATCAAGAAAAAAACTTTTGTATATCCGATGAGACAATGGTCATAATATGCAAGGATCGATTCAGTTTCGTTCAGTAGTCAACGAACATTGATATTGACGGTGGAATTTATCTGATGCACACTGCAAATCACATGTTCCTACATCGAAATGAGTTTCAAGCAGTGACTGATAATGAGTAATTATTTGACAAAATTTTAGCCATTTGATTCGTGACAAATTCCTAATGAAGCCAACTGTTTGACGTAATATAAACACCAGAATGTTTGATTCAATATGTACTCTTTTCTTATTTGTAAGAGTGGCATTTACGTCAGACATGAACGTGCTTAATTTCGTTAACTGGATTACAAGAAACGTTTCGGAATTATTTACTTTTATGCCGTCTGTCTTTAACACGATGTCCCGCATTGTGTGAATAGTGCCCGTAGGATACATAAGTCTTAGAGAAAACACACTGACAACTTAAGCTCCTAGGAATACAAGCGTGCTGTCAATTAACTGACAGTCCAAAAATGATTATATTGCAATTATTTGCCAGGAGCTCTGATTGTAGAGTAGGTTTCGCGTGAATTCTATCTCAAGACGACCAACGTACGGGGGGTCATATTGTTGACGTAAACAGAACCATTTGAATGTAATTATTGTAAAATGATATTTATAGGAGAAGTTGAAATAGACTCCTAATCTGAGACGATGTCGTTGTCGTGATAAATTTCAAAGATAATCACTGATGTGGTACTAAGGCTATAAATATTATCAACCCGGAAGAGCATCATTTTTGGTGATTCTTTGTATAAATACTAAAACGTTTACGGACTCTTACATCGCTCTTGGATAAATCCCTATCAGTTGGCACACGGTTCTCTTAACTACTCAGTAAACACGCATCAATGTAATTAAACTTGCTGAGTGGCTGAAGTGTTGAAATAATTTGGCCGTAAATCGTATTCTGTTTCTTGTAAGGAAGCAATGGTTCAATGGAATTTTCGTAATTCCTGGGGATATTTTTATGATGAATCATTGACCTTAAATTAGGAGATGTATCGGTGGTATTTGTAATTGGACATAATTGGTTTAAGCAAGCGGTATTCTTCTTAACTTCACAAACATGTGTCTCATTACTCAAGGACAACCCATCGATCATATTTGACCTTAAAATGACCTCAAATCGATGTTAAATGATACATTGATATATATATATAGTAATGTTTATTTTGTCTCTGCTATAACAAAGTGTTATCTGATATTATATATGGACAGATATGGTGATATTAACATGATTGATCATTCAGCTTATTTTTTCACTCTGGACTTGAACGTATCGCCAACAGTCATATGGCGACTTTCCAGCTTTAACAGTGGAGGAAGATCTTTAAGTTTACACCTGGACAGTACCACCGGTGGGTCTTAGTGACATTCAAACTCAAAGCGATGAGGGACTAGTGATTACTATTCAGAGACCATAACCTCATTCAGCTTAAATATGTGTTTTGTCGTCTCTTTATTTGCCATGGTAATGTTTTATGCTCTCCCTTTTTATATTCTTTGTGAAAAATGTAGATAATATACTATCGTTCTTACTTGACTTATTTACTTAATAAGTGGCGCACGAATGGACATAATGATTCACGAAAGATCATATTTGAAAGCCTTTGTAACCTTTCCATTTGTGTTTGTCTCCCATTGATGTGGAGAAGTTGTCGGCTCCTTGTGGAAGGGTAAGTTAGTACTGGTTAGTGAACAGTCCAGGAAAACTGGTTAGGTGAACTGATCGCCGTATATAACTGAAAATTGTTAAAAAAACGGCTATAAACCCCAGTGGCAATAAGTCACATAAAAAGCAAATCTATCGTAACAGTTAAAATAGTTGCAGAAACATGTATTATTGATAATAGTTCAGTTTTTAATTTAATTTTAGCTCTTGTGAAATTGGCAAGCGGCGAATTCCTGGCTTTGTGTTTGCAGTTTAATTCTGTCTTGTAATTTTCTTCCAAAGGCTTGGGAGGCTGATTTTGTTAATATTCTATTTAAAACAATTCCCCAACCGCAAAGATTTAAACTAAAGTTATTACGAGCCCTGAACGGAATTGGATTGGGAGTTAATCAAATCGAATTAATATCTTCAGCGATTGGTGAGGTGCAAAAACATTGACTGCATCAAATGAATGGAGAACACGGAATGCAGTTTATAAATGACAATGCCTCGAACACGTGACATTTTGTATCGTTGAAAATTTCTTTTAAGTTGAAATTACGTAGTAAAATCGTGCCGAAGTTTGTAATTTTATTGGCTAAACGGTTTCATAAAATGTCGTCATTATTTATCAAATCATACGAGTACATGAAGTCACCACGTTCAATATAGTAGTGCATGTATCATCAATTGCTCAATTACTTTCGTGTTGCGTCTTTCTACTGAACTGTTTTAGAACTATGATCTCAGGTCATCCTTATAAATGTTGGTTTTGTTAATTTGTAATGTTTTTTGGGGGGTGTTTTTATTGATGCGTGTTGTTTGTGCGTTCTAAAGCTGGTTTTGAAGCTTGAATCTTTTGTGTATGAAATAGTTTTGAAGCCTATAAAACAACTATCATTGCAATGTATCAAAATCTTCATTTCTACAAGGCTAGTATGAGTCATGTCTGTCATTGCTGGCCATGGGTTTTGTCTTTTTTTTTCTGGTTGTGCGCAGTGTTCTGTTTTGTATAACATGTAATTGTGTGGAAACGTTAACCTTTTGGGGCATTTTATAAGATACGTTTTTTCACACCAGCTCGATGAGTTACCGGACGTCTGATTGAAACTGCAGACATAAAACCGTCTGTTTAAATAATTATATCAGATGTCCTATTGTCTATTGTTTGCATTAAATGCTGCGAGTAAACAACGTAATTGAACTTAAACACGGAATGATTGAATAGAATGAAACGTCGTATCATGATAATGTAATAATCATGATTTGATGTAACGAATGCTGTTACGATTATATTTGTTTTGCATGGGACCCTCCGTGATCGAGTGGTTATAATCTCTAACTAGTAATCACTAGCCGTGACCATGGTCCAGACAAATTTCGAATCCCACCTGGGACCAGACAAATTTCGCATGTGAGAAAGCTATCTAGCTAGCTTACGGAAGGTCAATGGTTCTACCCAGGTGTACGCCTTGGGCCTTCCTCCACTGTGAGGAGTGGAAAAGTCGCAAAATGACCCGGCTGTTGGTGCGACATTAAATCCCGGAAAAAATAGTTTTCGGTCAGCTGGAACAGTCTATAGATGTACCTAAATGATTCTTTAAACGCAATTAATTCCATACCAAAAGTTCTTATCGCGGAGTTTCATTTGCACGTGCTGATTTCATTAATACCATATAAGTTATCATATTCTTCTTATGCTAATGTTCACAATTTTTAAGAAATGGAACTCAAAAGAACCAAAAGAAATACAAAATACAACATACAAAATGCTTTCTCCATTCGACGCTTACAATAATATAAAGTTTCAAAGTTTTCAAAGTTTATATACATTTGTATTTGACAAACCATTATTCGTTGCTTTGTTCGTTCTTGATTTTTGTACATTGAAAGCTTCCGATGCTTATACTTTAAATGCGTTTGCCCTTCAATTTAGGCCAATCAGATAGCTCCAATTTTCTGCTTTATAATCCACGAAGAAGATTATTCATCCATGAAGAATTTTCTTCACAATTAAGTGATTTACAGTGCTCCCCCCCGTAACGTCACCTCCAAAGACCGGTTCTCTCTAAGAAATGACAGTAAAAGGCACACATACACATAATAAAAAACATCTGTCATGAATGTATTTATTCCCTCCGAACAACAACTCCCTTCAAAGAACAACACTTCTTTGCGACTCCGACAAGTGCTGCTCTTCGGAAGAAGCACTGTACTACTTGTGTTCATTTGTGACTTTTCTTCATTTGTGATTAACGTGATAAAAAGCATCTGGCAGGCCAATATTATGTCGGTTACATTCTATTCAGAAAATCCTTCGGAATTAAGAAACCTAGCGAACTTAGAAATAGTGATCTATAGTTTAAATATTTTTAATCAATGGTTCTTTCAATTGCGAGATAAAACGGAAAATCAGAAGATTTTAACATTAGCCATCGTGTTCATTTCCGATTATATGACGAAATGTCCGTGTTTGACATGAACTAGAGGATCAAAAAGTTATCGTTAATTTCCTGAGGGAAAAAAAGGCTAATATGTATGGAAGATAAGTCCACACGAAAACGTCAAAGTACGACAGAAAAAATTGCGACAAATATAATTCAAGGTCAATTGTTCACGCTCGTTTTTATTAATTCAATAAAGTCATCAATTCAAAGTTCAACATTCTGGTCATGCGTTTTGACTTATTGTGTTGACAATTGCTCCTATCAGTCCCCATGTTCTGTATTCATCAACATTGTGTACTTCTCAATCGTCCTTTGTTATTTAAACCCTTTTTTATTTATCTTTCATCCCGTTTTTTTTCTCTTTAATTATGCAGTCCTTTTTAGAATGTGTTATTACACATGAAAACGGTGTAACAATAATGTGTCGTGATCTCTACCACGGTTATTGAACCACTTGCTCTATATTTCAGTGATGTTTTTGTTTATCTATCGGTGTCTTTGTGATCGGTAAGTTACAGGCTGTGGTGGTCCACGTGGGTTGGATTAAATTGGTGCATGAAGTATTCCACGGAAAACGTTTTTCATTAACCCTTTGCCTCATAAGTATATTTATTACAAGCAATGGCTTCTTTTGTCACAATGTTTTCAAAACTCATCTGCTACAGATATGGGCAAAGGGTTAATTTGTACTCGCATAATATCTCTGTATAGTAACTTTAGTTGAGGTTTTACCTTTCGCAACTAGTGGTATTTATAAATACATAAAATCATACTAATAAAATCATAAAGGTTATGGCATCTCTTGCATCAGTGGCTCACGTGGTTTTTAGAATTACCTGGTTGTTAATGCTGCTTTAAACATACATACGTCTGAAAAATTCATTTATTTATTAAGTTACAAAAACAAAGCACGAATAACCCTGTATATTGTCATTGATGTCTTACATACAAGCACCACATAAAATTGCTCTATTCAGACATTTCTGCTATCTGCAATAAATATTGATTCCATTATTCGAACGTAATATTTTGTATGTAGACTTTGTATAATTCCATACCGTTTCTAGATTATATAATTTCCGTGTAATTGTTTTCAGATAATAAATTACGCAATATTTAATACAAATTGTGATCGTAAATAAAATTTTATCAATGTTATAATTTTCAAGATAGCGGGGAGTTTTTGTCAAATATACAAAAACAATCTCTTCATCTAATGACATACAATCCTAATGATGTAGATCAAACAATTGGCGATGTTTAATAATACTAGCAATTATTTATTAGAAAATGGAAGTGAAATATTCCCTAGGTTGTTGTGGTGGATATGAGCTGCTAATTTATATGAATATCAGACAGTCTCAGCAAAGTCACCAAGAAAAAAATATACACCAACACCTCGGTAGTAAAACCACTTTTTGAACCAAACAATAGCTCTCAATATTGAGGCGGTCTCATTAATAAGTTAAAACAAAAAAAATACTAATAAAAGCAAGTCCGGTGTATGTATCGTTATAATGGGCTGGTTTTAATATCGAGGTGGTCGCCAGGCAAGAGTTTACTGTAATAACTAAAGAGCTTCATATATACGACAGAAATTACTCGCTTACTGAGGTTTTACTTTTATAACTTAAAATCAAAATGTATACCACATAACGTAATCGCTAAGAGAGTTTTTTACTGTAAAAATTAAAAAAGCACAATATATGCTATAATAAAGTAATTGCTAAATGAGGTTTTAATGTAATGACTTAAAAGTACACTATATACAACATAAAATAATCAACAAGAGAGGTTTTACTGTAATAACTTAAAATCAAAATATATACCACATAACGTAATCGCTAAGAGAGTGTTTTACTGTAAAAATTAAAAAAGCACAATATATGCGATATAAAGTAATTGCTAAATGAGGTTTTAATGTAATAACTTAAAATCAAAATGTATACCACATAACGCAATCGCTAAGAGAGGTTTTAATGTAATAACTTAAAATCAAAATGTATACCACATAACGTAATCGCTAAGAGAGGTTTTAATGTAATAACTTAAAATCAAAATATATACCACATAACGTAATCGCTAAGAGAGTTTTTTACTGTAAAAATTAAAAAAACACAATATATGCGATAATAAAGTAATTGCTAAATGAGGTTTTAATGTAATAACTTAAAATCAAAATGTATACCACATAACGTAATCGCTAAGAGAGTTTTTTACTGTAAAAATTAAAAAGCACAATATATACGATATAAAGTAATTGCTAAATGAGGTTTTAACGTAATAACTTAAAATATATACCACATAACGTAATCGCTAAGAGAGTTTTTTACTGTAAAAATTAAAAAGCACAATATATGCGATATAAAGTAATTGCTAAATGAGGTTTTAACGTCATAACTTAAAATATATACCACATACCGTAATCGCTAAGAGAGTTTTTTACTGTAAAAATTAAAAAAAACACAATATATGCGATATAAAGTAATTGCTAAATGAGGTTTTAATGTAATGACTTAAAAGTACACTATATACAACAGAAAATAATCGCTAAGAGAGTTTTTACTGTAAAAATTAAAAAAGCACAATATATGCGATATAAAGTAATTACTAAATGAGGTTTTAATGTAATGACTTAAAAGTATACTATATACAACAGAAAATAATCGCTAAGAGAGGTTTTACTGTACTGCAGCTCACTTTCTATAGTCCAGTGTATATAATTTGTATTAATTAGAGTTCCTGTTTTCGCGGACGATGGTGGCTTATCTGTGTTGAAAACAATTTCTTTTCTTATTGTCGCATTTTTACTTGTTTCTGCACAGGTATGTTCAACATGAGCCTTCAAGATTTGAATAAGCCAATTTTGTGACCTGTCTTGACGTTTGAATTTACATTGCATCATAAAATAATTCAGGATCAATATGATATGAAATCAATCATCCCATGCCACGAAACGTCTCAACTAGCTCGAGTATTTCATATTGAGGCAAATGAAGACTATGATTATGTTCTATTTAGTTACGCACGACTTTAAGACTATTTCCCCTAGTTACCAAACCGTAAGAATCCAGTCACCTTAATTTCTATAAGAAGGACTGGGAAACAAGTGAATATATTTGGTATGAATTGTTGAAATGTAGATTTGAATCTGCAATTTCACTATAAAGGGCATGTCAGTATTTCTAAATACCCCAAAAATAGTCGTGTTTACGGTTACCGGACTGACCCAATTTTTTTCGCCGACTCTGGTTTCTATAACATTAAAATCCAAAGTACGAGCTTATTTGGGGACGAATCGCACCTCCAATAATGCAAGGTCTGTTTAGATAAAAAGACCTACCTACTCTTGTTTTGACCAAGAGACCGCAAGCATGAATATTTTTTCTAGCCTAACAGTGGCAGCATCGGAAAAGCATTTGTGTAAGACATAAGATATTGACAGGAAACCATAGGAACCTGTGATATGACGACATAACACATCATGAATAATATTTAAACCTCTTACAGCTGTGCGTTAATATTTTATACAATGTTTATTTTATGTCAGACCTTCTCTGTATTTTGATACCAAAATCGCCGACATCGCTACTTGAAAGTCTTGCGGTGATACATTTTGAGTAGACCTTCCCCCAGACAGCAGTACTATCACTTACTTTACTTTTTACATAATGCATTATTTAGGGTTTCCATTTCATGTTTTATACGTTATAAATATTCGGTTTTTATTTGGAGGCACCGCCAGTGTGTATTAGTAAATATATGATACCCGAATTGAATTATTTGGAATAAAAGGAAAATAATATATATACATATGTAAATCAAAAATAAAGAAACCCACATACTGCAAACTCAAATGAAGACTCCCGATGTTGTTGCTGCGCAACTAGTAATTCAACATTCCTCCACTTGTTGACAAAATCTTTGCAGGGATTTTGACAAGAAATGTGTCTGTCAGTAGAATTGATGCGCAATTTGTCAGAGGCTGACGATACACCCAATTATATGTCTGTACTATTCTATGAATCACGAAATGTAAATTCAGCTTGCTTTTAACAAAAAAAGAAGAAAACTAGAAGACAGATTGTATTATTCGTTTCGATATGCGACTTGATTGTTAGTCTTTGAATAAGGCAATAAAGGTGATACTAATTATTCCGTTTGATTGCGAGACAATTTTTTAAGACAATATGACGTGCAGCGCAGATTGGAAATCAGTAAGTCTGGTTTGATATACGTCTTGATTATTTAACCTCATGTATGTTACAGAAGATTAACTTCTGATCTAAATACCATTATTCTGAATTTAGATTGTGTATTTCTTACAGACTACCAAACTGGATGTTTTGATGTTGTCCACGGTTTATTTATTGTATTTATTGATTTTGTTTTCAACTTTACAGCAATTCCGCTTCATTAAATAAATAAATAGAAATAATGATTTTTAATTTAATAAATCAATATATCATCATCGTTGGATAAAAACAAATAATTCGACAGAGGCCGGATATTCTGTTTAATAAATAGGACAATCCGGAACAGAGAGTCAAATTGCACATTGTCTCAAAACGTCCGACTTATTAAGAATCATTTGTTTTTGGTTTAAACAAAGCTATGTCCGATGGCCATTAAAATCAGATGTCATTATGCCATGTTCATTGATACCGAAGATGACACAAAAAATGGATCAATTATCGCTTATTTCTACTGGGGACACAGGAAACTTATTAATTCTTTTTAGAAATCGGATGTTGTCTAAAAACATCACTGATGGAAAATATTGAATAATTGAAGTATAAAGTTAAAATTCCATTTATGCTCTTGAAAGATAGACACATAATTGTACGGTAAATTAGACTGCCGAATAATTAAGGCATATATTGCAATCAGTTTTACCAGTTTTCTTTGGCAAATTGTCTACTTATCCAGGGATCTTTTATTGATGTCTAAATTTAGGCTGTATTTGCGCAATTCTTCGATTTTTCGGTGTTTTGTCCGTCATTCTTTGTATGATCTTATATGGTGGGTGGGTTTGGGTTGGGGTTGTATTTTGCAGAAGGGGATTTTTGTATGTTGTGTGATGTTTTTCTTGGAATCCTTATCTTATCCGTATTTATTAACCTTTGATGTAGAACCCATTGCATGTGATTGAATAATCAAGCCTATCAGATCAGTCAATACACTGTAATATCTTTTCTGAACGAGCCAACATGCAATCAAAACAAACAATCATTGTCTATTTTCGGTAAGCTAAAATCATTGCCTGCAGAGCACCACGCACTGCGCTTAATTCCAAACAGTCGATATGACGAAGTTGAGTCGCTCTATTTGAAGAAATGATCAAAGCATCTCAACGTTTTTGTTATTTACTCTGTGGTGTAATTATTTGTATGAAATGAGTAAATATTCCCCTAAAAGAAAATAAATTTAGATACTATTCACACCTATGCAAAAGCAGTATAATTTGTCCGTTTCGCTCCTTAAGATGAATCAAAGTTTGTTTTACTTTGGATATTCAAAACATTTTAATGTCCACCGACTGGTTCCACCGACTTGTTTAACTTCGACTTATTTGTTTGATTAAAGGGACCGCACGAACATAAAATCAACCGTAATGGCAAATATTGAACACCATAGTAATGGCTTGGAATGGCTGTAAATATATATTCAAAACCAATCAATAAGTGGCATTGTAATAAAATCATAACCATGGCGTTTTCAATGCGAGCAATGTTTGTTTACAAATTAGTTGTGGTCATATGGTGCCAAAATGTCTGAATTGTGTAATATTGTATTCCGCAATACAAATCTGTGTGAATAAGTAAATGTCAGCTCAGCTTCATTTAATATTAAAGCGCTTAGCTGTTTAAACAATCGCTTCGATTGTACAGATGAATTAAATACAAATATTAAAATAACATTGTTCAAATCTCCCCGAGGGAAACGGATATCGCCACTTTTATACAGCAAGTGTCGCTCTAACATACATAATGTATAAATTTTAATGTGCTTTTAATATTTAACGTGTTAAATCCAAATATAGATTTAAACCTATGTAAAAAGATAAATACTGAAAAAGATATGACGGTGCATACAATTCCCTATGTATATTTAAAAAAAGGAATGTTGTACTTTACATACGAATCACACAAAATTATCTTTGAAAAGATGTCAACCCTTGTTGTCGGCTGCTGTCTGGCCATTAAAAGATTCCAAGATTGTCTCGCACCTTGTAATGTTGTATATAATGATGTAACAATTGTAAGCACTTGTATTTTGTGTTGTGGATATGGTCGACTATGCAGAAAAATTAATTTCATTATTGATGGAAAATATTGAAGAGAAAAAGTTGCCTTACTCTTCATTTTAGCGTAATAATTAAGAATGTCTGGAAAGCTTTCTAACATTAGGCGGTCGTGAAATATTGTATTCCTACATCGTACAAACGTCATGTATGTTTAATTTTCTTAGTTACGACTGAACACTTCAATATTTCACGATGAAAAAAGTTTTACAAAAAATTATAAACAGTGACATTATAAAATTGATTATGACATACACAGATCTTAGAATTGGCATCTTTTTACGTCTGGTTCCATACATCAATCAACGCTTAATAATGGAAACAAATCAATTATTACATTGCGTGCGGAACCAGTCAGCTCCCAAGTGACGTCAATTTACATAATCTAAATCTGTCAAGCATTTATTTACATAATTATGATATTCTTGATTGTATAAGCGGTTGTCTTATCTAATACTTAGTATTGTAGTTTTGTATAATCAATGAAGAAAGATCGTGACGAGCTTGTCCATTGAAAACTTGGACGAGTCCCCAGTGAGACAACCACTTATGAAATGGACCAAGTCAGAAAGTTACTCTCAAAGATTTCTCTCTTCCTCATAAAGGTTTTGTCTGTAGTTCAGTTCAGACATGACACGTGGCTACTTACTGTCAAGTTTATTATTTAAGATGTCTCATGTGTTTTAGTACTATCACTGTTTGTTTGAGCGTGGAAACGGTAGTCTGCGAATGTTGGCCATTTTTACAGTTTCTTTCGAAATTTTGTTAAGGTGTTTTATCATTTTTATTCTGAAAATGATTTGGACCCGAAAAAAAAGCACATTCAATGAACCCCACCTTCCCCAAAATATTGTCCTTCAAAATCCCTCCTACCTAGACTCCACCAGACGCACGTAAGACCATACAAATTGTTGAGGATAGAACACAGTCTCCCGAACAGTACCGCTCTAGAACGGTCTATAGCAAAGTATATAATTCATCCCATACACAGAATTCTAACAAAACTCATTGGAGTTGAGCAGTGGTTGAATTTCAAACGCATTCTTGCCTAAATCCATGCTGCCTATGTGTTAGCACCCTGACCCCCCCTTCCGACTGTACAAAACATTGACATTGTTACACTTGACAACGATGCATAATAAGTGTTATGGGACTCACTCACCTTAGTAGTATGTAGACATTAGCTGTTGATATGATAGAATGGTGATTCAGACAATCAAATGCAATGTTATGTAAAATATGAAGAAAAGCTATTCAAGCTGTAAACATATGGTACTGATGGAATTGAACTTAGATTTTTTACTGTTGCATGAAATATCGACATAATTAACATGTTTACGATACTAAACGCGCCGGATTATTTTTCCAATGGTTTGAAAATGGTTACATTCTGATGGAAATGTGGAACTAAGGTCCTTTCTGAACACAATTACATGTTCCTCGCACAGGATACGATAAGATGTATTATAGATTTAACTTAACTGAAATATAAGTATTGACATAATGAGAACGAATGGGGTCATTTCCGTAACAATCCATTAATTTCCGTAATATTACTTCAGCCAACAGACAGATATCGAGAAACTAATTAATATAGACCGACCACATTATTTCCAAACTGTCAATATTGGTAAGTGGAAGTACATTTGTAGTACAATACACGGGGCGTAATTTATGGTCTAGCTTGTTCTGGGGCCAAGGACTTTGTAATATTGCAAAAAGCAAGGACAGATGAAGTCGTGTGTGTACTTAAATGTAAATCGTAATTCAAATATAGGTAAATACTAATCAGAAACTCAGTATCTTATCATAAAAAAACAAAGTGTCCAATTATCAGACTCAATGTAGTGTTATTCTATGAAATAATGTCTTTTTTCGCGATTATGGAATAAAATCCAAAAACGTCTATGGTCCTGCCTGATCGCTTAATATACTAATATGCCAGTTTAACGGTCAACCCAATCAAAATTATAAAATGTAAGATGTTAATTGATGTATTTCGTTCTCACAAACTAGATAATTCATGCTCATACTTTGGTACATTTCGTGCGCGCGCCATTGCTACTATGGAAACACGCACTGAGTGCTCTTGCAACAATCTAGCTATGCATGTTAACTACTATCACGAGCGCATGAAAAGTATACAACGAGAACATATAAATAGATTAAAACACACAGATAACATTTTCCCCTAACAATTCCCTTTTATTACAGCGTAATTGAACGAAGCATATTGTAACACACGTTTGTCCAGAAGGAATTTTTCACGAAGGCCTTTAAATCTTTCGTTTTACCTCATCATTGAAATTGGAAGCAATGCATAAAAAACCTAACGCTCAATTAAAAGCAATGAGTTTTCAACGGCAAAGAATCGGATTTTGATGTTAAACAATTACTCCCGTTTTATTTCTGTTTCCCATACGGGTAATTTGTATTGCTGGAAAATCAATCTAAATCTGTAATGAATACCAAAGTTTGTTTGGACAAAACAGAGATAAAAATTATCCTTAATATTGTGCATGGTATCGGATTAGCCAGCCCGCTTAGGCCGAATTGGTAGAACGTTAGGTCTATATACCCCGTATTCATGAGTTTGAGTAAGAAATAGGCAATGAATAACTGTTCACAAAAGACTGCTATCTATTTCTCTACTGAAAGTTGATTATGGTTTCAAGAGCGTTTCCCGAGGGAATGTCAGGTTATCATTTTAACTAAATTGGCAAAAAGATTGGTTTCGTCTTCATTACTGGCTTATTTTTACCCCGTACATCTACCAATAAACGTAAGGAAAGCTTTTTTACGGGAAGTAGAAAAGTACGTTCCATCAATCTAGCTAGTAGTTTCACAATTGATGCAGGAATCACCAAATATCATTTTTTGTCATACACATTAAGTGCGAGACGTCCAACATTTGCTTGTTACAGACCAGCGAGTTCTCATATTGTATTTCATAATTTCTCCCAAATATTTCTTTAGCAAACATTGTCATACTAAGAACAAATACTTCGTGTGGTTTCTTCTGTCCTTTACCTTTAAAAGCCTTTGCAACGAATCTATATTTTTTCGTAATTTAAGCGCGAAATATAACAGGCTTCGAAGTGATCCATGTTTAATTAATTTTATTTGATATGAACCGCCGATTACCGAACGTCGATATTTTACAATATTTTACATGCAAAAAATATCACAGAAATCAATCAGGCTGTATGCCGAGCACTCTGAAAGTTGTAGGTACAACTGTTGACATAATGAAAGCTACTTGATAAATTCAACGATTCATTATCAGTAAAATTATAGATTGCCGTCATACAAAGAATACAATACTTAGATAACGGACGAAAGAACACTCGAGTTGTTTTGTGGGCAATGTTAAAAAAAAACTTCTCATAACACGTTCAATGGTTCTTGATAAATGTATACGCTATTAATTGATTTACTCGATCTAGTGTTCTTTCTACAAGTCTTCGTTACTTCTAAATCAACATTAATTCCTCGTGTCTCATCCTCGGAATCGATTTATTTCGAATGATTGTCAAGCAAGACCGAAAGTGTTCTTCTTGACAGAAATCGGATAAAATTACTTATTTCACTGACCTGCTGCATATTTCATGGATATACGGCATATTTCACTGATATATTGCATACTTCATTTATATATTGCTCATTTCACTGATATGTTGCTTATTTCATCGATATATCGCTTATTTTATAGACATATTACAAATTTCATGCATATATTACTTATTTCATGCATATATTACTTATTTCATGCATATATTGCTTATTTCATGCATATATTACAAATTTCATGCATATGTTACTTATTTCATCCATATATTATTTATTTCACGCTTATATTGCTTATTTCATGCATATATTACGTATTTCATGCATTTATTACGTATTTCATGCATATATTACTTATTTCATGGACTTATTGTTGTATTTATGGACTTATGACTTAAATCTACATACACTTTCTGAATTCAAACGGACAACTCTCATATAAATCACAACGTTTTGTCTATTTCTTAGTCCAATAGTGGTAACTACAATCATTGTCATACTCAAAACCACTTATTTCATATTGCACTCATATAATATTTTTCTGTTTTATCATCGACTGTCATCAAGCAGAAAATACAATTCTCTGCTACGTTGACCACCTTTGTCAGTCTTTGCGCAATAACATTCTCTTCTCTTGTTCTATTGACGAGGCATCTATCTGCTTTAATGCACAAATACTGTATTGATTGATATATAATTTTCTTTTGCTCTAACTGAGAGATTGTGTCTTCACAATTGATGAATGAATATTGATACTTCGTTCCTGATCTCCTGTGCTGATTAATCTGACGCTGTGATCTCGTGAGATAGAAACTGGACACGATGTCAGACATCAGCTAACTCTCGTCATGTGAAATAAAGAAAGACTTGCTACGTTTGGTGTCATTGTAATATGTGAGCTAAACTTAAACGTAGGGTAGTTATACGCTTACATTTTCACTTGGAGATACGCTTTAAGTCTTATATATATCATCACTTTAGTCTCATTGATCAATACATAAAACGACTCTGTTTCAATTTGTATCGTGTTTCTTATAAAAATGTTCAAGAATACGAGTGTTTTCCTTTAGAATCTATCTGTGATGTAAAGATATAGGTCATAAATTTCCCATGTGGTTATAAAAACAACGTTTGCGCTTTTGTTAATTGTTTAGTGAAACCGGGCTGATGGTTTGTGGAATGTTCTATAAAAGGTGTGCGAATACCGTAGTATGTTTTAAGGAAGCAAATGAGGGAAGGTGTGAACATTCTGTGTCAGAAATGTAACAAACGGTGAGGTTGTGTATGTATACAGGCTTAACCATATTTATGTAAACTAATAGTCCGTTCCATAGTCACGTCTCAGCTAAGATGGACAGATGTTTAAAATTAAACATTTTGCCACATCGTCTTTGTATATTAAAGGGTTTAATGCTGTTAATTGTTGTAGGGGATTTATTGTCTGCTGTCAAATATAAATACATGTATATCTTTTATATATATCTTTTATGTCTTTATGTCTAAAATGTATACAATTAGCAAGATTTTTATACCCCGCAAACGAAATTTTGGGGGGTATACTGGAATCACCCTAGAATGTCGGTGATGTTATCTGTACCCATTTTGCAGGGGTATGTAATTAAGTTATAAAAATTGCTCTCCTCGCTAAACTGAGTCTATGAAACGTAATCCTTGTGCAGATAAAGCCAGTTTAGTATATTTTTATGTATAAAATCATGCTCTTATGCAACGGGCACTATTATAAGAGCTAAATATTCAATTACTAAACATTGCAAAACATATGCAAGGCATTACCAGTAATATTCATTACTTGTTTTATTAAGTCTATTGAATAACCGTGGATGAAATACTCAATAACAAATGTACTTTATATGTTTCTGGATGTTGATAATGGTAATGAGGACAATAAGTGACCGTGAATGTTTGATGTTATTCATATTGGATCAAATAGCAAAAAAACCCTGCTAAAAAGTAATCAAGACAGATGTGAATTTCGGTGATAATAACTCGAAAAACAAATGTCTTGTTATTCAACAGTAAATTAGCTGGTACAATAACGAGTGTATCTTTTTTTTAAAAAAAAACATTGAAAGGAATTTTAAAATAATCAGGTTCCAACGTACAACTAGGATAGGATTTCCATCCTGAAAGCTTTGTGCAACTATATTATCATGAACTTGAAAACAAATCGTACCTGTTAGTTGTACCATAGATATATCAAGATTAATTGCACATTGGGTGTATATTTTCCGTATATTTTTCGTGAACAGCAATAACTACCGAAACTGGCTTTAAGCAGAAACTTACAATTACTATTGACTTTAAAACACTGCCTGAAATTGTAATATAGTATATATTATATATTGTTTAGGACTTAATGCAATATTTATAGTTTTGGGCTATAGAAGTGTGATTGTTTTTGTGCTTAAGATCAAAATATTGTTCAATTTGTCAAAGATATGGCATATGTATGATACGAGAAATGAGTCTTCAGAGGTAATTCAATCAAAGCATTGTTTTTTCCAATGTTGCGTCAATTATGTAGCATCCAAAGGCTTGTAGGAAGAAACACTTTTGTATTGGAAATTTATTGTACTCATAAAGAACATTAAACAACCTTTGAAGGTGTGAATAATCAACGCGGCCATTGCATTAACCCTTAATGTTATTACCAAACATGGAATCAGTAGGCGGCAAGCTATCCATTTTGTATAGATGTGACCTTGGTGACACAAAACAGATTGAACATATTTCTCGATGTATAGCTATTCTTAGGGAAATTGTAAGCCATGCTGATAGTGTTCTGGAAAGATGCAATTTGTATGCAAATGAGGACAGTAATTTGGGATCTAAAATACTAAACAGACATTTCCCGAAATACGAATTACATGGAAAGAATTTCTAAAAGCTGAATTATACAAATTGTTGTTTTATATCGTCTTTCGTGTGTTTTGCTTATGTCAACTTTGAAGTTGACATTTTAGCTTGCAATTAAATATGGTCTTCTACCATATCTGTATTTATGTGTAATAAATGTTTCCGCATATATTATATCAAATGAATGTATTTGCTGGCCATTATCTGTGAAGTCTATAACAAATACGTAAATGTATAATTATATAACATAACTACCATGTACCACTATATAGGGTAATGATCTGAAAAGATTACATGACATGTCCATGAATTGAATTGAGAATATATGCATTAATGTAATGAATATGAGACTATCCACTACCATTCTTACGATTCAAGGTGAAGACCTCTCAGACTTCATTGATTATGCTTAAATAACACCATGATTCTTGAAAGTAATTAATTCAAGCATATCCGAGCTGTTGATGGTAAATTTCAAATTATCAGTGCAGACTCACTCATAGATGTGATTGCATTCAATGGTGTTGTTATCAAAGAGAGAAACAACACGACATGATCACATGATTATTTAGAGTGCTCTATGTCTAATTAATTGTACTGGATATATGACATTACATGTAATAACAGATGTTAAACAAACTACCATGGTTCCCAACTACAAAAACACAGAAATCAATTAGTTATAACGAAGAATCATGACGACGAATGAACTGTTGTTGACATACTGGAAACCACTTAATATATATGTCAGGTTCTAATCAGTTATTTCCACACGAATATCGTCAAACAGAGATTGCAATACTGTCTTCGATTTACGAGTGATATTTACGTAATATATCAAATGTCCAAACTGGCAAGTCCTCTGGTCCTCGAGTTTCAAGCGCTATATTGATTGATTGGTTGTGCTATTGTGGTTTTCGTTTTAATTGAGCCTTCTTAGTTTCTAAATTAGACAGGAAACAAAAAAAAGTCATGTTTTGACCAAGTAAAAATAAGGTAGCTTGTAGTTGGTCGCATTTTTCGCATTAATATACTTTTCATGCTTAAGAGCAGGTACGATTCGCCCCAAAGTATTTTCGTATTTTGAATTTAGCTGTTAGAAACTTAAGGACTGTCGGGTAACAGGAAACACGACTATTTTTTCTTTGGCCTCAGTAGTCATATCTGATTTCTGGCATCGGTGCTGGTTTTCTTGATTTGCTGATCCAACAACATTGACATTAATAACATGGTATCATTAAAGATATTTGTTTTACTTAAAATGAAAACTCAACTAGAAAAGAACATGAAAGATGCACATATATTTTAGTAGGACTATTACACTGGAGTTGAACTTCTCAGTTTAGTGGAGAAAGACCCCAGGCTTACACCTGGGTAGAACCACCGACCTTCTGTAAGTTAGCTGGACAGCTTCCTTACTTGTGAAATTTGATCCCGGGTTGGATTCGAACTCGCAGCGGTGAGGGGCTAGTGATTACAAGCCAGACACCATAACCACTCTAAAATTCAATATTGCAGTAATGCATATTGCTCTTCTTATCGTTTACATATTGTCCTGCTGTCCAATCCACCTTCATTTAAAATGGTTTTTAAGTTGCATCGATTGTGTAATTAAATGTAATGAAATGAAGTAATGGTCTTTTAAGTAAGGTTTGATAAAAGAGGTTAAGCTTCTGTAGTCTTGATTCATAAAAAGTGAAATACTGCTGAAGAGTTGGAAGATCAGAATTTGATTTATGGAGCGTTTGATTTTATTTTAGAGATCTAGTTTTAACTATTGATGAACTAGGTTCAATATCCTTTACAAGGAATTCAAAGAATATAGCAGAGTTATGTCTGATATCCAATAGATTCTCACCAGATAACCTCTTTCAATTACTTTCCATTTATTCAATTAATAAACAGACCGGCTGTGTTTCCCGACTGAAAGTTTTTTTTCTTATTACTCAACAAGACAAGACATGAATAAAGCGTAAAAACAATCAATGTGGTTTCCTCGATGTGACTTACATTGTTTTATACAAATTATGATTAAATCAGCTAAGCCTAAGAGGAGACATGTTTATTGTCCCATGTGAATGATGTTTAGAAATATCCAGACGAATTAATGGCATCTGGTCTGTCCATAAGGTAAACCAAGATTTGATTCTAATTGCTGTATTGCTATCAGAGAGCGCCGGAGAAATAATATATTGTCATGTGATACCCATATTACGTACTTGATAAATAGAAACATTTCTTTATCATACAGCCATTTTTAGCCATTGGTAATAACGGAACTAATTTTCCCTAAACCGACTTGATCATACCAGTGTGTGCCGCCAGTTACCCGCAAGCTGTAGATCTAATAGAAGCAGTTTATTGTGACTGAAACATCACTGATTAACTGTAATCTATGCGATGTAATTGATGACGCAGCTAAATCAAATGTACTTCATTATTCACTTAATCGTTTCAGCAATCACCAATTTTACTGATAGAGTTCAGAAAACTGGTTAGGTCAGCCGGTCGCCGTATATAACTGAAAAAATTGTTGAAAAACGGCGTTAAACCCAGTGACGATAAGTCGCATAAAAAGAAAACAAAACTGATAGAGTCAGTATTTTACATTTTTATATACAACCGTTTAAATCTAGACCAATCCGGAATTAGTTAATCTGAGTAAATTCGTAAAAATCTTTTTTTCACGTAATCTACCGTTAGAAAATATAGCCTAAGTATTCTTATATTTTTTTGTTATTCTGTGCTATTCTACCACACTTGTTTTTTACTCCCTTCATCTCCTTTCAAATATGTTGGGAGTTACTCTTCATTCTAATTATTTACATGGTTAAAAGTTTTCCGGAATTTTCCGGAACCTCCGGCTTCTTCCAGGTCCGGACCTTACTGGTTTTTTATTGTTTCCGCGACACCGAGTTAAGATTTCCGTTTTTTTTTAGCATTTTCAACTTTCGCCCATGTATTTATCATGTGTCACATGTTTTAATTTGAGTTGATTGAGTATTAATGAGATGAGATGAGCTCTGCGCGTTGCTTAAATACATTGATTGAGATTCATGATAAATACATTTTCATGAATAAGTCTTTTTTATGTTTTAATAGAATACTCAATGAGAATAGTACTGAAATGATACAATCACAAAATTACATGCATGTTTCATACGATTTGATTGCGATGAAGTTGGTAACCCCACCATCAATATTTCATATCATTCACTAATTTGAAAATAACATGCACGTGGAAGCCGTAGACTAGCTCAGCAAGCGATAAGAATAAATATAGACATTCCGTATAATTACGGAATAAAAATGCTATCGTGTTGAACGCAATTCCGAGAAAATGTAGAGTTATATAGGCTGGCGTACTATTAAGATGTAATTTGTATGCAAATGGCGGCAGAAATATAGCTACGGAATGCTAAATAAGCATTTCACTGAAACTATTTAAGAACAGAGTACTCGAAGTTACTTTCTGGCACAGTTTCGTGCATTTGTTCTATTTCCGTTAAGGTTGTTTTTGCTGTTGTTGTTATTGTTGTTGTTGTTGTTGTTGTTGTAGCAGTAGTATTTTTTTCAATATTATTGTTGGGTGTACTGTTTCATTGAATTTCCGCAGTGCTTGTCACAAATTTGTATGAAAGAATCTCAGTGTTAAAGAGCATTGAGGGAGGTACTTAACATTCATTGTCAATTCTATACAATAGCAAACATGCTGGTAAAATAGTTTTACAGCCATACTTGTTTATCCAGTGTAAACTACCTATCTCACGAGTTGAAATACTCTTCAGTTATGTATAAAGACGTTTCTACTACCGACCGTTCCGAAGCGGTACCCTCGGGAAGACTGTGTTTGTCCTCTATTTAGTATGATTCTGTGTGTTTTGTGTGTTGGGTTGCAGGGAGGTTGTTGTATTTTGGGGAAGGTGAATTTTTTGTATGTGTGTTTTTAGGAATATTGTCCTAATTGAATTTTCAAAACATTTAATGCATCTAAGATTTAAGATTGATACTAAGGTTCTAATGAAGAAGTCCTGTTCGCAGGACATCTTTATGATTTTGACACTTTAGTTACGGCTGATAATGATATATAAATTATTAATTTCGTATGTTTGCTCAATATATTTAATTATCTTAATTCATCTTTATCAACTTAATTAATAAGAAAGAATATTAATTTTACGGCAATATTACCGAATACTGCGATTTTCACACTTGACCGTGTATTATTTTATCGGCAAGATTTTTTCTATTTAATGAAAAATCAACTGAGACATATTTTGACAATGACAACAATTCCAATTCTGTGGGTATATGCCTAAAGAAATTTAAATATGTTCGGTCAATTGGTTAACAGCCCAATAACATTGAAATTTAAAATCCATTTTGATTACGGATTTATTTTCAATATATGAACCACCCGGGTGTTTAACAACATGGAATAATGAATAGAATAGTAGTTTGAAATAAAAATACCGAACGAATATGATAATAATAAACTAATAATTGAACTGACCTATCGCCACTCCAGCTAGAATTCTTCCTGACAATAACATGTATTTATCATTCGCAATTCCCATCAGTATAGAGGCTGCCGTGAACACAATACATGCACAGAGGATCACACTCCGTCGCCCCAACCTATCATTAAGCGCACCTCCGAGTAAAGCAAACACGGCCGCCATACCAACAGTCACCGCTACCAACACCTCTTGCCAAACATATGACAAGCCAAATTCATTCCGTAGTAAAATCATAGCACCAGAAACAACACTTGTGTCATATCCAAACAGAAATCCACCTAGCGAGGAGAAAAATGTCAAAACATAAACAAAACATGGTGTTTTAGTTTTTTCTCGTATACTGTCAATTTTTAAATCTAATCTCTCATCGTCCGAATCGTCATATAGTTTCTTTGGTCGAGTTCGACCGTTTGCACTTTTTAATGGCCGTGATTTTTCCATGATTTCAATATAAAAAAACAAATCAGATCCCTGGAATACGCACGGTCTGTTCAACTACACTGTCACATGTTGAATGCTTATCAACTCTCGTTTCACCGTATGATATTGATATTGATTTCCAATGCTTACAGTATTTTCTCTGGGAGCGACAAAGAGCAGTCACTCTCATATCACATGGAGAATGTAACCACGCAGTGATCTTCGAACGCCGCGACCGTGATCCAGTGGTTAGTGCGCTGGACTTGTAACCCGGAGATTTGGGTTCAAATCCCGGTCGCGGCAGGTCATACCCTTCCATGAAAATTTGACAAAAATGTCGATTTTCCTCCATATGTGGAGAAGTTGCCGGCTCCTTGTGGAAGGGTAAGTTAGTACTGGTTAGTATACAGTCCAGGAAAACGGGTTAGTTGAACCAGTCGCCGTATATAACTGAAAAATTGTTAAAAAACGGCGTTAAAACCCAGTGATGTTGTCACAAGAACAAAACAAGTGATCTCCGAACAACGAAATATTCATATTTGTTCTTTGAACAGTCTTCAGTTGCGAATAACACGTACAATACCTCTCGGTCTCCGAAGAAAAAATCATCAATTCTGACAGTTTTGAGGATTCAAATCCTTGTCATTCAAATAGGCAATTTTCTCTCATTATACAGTGTGTATATAGTGTGTGTTAGTCTTGTATATTTGTCTCTAGCATTTTATGTCATGGTTTGTGGCCTGACAGGTTTCTCTGCATTTTGAATACCCATCCATACTCATACTCTTTATCAAAACGAAGAGATATGAGAACATGTAAACCTTGTAATATCTATCTGTCTTTCCTACTACCATAATTAGTTTACTTTAACGTATAAAATTGTTGTATTTTCATGGTAAATACCAGTAAGTTCTTATACTGATGTATGTTTTGGAATTAATGGTTTTTACTTAATGACAATACAGTAAAACACCGAAGTAGTGAACTCCGATATAGTGAAAGATCGGATCCAGTGAAACATTGATTTTCCTCGAACATATTTTGCTTTATCAAATACATGTTTAAAACCTACTACGCCAATTTAATTACGACAAATCGAACCATAAGAAATACGTTAATGTATTAATAATTAATAAATAGTAAATGATAATCCTAATTAATATCAAGTGTGTTAGCAAACCATTTTTGAAATGATTGTCATTTCTGAATGCAATCAGGTCATTCATAAAGGCTGTATACTACTGGTTGCTTTCTGTTTTCTTTGATATCCGGGCACTTTGCACACTAAAGTAACTTTCACTTTGTGTAACTATGAGGTTTTACCACGTGAAAGTAACACGACTTTCGGATGCGATATTGTACCGTTGAAAACTCGGAATTTATTTACGAATAGAAAACTTTACTTAATCAACTTGATATATTTAAACAAACAACAAATTTATACTCTCTAACTTTATAGAACACATTTTACGTAAGTATTTCGTAATATTATTTAAATGCGCCAGTTATGGCGAACGACACAATTTCTTCCGACCAACAAACAAATACCTCGTTATTACGAACACCTGATTTATCTCGAGCATTTGGTCCGTTCGGATGATTCCTTGAGAAAAACGAGGTATTACTGTACAGTAAACCCTGTGAACATAGGCCACCTTTGGGAAAGACAAAATGTGGCCTTTGTTCAGAGGTCAGTTTGTTCTAAATTATGAGTGAGGTTTTTTCAAAGAATTGCCTTTATTCACAGGATGGCCTTCATTCGGAGGTGCTTGCAAACACTGGTTAGACAGCATATCAAAAATGTGAATTATTTATTTGTAAATGAATGACTGTTTTTTTATGTTGTTTTATCTCCATCAACAAACATAATTGGTTCGCTGTGTTGCCTTTACAATTACCTAAGTCTGTAAAGAGAACGGCCACCGAGGTCGCGGATCGATGCAGGGTTTTATTCTGCGTTAAGTAGGTGTGTAACATCGGTGGCGTCGCCATGACTACAAAATCCGGTTCAGAGAAAACCGAACCGGTAAAAATACGTCAGAATTCGTATTGCAATATTAACCGGTTTATCGGTTAACCGTTTACACCCCAAGTATTAAGTTAGTTCCTATCAATTACCAAGGCTTGACTGAATCACCCAGAATATTCAAATCTAAATCAGATACTTTTTATAAGAGTTTATTTTACATGATATCAACACATGAGACGTATATGTAAAACAATGACTATTTCTATCACCCGGAACGTGTCTTAAATCCAAACCGACAAGCGCCTGATGAATACGAACGTGACGTCATATCATCAAGGTCAGACAAACGATTGATTGATGTGTGAGAATGAGATCTAATGAACATAAATATGAATACAGTCGAACATGTGAACAAAGGCCACCCTTGGGAAAGACAAAATGTGGTCTTTAATAACTGATGACTTTTTTTGAGGTCAGTGTTTTTTTTTAAAAATCAATGACGGTTTTCGAAGAATGTCTTTCATTCACAGGGTGGCCCTTATTCGGAGGTGGCTGCAAACACAGGTTTGACTGTATATGATTTTATATGACTGAAACGATTTAATAAAACCAACATTATCCAACAAATGTAAGTGTGAGTAAATAGTGAACAAAAATAACATCAACATACATGTATATAGACGGTACAACAATGTGCATGTACATTAACCACGTGCACAAACCTATAGGCAAAAGTATTTACCGACCATTACGTCAAATATTCAAAACAATAGCGTATATCGTTAAATATTTTATTGGTAACAGAATAACACATACGAAACATCTAGTCTCTTGTTATGAAATACTTTTTTTGCCCCAAACATGTGGGTTTTTTTCCAAAATTAATTATGTTCTTTAAATTGACTTACTTAATAAAAGGTACATGAATTCTACCACTTCTCTGATCTTTAAAATTCTGCATAATGACACATAATACATAATAGAATAAATGATACTTCAACCTGATTAATCAAATATCAAAATGATACAAAACATAAAATTCACAAAACACGTTGTTTAGTTGACATGTAGCCCTATATTTGATGGACGTCATATCAAAATCTATCTAGCATTATTATGATAAGAGATAAGTTTAGCTTAAAATTGAAATGTTTGACAAAATCTGACTGGCTGAAACCATAGCAACCTTGAATACTGTTTTACGTAAATTACATAAATTTAGTGATCAAAACAGTGTCATTTGAGCTGGATTTCTTTATTTCGTTATATATATATTTTTTTTTTCAAACAAAATTAACATTTTGAATAACAATGTAAAATAAAATAACGACACCCCTTTCACAGCAATGAGCGTAAGTAGAATTATGTATGGTATGATACAAAAGCAAAATTATAACAACAGAATATGATAAATATTTTGTGATTTTTTTCTTGATTCTTCTTCTTACCTGCAAATAAAAAAAGTCTTGTTTCATTTTATTATTAAATACTACTAATTTAGGTTAACACATTTTCCAACGGATGATTACTAAAACAATAAGAGCTCGTACGAACTTGTTATTTTCCAGTTTCGGAACATACCGGAAGTTGTATTGTAGCACAATTTCGAATACCACCAAAGTGGTCGGGTGGTAATGGTCTCTGATTAATAATAACTAGCCCCCTTACTACCGTGAGTTTGAATCCAACCCGAGACAAAAATTCGCATGTGAGGAAGCCATACAGTTAGTTTATGATGGTTCTACCACCGTTAAGACAAGTTACCCTGGCTGTTGGTGCGACGTTGAACACCAAAGAGAAAATATTGTTTAACACAATTATAAACAATCTAGGTGAATTTAATGAACTTTACCACTCTAAGTTAATCTTCTTTCGGTAAGCAATTCTTTCACCACAACAGGCCGCAAGCGTTGGTGTATAAGCCTCGGTCCCACAACAGTATGTCTCCTCCCCGAATCTTCTATCATGTAGTTTACCATCACAACATATTTCAAGTACGGGATCGTATGCTTCTGTTCCACAACACTTCCTCTTGTCTCCTCCACAAGCTCGGACTTTTCCTCCGCAACAAATTTCTCTATTGCTGTCGTAGGCTTGACGCTCGCAACAACATTCCGCTGATGGGTACGGTTTACGAACTATTTGCCCATCACAGCACGTGTGCGTTCTGGAGTCGTAGGCGTAAGAGTAACAACACTGAGTGAACAGACCAGCCACAGCATCTTCAAGATTTCCATTGCAGCAGCATACCTTTTTTCTAGCATCATACGCCTCGCCGAAGCAACATCTTCCCCATGGTGCTTTAATTGTTCCATTGTTAATACAACCATTGCAGCAAGTTTGCATTTTGGGGTCGTATTTTCGGTATCCACATTCTTTTGATACTGACTTGATCTTTCCATCCTCGCATACCTTCTTCTTGGGGTCGTATGTTTTAGTACCGCAGCAAACGCTACTTGCTCCTTTCTTCTGAAGCTTAGCGACTTTTTTGTCACAGCATATTTGTTTCAAAGGATCAAAAGCTGCCGATCCACAACAAACCGACGAGCTTCTGTTTCCAGCTTTTGCTAACTTGCTCACTTTACCATCACAGCATATACTCTTGTCAAAATCATAAACAGTGTCTCCGCAGCAACAGGTGTCTTTGTCGGATGACTTCTTGTTGATTTTGCCTTCACAACAATGCATCTTCCTTGGGTCGAATGACTTAGTGAGACAACAGCCAGTATCAAATCCATTAACTCTAGGCTGAACATTGTCATCACAGCATATCTCTTTCTTGGCGTTGTGTATGTTCTTACCACAGCAGGTTACTTCATCTCCTTTAGGTCTATCGTAGTAATTATCCTCACAACAAATACCGATATCAGCATTAAACTGTTTCTTGCCGCAACAACATGATCTGTTGAATAACAACAACATTACATTATTAGCGCGTGGAATTATTTCGCAGTTGTATGTATCCGATTGCTACCATTTTGTCTGTAAATCTTTTAAGGCTCTTTAAAACTCAGTTTGGGCAACTTTTTTTAAATGTGCTCTGGTTTCTAAATTATCACATCTTGAATTGAAAATGAAAATGGTTAACTTTCTTTTCATGTAATCATTTTACATGTTGTGGTATATATAGATTGTAGTTGTATCTAATTAAGCAATTGATAATACGCTCTATTAAAACAAGCTAGTCCAAGAAAATTGGAAAAAATAGCAAAAAATAAACACAGAGAGTATTTTCTTTTGTGCTTTCGTCTTATTAGTTGTGAACTTGTGAACATACTTTTCTCCGAATTTTTTCTCTCCTATAACTCCGTCACAGCATAATTCTGTTTCAGGATTGAAGATTGGTGCAACTCCTTTTTTGCCGCATTGATAACATCTTGTATCGTAACTTACACCATTACAACAGTCCGTATTGCCCTCGCCGTAGCTTGGCTGAACCTCGGTGTAGTCACAGCATACCTAGAACATAATTAACAATCACAAATAGTTACTTTAAGTCATAACTAGGCATTCATAAATCCTGATTTCTTAATATTTTATGAGTATAAAATATTGCACAGCCGATCCTTAGTTATTTATTACATATTTCTACTGTGTATCTAACTCTGTATAAGTTTTCAGACTTGGAACAATGTTGATCATAAGTCTTAAGTAAACTCATTAAAAAGCCGCGTGAAGTAAATTTGGATTCTGTAAGTTGTGTAATATTTAGCACTTTTTAGCTTAAACATGATTACTCCTTTTATATTTTTATCTGTATCATACGGACACATAAGTTAAAAAATTCTAAATGTATTGACAAATTATATTATGAAAATCGGGACAAACAGCATGAAATTAAATTTTATTGGAACTGATTTCGTTTATTTCAGATAAAATTTTGGCAGTACGTAATTTCTATCAATGAAAAGTTCATCATTCTTAATCGGTCAATTTATCAGTCTGTTGAAAGTGGTTTGTTCGTTAGTTTTGCTTTCATTATGAAGATCATCTGGGGGCGCGACCGTGGTCCAGTGGTTGGTGCACTGGACTTGTAACACAGCGATCCGGGTTCAAATCATGGTCGCGGCAGGTCATGCTCTTCTATGAAAATTTGACAAAAATGTTGATTTTCCTCTATAGGTGGAGAAGTTGCCGGCTTTTTGTGGAGGAGTAAGTTAGTACTGGTTAGTATACAGTCCAGGAAAACAGGTTAGGTGAACCAGTCGCTCTGTATGATTAAAAATGTTGAAAAAAAACGGTTTTAAATGTTGAAAAACGGTGTTAAACGCAGTGGAAAAAGTTATCTGGAATGGTTGGTACCTGTGTTCTTGGATCAAATGTTTCATTATGACAACATTCTGTAAGTTTTCCAGCAACTTTTGGTAAAATTTGGTTTCCACAACATAGATGTGTTCTGCTATCATAAGCGAATTTACAACAACATTCGGTGAACTCTCCAGCGTATCTGTAAATCGTATTAATTGGTCATTGAAATATTGAAATGATTCTATGCCTCAGAGAACGCTAGAAGTTCTGTAAACATTATTTTTATATAACATGATGTACAGATGTTTGCGACCTCCTCTGAATAAAGACCTCTCTGTGGATAAAGACATTTCTTTGAAAACCGTCACTGATTAATTAGAACAAATTGATCTCCGAATAAAGGCCATATGTCAATAAAGACCTTTTTTTTCTTTCCCAAGCGTGGCTTTTGTTCACAGATTTTGTTCACTGTATTTCTATTTAAAATATACTATGGGCAAGCTTGTAGCATAAGGCGTCAACAATAGTTATCAGTTCCTTAAGTTTAACATTTCTCTCTTAATCTTCACCAGGCTTGGTCAAAAAATATATATAGTGCAACCACTCCAAAGCAACACTCTTTGGGAGAAGCAAAATTATGTTGTTGTTGTTGTTGTTGAGAGTCTGTTGCTCTAGAGAGTTTAAATTTCTAGCTTTTTGAAATTAAAAGAATTTACAAGATATTAACATTCATTACAAAGTTTGGAACATTATACCATAGTCCCCTTTGACTTTGTTTAATCCTTATTATAAAGGTTTTTGTATACTTGACAAGAAACCATTGGGCGCGTTATTTCAATTGATTTATGGCCAACGATTGGCAACGAATTATGAAAGGAGAGAATCTTTTCTTTCTGATTTAAGTTCGTAACATCACTATGAACCCTTAATTCATACTGCATCGATTCAATTTAAACATAATTAATAGACCCTACGTGATATTAAAACAATTTGTACCTGGAGACAAGACGGTCTTCGCAGCAGATAAAGCAATCGGGATCGTAGGCGACAGTTCCACAACACAGTGTTTTATCGCCGGCAATTTTCTTTTGTGGGTTGCCTTCGCAACATATTTCCATGCGTTCATCAATACTTGAGTTGCCGCAGGGTACTGTAGATATACAGTGATAATTCAGTTGTGCATACATACTATTATCATTTGTGACTAGTGTTCGCTATTAATCACATTCGATAGGCGAGCATATATGCATACTGAAAGCATGGCTTATATTAGTATGTATATATATTATTATTATTTATATTTATATGATGTGTTATATTAGCGTAGGTTTTTTTAAATTTGAAGTTTATTTGGTGCACATGAAAGAAATGAGGTACATCACATTGAGAAAGTTTTTGTAGAATTCATAAGTGCAATACGTGTCACAGGTAAATTACACACACTCTCTGGCATATTACGTATTGTTATAGATATATTTCTGTTTTTGCTTTCTTCCTACATCTTAAGCCAATAAGAAGGCTCCAATTTCCAAATTTTCTTCTTTATTCATGAAGATTGTTCTTCACGGTTAATCAATGTGTCACTTCACACATTCATGGTTGTTCATTTGTTATAGACGTGTTATAGAGAAAAAAGACAGGCCAACACCAAGTCGGTTAGAGATTATTTAGAAAATTCTTCAGATTTAAATAACCACGCTCACTCCGTTACGCTCCGCTCTCGCAGATCACTTATTTCCGTACAAGTTTCTCTATAAACCCTAACCTTTACGATGAAAATTAATTCATGGCTTAATACTTACCTCTGCATCGATCCTTTGGTCTTTCTGAAAGAGAAGGCTTCGGTTATTGAGTAATTTTGTACTGGTCATGCAAATTGCAATACACAGACTTTTCTAGATTTCTACAATGAATGTTTATTACGCAACTGTAAAAGAATCGTTGCATTGTGCTTTCGAACAATTTATATCTATTTTGTAAGCATAAATATTCAAAGACAAAGTATTGTCGCCATATTGACAATCGTCTATTAGAATTTGAGTATTTTTTTTTTAAGAATGATTGCCACATTGATATTGACATCAATAAGAAATGTCTAAAAAAATTCCTTTTTAAAATAAAATCATAAAGCAAAAGTTAACAGATCATGAATTTGAATATGTAAAAAATGTAAATGATAACCCTATATACATGAATAAAGCATCTTGTATTAATGTTTTACGTACGTGGGCAGACACTCTTAGCAAGATCATTAAATAATCTCTGTTTGACTTTTTCAAGCTCCTTGAAGTCTTTTAGAGGGATAGCGTTATCATCTACAGGTGGACTAGCTACAGCTCTCAATTCTTTTACATCTTCTAGACCAACACCGAGGGCAATAATTTGAATGCCTGCAAAATTTGATATGTAAACAATTAGAACAACACGTACTACCATAAAATTGCATTTCTTTTTTACCTGCTCTTAGGGTCACATCTGCTTTGTGGTTCTGAAGTTGTCCTTTCCACTTCGTGTTATTAATTTCGCTCGATTGAATCATGATTTTATGCTATTCAATATTTTATTTATTCATATAACTTGAGGTTCGTAAAGCCGTCTTTCCTTGTCAATATGTACCTATTACATACATTACAGATCAAAACATTGTTACTCTTCCATTACTTAGTGAATGGCTGCTATAGTCTGTTATGTACCTTTCTGTTTTGTGTTTTATTCAACACCAGGCAAACAAGTCGGTACATTTTATGCTCGAAGCTAAAGAAGATTTTAGAGATTACTGCATTCATTTTTTCTAAGGTCACACTTTGCAATAAAGACAAGCGTACCTGATACCGTTTAACAAAGTGGAAAAGTGGAAGTACTTGTGATAAAAAGTTTAAACTATGATAATTTTCTCCGTATGAATGATAGAAGTTTTCTAACCCTGTGCTCTTGCTAACTCAGCTTGTTGTTTGGTATAACTAGGATCATCAGATTGTCCATCAGTAATCAATATAAGGAAGTCAGGCGCGTTACTCCTGTCACCAGTACGTGGGGTAAACATTTGTTTTCTCGCTACTTCCAAAGCCATACCCGTGTTTGTACTTCCTGATCAAAAAACGTAAAACTTGTGATCTATTGATCAAGATACTACAATACAGTAAAACCTTGATAATACGACCACCTTCAGGACCCGAATAATTGAATGGTCTTATTATCAGGTTGAATTATAGGGGAGTTATTGAGAATCGATCTGCAAATAAGTGGTCGTTATAACAAGGTGGTCGTAATATTGAGGTCACTATTTGAGGTTTTACTGTCGTTATTTTCATTTTGGTGTTTGTATATTTCTGTAAGTTCATTATATACTAAGTGGAATTTACCAGTGAAGTTATACCGTGCATTTATGTTAAGCCATGCATTGTTTATTTTACTCTTCCTCTGGTGTCACCGTGTCTACAAAAACTTTAAGCCAAACAAATTAATTAATGGCCTAACAAATGTTCGCAACATTGTGCATTGCGTTAAATGTTAGTGTGTAATGAAGTAAGAAATGCTGGAAGTAAGAACTTGCATCTTTTATGATTTACTAAGCTTGAGGTCAATATTTCACGGTTAATATTTCTGGGATTAGTATTTTCTTGCTTCTTGTAATTCGGGGGACAGAACATGTACATGCGTTTTTGAAACTAATCAGACTTTTTCTAAAATTTCAAGTTAATTTCCCTTCACACCAACTTCAAGTTACCGAGGGGTGTCCGTGGTCAAGTGGTTGTGGTCTCAGACTACTGTGAGTTCGAATCCCATTCGGGACCAGAAAACATTCACATGCGAAGGAGCATGTGTCTAGCTGGCTTACGGAAATTCGGTGGTTCAACCCAGGTGTGCGCATTGGGTCTTCCGTCACCGTTAAAGCCGGAGAAGTTGCCATATGACCCTCGTATGGTTATTGTTACGGAGTTAAGCTCCAGTGAAAAAATATACCTCTTGTATATGGCAGATTGTCCACGGCTTTCAACAATTCTTTCTTGTCAAAGAACGTGTTCAAAAGAAATTCTACCGATACGTTGTGCTTGTAAGACAACAAACCGAATCTATTTATACAAATACATAACATTGGATTAGATAGCATTTATATCGTAGTCAACAGGAGCCTTACATGTTTTTAAAGTATTTGTAAGACAAAATATGTAAACTTAAAGTATTTCTTATTTTAATGAATTAATTTTTTTTAAAAAAGATTTTGTATTTTACTTACAGAAGGTTACGCTTGAAAATGATTCCAGATTCCAAAAGTTATTTAGTATTAAATACATGATAAAAAATTGTGACCAGCTGACGTATCGGTTTAGAAAGGATTCCGGATTGGAAAGGTTTGGATTAAAGAGGTTCGACTGTATCGGAATAAAATTATTATCATTAAGTAGAGAAATTGTTTCAAACTTGGTATCACTTTTTGATCCCCATCTGTCCGTAAGTTTTAAATTTAAAAGGCTAATATCATATTTCATAAATTAACCAACGACAATCTATTACCTCGCATCAGGAACATTAGAGTCTGATATCAAATCTTCAACAAATAATTCCATCTGTCTCCAATTGTCAAGTCCAACACTTTCAGAGGAATCCAATACAACCACGATATCCATAATGTTATTGGCGCATTCTAAAAAGGATAAATTGTAGTGTAAGGATCTGATTTCTTTTCTTTTTCCTGTTTAAGGGTCAACAAAAACAAGTAAACTACTCGGGAATAATAAATATAATGATTTTAAACTTTTAATTCTCCTGGAATAAGACTTGAGCATGTAATACTCGCACGTTTTCAACACGACCAATGACTATGCGTATGCGTTATTGTATGATAGTTATGTGAATTGGAAAGTTTACCTGAAAAATAACAAAGAACATACTATTGACTTTGTACTTCAGAAAAATAAAGTTGTGTCATACTATTCAGACAATCGACTAGTTAGATATGAGCTTTAGGGGCATTTGTGGTCGAGTGTTTATGGTCCCTGACTAGTGATCACTAGGCCCCCTCACAGCTGTGAGTTCGAATTCACACTGGACCAAATTTCACGTGTGAGGAAGCTGTCCAGGTAGCTTAAGGATGGTTGGTGGTCCTAGTCAGATGTACATATGGGATCTTCTTCCGCCGTTAAAGCTGAAAAGGTCGCCAAATGACCATACCCAAAAAGAGTAAAATGTATGTGTTTTTTTTAATATCATACCACAACAAGTTGGGTCATCATCAGGAGTTCGTGGTCTGATTTTTCCGTTACAGCAAATGTAATCATCTGGGTTAAATGCTATCTTTCCGCAGCAACAAGAGTAGGGCCAATAAATCTCTTGTATAACACCGTCACAACATCTCTGTTATAATTATAAATACATACATACATTACCAAATTATATCAAAGCCACCACAAATGTGTTCTTCATGAAACGCCCCTTGTCCCGAAACATGATGGAATTTATAATTTTAAGAAGGATAAGTTCCCTAAACAAAGCTCCGTCTAATATGTAATACTTGCCACATACGCGATTTATCTCAACATCTAAATTGCATCCTATTCCTCGGTATTTGTTTCTTTTGTATCCTGTTTTGCTGAAACTGACGTGAACTATAACAAAATTAATTTCTGTTTAATATTCCGTATATGTGTATCGACCATTTTCTTTGAAGTTTTTGACATACAATGTATTTTGTTAAGAAATGCTTATAAACTAGTCCCTGTCATATTTTTTTTATTTTCGCAATCATCAATGGAAAGAATAATACAGTCCTTTGGAATCTGTGATGATAATTAGGCGGTTAGGGAAAGAATGGCTTATCTCCATTTTTACAAAAAAAGGAAGACAGGTACCTTCTTGCTCTGACCCCTTCGCTTGTGAAATGAATCATAAACTTTCAGCTGAGCTTAAGCGTTTTATAATGTTCGTGACTGATAATCAATTATTTGTGTGTTTTAATGATCTGATACATACCTCATAAGCGCAGTCGTATAATGGTTCATCACAGTCATAACATCGTGTATCATAACTGATTGTTTCAGTGGATTCCTCTGGAATACAGCAAGCTCCACTATCTCCTTCAGGGCCGTAATTCAAATAGAGTACATCATCACAACAGATTTCCTAACAATGTGGAATAAAGTCATTACAATAATGATTGCAAATTGCATACATGGATTGACTTTGTATGCCCTTGCAATGGACACTTATGTCTACCTTCCCTGAATCTACATGGATTAACAAGTCCGTTTTATATCAGGACAATAAGATCGACATATTATTACTATTACATTACCTTAAACAATTCATTTGCTTCAATAATTTTAGTATCCAATATAACACTGTATTTTCTACGACATCAACAGTAGTGCCATTCCGCTTTAGTATTATAAGTCATACTCTTGAAAAAAAAAGCTATTTAAGATACTGCCCGTTACTACAGTTTGTATGTAAACAATGTATTATTGTTTCTCTTATCGCCGTAACCTGTTAAATGAGTCTACATAAGAGCATTTTACTGTGTGTTTCATAAATAGGTAACAGCAAACTAACTTGTTTTAACAGGTATTATAAGAACTTGTCTTACTTCGTAAGGATCGTAGGTTGAATTTCCGCAACATTCAGACGCTGAGTTGCTTGCTTTCGGCAATACGACTGTCTCATAACAACACATCGCATCTCTCGGATCGTAAGCTTCTTGGTCACAACACTCAGCCTTGTTTGATGGCCGAATATTAACCTTCAATAAATAAGGTATCTCAAACTGGATCAGTCAGATTTTGGACACTGTTAACTCTTTGTTTATAGCTTATATAGGTTTCCATGACAGAAACTGAGTTACCTTGAGATTTTTCAAGAACAATGACACTCCTCTAAGTTATTTTCCCTTTAAATATGCATTGAAGTGTGTGAGAGTAGCCTTGTTTTCACGATTCAAAGAGAAAAAAGAGCCGCGACCCAGTGGTTAATGCACTGAACTTGTAACCCGGAGATCCGGGTTCGAATTACTGTCGCGGCAGGTAATACCCTTCTCTGAAAATTTGACAAAAATGTCGATTTTTCTCCATATGTGGAGAAGTTGCTGGCTCCTTGTGGAAGGGTACGTTAATACTGGTTAGTATACAGTCCAGGAAAACTGGTTAGATGAACCGGTCGCCGTACATTACTGAAATATTGTTGAAAACGGCGTTAAACCCCAGTGACAATAAGTCACATAAAAACAAAAAAAAAAACAAAGAAAAAAGAAGACCCCTTTTCAAAGAAAGTTCATGGTGAATAGATGAAAAAACAGTATCAAACTAATGTGAAAGATATGAAAACGTTCCTACCCTGTCGTTACAGCACATTTCCTCTCGTACATCATAACTTCTTTGGCCACAACATTTGGTATTTTTCAGAGATCCTCCCATGATAGGTTGTGGCTCCCCATCACAACACACTTCTGTTTTTGGATCATACACATTACCATCATCGCCACATGGCTCTGTAATGAATTACATGACGTCATTACTGATGTCACAAGCCCGCTCGCTTAACTCAATAGGCAGAAGGTTAGTTCCGCGAGTCTCGAGTTCGCGTGTTAGAACCCTTGGGGCAGTACATGTTCTCTGTGATGACTCTGTTAACATTATGCCTTAGACAATACGTCTTCCACTGTTTTATTTCGTGCGGGGGAACTAAGTCAGCTCTGATACAGAATCCGGGAGCACTTGTTAGGTTAAAAGCCAGTCAGTATGCAACTAAAATACTGCTGAAATAGGCGTAAAACCTTGGGAAGCAGCAAACATTTCATTGTATGTATTGTTAATAATTTCAATGGTGCCATCAAGAAATTAATCCACATAATGTCAGCCTGTGATAAAGATATCTGACGTTAATATTCTTTTTTGATGTTGATAACACATACATATACAGGCATGTATTTAATATGAAAGATCTTGTCATTTTGTTTTTTATATCAATATATAGAAAACATAAGGCTCACCTTTGCATTTCTGTTTCGTTGCCGACTCTGAAATTAAGTTTTAAATATTTATGTAGCTGTATACAATTTTAATATGCAACCTTTTTTGTTTTTGTTACATTTAACTTTTATTTAAAACATGTGTAATAAAATAAGCCTATTGTCTTACGTAATACAAAAAATAAGTATAATTAGCCGTTGTGTTATTATTTTCGACGCGATTGGTATTGTGAAAAACAGTTAATTACAACCTAGTTAAACGATTGGTTTTAGATGTTGACTTTTTCCACGTTCCGGGGCCCCGTGAAGAAGCTATCCAGCTAGCTTACGGTAGGTAGGTTTTACCCGGGTGTACTCCTGCGGTCGTCTTCCACCGTTCAAGCTAGAAAAGTCGCTAAACGACCCTTGCTGTTGTTACAACGCTAAACCCCAGTGTTCAAAGCACCAATATTTATAGCCTTCGTTTCTTCAGTATGAATTTCAGTATCAGCGCATTCAGTTGTTAATTCGATGTACAGCAAAGCCTCGCATTGCCAACTCCCCTATATTTCAACCTGGTCATGTGACTGCCTCATTATTACGACCAATTTTTTGGGTCCCGAAGTTGGTCTCATTATTGAGGTTTTACTGTACATTATGCGTTAAAAAGTCTGTTTTTATTTCACTTACGTGGACAAACATCACTTATGACGCTGTATATTTGTCTTTGTAAATTTTGAAGATCGTTGAAGTTTTTAGCACCAAATACGTTTTCTTTCCATGGTTCTGAAGCAATGGCTTTCAATTCATCGTTCGTCTTAAGTCCTACAGCGATTGCGTAAACATGTACACCCATGTTTTTTAGGAGTGTTGCTTGTTCAACTGTGTAGTCAGGATCGTCAGATGTGCCTGTAAAAGTTATAGTAATAATAAATTGTTAACTTATTGAAAATATTTTTGGTTTGATTTGCCTGTTTTATTTCTTATTCATGAATTTCAAGCATTGGTTTAAATTCGGGCCGCGACTGTGGTCCAGTAGTTAGTGTGCTGGACTTGTAACCCGGCGATCCTGGGTCAAATCTTAATCGTGGCGGGTCATACCCTTCTATGAGAATTTGACATAAATGTCGATTTTCCTCCATATGTGGAGTAGTTGCCGGCTCCTTGTGTAAGGGTAAATTAGTACTGGTTAGTATACAGTACAGGAAAACAGGTTAGGTAAACCGGTCGCCGTATATAGCTGAAAAATTGTTGAAAAACGGAGATAAACCCATCGCAAAAAAATGGTTAAAATTGAATTAAAACTTCTTGATTCAAATAAATCGTCAGATGTTTTCGCGTCAATTCACCAAAGCGTTCTGTGAAGATGTCCCTACATATAATCTTAAGATTGATAGCCGTTATAATTCTTGCATGTTTGTATTTTATTTAAAAACAATGAATTGTAATGCAAATTAAGTTTACCATCTAAGATGACAATGGCGACATCAGGTACATCATTTCTGTCCCCACCTTCATGCGTGAAGATATTTTTACGCAGACTTTCGAGAGCACCACCAGTGTTTGTGCTGCCTCTGACGTATTTGACATTCTGGATGTGTGACAGCATATTAGCCGATCGTAGATACTGGTTGAATGTAAATTCAGTCGAAATGTTATGTCTGAAGTAACAAAAGCAATGCCAGTTGATCTTATTCTTGTTTCGAAGTTTTAAAGTCGCTCCGACATTCAGGATCATTTTGAAGCTTTAGTAGTGTAGGAAGTCTCCCCAGGCGAACATTTTGGTACCACTGACTTTCCATATGTCACCTTGAAAGTTTCCATACGTGTGTTTATTTCTCTGATCCTGGTATCTTATTTAGTTCGGAATATATTTTGTGATAACAACATTTATCGTCATAGTTTTGTCCGAGTGTCTATATAGTTTTGTTATGTGGTATATATGAAGATTACATGGGAAAGGTATAATTTGTGTTATTCTTCAATACATTAACACGCTACCATTAGGGGACAGCTGGGTTTAGTACAAGTTAGGCTACAAAACATATTGAAAATAACTGCGCGTGTATAATCCATTGCATATTAAGTTTTTTTACTGATAGCAACCTGATGTTTTGTTTAACTTGTTGACATGGTCCATAACCATTGATTTATTTTCATCGTCAAGGAAACTGATATACTTATAACCCGGAGATCCGGGTTTGAATCCCGGTCGCCGCAGGTCATACCCTTCTATGAAAATTTGAAAAATTGTCGATTTTCCTTCATATGTGAAGAAGTTGCCCGCTCTTTGTGGAAGGGTAAGTTAGTACTGGTTAGTATACAGTCCAGAAAAACTGGTTAGGTGAACCGGTCGCCGTATATGAAAAATTGTTGAAAAACGGCGTTAAACCCCGGTGACACTAAGTCACATAAAACAAAAAAAGGTAACTGATATAATTAAGATATGTCGTGTGTTTGTTCTTGGTATGAAATATTACCTGTAGACTACTAGGGACACCCTAGTTCTACCGTTGTTCACTTCAGAGCCCTTGATGAGATTTTGCACAAAGTTGATTAATAATTCCCAATTATCAGCACCGACACTTTCTGATGAATCCAAAACCAAAGCAAGGTCCACCAATGCACTACCACATTCTGTGTAATGATAAATCAGTTTAAGATCACAGCTAAATGCTCGTTGATTTTAAAGGAATATGGCCGACTGTTAAAACATTGGGTACAAAGTCATAGTTTGTATCTTGCTTACTTCTGGCGCCCCACCGTGATCCCGGTGAAAAATAATTCAATAGCTCAATGTTACGTGAAATTGTCACTAATGAAGTGCTATCAAATTATTGACTGGATTTGAGAAACTTAGATCATATCACATTTTTATGTATGTTATGTACCTTGTAGCGACTGTATGTCCTATATAACTATTGTACAGAAAACTTCGTTATTACGAGCATCGATATCATGAGCATTGACTTATCTCGAGGAGTTTTTTAAGACCTGTCAATATTAGTTCTTAGTTGTGTATAATTTTCAACCCACAAATAATTACTTCGTTATTACAAACAACCCTTTTATCTCGAGCTGTTAGTCCGTTCCAACGATTCCTCGAAATAGCGAAGTTTTATTGTACAGTACGGCCTCTCCAAAGTGACACCCATTGGGAGAACCAAAATTATGATGTTTTTGTTGAGAGGTTGTAGCTCTAGAGAGGTTAAATTATTAGTTAACTCGTATAGTGGGGAAAATCAAGCTGTTGTTGAAGGAAGGTTGTTGCTTAAGCGAGTGTCGCTATGGAAAGGTTGCACTGTATATACATAATTAAATCATTAATTCATTTATTCCTCGTGTGCCCGTAATTTTCATGAATTCTTCCGTTCCGCTCCGTTCCTGGTGGCCATATTGTATTTTGGTTGGACCCTCTCTAGGTCGCTAGGTTGCAACTGTACACGTCATTTATTGAAATATGAAATTGTAAACTTACCGCAGCAATCTGTCTCCATTTCGTTTCCTTTCCTTTTTCTTAATTCACCGTTACAGCATATTTTGGTATCAGGTTGGAAAATTTCTTCGCCACAGCAACAGCTAAACCCGGGCTCCATCGGTTGAATGACGCCATCACAGCAGAGTTCACAATCGGGGTCAAATAAGGGAGCAATTTGTCCGTCAACACATTCCCAGCAACGTGTGTCGTACGAGAAATCAACACAACATGCTGTGTCCTTTTTTGGATTGCCGTAAGCCTTAGATACGTATCCTGGCATTAAAACACATCATAAGACAATATCTGAATAAAACAAAGCTTTATTGGTATGCTGGTTACTTATGCATCATTTTTATAATTCCACCGGGTTAGTTTGTTTCTTGTTTAGTTTAATTACTGTTTATTGTATTTATTCAAAGTATGGACAAATTGATTATTGTATAGCTATTTTCGCTTTGCTGGTTTAAGTTGTTCTATGATTGAATTTCATTAGGTTTAATTTTCAGTCGGAATACTGAGTGTACGAAAACGGTTTACTTGCTTGTTTAAAAATCGTCAACACTTAAACATGTATAACAATTTACTAAATGATCCTATAATGTTTTCAATGTGTAGTGTTTCCATAAAGGCCTTATCATGAACTGAAGACTGTCACATTAGCCTGAGACCGATTAATTAACTATACAATATTTGTAACAGTTACATAATGGCCGAGCTGGACAGCTAGTCAGAATGGCCGAATCTCATTTTTTTCCGTAATGTCTGAGTTTTGTGTTCATAATGTCGTGGTAAACTTATCGGCCTTGCATTTGGCGCGAAAACGCGCGTAATATTGAATAGTTCATTAAAAGTTATTTGATAAAGGTTAATTTGTGCTCCTAATATGGTATTGCGAGTGATACTTCCGAAGTCTTCAATTAAATAAGTATTTTATCAAGGTTTTACCTTCACAGCATACTTCTTTTTTCGGGTTGTATGCATAGATATCACAACATTCTGTCGAGTCTACGTCCGGCTTTGGTACAGGTTGGTCACTGCAGCATAGTTCGTCTGTTGGATTCATAGCTGCCTTACCGCAGCATATTGTACCCTTGCCTTTCAACAGGCTCACAACATCTGTTTAACAAAATAATGTTTTATCAAATCAGTTAGCGTTCTCATTGTAAAAAAAAACAAATATTAACTTTTTTACTAAAACATTATCAATTAGATTCGTAATAACTGCAATGTTTAATGTTGTCTATAATACACACGGAAATTTAGATAAGAAAGGATTCCTAGACAAAATTCTGCCTTTCTCAAAATATTACTTTCCCCAAAATCCATCCAACACAAGAACATGCCAAAAATGGGAGACAAAACACGGTCTCCCGGAGCAAAGCTACAAGAGGTTAAAACTAGTTTTGTGGGCACAATCTCGCACTTATTCCCAGAAAAAAACAAAAACAATAAGTTACGTAAATTAGTGATAGATTGAAAGAGTGAACTTGTAATTTAATTTGGTTCTTCCAATTTAAATGCATCAAATAATTTTGATTGATTAGTAATAGCACCGTAATGTATGGGAATAATCACAGTTTTCTTTTGGACAAGCAGTTGTGTTAAGTTGTATTGGTAGGTAAAATGTTAAAGTCAAGACGGGGTTTATTTTCCGACCCTTTGTAGTTAAGTGTCTTCTGATTAACTAATGTGATAATGTCATTACTTTATAACTATAACAAGTTTACGATTTCACGACAACTAACACACTAGACACTGACCATTATGTCTTTGTTTTTCCTATTTAATACATTATTTCAGTGAATGAATAAAATTACAATTATTTGCAATTAACTACACCAATGAATATTTATATGTATTATATGTATTAGTTTAAAAATGAATTTAAGGGGCTCAGCGAATTGATTTGTTGGTACATCATAAATTAACGAAGTGTTGGATACTTCTTACCGTCGCAACAAATCTCCTTGATGCTATCATAGCTCTTTTGGTAACAACATTTGGTTTTGATTCCAGCGACCAATGGTTGTGGTTTTCCCTTACAACAAATTTCCTTTCCTGGGAGGTAGAAATCGTCTCCACACGGTTCTGTTAAATACAGTTAAATACAGTTATACAGTTATACATAATGTACAAACATATCGGTAATGTTTTATCTCAGGCTTTGGATGTCCTTGAATTTCTCTCCCTTTCATATTAATCTTCTTACTTGGAGTTTTATTTTTTTATTATTTATTGTATTTATTTATTTGGAGAATCGGAAATTTACTATTAAGTTATGAGGAAATATATATATTTATCACATTATTAATACACATATTCTAGGATTTATTCAAAATATTTCTTTAAAAAAATGACACAATTGCGACAATTTGAATCGTCCCCAGTGCACCCATTAACAAGTTGAAAAAATGTTAACAAAAATTTAGGGTCATTTTAAGGATTTTCACTAATTAATATACTTACTGTAAATAGTGGTGATAGGCGATCCTGAAATAACAAAAAGGATATAACGTCTCAAAAATTAAACATAATTATGAATTTATAAGATAACTACATTCATTGATAACAATATCCATTACTTTTTTTCAATTGTTGCACGTGTTTTAAAGACACGAATCTTTTATTAAAATCACTAGATATTCTACTCTTGAAGATTTTCATTTCCCATCCTTCTTCTTATTTCATCTGATATTAATTTATTGATAAATCCTTCGGTTCTATGATTATTTTTAATAATGATATTATTAATGTAAACATAGAACCGAACGTTTCATAAATATATTATGTGTTGTCTAGTTATTTTAAAAAGCTAATGAACTCCATTGGTTAAATACGTCGACAGGTCGCAGAATTAGAAATCCAACATTTGCAGGATGTATGTTTCTCTGGAATAATTTGACTAAGGGGTTTCCGTGGTTGGGTACAACACATATTAATATATAACGACCAGGCGTTTTAATTCCAGTTTTAGCACTGTACCTGTCACTTTAGGTTATAGACCTATGTTAGCTTTATCATGACACTATAGAATAACAATCAAATAAAATATATTTTCTTACGTTTGATTTTAAGAATTAGTCAGAAAATAATTTCCTCTGATTGGATAAGATCCATAGTATATGTTGTTTAATCCACAGTAAGTTGGTAGCTACGTTACTTGATAAACAAGTAACTTGATTGGCTAATAAAAGTTGTTATGACCAATGAATTGAGATTAGTTGTTAACGAAATGTTCGATTTCTCGTGCATATGAATTCATTCAGCTTTGGGCACCTACGCTTACCAGACATAAATTTATATTTAAACACGTTTAAGGAATTCTTAATTGAACTGAATTATGCAGAGTTTAGATAGTAACATGTACGGATATATATTAGAAGTGTATTATGTATGTGTTTTATGTAAACGATGAACGTTGTAAGCATTACCCAAGTGCTACTTACAAATATACTTTATTAACTAATACGGTTAGTTGTTTGTTATTCGGATCTGATGATGTTGGAGGAATATAAAATTACCTGTGCAAATGGAAGCGAAAATTTGTCCTTTCAAGTTTTGAAGGTGGTCAAAGTCATCAATGGAAAGAACATTATCGTCAGCCGGGGGACTGGCAATGTTTTTTAACTCTGTCAAATTCTTCAAATTGATACCGATCGCAAACACATGGATGTCTGAGTCTTTGGCTAACTCCGCTTGTTCTGTAATGTTGTTTATACTTCTATAGTGACTACAAATCTATAAACATGATACAAAGAATGTCGGCTGCCGTTTGTCGACCACAAACACACTTACTTAGTTCTGAAAACTAACAATATACAACATAGGAAACTTGCTTTAGTACCAATATACTGTCAAACTTGTGAACAAAGGCCAAACTTGGGAAAGACAAAATGTGGCCTTCATTGATAGATGGTCTTTATTCAGAGGTCAGTTTGTTTTAAATAATCAGTGACGGTTTCCACAGGGTGGTCTTTATTCGGAGATTGGCGCAAACACGGGTTTGACTGTAATATTATTTACTTCATGCCATTATCACCACACCTTGTCATAAAAATATTTCAGTATTAACGTATTGTTACTAGTTGTTTGACAAATCTAATTAATAATGTTCACAAAAATAATTATAACGGAAACTGACGATTAGATTCATGTTAACCTATATAATAAAATTTGTTTTTACTTTAAAATATCTTCATTTTTTCCGTCATTGTACAAAAAGCTCATGAAGGTGATTGGGGTTTGAGACTGAACTGAAATATTGTTGAAAACGGGTGAAAAAAAAGAAAAATTAAACTTTTAAAACAAATTGTTATCTAATTTTAATTTGTAATCATTCTTCAAAGCTTATGATAAAATTAGGGACCTCCGTGGGCAAGGGGCAATGGTCTCCGACTTGCAATCACTAGCCCCCTAACTGCTGTCAGTTTGAATCCTAACGGGACCAGACAAATTTCAAATGCGTGTAAGCTATCCAGATAGCGTAAGGAAGGTCGGTAGTTCTACCCAGGTGAACGGCAGGGGGTCCATCTCCACCATGAAAGCTGGAAAATTCACCAAATAACTCTGGCTTATGGTGCGACGTTAAATCTCTGTGAATAAATGGCGTATACTTACCAATTGTTGAAAAGCGGCGTTAAAACCCAGTAACAGTAAGCAATATAAAAACAAACATACTTACCAATTGTATGACCATAGTTATCCGAATCACCATCAGTAACTACGATAGCAACATTGTCCACACCAGGCCTGTCACCGCGATGCCTGTTAAACATGTCATTTCTTGCCATCTCTAAAGCCATACCTGTGTTTGTACTACCCCTGATGTATGGTGTCTGGCGAAAACATAAACATTGTAAAAAGGGTTAGATCCTAGATACGTACACAATTAAGGAAAGCAGTAAGAATTATAACGGAGAATGAATTTCAAAAAAAAATCCAAAGTTTGTGGTTTTAATACGTTGCGTTTTTTAGACTTGTTATAAAAACCTGTGTTTTTATTGGAATTGTGAAAAATACTTCTACGTTGCCAAGACGCCTAATGTGTAAATGTTAAAATATGACGAATAACTGTATTTATCAAAATCGCATTTTATGATAGAAAGTCAATGCAATAGTCATCGAGGTTGACATGAGTGGCCCAAGTATTTGATATCGCATCCCCCATGATATTATAACCATTAGCCTATTGCATTTTTGGATTAAAAATATATAGAAGAAACATTTCATTTCTAATTGGCAAAAATCCCCACAAATATGTAAATATGCATATAATGGAAGAACAGAAATATATAACATATGTATGTAGTTATACAAGAAATGCAAGGTTCATATTCATCCTAAACAATTAGTTAGGAAAATCAAAAAAAGATTAATTCATATGCATAATAATAATGAATTAGCGACACAAACCCTAAATACGCACGTACGGAGAAGGTTCATACTGTCTATTACATAAGTACTAAGCATATTTTATACATTTGTATATTTGTATTACATATTAAGTAATTTAACATGGACTTATTGTCATAATGTATGAGGTTCGCTAATAAATAATGCTTGTTGTTTATTGTACAACATCTAGAAGTGGCCAATCTTTGGAGCTATCCCGCCCTTCCCGACGAACCGTAACATTTATACTGTTTTCTATGCCATTAACGCATTGTCTTAGATATATTCATTATGTAATATTACGACAATAAATTGTAAATACTAACACTTAATGTACTGATTTAATGGGAAAGAAATGGATTTCAAAGTGTCCTCGATACAAAGCAGAATGGATTCAGATACATTAACATACAGTCAGGCGATGATTTGAGTTTGGAAGTTTAAAAAAATACTAATTGACTTTTAAAGACAAAATGTTATTGAAAATCCCTACTTTTCTATGGTGGCATAGTTCTACATACCCTTATCGCGTTAATCGCATGAAAATGTTTTATCGTCCACTTAATACGTACGTTTACTATCTGGTAAAGAAACAATATATGTCATAAAAGGTTATTGAATTTTCGTAGGTTTTCGCGAAAATATTCTGATTTTCTTATGCAAAATATGCCGCCATAGTTTTCAACTAAATGTAGACTATTATTGAACATTGGAGAATCAAGACTTACCTGTCTTACCGCAGCGAACATTTGTTTCTTGTTATGATAGTCGTCTAGATGAAACTCAACTGTAGCATTATGCCTGTACGTCAACAAACCTACACGCACGTTGTCATCGTCTATTTCGGCGTCGGACAGAATTTCTATGACAAAATCTAACATCTTTGGCCAATTTTTGGATTGTATACTTTCAGACGCATCAAGAATAATGACAATGTCAACTTTAGTCAATCCGCAGCCTGTGAGAAGTAAAATACATAATTGCATCGGTTTATCAATGAAATGTCAATGTTTTTTAACTTAAGCTGACTCATTCAGTTCTAATAATTGGATGATAAGTATGTACGCACGGCGATGTGTTTGCATGTTTCGGGAGGCCTCAATGACTGGCTTTGACTGATATAAGTAAAGGATATTGCTGTCAAATCTGTCTGACCGACGACTGACAAGGAAATAAAGAATGACATGTTTGGAATAAATGAATTCCCCGGCCATCGTAAAAAAAGTTGGTTTTCGATTATGTAGCACATATACTTAATGGATTGGTTTGTAGGCACATTTTGTTATAATTATAATCATTATTATACAGAAGAATCTTGAATAAAGGGCATAGACGGGTTCTGTCATAATCACTAAAAATTGTGACGATGGATTTTTGAATGAATAGGTCGCGTACCTTCAAACCAACAATTTTTAAGGATGGCCTCAGATTATCTGATTTATTTCTAAATATCCCAGTTCACCATGATGGTGTTTTACTTTTTGTATACTGGCCGTCATTAGGAAGTAACCATCATAAAAATTCTTCTATTTTGGCCTTATGCACTGACGTTGCAACTTTAATTGTATACAACAATTTTATGGTCAATAAACCATATCATGAAGTGTTTCAGCTATTTACAGAATTAAATTCGTCTCGATTACTTACGCTTTGTCTATTTTATACCTGCGTCACTTACTGGTTACTTTCTTATGACGACCAGTATATTAATGGATCACGTGGCTTTTTTGACTTACAGTTGGATTTGTGCTGTGAATTTTAATTTGTTTGTTTCACAGGGTTTAACGCCGTTTTTCAACAATTTTTCAGTTATGTACGGCGACCGGTTCACCTAACCACTTTTCCTGGACTATATACCAACCAGTACTAACTTACCCTTCCGCAAGGAGCCGGCAACTTCTCTACATGTGGAGGAAAATCGATATTTTTGTCAAATTTTCATGGAGGGTATGACCTGCCGCGGCCGGGATTCGAACCCGGATCTCCCGGTTCCAAGTCCAGTGGACCACGGCCGCGGCTATAGGGATTTTTAATCGTCTGTATCAGACGATTGTTTACATTAAAGTAGAAATAAAGAAAACTTACTACAACACTCTCCAGGCATATCTTTTGGTCGTTTAACAATTTCATCGTCACAGCAAACTAAGTCCTTTGGGTCAAAAACTTCGGTTCCACAACAGCACGTTTTATTTTCTAACAAACGTCGAATTTTCCCGTCGCAGCAAGTTTCGCTCTTGAAGTTGTATAGCGGCACAATAATGTTATCCTCGCATTCGTAGCAACGCTTATCATAACTGAAAAAAATAGAAGTACGGCAAATTCCCAATGATAAGAGCCCCCTTTTTTTAGGGGCCAAAAGATACGGTGTTTATACTGTGTAGGTCTCATTATTATGCTGAAGTTTAAATGTACATCCAAAATAAATACAGTGCAACCTCTCCACAGCAAAACCCTTTGTGAGAAGCAAAATTATGTTCTTGTTGAGAGGTTGCTGCTCTAGAGAGATTTAATTGATAGTTAAATTGCACCGTGTGGTAAAAAAATCATGCTGTTGTTGAAGGGAGGTTGTTGCTCAAGAGAGGGCCGTACCGGAGAGATTGCACTGTAGTCGTTATAATGAAGCGGTGTTAATATTGAAAAGGTCGTAAAAGTGAGGTTCTAGTAACTGCATCATTTTCCCTCATTTTCTGAATAAATAAATTGATAAATGACCATTGGCGTTGCATTAATAAAATAAAATCTCCGATGACATAATCATATTGACAAAGTATTCATTTTATAATAGTTTTGCATGAGTCCAGTCCGCACCAAGCATTTATATTTATTCTGAAAACATTAGTTTTCACTATCGTTGCTCCGCTTTCTCTGTCATTAGATGTCTAAAGGTAGTGTTAATATGTACGTGAACTATATTTTATATGGTCATATACTGACGATTTTGAAATTGAAGGTATAACCACAAGAAGATCTATATCCAAACAGAGATATGCCATTCTTGCGCTCGCACCTTCACTTTGTTCGTAATTTCAAAACCAAAAATGCCAAAATATCTAATATCATCAGTTTTCGCGACATTAATACCTGAATTGGCCGCAACATTTGCTGAACTGATTTGCCGAGCCAAACCCTGGGTTGATCATATCATCACAACAGGATTCAAGTTTAGGATTGTACGCAAACTGAAATTCATTAGAAACATCACAAATTTGTCTTGCCATGACAAATATGTTCAACTTTTTTTTTTGACGAAATTGACGACTGTATTAATATCAATTTCGCTTTTAATCGATGATATACCCTACGAAAAACTTTGAATACATATATTAAATGCGTCACAATTATTAATGATTGTAACTTTTCATTCAGAACTATTTTTATCGGTTATACACAACAACACTACCGTTACCGTTATTTCTAATAAGTAGTTCAACAAAAATCTTCTATACGCTTTGAAAAAATTAATGAACGGGAGGCCGGAAATTAACCTGTAATATTTTCAGAATTCACAGAAATGTTCTTACTTAAATTGCGACGTTAATAGTGATTTTTGAAATATGTTTTTCTGAGTTTTTTTTTCACTATTGAATACTCGATGGCATCCTAACAGATATTTGTTTACGATTACGCGACCCAAACTTTTAACAATCAGTAGATGTAGGTAGGCATTTTTGTTAATACTGTGCTAATACTAAAAATGAAATGTTGGAATAAAGGCAAACTATTTGTCAAAGTGGCTAAAAAAATTTGGTCCAATATTTTTAATTATTCGGTCGTGTAACCGCAAATCTACATGTTTTAGGATGATTCGTTTTACATAGCATAAAAAGAATTTTTAAAAGTCGAGATATCTAATTAAATTAAAAATAATATTGTATATACTATTCCACAGCATCTTGTTTGTTGGCCCCAAGACTTGACATGGGGAAATCCTTCACAGCAAATCTTCTTCTCATCATCAATTCGTTCCTTACCACACATTACTGAAAATATGGTACAAATCATGCGCTAAAATCCCGGATTAAATCCCGGTGATTATATTAAAGGTGTCCAAGGTGAATACTTAACATAGCCCCCTCACTATTGTGAATTCGAATCCCTCCCGGGACCGAACAAATTTCTAATGTGAGGAAAATGCCCAGCTAACTTATAGAAGGTCAATGATTCTACCCAAGTGTATGTCTGAGGTCTCTTCAATGTTGAAAAGTCACCAAATGACCCTGGCTGTTGGTGCGACGTTAAATCCCAAAACAAAAAGGCGAAATTTGCGAATATAGGTACATAAGTTCTGCAAAGTAACAAGCCGAAACATTTTTTATTTCAGTAACAATTTTACGTCTATGTTAATGTACGTACATTTATTTTAAAATCGAGATTGAAAAAAGAAATTCGTAACATCTTGCTTTAAATTATTCGAAGTTTATTCTCATGAAAAAGTATTATTCTATTACAACGTATAATATAAACAACCCGATGACTCAGTTTGGTGCCCGAGGATTGATAGGGGGGGGGGGCTAACCCAGTCCCGGTCGCCAAAACAAAATTTGATGAAAACTTGTACTATAACAGTAATAGTAATATCATTCATGCAAATGCTCACCACACAGTTGTAGTGTTGGTGTCACTTCTGTTTATTTATTTATTTATTTATTTATTTATTTATTTATTTATTTATTTATTTATTTATTTATTTATTTATTTAATTAATTATTTATTATTGCTACGTTTATATCATTTTGTGAAATGGTGCGCGTAGAGTCACGAAATCATTTCTAAAAATGTTCACTTCAAACTTTTATTTCAACAGATAGTTTACAAATTTATTTCAAATGTTTGTTGCCAACAGTAACAATGTCGGATGATAACGTATGCTTGTATCATTACACACACCTTACCACGCATATTTAAAAAATACAATCTATTCTTGTTTGAAATATTCACTCAGTTATCTTATTCCAGTCAGGTGTATATCTAATTTGACTCTTTGACTTGAGAGAAAACTCAATCTGAGCGACAACTTTTAGTTTGAGGGCTGTCACAAAATTACTTATAGTCTGAACTCATTTGCACTCTATAGTAAACTGAACGGTCTCCGTTGCTTAAGTTTCAGATCTATTAATAAAAATATGATGGATCGCTTTAAAGCCATCAGTCGGTATATGTTTGTGTTCAAAGATTACAACGGCACATCAACTTATTATATTATTATATTCAGGGCATCGTCCGCCATCACGTAAAGCATCGCAAATACATATATATATAATGAATTAATTCAAGTTTATTTGTAAAGAGTACGATTTACATTCAAACTAGGCATACAATTGTTCCAATTATGTAAAGTGTCAACTTACCTTTCATGGCATTGCCTGTAAATGAAAAAAGTTTTACTTTTAAAATTGGAATATTTATAAGTAAATTCAGTGAAACCTCTCTATTAAAACACTTTTAGACCAATATAAATGCTCTTAATTTTGAGTTAACCTCATTATGAAGTTTAAATATAGAGAATATATTGAAAACCGGTCGTAATACTTAGTTGGTCATAACAATTAGTTGGTCGTAATAATAAGATGATCGTAATAATAAGATGATCGTAATATTGGCAAACAGATCTATTTGCAAAGGTAAGCACCCATCTTATCATACCAGTCTATGCTTGTCATGTTTTTAAATTTTACCACATTTTTTTCATTGTCCAAACGTTCCACATTAAATTTTATCATCGTTAATTCAAATTCAACACGCGTGATGCTAGAAAATGAAAATATTCTAATGCAATTAAAAATGAAAAAGGTCAATCAATCTATTTTTTCTAAAAGTATTTTTGTCCATAAACTTTGATGTAGTATTTTTCGCATACTATCAAACAAAAGAAATACTTGAAAATGTTTAGAAATAGAACAAAGTTTGACAAAACAATACATGCCTTGCGCAATGACCATGCCAAAAATGAGCACTACCCATATTAAAGGCGTGTTCATTATGGATGCTAATATCCACTTTGTCGGGCTTCAAAAATTGTGAATGAACTCCCTTTTCACCCAATGTATAACTGTGTCTCGCTGTGGACACTTGCCCGACTGGCGCGAGTCCCTAATTCTAAACTTCTTTACGGCTTCATTTTCTTAGAAATTCAACGAGTCATGTTACCTCTGAATGTTACGACGATTCTGATTGGTCAATGTGCACGTGACATATTTGCTAATTTTAATCTGTGTCAAGAAATGCTTACGATGTATTATGTTGATATTTAATAATCATAGCGCCATCTGCCGGGACGCTAAAAGTGGATTAGTAAACCTATCGGATTAATATTTGCATTTTTACTGTTTTGATCTTCATGTTAATAACTGCCAGCTCAAAACTTTTCACATTGTTTGTGTGACAGTCTGTATAAGAATTTTCCTAAACACGCAAAGCTTAGACTTGTTTATGAAATAATAAGATTATTTTGCGCTTAAATATGCCACTTTGGAGGCTATAGTTTGTATATTATTCAATATTTGTGTGCAGGAATTTGCAGTTTCTCTTACAAGATGCCGTGCATTATTTGCACTTAACACTATTTGTACACGAAAACATATGTTGAGACGTTATGGGTTGAATTGTTTGTGCCTAATGATGACGTTGCATATAGTCTTTAATTATATACCCCTATTGTGAGTTATTTGTAATCGAGTACACACAGTCTCTCTGTAACAATATCATTGAAAATTACTACAAACAGAAAAAACGGTGAAATCACAGAACATGGTTTCATTTAAAGAAAAAATATGATTAGATACAACAGCTGTAGAACATTTTGCTTCTAAAACAATGGTGCAACATTTGCTTCCATAACATTGCAAATATTCCATGACAATACAATTAGCTACAAAAACAAAACAACATTTTTCTACAACAGCACAAATCATTTCGCTACAACAACACTACAACATTTCATTACAATAACTCTACAACTTGTCGCTCGTGCATCAATAAAATTTTTCTTTATCATACAAATTTTGTTACGAACACAAATATCATTTCACTAAAATAACAATACATCATTTTGTTACCATGACAATAAAACAATTTGTTACCATACCAGTACAACATTTTGTTTCCATAACAATACAACAATTTGTTACTATAACAATACATCATTTTGTTACTATAACGATGCAACATTTTGTTACTATAACGCTGCAACATTTTGTTACTACTATACAATATTTTGCTATAATAACAATACACAATTTTGTTACCATAACAATGCAACTTTTCGCTAGATCATCAATATCAGATTTCAGCACAGCAACATCAAAGGACTACATAAACAAATCGCTTCCACAGTATTTTACCATTTTTCCACAACCGAAAAATGACGTTTCACTATGAGCAATGTGACAAAATACCTTTTGTCAAGTCTAGTCTTCATATTGGAATGACAACAACTAGGCATTATGTCAGTGTGAGATTGAAGGACTCGCATCTTAATAAATCATTCCCATAACCATTTGATCTTAATACAGGCATATCATAAACGTGCATAAACGAACATAAAAAATTGTCGCTATTGTAAAATGTCTGAATACTTTTGAGAGAACCCTCACAGAACAATCAAACTGAAAGAGTTATCTCCCTTATACCAATCATTTATAATCAGTGAGTTACATTAATATAATGTTATAAATGTTCGGCTTGTTTACATCGCGTTTACGTCGATTATCAAAAACATTCTAGTAAGGCCAGAAATAAACTTTAACTGACAAACCAACTACTCTTGAATACGTCAATTACAAAAAGTGGTGTATTTCTTAATCGTAAAAAAAATCTTCACGAATAGGTAGCCTTCTTCATGGAGTAGAAATGAGCAAAAATAAAATTTGAGTCGTCTGATAAGCTTAAAACATAGAGCAATTATGCAGATTGTTTATCGATTTTAGCCGACATCTCGCTTTTGAACGAAATTCTTCGAAATTATTATATTATAGGGACTATTTTGCAATAATATGAATTTCAATTTTAAATCAACCTTGATCTAACTTAACATACTTTTTAAGAAACAGCAAATACGTATTTAGCTTTTTGTCTGATATTTTGGGATGTTCGGGATTTTTGTATGTACTTTTCTACGACGAATCTTTTTCTTTTCTGTATCTTACTGTCTATACTTTAGTGAGAATGTTCTGTGCTATCACAGTCAAATTCGATGTTGTCATGCCACCAAAACCGCCTTTTACCTAGATATTATATATCTCCACCTTAGAATGAAAAGGGCCTATCTGCACTTTTTGTATAAATTTGTTGAAACCCAATTTGTATTGACGAAATAAAGGTGTGTAAAGATAATCTCACTTATAGATTTTATTGTAAAATAATATATATATAATATAATATTATGAAATATGCTGTTCACACAAAAGCGTCTAAAACGGATTTGCCAGAGACAAATGCTTTTTGTTTGAATGTTATTTACAGTGAAATGCACAGAATACATTCTGGAATAAAAATCTCAAATGTGTTTGCTAGTGTGCGCACCAGTTTCAGGTGTATCAATATCCACACCATTAACATTTAGATGTTGAACAGGGGACATACCTTTACCTTTATTTTTTTCTGATCGTGTCCAAGGTTTATATAGCGGATATTCTATTATTAAGTTAGTGTCCGTATTGTCTCCATGACTAGCATTGAGTGTTTTATGATGTGAGCTTTTGGTCCTACAAACACAGACGTTGTTATGGTTTCTTTACGGCATGTTTTATTGTTTATTAAAAGTTTGTGGTCGCGGCATGTCATACCATTCTATGAACATTTGACAAAAATGTCGATTTCCTCCACATGTGGAGAAGTTGCCGCTCCTTGTGGTAGAGTAAGTTAATACTGGTTAGCGTACAATCCGGAAACTTATTGGGTGAACCGGCCGCCGTATATTAACTGAAAAAAATGCTTCAAAACGGCGTTAAACCCAGCGAAAATGGTAACTGGATGTGTGCTCTTCTTGTAGTGGGTTTCATGTGTATTATGATGATTCAGTTTCTTTTACGTTTTTTTTCTTATTGTTTTCATTAGATTTACGCTTAGCAATTTGTCATTTGTTTATTGATTCTGTTGTTCCACTTGTTTTGTGTGATATTTTTATAATAGAGGTTATGTTAATTTTTATAGTGGTTGTGTATGACCCAGTTTTGATATTATGGTTCGTTCGTGGCCCAAGCCGGTAATACGGCGAGCTTGTAAACCGCGTGTTTTGATAAGTTATTTCTTGTAGTATGGAGTCGGTAGATGTGTTGTACTTTGATTATATACAACCGTACTAATTTTAACTCTAGTTGAATATATTGTATGTTCAGTTCTTGCTTAATATTTCTTAAAGCTTTCTTTGAACAATATATATTTTGCTGAACTTGAGAAATGTTTAAGAAATAGGAATTTAATCGAATACTTTTGAGTATCTGTTGAATATCGGTTTGAAATCCTCTTGATTCATTCCCAGCAAATGTCAAGTCGAGAACTATATTTATTATCTTAGTTTAAGGGCAATATTAAACTCACCAGCAAAGGGAAATAAGGTTTTTTTTGCTTTAATTATTATTTTGCATTACTTGTGTGATACCTTTATTGCGCACGTGTTATTTGGGGTATTAGTGTTTCACCTACGTTGATGAGTAGCTACTTTGAATTGTCTTTCTGCAACAAAATGACTTTATACTTCATTTAGTATGTTAATACTTCAAATAATAATTTAATTATTGCAATATGATCAGCTCTCAAGTTGACAAGTTTGGTCTGGTTCACGCTATATGGTTTTTTGTATGATCAACTTCTTTATAACTGATACTAGGTTAATATACTTTGTTCAAAATGAGTAGGTAATACCTTCAAGGCTATGTTATTGCGTACATCACGTCTTTTGGTGTTTCCTCTAATTTTGTTGTAAAAGGTTTGTTTGCAATTTATCGCCTACAATGGTTAACATTAAATGACTCGATGTTGTAATTGTATGTAACATAGCTTTATAGATAAAGTGTAAATACTGAATGTTTTATGTCAAAGCTTGCGTGCGTTGTAAATATTAAGCTGAAAACTAATTAGTGAAATTTTTTAAGGCAATATTAAGATATTAGTTGCACTCATCCCCGGCAGTTAAAAATATACTGCAATCTTCATGTTATCTTTGTGATGTACTTTATCCAAATAGGAAGTACCTTCATGTTGACAAGATCTCACAAATAAATACTAATTTGTAATGTAGTAATTAGAGTGTGTGTTTATGTTGATGTTGATGAATCCACCGGGGCTTATACCACGTTGTGTCTGTTCAAATTCGGTAAATAAAGTCTTGTTCGTAAAATTTATCAACCGCTTTCGCTAATGAAGTAATTTCACATTAATCAGTGTATGTATTATGAATTAATTTCACATTAATCAGTGTATGTATTATGAAGTAATTTCACATTAATCAGTGTATGTATTATGAAGTAATTTCACATTAATCAGTGTATATATTTAGTGATGTAAGATAAAGAACTAAGATTACATAAACAAGACAAAAACACAACATTGTTTGGCAAATGTTTATTTTTTATTCTAGACTTCGAACTACATAACCCACAATGTACACGTTCATTTACTTTACAACCCGTCTATACAGCCAGCCTTCTTATCGCTCCAAAGTTCACCTAAACTGTTTCCATGGTAACGTAAATTAAATCTTCCCTCTGAGCTTCATTGTTCATCATTTTTGGCTATGGTATAGAATGTCACTCATTTCGCTGGGTACAATTTCTGTTATAATTAATTTCATATGAAATACCTTTAATGACATATGGTGTTCAAAATATAATGGTATGTTCTCATTGGCCTAAAATTTGAATATGTTTCCTAGTAGGATAAATTTCTAATATTTTGCTTTAAATTCATCTGCGAATAAACTTCATATGAAAATATTGGTTCAAACAATCGATATGAGGCTGATGTATAATACAAGTTATATGGATATTTCGTGGAGATTCCCCACATTTTTATTTTTTTCGATTATATGAAGTTTGATCATTTATGTTTATGATATACTCCGGCATGATGATTACAACACGATAAAGCATAATGTGATGTGATTATACATGAGTGGAGATTGGTTGCCTCTTTCAAATCTTGTAATGAAACTTAACAAATGACATGCAACAATGGTGTATTTAAATGCGGCTAAATACATATTGACATAAATTGTTAACAATAGTAGATGTTATGATAACAATTGGTGATGATTACAAACGAACAACCATATGAAGTATGAAGAATGTTGACCTCTGTATATGATTGACAAAACATGGCATAACGTACAATTCTGCATAAATTCTGCTAACAATCCAGTAAACGTCTTATTTGAACAATTGGTAATACACATGATTTTATCTATAAAAGTATAATGACAGAGTGAAATTAAGTCATCATTAAGTTTCCAAACTTTAAGAATACGTACATACATCTGGGTTACAAAATGAAAGTATATCAGAATCAATACAATGTCGCTGTTAATTTCATTATTACATAGCATGGCGTAAAGATTATACATATATCTCAAAGCAACTTTACCCATTTTCATATGTACATGGATTGGAAACAGTTATTCATGACAGAGTATCACTTACAACGTGTGAAACCGTGTACATTGTACAATGGTCTCTCAATGAAAACAATGAAAAAAGCCGTCAGTTTGCATATTGACATTAGTAACAATAACAGTGATAACAATGGTATATATAGAACATGCTCCTACAAGTTATGGGTCCCCATTTAGCTCCACGGCAATATATTGTGGAGGTAAACAATGCGTTGCAAATGCAGAAAGGCAGCAAAGATTAATCTGTGGTGAATTGTGTACATACACCGACAGTCTCCGTGGCCAATGATTAACATTATAAGAATATAGTTGATATATGCTATGACAATCCAAGCTATGATCTGTTCCAAAGATGAGATAATTTCCTATGTGACATGATATGATGTTTTATGTACATGAGAACGATTCAATGACTTAGTTTGACCTCGATGCTGTTTGGAAACCTGAAATAAATGAAAATATTAATGACAATGGTAGCAAATACAAAATACAATATCTGTACACATATGCTTGTTGCAAGGTTATGATCAAGAACCGCATGTAGAGTATTTCGGCATTCCATTGTTATGTAGCATTGATTTTTTCTGTTGTTTTAAGGGGATGTTGATTGACCAATCAACTTTAGTACAATACAGTAATCAGTATTAATGTTATATTAATAAATACTGTTTCTACAAAAAGTGTTCTCTATTATAGTCAGTAGGATCCATCCTTATACTAACTATTAAATTAAACGAAAACACAAAAAAGAAAAATTGTTCTTACTAGTATTTGTTTCATGATAAAATTGTAGAAGATACGACTTCGCTAAAAGGTTTTCCATATGTTCTTATTTAGCTTCAGCATCATCGTTTAGACTTACTTTTATTTCCAGTTTACCATGGAATTCTTCCCATCTTCCACTTAACATAATCACCGCAACATATGGCTAGTCTTGGTGTGTAAACATTCTCACCACAACAGTAACTATTTTCACCGTATGTTCGTGGTTTCACAACACCGCCACAACACATGTTGATTGATGGGTCGTAACTTTCTTTTCCGCAACATTTACTTCCTGAACCTCCGCATCGTCCTGAAAGTGTAAGGAAATAAAGCAGCTGAATAAATGCTTTCATTTCGTTTAATGATCACAAACATATGTTTCTTTTAGTAAAATCTTAGTCTAGTTTTAAGTACAGTGCAACCTCTCCATAGTGGCCCTCTCATGAGCAACAACCTCCCTTCAACAACAGCATGATTTTTCCCTCTGTACGATTTAGCTATTAATTTTACCTCTCTAGAGCAACAACTTCTTCACAAGATAATTTTGCTTCTCCCAAAGGGTGCTGATTTGGTGAAGTTACATTATACAGTTAAACCTGCGAACAAAAACCACCCTTGGGAAAGACAAAATGCAGCCTTTATTGACAGATGGTCTTCATTCGGAGGTCAGTTTGTTCTAAATAACCAATGTCAGTTTTTCAGAGAATGGCTTTTTTCGGAGGCGGTCGCAAATATAGGTTTGTCTATATACTGGCTTCACGTTGTATGGCGAGTTTGATTATGAATTAAAAGAGATTTAACAAAATGTATGCTATATATTGATTTTGCAAATGTAATTTACAACTTAGTGTAATTACAATGAAGTTTCCGTACCTTGCACTTCACAGTTGCAACATATCTGTTTAGCTGTGAAATACGTCTTTCCGCAACAACAACAGTCGTCCCAAGGAAGAGTCTTCTCAACAACAGTGTTGTTGCAACAGATTCCTCTTTCTGGGTTGTAACTTCGTTTTCCACAACAACGAGTTTTGGGTCCTAACCAGGCATGTTGTATCACACCATCACAACAAACATCCATCGAGGCATCGTAACTAACACCCGCGCAACAACGTGTATTCTTTCCTTTCAATGGTTGAGCTACATCCATGGGGTTACCTGGGCAGCATACTTCAGTTACTGGGTTGTAAGTCCCCTTTCCACAGCACCACATATCGCCAGCTTTGTCCTTCTTTCTAAGTTTTCCACCACAACAAACCATTTGTGTGATATCATACGATTCATCTCGACAACAGCGGGTGTTTTTGATTCCTCCTACTGCATCTCGTAATTTACCTTCACAACAAATATTTTTCTCAGCGTCGTAACTCACTTTACCACAACATTTCGTGTCTTTGACATTCTTTGTTGGTGCTTTGCTTGCAACATTGTCACAACAAACATCAGTTTCCGTGTTAAATGTAGAGTTTCCACAGCAACAGTTGTCATCGTTGCTTTTCTTTTTTAGAATTCTCATATCGTCGCAACAAACCTGAGCTTTTGGATTGAACGCATTTTCCGCACAGCACATTGTGTCAGCTCCAGCCGTCCTATCCCGAATATCGCCTTGACAACATATCTGCAAAACTGGATTAAATGTGCTCTTTCCACAGCAAGCATTATCAGTATTCTTAGATTTAGGTACAATGGTGTTGTCACAACAAACACTTTCAGTTTCATCATAGCTTGTTGACGCACAACATTTAGTGTTACCTTTATATAATGGCTGTACCTTAGCATTGCAACAAACTTGTTTCTTTGTATTGTATGTTGTCTTGCCACAAATCCAGTCATCAGCAGGTGTTTGTTTTTCGAATAATTTCATGTCATCAGAACAAATGAATTTATCAGCATCATAACTTTCGGTTCCACAACATTTTGTGTTTGCACCTCGGATTGGTTGTGGTTTGTCGTTACAGCAAACTTCTTTCTGTGTGTTGAATGTAGTGTCACCACAACAACAATTATCGTCATTACTTTCCTTCTTTCTGACATCATTCTTGCAGCAGATTTCGGTATCAGGATCGAAACTCTTCTTTAAGCAACACATGGTCATAGCACCAGCAGATTTTGGCTGGGGATTATTGTCGCAACAAACCTGCTTGCTGGAATCAAATGTGCCTTTACCACAGCACATGTCGTCTTTTTCATTATCCTTTGTTCGAACTTTGCCGTCGCAACATACCTCAAGTTGCGTGTTGAAACTCTCTTTACCACAACATGATCCAAACTTGATATCACCCTTTGGTCTACTAGGCACACCATCACAACACATTTCCTTGGCTGTATCGAATGTTGTATTACCACATCGGCAGTCATCATCCTTTCCTCTCTTAGTGTACAATGTATCATCGAAGCAGAGTTGCTTCACCTTATCATAGCTTTGTTTATTACAGCAGGCTGCATCACCAACAGCGGGTTGTGGGTTTCCGTTGCAACATAGTTCAGTCTCTGTATTGTATGTCTGGTCCTTACCACAACACCAGTTATCATCTTTGCTTGTTTTGTCGAATAGTTTCATATCATTACAACAAACTTGTTGGTTTGGAGAGTAACTTCTCTTTCCACAGCACAGGGTGGCACCGTCAAAAGCTTGAGATGGATTGCCATTGCAACAAACCTGTTTTTCGGTGTTCATTGTTGTCTTGCCACAACACCAATTGTCTGCATTATCTGCCTTCTTTCTAATAGAGTTATCACAACACAAGAATTGTCTTGAGTCGTAACTCTTTCTTCCGCAACATTTTGTGAACTCTTTGCCGACGAGGTCCTGGGCGTCACCATCACAACACATCTGGGTAATTGCGCTAAATGTAGTATTACCACAACAACAGTCATCATTGTTAGCCCTCTTACGTCTTACTTTACCATCACAACAAAGTGAGCTTCTTGTATCAAAACTTTCATCAAAACAACATGATGTAAACTCCATATCACCAACTACAGATCGTGGGGTCTTAGCACAGCAAAGTTGTGATTTTGAATCAATAGTGTTGTTTCCGCAACAACAATCGTCATTTTTGTTAGTTTTTTGGACTAGTTTGCCTTCGCAGCAAACCATTTTTGTTGAATCAAAACTCTGTCCGTTACAACATTCGGTGTTCTTACCATATGATGGTTGTGGTTTCATACCATCGCAACAGATCTGAGTTTCCGAATTGAATGTCGTTGAACCACAACACCAGTCATCACCTTTGTTTGCCTTATCACGGACTTTGCCTCCGCAACATACCTGAGTCGATATGTCGAATGATTTCTTTCCACAACACTGTGTATTGGATCCGTAAGATTTGTCAATAGATTCACCAGCGCAACAAACTTCAGTTTCTGTGCTGTATGGCTTCATATTACAGCACCAATTGTCTGTTGGCTTTGTCTTTTTAATAATTTTACCACTGCAACATATTTCTGTGGCAGGGTCGTAACTTTCAGTTAAACAGCATGCAGTCAATTCTTTGTTCTTTCCTTGGAGCGGCTGTGGTACTCCTAGACAACATATTTCTTTCTTTGCGTCAAACGTTGTGTTTCCACAGCAACAATCGTCAGCTTTTTCCTTTTTTGTTCTAACTGCGCCATCACAGCAAAGCTCATTTCGCTTATCGAAACTTTTGTCCTCACAACAAGTCATGAATTGACCACCAGGCTGTGTATTTTGAAGACAGCATATTTCGGTCAATGAGGAAATCGTTGTTTTTCCACAACAGCTGTCATCTTTTGCGTTATTTTTGTCCCTAATTCGTCCTTCACAACACACCTGTGTCTTAGAATTGTAACTTTCTTTCAAACAACATTTGGCAGCATCGCCACCTACCTTCTCTTCTGGTGAGCCGTCGCAGCAGATTTCAGTATTGGTATTCATTGTTGTCTTCCCACAATACCAGTTATCAGCAGGAGTTCTCTTTTTCCTGAGAGATCCATCTTCCATACAGAACTCCTTGCTTGGATCGTAACTTTTTTCTTTGCAGCACATTGTCTCGTCTCCGGCTACGGCATCCTGTGGTACTCCGTTGCAACATATTTCAGTTCTTGAATCCATCGTTGTTTTGCCACAGCATTTGTTACTGTCTGGTTTGCGTTTATCAGTTAGAGCGCCATCACAGCATACAACCTTTCTAGTATCGTAACTGACATTTCCACAACAATCGGTGAATTCGTCACCAACAAGATTTCGGGGTGTTCCATCACAACATATTTCGGTTTGAGCATCCATTGTGGTTGTTCCACAACAGCAATCATCCTTTTTGGCTTTCTTCTCCTTTACCTTTTCATCACAGCAGACGAAGCTGTCAGTATCAAAACTCTTGTCTCCGCAACAAGAAGTTTTTGCACCGAATGATTCTCTTGCGTTTCCATCACAGCATATTTGTTTGGCAAGGTTAATTGTTGTTTTCCCACAAACACCATCGTCATCTGGATTAGCCTTATCCATAAGTTTACCATCGTTGCAAAGTTCTTTTCTTGGATCGTAACTCTTCTTTCCGCAGCATTTTGTAGCTTCTTTAGCAACGGCTGGTTGTGGATATAAACCTTGGCAGCATACTTGTGTTTTAGTGTTGAATGTCGTGGTTTTGCCACAACAACAGTTATCTTCATTGTTAACTTTTTTCACAATGACCATGTTACAACAAATTTGTGTTTTGGAATTGAAACTAGATTCTCCACAACATCTTGTATCGGGGCCGAATGACTTCTGTGGTTCGCCGTTACAACATATTTGAGAGTTAGTGCTCATAGTTGTGTTTCCACAACAACAATCATCTTTAGAATCCACTTTCGGGCGAAGTTTTCCATCACAACACATGTCCTTCCTTTGGTCATAGCTAACTTTACCACAACATCTTGTGAATGGACCTTTTTGATCCTGAGGAACGCCGGCGCAACAAACTTCAGATTTGGTGTCGAATGTAGTTTTTCCACAACACGAATCGTCTTTATCATTTCTCTTTTCTCTTACTTTGCCATTGCAACACACTTGTTTGTCCGTGTTGTAGCTTTCATCTTCGCAGCAATCTGTTGAATTGCCGTACTTCGGTTGTGGTTTACCCACACAACATACTTCAGTCTTGGAATTAAGGGTGGTATCTTTACATGCGCAATCATCATTCTTAGATCGTTTTTGAAGAAGTCGATCATCATCACAAAGTTCGGTATCAGGATTGTAGCTGACAGTTCTACAGCATTTAGAGTTCTTACCACCTTTACGTTCTTGTGGGACATCATCACAGCATATCTCAGATTTTGTGTTGAATGTAGAGTTACCACAACAGCAGTTATCACTCGTCTGAACTTTTTTTCTTAGTCTGTCTCCATCGCAACATATTTCTTTGGATGGATCAAAGCTTTCCTCGCCACAACACTGAGTTTCCTTATCAGCAACAGCTCTTGCAGGTTTACCATTACAACACACTTCGTTCTTTGTATTAATCGTAGAATCACCACAACAACAGTTATCGCTATCGTTTCTTTTGTTTCTCATTTCCTTATCGCAACACATAACTGATCTGGTGTCGTACCCCTTCTTTCCACAACAGTCAGTGAATGCCACACCTCCAACAAGCTCTTGTGGAACTCCTTCGCAACAAAGTTCGGATTTTGCATCAATTGTTGTTTTGCCGCAACAACCATCATCTTTTTCGGCCTTCTTCTTTCTAACTTGTTCATCACAGCAAACTTCCTTTTTGGTGTCAAAGCTGACAGGGCCACAGCACGATGTGAACTCTCCACCAACTAGTTTTTGCACTTGACCTTTGCAACAGATGTCTTTTTTAGAATTCATTGACTGACCACCACAGCAACAATCGTCTGTTTGGTCATCCTTTTTCATTATTTTGCCTTCACAGCACAATTGCGTTTTAGAATCATAACTCTCCTCACCGCAGCAGAGTGTGTTGTCACCACCTTTTCTTGGTCTTGGGAATTTGCCGACGCAACATACCTGAGATTTTGAGTTCATAGTTGTATTACCGCAACAAATATCATCGGACTTGTCTGTCTTCTTAGTTACGACAAGGTTACAGCACATATGTGTAAGTGAATCATAACTTTCAGTGCCGCAGCATCTGGATCTATCTCCTCCGAGTTTTGTCTGTGGAACTTTACCATCGCAACACATCTGTGTATTAGTATCAAAGGTCGTATCGCCACAACAACAATTGTCTTTACTGGAACTCTTCTTTCTTACACCATTATCGCAACAAATGTGTGTATCTGCATTGTAACTAGCATCTTCGCAACACATTGTTTTCCCACCGGAAACAGCATCTCTTGGAATACTATTGCAACACACCTGTGTTTTAGTATTCATAGTAATTTTTCCACAGAATGCATCGTCCCCTGGGTTCGTCATTTTTCTTATTTCACCATTGAAACATATTTCAGTTTCTAAAGCATAACTTTGATTACCACAACATGCTGTCAAAGCTTCACCGACAAGTTTCCTTGGTACACCCTCACAACATATTTCTGTAGCGGTATTGAATGTTGTGTCTTGGCACACACAGTTGTCGTTCTTGTTTCTTTTAAGCATTAGATTCAATACGTCGCAGAAAAATACATTGGGATCATAAGGTTCCTTATCACAGCATCGTGTTCTTGCCCCACCAGTTCTATTTCTTACGTTTCCTTCACAACAAAGTTCACGGTCGGAGTCAAGAGTAGCCATGCCACAACAAAGATCATCCCTTCTAGTAGTTTTAGTTATAACATCAGTTCCATTACAACATTTAGCTTTAACTGGATCGTAACTTTCTCTGCCGCAACATCTTGTACCTTTTCCATAAGACTTTTGTGGAGTATCAATACAACATACCATTGTCCTTGTGTTGTATGTGGTATCGCCGCAACCCCAATCGTCACCCTCATTAGCTTTATCTATGATTCTACCATCAAAACATATTTGAGTTTTAGAATTGTAACTGACCTTCAGACAGCATTTAGCGAACTCACCACCGACAGCGGGTTGAGGTTTACCGTCACAACATATTTCTTTTGATGTATCTAGTGTTGTTTTACCACAGCAATAGTCGTCTTTGTCGTCACGTTTACCTCTTATTTCGGCGTTACAACAAACTTGTTTTTCGAAGTTATAACTTTTCTTAAGACAACATCTATGACTATCCATGGTTCCAGGTTGTGGTGTTTCATCACAGCAAATCTGCTTCTTTGAATTGATTGTGGTCTTACCGCAACAACAGTCATCATTTTTATCTGCTTTCTTTACCAGCTTTCCATCACAGCACAAGTTTACATCCGGATCATAACTGACTTTACCACAACATCGACTATTCGGTCCGTATCTCTTTTGTGGTGATACACCATCACAGCACATCTCTGTGTCACTATTAAAGGTTGTCTCTCCACAGCACCAATTGTCATTTTTGTCTTTCTTCGGTGTGATGTTCATCTCGCAGCAAAGTTCATTCGCTGAATCATAGCTATTTTCACCGCAGCATCTGGCGTTTTTACCTCCTTTTGCGGGCTCAACAAATGACCCCTCACAACAAATTTCGTTGAGAGTATTAATGGATTTATTTCCACAACATGCGTTGTCTTCGTTGTCGGTTTTTTTAAGCACAACATTCTCACAGCATATCGACTTTTGTGGGTCATAACTCTCTCGTACGCAGCATCTTGTATCATCGCCATAGGACGGTTGTGGGACACCAAGGCAACAAACCTCTTTCCTGTTATCGAATGTTGTTTTTCCACAACAACAGTTATCTTCTGTATTTCTTTTCTTTGTAATCGTTGAATCGCAACATAAAAACTTTTCTTCATCATAACTTTCTTTTCCACAGCATTTCCATAAGTCGCTCTTGGCGGGCTGAGGACTTCCTTCACAACAAATTTCATTCCTTGCATTAAGTGTGGTATTACCGCAACATGTATCGTCGTCATTATTTTTCTTATTTCTTATTCTGCCATCACAACACACTTGTTCCTTAAGCTCAAAAGATTTGTCTTCACAGCAATCATGCGTTCCCAGCACTCCAGGTCTTGGATTACCTTGACAACATACTTCTTTATCTGTATTGAGAGTAGTTTTACCACAACGACCGTTGTCATTTTTATCCCGTTTGTCATATAACTTACCATCAAAACAAAGTTGTTCGTCCGGATTATAACTCACTAAATCGCAACAGAGCGTATTTGGACCTTTCTTTGGTTGTGGTACTATACCAGCGCAGCATACCTCTGTCTCGGTGTTAAAAGTAGTGTTACCACAACAGCAATCATCACCTTTACCGTTCTTAGAAGTTATAACCGTGTCACAACAAAGTTCGGTCTCGGAGTTGTAACTTTCCTGTCCGCAACATCTGGCATTCTTCCCACCTTTAGCCGGCTGCACATACATACCATCACAACAAATTTCATTTTCTGTATTCATTGATGTATTGCCACAACACCAGTTGTCATTCTTATCAGATTTCTGAATGACTTCATTTTCGCAACATACTTGCTTTGCGGGATCATAGCTAACTGTGAGGCAGCATCTTGTAAAAGTGCCATAAGATTTTTGCGGAACTCCGTCGCAGCAGACTTGATTTGCAGCGTTGATAGAAGTGTCGCCACAACAAACATCGTCATCTTTGTCTGCCTTATCTCTTACTTTCCCGTAACAACAAAGTTGTGTCTCCATATCATAACTAAATTCACCACAACAAGATGTCATCTCCTCACCGCCAACAAGATCTTGTGGATTTTCATGACAACAGATTTGTTTCCTAGCGTTAATTGTAGCGTTTCCACAGCATTCATCATCCATTTTTGTTGCTTTTTCAATTAATGTCATCTTTCCATGAGGACAGCACAAAAATTTGTCTGCATCATAACTGACTTTGTGACAGCATCTTGTGGCTTCACCAAAACTTGGTTGAGGAACACCTTCGCAACAAATTTCTGTTTCAGTATTCAAGGTTGTCTTTCCACAGCAACAATTATCGTTCTTATTTCTCTTTTCAACCAACATGTCACCATCACAACACATGAATTCGTTCAAATCATAACTCACAGCGAGACAACATCTTGTACTTTTTCCGTATGATGGTTGAGGTACGCCATTACAACAGACCTCCTTTTGGGTGTTAATTGTTGTATTTCCGCAACACCAATCATCTGACTTGTCTTTCTTTCTGTTAATAACACCATCACAACATACCTCCTCATCCAGATTGTATGCAGTTCTACCGCAGCAGTACCAATCTCCTTTCTTGCTAATCTGTTGAGGATTTCCATCACAACATATTTCAGTATTTGTATCCATAGTCGTATCTCCACAACAGCAATCATCATTCTTATTCTTTTTCGTCCGTATTTTTCCATCGCAACAAATTTCAGTTTCCATATTGAAACTCTTATCTTCACAACAGTCTGTAAGGACTCCGCCAGTTCTTTTCCTTGGGTTCCCGTAGCAACAAATTTCTGAAACTGTGTTCATTGATGTATCTCCGCAAACGGCATCGTCTTTAGCATCTTTCTTCTTGATAAGTTTACCTCTATAGCAGATATATTCGTCAGGATTGTAACTTACTAAACCGCAACATTTTGTGTTATCACCACCTTTCTTTGGCTGTGGAGTTGTTCCTCCACAACACACCTCTTTGTCAGGATTGATAGTTTTATCTTCGCCACAGCAGCATGTGTCATCATTGCTTACCTTTTTCCTAACTCCGTTATCACAACAAAGTTCGGAAACTGAGTCGTAACTATCTGTCATACAACATTTGGTGAGTTTTCCTTTCATTGGTACCGGTTTATCAAAGCAACAAACTTCAGTCCTTGTGTTCATTGTTGTCATTCCACAGTTCCAGTTATCATCAACATTTCTTTTCTTTAACAAACCTTTGTCTGTGCACAGCATCTTTGCAGGATCATAACTAGTTTCTCCGCAGCATTTTGTGCCGCGTCCATATCCTGGTTGTGGCACACCGTTGCAACATATATCTTTTATAGCGTCAACGGTTGAATTACCACAGCAACAATCGTCTGAGGCGGACTCCTTTTGACGCGGTTTTCCATCACAGCATAATTGTTTAACGGTATTAATGCTGACATCGCCACAACAAGTTGTAAATTGAGCACCGCCAGTTAATGGTTGTGGCTTACCATTGCAACATGTCTCTGTAGATGCATCCATCGTGGTCTTTCCACAACAACAATCGTCTTTTGTATCGCGTTTCTTTATCAGTTTGCCATCACAGCAAAGGAAAACATTGCTATCATAACTTTCATCCCCACAACATAATGTACTTGGACCAAAATTCTTTCCAGGTTTGCCAAGACAACAGAATTCCATTATTGTGTTGTATGTAGTTTTTCCACAACAGCAATTGTCATCTTTATTTCGTTTCTTAACAAGATTGCTTCCATCACAACAAACAAATTTAGTTGGGTCATAACTTTCCTGTTGGCAACATTTTGTGTCTTTACCGGCAACGGCAGGTGCTGGATTTCCGTTACAACAAACTTCTTTCAATGTATCCATTGTGGTGTCTCCGCAGACCCAGTTATCGCTCTTTTTTCTCTTCTTTCTGATTTCATTTTCGTAACAAATTTCATTTTCGGAGTCGTAGCTTACATTTCCGCAGCATTTTGTTAAATCTCCATTCTTAAGTTTTTGCGGGACGTCGTTACAACAAAGTTCATTCTTTGCTTGAATTGTTGTTGCCCCACAGCAACAATCATCATTATCGTCCTTCTTTCTTCGTACTGCACCTCCACAGCAAATTTCTTTGTTTATATCGAAACTAACATCATTGCAGCAGTCGTAGTTTGCACCGCCTGATCGAGGTACTCCTTCACAACAAATTTCTTTCTGAGTGTTGATTGTTGTCTTTCCACAACAACAGTCGTCTTTCGAATCACGTTTCGTTACCAAGTTTCCATCGCAGCATAGTGCCTCGTCTGGGTTGAAACTTACAAGGCCGCAACATTTAGTATTAGCACCTCGCATTGGTTGAGGTGTTGTTCCTTGACAACAAACTTCTTTGAAGGAATTAAATGTTGTCTCACCACAGCACCAGTTATCCTTGTTGTCACGTTTCTTCTGTGGTTTATCAGTTTCACAGCAAACATGTGTATCTGGGTTATAACTTGTTTTGCCACAACATTTGTGGAATTCGCCTCCTGGTGCTGGTTGTGGGTTATCCAGACAACATACCTCATTACCAGTATTGTATGTTGTGTTTCCGCAACAACAGTCATCATTTTTGCCTCTCATTTCACGGATGGCGCCATCACAGCACATTTCTGCTGAAGCATCATATCCTTTTTCACCACAACATTTAGGCATTTTACCACTCCTGTCGTTTGCCTTTCCATCGCAACAAATCTGTGTAACGGCGTTAAATGTTGTCTTACCACAGCATGAATCATCATTTTTGTTTGCCTTGTCTCTTACCTTACCATCGCAACAGACTGACTCTCTTGTGTCGTAACTTTCGTCTCCACAGCATGCTGTGTATTTAAGACCACCTTTTCTAGCTCTTGGATTGCCTTCACAGCAAATTTCGTCATTAACGCTAATCGTAGTACTGCCACAACATCCATCATCTTGCTTATTTTTCTTGTTTACCAATTTCATGTCACAACAAATTTGTTTTGCTGGGTCATAGCTGGCTTTTCCACAACATCCTGTGGCGTCTCCACCTTTCCTGTCGTCAGGGTTACCATCGCAACACACTTCATTGGCCATATCGATTGTACTGTCTCCACAACACCAATTGTCCTTCTTGTTTCTTTTTTTCGTGAGTGTTGTTCCATCGCAACAAACAAAGTCATCGGGGTTAAAACTCTTTTCGCCGCAGCATTTAGTTTCTAGTCCTTTCTCCATTGGTTGTGGCACTCCATTACAGCAAACTTGTTCAACAGTGTTAATAGTTGAGTTGCCACAGCAACAATTGTCGGCCTTTTTAGCTTTCCTACGGACAGCTTCCTGGCAACAAATTTCAGACTCTGAATCAAATGATTCTTGACCACAGCATTGTGCGAACTGTCCATTTTTCATTGGCTGCGAAATTCCATCACAGCAAATATGTTTCTTCGAATTTCCTGTCATATCGCCACAACAAAAGTCATCTTTGTCCTCAGTCTTCTGTCTAATTTCTTGCTTATCACAGCACACCTGATTGTCTGTGTTGAAACTGTTTGAGCCGCAACAATCTGTATTCTCGAAACGTTTGCTCGGATTGCCATCACAACAGATTTCTTTCTTTGAATTCAAAGTTGTTTCGCCACAGTATCTATCGTCCTCTGGAGATCGTTTTTTCACAAGACTGCCATCAACGCACAAGAATTTGTTAGTGTCAAAGCTAACTTCTCCACAACAAAGAGTTGGTCCGTCATATAGCTTCTGGGGTGTTGTTCCCTGACAACAGATCTCAGATACTGTATTGAATGTAGTTTTTCCACAACAACAGTCGTCGTCTTGACTTCCTTTCTCTGTGACTTTACCATCACAACACATGTTATCTTTAGGATTGTAACTGACCTTTCCGCAGCATTTTGTTTTCTGAGCGCCTGCTGGGGCTGGTTGTACGGTGTTGTCACAACATATTTCATTGTTTGTATTCATCGGTTTGTTGTCACAGCAACAGTTATCCTCCTTTGCACTTTTCTTCACAAGTTTTCCATCACAACAAAGCTGCGTGTCTGGATCATAGCTTACTTTGCCGCAACATCTAGTCAGATCTCCGTATGACTTCTGAGGGACGCCTTCGCAGCAGAAACCATTTGAAGAATCAATGGTTGTATCACCGCAGCATCGATCATCGTTCTTGTTGGCTTTCTTGAAAATTGTACCTTCACAACAAATTTGGTTTACTTTATCATAACTTACAGTTCCACAACAATCACTAAGATCTCCGTACCGTTTGTTAGGAACGCCTTCACAACACATATCCTTATCGGAGTCGATTGTCGTATTTCCACAGCATGTATCATCATTTTTCTCCGCTTTCTCAAAGATAGAATTGTCAGTACAACAAACCTGTGTTGATGCATCGTAGCTTACATCGCCACAACATTTCGTGTCTTTACCATATAATTTTTGAACCTTCCCTAAACAGCAAATTTCTGCATTTGTGTTAAATGTTTTCTTGCCACAACAGCAATTGTCGTCCTTGTTCTCTTTATCCATAAGATTTGATCCATCGCAACATACTTGTTTCGACCCATCATAGCTTTGATCCATGCAACATTTCGTATCCTGTCCTTTCTTATCTCTTGGTGTGCCCATACAGCAAACCTCTTTTTCTGTGTTTAAAGTTGTTTCTCCGCATATCCAGTTATCATCAGGCTTCCTCTTCTTTCTCAGTTCACCATCAACACATAGAAATTCTCTTGAGTCGTAACTTCTTTCCCCACAACATTTTGTGAATTTTCCACCGACAAGTTCTTGTGGAGCACCTTCACAGCAAATTTGCTTTTCTGTATTGAGTGTAGAATTGCCACAACAACAATTATCGTCCTTACCAGCTTTTGGTCTTGGCTTGCCATCACAGCACATTTCCTTTCTGGAATCGTATCCTTGTTTTCCACAACAGCGACCAAATTTTGGGTCTGGAACCTGTTGCGGCACTCCACCACAGCAAACTTCTGTATCCACATCGAATGATGTTTTCCCACAGCAAACATCGTCTTTAGGATCCTTTTTGGCCTGTATTGCTCCATCTTCGCAACACACCTGGCTGGTCATATCGTAGCTCTTATCTCTGCAACATGCAGTCTCCCCTTTGTATTTAGGTTGAGCATTACCATTACAACATATCTGTTTTTCGGTATTCATAGTTGTTTTACCACAACACCAGTTGTCGTCGTCATTGACTTTTTTGGCTAACTTTCCTGCACAACATACCATTTTGGCAGGGTCGTAGCTGTCTTGGCCACAACATTGCGTTTTATCACCGGCAATTCTTTGCTGTGGTTTACCATCACAACAAATTCCATCTACAGCATTGAATGTGTCCTTTGGTCCGCAGCAACAGTCATCACCGGCATTGCTAAGCTTCCTGATTTTGTTGTCACAACAGATTTGTGCGTCTGAATTGAATGGAGCATTATCACAACATTTGTCAAATGTACCCTTACCAACAGATGAGTATACTTTACCACCGCAACAAATTCCTGTGGCTACATCATAAGACTGTGTTCCACAGAATCTTGTTCCAGATTCATACAATGGACCAGGCACTCCAAGATAGCAAACCTCGGTTTTTGAATCAAATGTGGTGTTTCCACAACATGTGTCGTCGCTTCCCTTCCTTTTCTTTACAATCACTCCATCACAACACAGTTGTATTTTTGCATCATAGCTGTCCTTTCCACAGCAGCGTGTTTCCAATTTTCCGACAAGTTTCTGTACTGATCCTTCGCAACACATGAAATTTGTTGAATCAAAACTTGTTCTTCCGCAACATTGTGTTCCTCGCTTGTATATGGTCTGCCTATTTCCATCACAACATATCTGTTGTGACGTTGTCATACTGGTGTTACCGCAGCAACAGCTGTCTGTCGGTTTGTCCTTAACGACAACAGAATTGTCATCGCAACATATTTGTGATTTCGGATCAAAGCTTCGTTTCCCACAGCAGGCTGTTGCCTTTCCTACAATTTGTGGTTGAACTTTACCGTTACAGCACATATCTTTTTCTGGGTTGAAATTATCTCCACCGCAGCAAGTAGCAACTTCTCCACCGTTTCTATTTTGTATGACATTTCCACAGCATATTTTCTCAACTGAATTAAAGGGTTTGGATCCACAACAACATGTCATATTGCCATTGACAGCAGGGAACAACTTTCCTCCACAGCAAACTTTCTTCTCTTCATCAAATTTGGGTACAGCATACCCATCCTCGCACTCATAACAATTGGGATGATAATTTGGTGGAAACAGTGTCCCTATAGTAAAATTTAACATGTGATTATGAAACCCAATAGTTCTTGTATCTATTTAGCATTCGTAAAAAGTGGTGCATAATGATGTTTGAGTTTGAATTTCATTGTTTTTGAAGCAATTTTATATAATCATTAATAATTAATAGTGCAAATGTAAAAGTCTATAAATAGGCTCTGTTACATTGGTGTCATACAAGATCTATGTATAGAATATATTTGTACCGGTTAAATGTGTTACAAAGATTATTTCTATCGTCTTTTTACAAAAATTTTGCAAAAAAATGCAAAAAAGACGTTACCATCACAACAGAATCGTTCTTCACTGTTATAACTGACATTTCCACAACAAGATGTTTCCACTCCCACCAACAGTGGTTGAACCTGAATTTTATCACCAGTTTGACATAATAATAACAGTGACAATCATTTGGAACCAAAAGATTACAGAAACCTCGAGTAAAGTCAATGTATTTCTCGTTGCTAGATACTATTAACCGTCTATGATATTCGGTCATTCATTACTGTTGTCTAATCGATCGACTGAAAGCGCAACAAGACTCCTAATTCTTTCAAACGTAAATAGAAGAAAAATGGCCACAGCGCCATAAATACTTGATAAACATTCTAAATACATTGTACCACACGGACAATATTGTTTTTATATGCTACTTTTTCAATCTTGTCAATCCTCCACTGAAGCGATCAAGAATACTTACAACAGAATCGCAACAGATTGAATCCCTAGAATCGTAAGATTCATAACAACAACATTTAGTAAATTTTCCAGCAAATCTTGGCTGAAGTTGTCCTTTACAACAAATGTAGGTATTAGGATCAATGACGTCATCACCACAACATTCTGTCTCCTGTCCCCCAACCAATGGGTATAAAGTCTTGCCGCAACATATTTCTTCTTTCGGATTGTATAGTTCCTTCCCACAGACTTCGCCTAGAAGTGACAAAGTACACATACATGCAAAAAATGTCAATCACTTTCTTCTTAATTTTCCCAATTATTGTTTCATACATTTATCTACGCTCTACCATAATTACACAGTTATCCTTCATTCTCTTTAATCTATTATCCATTTACACGGTTAATGCTTGTTTCCTTTACATCTTATTTAAATACGCGCAACATGACTGCTAGTTGTCAATGTGCCATAAAACACCATTAAAAATTACAAAAAACGTATAATTAAAGTACACAGACAAGAATCAAAACTAGTATGCTGACATTACGCAAAATTAACCCCCGAATTATACCATTATTGAATGGTTAGTTAATTTCCTTGTGTTACGTGTAGGAGCTTTGGTTTTTTGTTGTCAGAACCCGCTTTTACTGTTTAACTATGTGATATAATGTGATACCAGTCGTTATTGTTAATCATTTTCGTATGTATGATAAAGTATATTTTTCAATATTTATTAATGCTGAAAACCAAGCAAAAAACACAAATATTAAATGACTTACCAGGTGGTGTGATCTTCGGAACAGCTGAAATAAATAATTATACCATAATGAAAGATAATAAATATGTTTATACTTGTGTTTTTAAACGGGCGATTTGCTTATTACACGAAATTGCTCTTAAATTAAAATCTTTTAATAATATACTACTAGTGGTACTAGTTATTAGCAATATTATATATTTCGTTTTATCGTTTTTATTAAATATGTTCCCTGCATGATCGTCGAAAAAAAAACGTTCTGAATTATGTAGACATTAAAATGTAATCGACTCCATACTGCTCAATGTATACATTTTATTATCAATGCGTTTGGCAAACGAAATCAGTTTCTAGTCGTATATCTATACCTGCGCATGTAGCAACAAAAATAGATTCGGCGATTTTGTCCAAGGCGGCGTCGAAGTCGTTGGCAAGGAACAAATTTTCTGAATGTGGCTCAGAGGCAATATTTTCTAATTCTTGTTTGTTTACTCCTTTTCCAATACCAACAACAATAATTCTGCAACGATATGTCGAAATGATTACGTTTCTTTGTCTATGTACTTTTATTGAATGCAATTCTGTAAGCTAGACTTGCCTTTTGGGGGTACACCTTCTTATTGGTTTAAAACATTTCCGTATCACTTGGGACAAAACCATGATGAAATGGATGATGACCCATTCATGAGATCTCAAGATATAAAGATTTCAGCGAAAGTAGCTTTATGCTAAATGACATGACAGTTTAGGAATCATCACCTTATTCCCTTTTTACGAGCCGCTACGGCCTCTTTAGCTGTATCAGCAGGAACATCAGACTCGCCGTCAGTCATTACAATCATGAGATCTTCAACGTTAGGTCTGTCGCCTTTAGATGGTACAAAGAGTTCATCCCTCGCGCGTTTAATGCCATCAGCAGTGTTTGTACTTCCTCTGATGTACGGGATCTTTTTGATGGCTTCTTCTAACTTGCCTGGCTGTGAAATGCAATTTCCATGTTTTTATTAGTATTTCTTACGTTCACTAGTTGTTTCTCGTTGAGGCAATTAAAAGATATAATGTTAATGATGAGATGAGATTATGAAATTCTGATGAAGACCACGTATACCTTCCTCTAAATTATAATAATTTATTTTCATATTTAGTGCGACCATATGGGTCTGCTAGTAAGATATTGCAGTTTCTATGATTGTTCATGGAACTACAGGTGTGTGTCATACATAATTATACTGGCCGTCATAAGAAAGAAACCACCATAAGAATTCTTCTATTTGGCCTAATATACTGACCTTGAAATTTTAATGGCATGCAGCTATTTTAGTGTTAGTAATGGATAACAATATGGTTACACATATTTTTATGCTAAACCATATCATGAAACGTTTCAGCTATTTCAAGAATTAAATTCATCTCGATTACTTGCGCTTTGTCTATTTTATACCAACATTACTTACAGATTACTTTCTAATGACGGCCAGTATATATTTTCATTGGATGAACATGATACGTACTGTTTTAAATTGATTGAGGTAGAAATTAACATAAGTGAAGTGATTGTATGTCACGCTGCCTATCCTGACTGTATCTCGTGAATCCGTCTCTTTGGCAATCTTTATCATGAATGTTTTCATCTTGTCGAAGTTCGCTTCACTTAGACTTTCTGATGAGTCAGTCACAAACACAACGTCAGACTTCGCGAAACCACAAACTGCGTAGAAATGAATATCATGTGATGTTTGGCTCTGTGGACGCATGAAACATAACTGTTGTTGTCATGTCTACATGAAATTATCGCAGCTGACTTATATTAATCTTGATAACAAAAGAATGGATGAAAAGCAAAATCCTAAAATTGAGGAGATAAAGAAATTACAATGAAACGGTATTAATTTATCATTGAAATTGGAATAAGTAAATGCTTTCATAAATAATTAGAATGTGTATTTATATGTTCACTTTGACGAATTGAGATATATAGTCAGTTTCCTTATCTTCATTTTTGTATTATTATAAACATTATTATTACATTAATTACGTGGACATTAGTTATCGATGCCATAAAACACCATGAAACAAATTTAGTATTATTAATATTTCATCAGTTGTTAGGTCAATGTGTAACCTTTGAACTCTCATGCATTGACTTAAAACTTCGAACATACATCCTTCAACAAGATATCATTTATCCTTCATTCTTATATTAATACTTTATTCTTTTTCACGGTTGAAACTTGTTGCTTTCATTTTTATTTAAATGCACACTACATGATCATTATTTGTTGATGCACCATAAAACAACATGAAACAAATTACCATCTTCGAACTTTTGATGAATTTAAGTTGAGAAAAAAACATTTATAGCAAAACTTACGACAGCAATCAGAGTCTGCGTGCTCCGGTGGTCGGTCAATAATCTTGTTATCACAGCAGATTTTGTTTTTTGGATCAAACGTTCCTGCCGCCCCACAGCAACACGTCTTGTTCCCAACACGGTCGAAGATTTCAAGTTTGTTTCCCACGGAACAGCATACTTGTGTCAAGAGGTCTTGGTTGCACTCTGTAGATTGAAGGATTGAGTTAAATACGTGTAGTTTCCAGTGGATGATTGTCAAGCATATTTCTAGGTTATCTTTTCTTTGCATTTATTTTGCGTTCAGAACTCGTTGGTTCTTGGCGAATTGATGTAAATTTGGAATATGATACTTGTTTTATTGAATTATAAAAGATACAAGAATGTTATTGAATATCATTGACCAGAATAAAGTTAAATATAATGTTTCCGGTTTGTGAACTCAAATCTAAGGCAGGAGCCGGGCGTCAGTTTTAAAAAAAAAGAAATCGGAAGTTTATTATACATAAAATTCACCCGCTAAAGGAAAGAACTAAGGCGTTGATAATGATATTGGTAAAATGTTTCCCAATAAATGATTATCTGCCTCAATATGACTAATATGTATGAAAATACAACAAAATCTCACTTAATGGCCCCCTCGAAATAACGACCAATACTTTATAAAAAGTGGTTTTTAATATCGAGGTTTTACTGTAGGTCAAACTTACCATCAACTTCACCTCTGGCTTCAACTGAAAACACAAATACATAAAACTTTGTTAAAATGTGCATAAAATGATTGCTTTATTTAAAAAATCACCAAACTTGTAACATAGTTCAACATTAATTTTTGTTGCTTTTCTGACATCTTTTAAGAGACAGTATTAAAGGTGTTGACATAGTCATGTTGGCTTGCAGTTGCACATTTTTAAAGGGACTGGACCCTAGATTATTTGTTTGTTATTCTACATTCTTTCATTTGACAGAAATTGTAGTTAATAATTAAATTAAAATTTTGCAAAGATTTTATTATGTTGTATTTATTTGTAATAAATATGTCCAGATACGTATTGTTTTTTTTGGGGGGGGGGCTTTTAGCGGAAACCTATTGGGTTTAATGCCTTATCTTAACAATGTATTGTTTTGACATGTCAAATATTTGAAATTGCGTTTACACTGATACGAACTGTGTATGTTTAATGACAGAAAGTGGATAATGACATAACATAAATAATTATTATACGAACTTGTGTGATGTTCCGCTCGTACGATTGCTGAAAATAAAACAAAACTTATACAAAACACCTGAACATACAAAATCATGTATACCAAATGTATACAAATATGATGAAAATAAATAAAACAATGTTCCGTCATGTTATCTCTTTCATATTGTTTTTTTTTCTCTTTTAAAGGGTTTGAATATATTGTATCTTAGACCTCCGTGTTATCCTATGCGTGAGCGCACTGGATAACATGAATTGTCGATCCACATTACCCATAAAATGCTATTTTTAATAACATTACTAATAACAATTATGATAACCATTTATTAATTCTATAAAATAATGATAACAATTGAAGGGAGGTCCCTATCTCCTTGGAGATTTTCAATTATACTAAATATTTCAATGATGATTTATAATAATGATAACAATTATCACAAATATTTAAAGATAATTATCAATTATAATAATGATAATAATTATAATGATTCATTTTCAACATCAACGCCGTATATGTTATCATACAATTGAGCAATTCTATTGTATCCATCAAATGATAAAAAAATAAAAAAAATAAAATAAAAAAAATATCATAGAATTAAAATGTTCCATTGTATACATCGAATTATAAACGTGATAATAATTGATTTTATTGCTATATAAATAGTGCTAAGTATCATTTGTAAAAAAATACTAGAAAACAAGTTGTATTTTTCAACCATTGCCGTTGCAGTAGCTGAAGAATGTAGCTGATTTCGACCAAAGCTGCAGTCTTTTATGATCACAATGATGAGTGGCATTAACCTTGATAAAGTGTCATTAGAAAATGTGAAAATGTCTTTGATATAAGCGAATACAAATAAAATCAAAATTTATAAAAATGATAATAAAAAAGATTTCATTATAACAAAGTTGACTTCTATGCCCAAAAATATGAAGTAAAAAAAGTCTGTTTGGTTTTAGACAATTTTTTATTCCCTTACTTGTGTTTTCATCAGTGAATATTTTTACGTCTAGATTTCGCATGAAACTAATACAAGCATCATAAGAATTCCACATTTACAAAACAAACCTTGAACAATGACCAACCAAAACCCAAGATATTCAGCATATTTAGCAAGTCCAGAAATGGAGCAGATTTTTTTTTAATAAAACCCTTACCTGCTGATAAGGCTAACAAAAGTATAAAGCCATGGTTCATTAAGGGAACCATCTTGGTCCAAGCACGCCCGGCTGTTTAGTTTGTCTACCCGTGTCTTCTTGGTCCTGTTTTTAAAACTTTAGTCAAACGGGTAGTACAAAAAATGCTTATGCTTGGAGCGGCCCCTGACTTTTGCCGGTCCCAACTTAAAGTGAGCAATGATCACGCAACGTCCAGCATAGCTAATTTCTACCATTACCAACCGTTTTGTAAGCTTTCCTCTGATTGGCTGATAGATGATAATACAAGATTAACATTTGACGTTTACTTAGGTATTATTAACGTATGTTTTTTAAGATTATCTTAATAAGGACACATGTTACATTCAACGCTCAGTTACCTCTACAAGAAAACTGTTAAATCCTATTAATATTTTTATGAGTAAGAGATAATCTGCGATTCCCTGTCGTGTTGGCGGTCCGCTGATGTGTGCCAAGTAATCGGCTTACACAATGTTCGTCGACGAATACACAATAGGTGTACTCTTTCCGAATTACGAAAAAATGATTTGCATTTTGCATCGTGTTCTGGTGTCTTTCACCTAAGTCATACCGTTTTTGTACTTTAATAAGCAGAACAGGTGAGGTTAAGTTATGTAATATGTTGCAGCATAAACTGGTCTGATAACCTCTTAGCAAAATAAAGAAGTGATTATGGTAATTGAAGAATCTATTTTGCAGTGCAGTTGGGTTATTTTCACCGATTCTTTCAGAACCTATTCTAGAAAATAATTCCGTATATTTTGGGTTAGATTGGTCATTTTAGAAGCATTTTTTTTTAAATCTGAAAACAGATATTTTGATACTGGTTATTTTAAGATCGTAATTTTCTAATTAGCATCAATTTTCTTTTAAAATCGCATAACTTAATCATGTCCTCGCGTATATGATTTACATGTTTCCAAGAGGTTCCAAACTGAATTTCTCAGATTTTCACACGTGGGTTGTTTTGGATAGGATATCCAACAGAAGAAACTGATCAATTTTTACACACCTTTACCATTAATTTAAATGCGCGCTACATGACCGCTACTTGTCGATGCGCTGCCTTAAAACACCATTAAACATTAAATATTAAACATTTGATCTATTTTTAAACGCAGAAATTCCGAAATTCTACGATAAACTTTTTTACCAGACACTAAGATATATTTCTCTAAAACAGATCTAATATTTGGAAAATGTTTGACAATAGTTTCTTCAAGAAAACGAATTGTTTCAGGAGTAAAAAAAACGAAAAATGCTAAAATAATGTTCTTCATCTTCAACAAACTTCGTTTGCACAGTTTGCACATAATTTAAACAAACTTGTGTGTGTTTTTGTGCGCCAATTTCGCAGACAGAAGTAGATTCACAGTTATTGGATTTGCATTTTAGTCCTTAACAGAAAAATAGTCACAAAAAGTTTTATTTTTTTCCAAATGCTATCTTTGAAATGAATGAAAAGGCTATGTAATCAAACAGGTTGTCAGGGTTGGCTGATAGCCCTTATATTATGATAAACATAAAAGGCTGTTCCTTCCGTGAGTGAAAACAACAATACTCCTATCCATTAGGTTTAGGGTATTTAGTTGCAATGTGCAGGCAATGTTGGAAATATCCATACTGTTTGGTATGACACAACAGTATGGTAGTTAGATCTACAGCAAGGTCAAAATGTCTTCATAACGCGCAAACGTACAGTCATTTTTCTGACAGACACAAACAATAATCTGTACTTGACAAACTCTGTTATAATATTGATTCGTGGTCTATATGAATCTATAATTGGCTCCAAACCACAACACCTGTATAAATCGGCTTCTGGCTTATTAGTTTCAACTGGTAACATGCATGTATTTGTAAATATGTGTAGTTAACACTGTTTATATTCTGTGTCTACGAATCAATTTTTACCGATTCATGCCAGTTATCCATCATTCTTATTAATTTATCATCGTTTACAAAAAATACAAGGTTAATACTTGTTTACTTTACTTTTTATTTAAATGCACCCTACATGACGGCTAATTATCGATGTGCCATTAAACACTATTAAACATTAATTAACAATGTTTATCAGAAGCGCTGTCCAATCTGCCATGGAGCAAGAGACCCTGGTGTCGGAGCTCTGGCTAGATATGTTTCTCCATTACAGCTGCTTGGAGAGAAACTATTGAGTTTCGTTTGTTTATAAACACATGTTAGGTAAACTACCTGCCTAAATTACAATAAGGGGGCCTCCGTGGTCAAGTGATTATAGTCCCTGACTAGTAATCACTAGCCCCTCATCGCTGTGAGTTCGAATACCACATGGACCAGACAAATTTCTTATCTTAGGAAGCAGTCCAGCTGGCTTAACCTAGAGATCTTTCTGGAGGATTGCAGTGGGGGGGTTGGTTGGTTGGTTGGTTGGTTGGTTGGTTGGTTCGTTGGTTGGGTTAGTTGGTTGGTTGGGGAGCGGTGGTGCTATGCGGGGTTTCCCAGGATGGGTATACCCGTCCTTTTGGCGGCGAAAGGGTTAAAGAGGTCCTGGATCTACCCAAGGGTCTGATGTCTTCCTCTACCACTTAAGCTGGAAAAGTTGCAAAAAGACCCTGTGAAAAAACAAATTATAACAATATAACAAATGATATTTCTGTTACCTGTGACATGCATACTAAGTGTGTGAAATTAGTCTTACACACCTTTATTTATTTCGTCAATAAAAATCTTTTACCCAGTTTACGCTTGTTGCAATTTATTTTTATTAATGTGCACTAAATGACTAAAACTATCAATGCACCATAAAACAAGAAGAATAAATTACGTACGGCAAGCAGTTTACCTTAACAATACTCATTAGTTGCTTGTTAGTATTGACTAGCTGTCAATTAATATTGTCAATTTGTCTGTGATACTAACTGAAGAAAATCCCCTGTCATTCCTTTAGCAGATGTCCGCATCCCAAAATGATGCATTGTAAAGGGTTGCGGGATTTGGGGAAGGTAATATTTGGAGAAGGTGGGGTGGTTGTACGTAGTTTTTTCTAGGACTCTATATAAATCAGTGGTGGAAATAATCGGCAAACGATGTAATAAGTAAACAAATCATCTTTTAAGTCGACCTGGAGCAACGTGCGTCTCACTCGAATCTCGAATTTGCAATCTATTGATTAACAGTCCTGTGCCTTCTGACTGGGGCAACATCCCTACCTAGGTGATTTGGAGATATTCAATAAACAAGTTAACTTGTATTGAAGTTTTGCCAATTTTCTGCCAAATAATTATTAAAGTTTGGTAAATTGCATTCAAAACAGATTTTTAAAAATTAAAATGCCTGGCCAACTTTCAGATGGTCAGTGGTTTTACCCGAGTGTAATCTGGGGTTTTCCTCCACAGTTGAAGCTGGAAAGTTGCAAAATGATCCTGGATGTTTGTTCCACGTTAAACTCTACTTTGTTGTCCATATCATTTTGATACGCTCTACATGAGCATTAGTTGTTAATGTGCCATAAAGTACCATAAATTAAATTAAACTCTAGTGTAAAGCCATAAGATAATGGTTTGTGTTTAATATAATTCGGTTAAATAATGGGGTTTGCGGGGGGGGGGGGAATGCTTATTCAGGGTAATGTTATTTGCATAATTTGTGGAGCTAATGTCTAGATATTAAGCATTAAGATAAAAACCTGATATAAAAACAAATAAAATTGTAACACATTGTATGAACATGTTTGTGGGCACTGAACTTTCATATAATCAAGCAAGCAAGCAACTTTTGAATATAATTTGTGTGAATAACATATTTGCTTTGATTTAGATTTTATACACCAGTATTTATTAAAATCTTTTTTTTAAATATGGCTGGGAGCATAGACAAGAAATTAAACAATTTCATAAATATTTAAATGGGACGTTTATATTTGTGTTTTTTTTTCTTTGCAGTGGGAAAACAATATCAATTATTTTTTTTTATTTATCTCTATTCGGTGATGATAAATTGAAGCTTTATGTTGTTAAAATACTTAAAACTGTCACTGAATTTCTTAGTTTTATGAATTCTACTATGGTTGAAACTTTATGCACTGACAAAATTGTTCATTGAACATGTTGTGTAATATCCAAGTTCAAATCCCAGAAGTGGCAGGTCATACCCTTCTATGAAAATATGACAAAAATATCGATTTTCCCCCGTAATGGAGAAGTTGCCAGTTCCTTGTGGAAGGGTAAGTTAATACTGGTCAGTATACAGTCCAGGAAAACTGGTTAGGTGAACTGGTTGCCGTTTATAACTGAAAAATTGTTGAAAAACAGCATTAAGCTCCAATGACAATATGTTACATAAAAACTTAAATATAAATATTGTGTAATGGCACTCAATACATAATGGATGCTGAGTGGTATACACTTAACATAGATCTCATCAGTTTTGTGAGAGGAGCCAAATTTACTCCTAGTGTTTTACCAGTTTAATCAATTCAAAATCTGCGTAACTTTCAACTGTTCTAAAGAATAAACCTCAGGTATTGTGTAGTTCCTATTTTTCTTGTTATCGATTTGCTATTGGAGTGAACCACTTCGTTTTGTTGTGTGACTATTGGAGTGAACCAGTTGTTTTGTTGTGTGACTATTGGAGTGAACCAGTTGTTTTGTTGTGTGACTATTGGAGTGAACCAGTTGTTTTGTTGTGCAATTTCTGGTGTGAGTCATGTTGGAAGTTGTGACTGTTGCTGTAAGACATGTTGTTTGTTGTATAACAACTGGTGTGTGCTATGTTGGTGGTTTTGTGGCTGTTGGTGAGAACCATATTGGTTGATGTGTGACTATTGGTGTGAGCTATATTGGTTGATGTGTGACTATTGGTGTGAGCTATATTGGTTGATGTGTGACTATTGGTGTGAGCCATATTGGTTGTGTGACTATTACTGAGCCATGTTGGTTGATGTGTGACTATTACTGAGCCATGTTGGTTGATGTGTGACTATTGTTGAGCCATGTTGGTTGATGTGTGACTATTACTGAGCCATGTTGGTTGATGTGTGACTATTGTTGAGCCATGTTGGTTGATGTGTGACTATTGTTGAGCCATGTTGGTTGATGTGTGACTATTACTGAGCCATGTTGGTTGATGTGTGACTATTGTTGAGCCATGTTGGTTGATGTGTGACTATTACTGAGCCATGTTGGTTGATGTGTGACTATTACTGAGCCATGTTGGTTGATGTGTGACTATTACTGAGCCATGTTGGTTGATGTGTGACTATTGTTGAGCCATGTTGGTTGATGTGTGACTATTACTGAGCCATGTTGGTTGATGTGTGACTATTACTGAGCCATGTTGGTTGATGTGTGACTATTATTGAGCCATGTTGGTTGATGTGTGACTATTGTTGAGCCATGTTGGTTGATGTGTGAGTCTTACAAACAGGCTACATATGGACATAAAACTTTTCTGTCAAAAGTGGGTTATGTTTGTTGGTTAGGTCTTTATGGAACTGTGTAATTCGTTGCATAAGGCATTTCTGGGAACTGATCTGATTTTCTATTCTGAGCACAGGTCAATAGATCTGATCTGGATGGTTCTTCAGGCTTGATCCAGTTGGACTGTCTAAGATCTAAACTTGTTTACTCTTAATTGTTTATAAATAATGCACTTTCATGGGTGAAAGTTGAAAAATTTAAAAAAAAAAAACGGAAATCTTAGCCTTGGTGCCACGGAAACAATATAAACCAGTAGGGACTGGACCTGGGTTCCAGAAAACTTTGAATCATTTGATTTTAACCAGTTTATCATTTATCTTTGTTTTTATTTATTATCCTTTTACATGGTTAATACATGTTTCCTTTACCTTTTATTTGATGATACACAAAAAAATGCCGATAAACATTAAATATAAATTGAACAGCAAATTGATACAATAAAAACAAACAAACAACAACAAAAAAACAGGGATATATTTCAATACTATTTATTGCATCACTAATATGATCAACTCCATAACAACAGAAAGCAATTAACAAAAACAATAACATACAGAAAAACCTACATAAACCGGACATTTTTACCAGACTTTGAAAACCAGACCTCCCAAAAAATGTCCCCCCTCTCATAACAATGCCCTGCTTGTTTTTACAAGCCAGAAAAGTCCAAAGAAACTACAGAAGACTGTTTAAAGCAATTTTTTTAGTCTGGTCTGATTGTAGTCTGACTCTTCAGGCTTAAGAAAACATTACAATAGGTTACACACAGAGCTAACAGTAGAAAATAAAATTAGTCTGCATACATGTATACCAGACCATAGGGTATGATGTACACTGACAAGTTTTGCCATAACCATTATATATATAATTATTTGTTACTGATCAGTCATTTATCCATATATAACATACAAATATATAGGTGAAAGTTGAAAATTTTCAAAAACCGGAAATCTTAACCTCGGTGCCGTGGAAACAATAAAAAAACACAGGATCCGACCTGGAAAAACGGAGGATCCGGAAAATTCCGGAAAACTTTTAACCATGCAAATAAATTCCCAAGTTCCTAGTTACATATCGAGGACTGATTATTGGTGATTCATATACATGTAATATATAAATACATGTACAATATATTACAAACAATACGCACACATTACTTTGTGTATTCATTTCACACTGGCAAGTTTATTATTCTAATATTCTCATGAGACTTACACTAAGATAGACCAGTTGCATACCTGCCTATATGCAAGTACACAGCTGAATCCACATCATTTTTCAAAAAAAAAAAATACTTTAAGAATTAATAAAAATAATATGTGGCATAAATTATACAGGTATGGTAAAATGGCTTTAATAAGAAATTAAAATCAAATTCTTGAATCCACTTCAATTTAGTTTTATTAGATGTTGATACGCCATAAAACACCAATAAACAAACAAACAAATCAATTTAGCCTTGGAACATGCCTTTCCAATGTTCTCAAACCGAGTTTTTAACCTTAGGCCTTCGTGATGTAAAAATATTTCATGACATAAAAAACAACACGATCCTGTATTAAGCCTTTGTAAACTTGAGAAATATTTTTACCATAAAACAAATGAAAATAATTTTTATCTCCATGTTGGAACACAGTATTATTTTCAACAAATTATTATTAACAAATCTTTTATTCCCGAATCAGGACTTTAACAAAGCTAACAGACCAATTTAATACTATGTAATGAATTGGTAAAATAAAGGCTTAACTAGCACTTAAATAACTTTAATATCGTAAGTTTTCACTCAAATTAAAAAAAAAGCAAAAGGCTGTTTCACTCTTTCCTGTTATACTCCTAAAACATAAATTTCTTACAAGAATACTTTATTATCATAAAGACAATATCTATCCAAGTGGTGTCAACATTCTTTTTCTATAAGTCTGAATTAAGCCGTGATATAATTTAGTCAACCCTCATACATCTGTTGTTCAATTTATGACCATATTTTTCAATAAGACAACAAGAGTTATCTTTCTTGTCATGATTTCAAGTAAACATAGGTTTTACCGTGAGAATTCATTGCATGATAAAACAGAATTTCTAATGTACTCTAAATATTCCGACATATGCGAGGAGCAAAAAATAAAACCAAATTTCTACATATCTATCTAAATGAATTGCATAACATACAGTACAAGCAGTTATTTCTACAGACTTGAATTTCTACATTTTGACCTCAAAATGGTTTTTGGTATTTGCTATTCCATTTTTGTGATGTGATATAAAATGTAAGTTTTTTTATCAATAATCATTCTGTTGGCAGATCACAACCTTAGAAATCATTTTGAACTAAGCAGAAATAACCATTTATACAAAACTGGAATGTTTTGACACTAGCCATTTACCTGGCAATACAACAAATACATACTAAGTCCACCTGAGTGCAACAAGACTTTAACCTAACACACTCATATGAGCAAGATAATTCTCTTTTGCACTTTAATTTAGTTTTATCACAACATCCATTAGACAGTAACAATGTAATACAGAAAAAATCCTTTGCAGCATACAAAACATGAAGGAACTTTCCATTGTAAACTTTTGATGAATAAATGAACATGTGTTGAACACAATGAGATATATAAATAACCTGAAATGACGCCATGTGTCAAAAACTAGGACAGTTTTTACAATTCTCAATTTGAAATTTTGCTCAGACAAATATTTCAAATTGAGATCAAAAACAAGGAAATGGGCAGTGCGGTCTAATAATGAATACAGCTAGCTGCATTATATTCCATGTCATTTTATCTGCTTAACATTCTAGAACTCAAAATATTAATTCTTGAATTTGAGTACAAAGCAGATCTCAATGGAGACTTTTGTAAAATCTGAGCCAACATTCATCATTATTTACCTAAGAAAATTTTATTATCATCTCTCAGTAATTAATGCAATATTGTAAAATCATTGGACACTCTTCAATTGAAGTCCAGAAAAAGAATTTATGACAATGTAACCTATCATTTCATTGGTCAATATTCAATTCACTCTTCAAATTGGATTAAATGAAATGAGGCGATATTAAATGTGTTCATGAGTTTGAAATTTTAATTTCAGTATGTACAACATGGACAACAAGAATCTTGTGATGGTGTTATGAGAATCTGATGATGTTGTTATGGGGATCTGGTGATATTGTTGCCACAATGCAACATAGAAAGAAAAAACTAAATATGGTAAGTACATCAAATATTTCAGACCTATGCAAAACTCTGTTACAAAAATAGCCTACTTCAAAAGCTTCAACAAATAAATACTAAAATAAATAAACAATACTATGCTTAAAGAAAATCCATGAAGAACTTTATAACCAAACAAATTATATCTAGACTAAAATTTAAGATAAAAATAGTTGTCATGGTTACATTATTGAATAATACTGTTTAAATAATTCAAAGTCAATGATCTAGACTTCAGTCTGTGTTTGAAAACCAGTCTGAAAATTCAAGCCTCTGATAGGTTCGTTTTGAATTCCATAATGAAATTAACCAATCAAAATGCTGCTTTCTAAGACTGTTATCCAAACCAATTTACAGGACTTAATTCAAATATAATAAAAATGTCTGTTTAAAATCCATGCATGTCAAACTGAAACATGATTAAAATAACAGTATACGTATCCATAGTAATAAATCTGTAAAATAACATCAATGATGTTGTTTTTACCTATTAAACAAGCTAATTTTGCAATAAAATGTTTGCATTAAAAGGACTTAACGCTAGATTGCATTTTTTTTTCAAAATTCAGTTTCTTCTTCATTCAGTATTAAGTATAATGAAAAGTACTATCAAGGTGTATTAAAGACTTTAGTGCTTATTACCAAAAAATTATAGATGAAAAGCAAAGCAAAGCAAAATCTGCTGCATAAGGCCATCCTCAAAAAATTGTTGGTTTGCTGTAATGCCAGACTCACTGAAAAATTCCCCAATCACCTTTTTCAGTACAAGCATATGCTAACAAAAAAAATACCAACTTACCAACCCACATCACCCCAAACCAACATTTTCTCCAGGATGGCCTTAGAGACATAATATAGTCTCAATTTGATTAATTTTTAAGTGTAAGATAAGGCAACATGGAATTACATCCCCTTTAACTGTGTAGTTGTTATTGCACCAATAACTTAATAATAAGTCCAGAAAAAATAAAGCCAAGTTTCCAGTTACCCCACCCACCCTATTTTTTGGTGCCCACCCTAAAATTTTTCAAGCAAGTTAAAAATATTTGGGGATGGATCATATTCTGAAGTATAAAAGGTATGTAAAACAAAGAAAGGAAAATTTTGTGAGCTACCTGCCATATTTTTTTTGTCAAGTACTGGTAAACATGACTACTTTTTCTAGCCTGATCAATTTATACCTGGAGTTGGATTATGAAAATCTTAAGACAAAATGAACCATCCTTCTATCTGCATGCTAATTAGCAGCATTTATTGTCTATTTACTTGTATTAACAAAATCCAAACATAAAGAACATGTTGTACAATGAAATAATGAATAAAATATTCAAAGAAATAATAAATGAAATAATGAACAAATGAAATTTTGAATGAAATAATGACTGAAATAATGAACGAATGAAATATTGAATGAAAGAATGAATCAATGAAATTATTAATGAAATATTGAATCAATGAACTTAATGAAATAATAAATGAATATTTTAGGCTCTGTTGATTTACTACTAATGTATGGCACACATAGCCGTACAAATAAAGATCATCAAATAAATATAAAAATGTGCCGTCAGAGTAATAAAAAAACCCTAACCAAACTTCAGTCTTTTACATAAATGAGACAATGCTTACAGTAAAATATCACACAGAATTTACTCCCGCAATACACAGGATTCAATATTTTAAATATTTGTTCTGTCATAAAGCAAAGAAATGGTATAAGGATCAGATCTGCTCGGGCTAAAGTAAATAATTTTTTTAAAATTCTTAACATTATAAATAATATTAAAATAAATAAAAAGGACTTTCATACTAATTGCAATAAATGTGTATAGAACAACCTATAATAATATATACCAGATACAATGAGAATATTTCAATAATTAAATTCCAGACTGTCAACTATACAGGACTTACAATAAAATGTAAAACTTTAATATCCCGCAGAAGTATGTAAAACTTATGTAAAATTTATAAAATGCAAGATTTTAACTAGAATTTGAAAATTTTGGGACATCGAAATTCCTAAATGGAAAGGAATCAGTTGACAGTCTGAATATTTAGATAATTAAGCAAGCATTTATATCTAAATAAAACAAGCAAAATAAACAACCATTATATGATAAATATAATCTGTGATATACTGAAAAACAGTTTTGTTATACCTTGAATAAAGCCAAGATATTAAAATTCAACTTCTATATTACTTCAAAAAATATCTAAGATTTTTAAATTAAAACAGGAAAATGAAAAAAAATCAAATAAAAACATAAAAAGTCACCAAAGAAAGTTAAAGATTTCAATTTTGAATGAAAAGCAATAAAAAGACGACCTCTTTTATCTCAATGAAGATTAAGTAAATTGGTGTATAAATTATATATTGGAATATTAAGTTAATACGTGCAACTTCTAACAACAGAGATTCATACATATACAATAATAAAACTATTATACTGACAAATATTGATTCCAAAATATAAAATGTATTGTTGATGTTGCTAGATGGATTTCCACCAACTTTTATTGAAAGTATCAGTGTCAAATCTTGATGCACATATTACTCATAAGAGTTTTAGCAGAGTTTTTATGGCCCTTGGAATTTTGAAATTTAATTACAACTACATTAGGAGGAAAATGCCTAAAAGCAATCGTGTGGCGGTTTATATCTTAGTTGGCTCTCAACGTATTTCAGGTCTCAGTTCAGTCCAATAATAAGACCAGGGACCAGCAGGACCAATATCTCAGTGATAGGTTTGAATCTCTTCTAGACAATCAAGGCCCTGACGGTGACCTTGCAGGAATGCCAAGTCACGTGAAACCTTACCAACACGAGTCATCTCAGAGGTACAGTACATTTAGATGTTTATTTAAAGAAAATGTTTTATAAATTATTTGTTTTTTTCCCCTTTTTCAACAATATTTCTGTTATATACCAGTAGGCAGTAAGCCATACCAGTGTTCCTGGATTCTATACCAGTACAAACCTTGTTCTCCGCAAGTAACTGCCTGCTTCTCCGCATGAATGAAATGACTAAATTTTACAGTTAAATGTTTACATAAAATAAATTTTAGTAACATAAAATAAATGTGCTGTTTTTATGTGACTTATCGTCACTGGGGTTTAACGGCGTTTATCAACAATTTTTCAGTTATAAATGCATTCTTCAGGCCCTTGTTTATAGATAAATGTAAATAAATATGTAAGTTCAAAGTATACAATATCCAATTTTTACTATCAAATGTATAAAATGCCTGCCATCATGATAACAACATTGCTATTAAAAAAACTAATTTCATACCCCCAGTATCCATTCAAAAGCTTTTAGATATAACTGGAAGACAATAGACCTACAAAATAATGTAAATTTAAGGCAAAAGCTGACTTAACTAAAAATAATTAACAATTTAACAAACATACTTTAAAAGCAATTAAAAATTAGAATACCCTAAAACATTGTATAATAAATGGCTTTAAAAATGCAGTTTTTTTAAATATGATGCACTTTTTGTGCCTGACTTGAAAATACTGATTTAATATTTTACACTTCCCTGTTTAAAATGAAGAGAATATTTAACTGAATTTAACTTGACTTGTCTATGATGTGCCATAAAATGCCACTAAATAAATACATAGAATTTATAGGAACATGATGAAATAGTAATTTAGTTTGTGTCTTTTTTTTTAATGTAACCAAATTTAACCAACTGAGATTCTCATGTGATATCAAACTAGCATTTTTAAAGCCATTAATTTTATATATATTTTCCTCTATTGACTTATTAAAAATACAATATGTATAAACAACCCTTTGTTTTATAATGACCAGCATTGAGTGAACTAAAAATCTATGAGAAAAACAATTACAACAAAACCTCATATAGCAACCACCTCAATATTATGACCACCTTGATATAACAACCACTTATTTCTGGACTGGTTTTCAGAATTTTCTCTTTTTTCAACTTGATAATATGACCATTTTAATATTACAACCATTTATCTTTGAGACTGGTTTTCAATATTTCCTTTATTTCAACTTGAGACCACCAAAATATTATGTCCATTTTTGTCCCTAATATGATCTTAACCTTTGCCCTGTAATACCGCATTTGCCCCCATCTGAAGCAGATGACTTTTGAAAACATTGCGGCAATAGTAGCCATTACTCATTAAAACAATGACTTCTTTTGCCACAATGTTTTCCACTCTGTCAGAGAGAAATAACCCAATTTTCTTAAATAAATTAATGTTTTGTACATTTTCTTTGAATTTGGAAGAGTCCAAAGTATGCTTATGAGGCAAAGGGTTAATATTCAGGTTTTGCAGAATATGGGTATTTTAACAGTCTGAATTATGAAAATCACAATGCTAATAATTGCAACTAATGATAAATATAAACCAGTCCAACTTTCAAAACATGCAACAAAAATGTAGGTACAGTTGTACTTCTAAATGCGAAAGTTTCCTAATTTTATTAACATACATTATGTGATCAAGGATATTCGGGTTGTGGAGTTCTGTCTAAAAAACCCAATTCAACTGATTTCTGACTTATATGACCCTAAGAGAATTCAACCAAAGGAATGAAGATCCTTGGACGAATCGACCCCCAGATAATCCGACCCCAGACAATTTGACTCTAACAATGAAAATCTTCAGACAATTTGACCCCTTAAGCAATTTGACTCCAAGACAATTTGACTCCAAGACAATTTAACTCCAAAATTGAATATCCCTAAACAATTTGACCCCAAAGACAATTTGACCCTTATTTTTTGCTTCTTTTATTTCAAAATATAATCCAAAATATTGAAAATATCAAAAAACTATAAAAAATTTTGTTCAATTTCTCAGGGGTTGAATAATCTGATGTAATTCTTTTTTTGTAATTGTGTATTGAGCAGTAACATTTTTTGTGTTGATAAAATATTTGTATCAAATTCAACGTTCTAACAACCATATGAAAGTTATACATGTATTTTCCTCACTTTGGCAATTAATGTATTTCATTGTATACTTTACTGGCCACCTCTGGGAACTTAAAGAAATTACATTACAAATCATAATTTCTGATTTAACATTAAACTCAACAATTTGTGATAGTTTTAAATATCCTATATAATCTTCACATTCATTTCATCAATGATAAAAAAGACCCAGGACATGTCTTAGATACGTACACATATGACTCAAAGAGTCGGCATCAATAAAATACAGTACAATATGCAGTTATGAACACTTGGCTTAAGTTTTTTAAAATAATGTAAATAAAAAAGAAATTTCTTTAGAACTTAACGAAACATCTAACACCTCCTGGCACCTATTTTCAAATTGTTGAAGCACAAAGAATATTTAGAAAAAAAAATAGATTTCAGATTTAAATTATTCGTCCTTCCCAAAGTCGGTGAACCGTTAACGAGTTTTGCAATATCAATACAAAAAGACTCTTACAAGTTATCACTAACCCCTCACCACTTTGAGTTTGAATCCTACTTGGGACCGAATTTCACATGAGAGGATATTGGTTCTACCTAGGAGTACCAATGGGGTCTTCCTCAACTGTTAATCCTGGAAAATTGCCAAATGACCCCCAACTATTGGTGCTACATTAAACAACAGTGTTTAAAACTCCTCTATTTTCAATTTTTAAAAAAAAACGATCAAAAAGGAACAAAGGAGGTATTAGACGATTTTTTGAGTACATGATTTTTTTAACACAGACACCAAACACCAATCTTGTACAAATACATGTAGTTATGACATAATCCAGTTATTTTGTAAAGATTTTTATACAATTCTACCACATCATGAGTACACATTATCTTGACATATACAATCAAATCTGGTTTCAGTCAAATTCAATATTAAACTTTAATGCTGCAGAACTCCCTATGTTTTCATTCAATTTTGTTATTACCAAATTTCATGAATTTGCCAAAATTTTTCATATTGTAGGCACATATTATAGCAGATTTTTAGTTTTAGAAAATGAAAGGAGTATGTCCTGCTGTCAGATAATCATCCCAAAATCATTGGTCAATGTTCATGCCAATTAATGCCCTGTACCAACACATAACAAAGATCATTTGTGATGTGCATCTGCCAAATTTTACGTCTTGTGTTGACTAAACTTGGGGATTCATTGTTTGACAGTGCAATTTTGAGTCTATTCAAATATCTTCTTGATTATGAATTGTGTTTATAGTTTAATGTTAACTGATTATTTTAATAAGAAACAACAGTATGTTTTACAAACATTTATTAAAGAAAAGTCTCTCATATTGCCTCCTAGTCTGTGAAATATCAAAACCAGATAAAACTGTATTTCTTTGATTCAAAAAAGCCCAAATTTCGGACAGATGCGTTTTTGGATACTTTAATAATTATAAAATCATTCTAATTAGTGGGTGCTAAATCTTAGTGGATAAGTTTACCCAAGAAGACCAGGAAATTGAATGTCCCACAAAATTTGTGAAGCCACATTTTTTATCTTTTCCTTATGAAAGTTATGAACAATTCCAAAAAATTCAAAATGAATTAAAGTTCCCAACTTGAAGCACAGAATTTATTTTAGACAAGATTTCAAACTGAAAGTAGACTATTAAGTTTTGAACAACAACCAGAAGGCTCAAAATAATTCATATATAAAAAAAATGAATTTCTCAAAAAAGGTCCATTTTACAAAATGGCTTTGTCTGTCAGATTGGTTTTTCTCAATACAACAATTTATCATTAACAACATTGAAAGAGTTCTGCAGCATTAAACAAAACAAGAACAACGTTTTATCACAAGTTTCAACATCACCCTAGTAACACTATTGATCATCTAAGACCATTCTGTGTTATTAGTATAACAGATACTGACAAAAGTCATATTTATTTAAATATCTTCAATATGACGCACAGTTTAAATTGTTAATTTGTGTAGAATATTTCACTAACCATTTTTCAAACAAAAGTTTGAAAATATTTGTATGATAAATATTTTTCTTGTGTCAAATTTTTCATCCTATTCCAATCAGAGGAATTCAACCCCTAAGTGTACAAAATTTGTTTAAAAACTCTGTAAATTGATATTATAACATAAACAGATGTGCAAGATTAAATTAATTTCAATGGAAATTGTAAAAATTTTCAGCCAAACTCTTCACTGTGGTATGTTGATTATTGTAAAAATGTTTTTATCTTTACTTCGAGTAAAATACACTTATATCTGTTTCAAACGTAGACTGTTTACATCCGTTTAACAACAACTTAAATAATAGCAAATAAGGCCATCCTTACAAAAATTCTCCAACCCAAACATCTTCTAGTGATTTTTCATATTTTTGTTCTTTGTTTGAACTTATCATTTTCATTACAAGCATGGAATGTTATAAAAAAAAAATTCCCTACCCACAGTTTGAAGCTTGGGTCGTGTAAACAGCAAAGCAACAGTGTTTTAAGGATAGCCTTATTTGAATTTTTTTTAAGAATCATACTTTAGTTGCTGCACAATATTTTGGTGTATTTTAATGAAAATATACAAAGTTATACTAAAACATGTTTTAATTAGTTCATCATCACTGGGTATTATTACATGTACATCAAGAAAAGTTTGTTTTTAGAGATACCATTTTGATATCATTTTGAGTAATCATTAAGTAAAAACTTTGTGGACAAAAATATCCACAATAGTTAAAAGTTAAAATTGTAACAATGTGTTTTACATTTTTTGCATAAATTAAGGACAGTTCATATTAACACTCAAATTCCTGTTGTGTTTTATTCTCATCATAAAACTTAAATGAGAACAGTGACAAATTTGGCGTGGCAATAGAAAACGAAAATGGACTAGTAGGCTGGAACTGGCTGGTTCCTTGCACAGCATTCATGCTGGTTCCTGTTACAGAATTCATGCTTAAATTCTCTGACGACCTTGACCTTTTTGACGATGGTTGTGGTATTCGGCTATGAGATGAGAACGTAGACCGTCTTTGACTAGAACTGTGACCCGAATTATTTTTAGCCATTGATCTAAGTGGACTCGACTTGTCACCTGACGATACTGTGTTTGGGATAGGAATTGTCAACCCAAGCACTGGCGATCGAATTTCAAGTTTCGGAACTTTTGACTGCATTGTGCCCTGTTGCTGATTGGTTGTATCATGCTGTACTGGTATTTCAATATTACCACCACTATAAGACAGTGAGTTATGTGACAGACTGCGACGTTTGTATGTGTTGTATGTGTTGTTGTTGTTGTTGTTGTTGTTGTTGTTGTTGTTGTTGAAGCCAACATTTCTATGAGAGACTTGAAAGTTGCCATCCGTAGAATTCCTATAAAAAAAAAACAAAAAAACTTGTATGTAATAGAAAACTTATTTTATAACATATCAGGTTAACCCAGTTGCCAGCATTTTGTCCACTTTTGTGAATTCATCTAATTAAGTTTTAAAAACAAGAGGGCCAAGACGGCCCTTTTCCGCTTACCTGAGCAAAGATTGCAACTGATCTGACCTGATGACCCACTTTTTTGACCCCCAGATGACCCATGTACAAACTTGTTCATGATATCATTAAGACAAACCACAAGAATGTCAAAAAAAATTTCCAGTGTTTGGCCTGGTGACCTACTTTTTGACCAGAGATAACCCATGTATCGTGCTCAGGTGAGCTAAAAAAGTATTTAAAAACCTTTAATCATGTAGATGTTTGAAGATATCTGATTTCTTTTTGATCATTTTGTGGAACTTAGTAATACAAAATTTGTGAACCAAATCTAATAATATGTTCTACTGATATTTTAAAACTAAGAAATAAAACTGATATTTTAAAACTAAGAAATAAAACAACATAGCCTTTAAAAATATTCTAAATGTAAAAGCTTGTTCTTTTGCATAGTCATATATGTACATTACATATTATCCATCCCTATTTTAAGGACAAATTTATCATGTACAGTAAAACCATGTTATTTCAAAGAGTTATCAGAACAGACTAAATGCTCGAGATAAACGTGGTGCTCGTTATAACAAGGTGTTTGTTTGTTGATTGAAAGTCATACATATTAAGAACATAAAGGGACTTTAAAAACTCTTCAATAAGTCGGGTGCTCATGATATCAATGCTCATAATAACAAGGTTTTACTGTATTTATATTATCCATCCACAACAAAAATGTAAAACAAAAACAAACAAAAAGTTACTCTTCGTTCTCTTATTAGGATTTGTTTCAGTATATACCAGTGTATCCAAAAAAAATGCCTTCCAAAAACACCATTTACTTGTTTTAGATACAAACAAAAGCAAGACATTTACTGAGGACCAAGCCGTATATAAAATTGTTAATTAATATTTTATCCTATATTGAAATATATAACTAAGCACTAATTTTAAGGGTTTAGGATAGATTTTCAGCAACAATTCTTAATTTAACCCTTCGCCTCATAATACCACATTTCCCCACATCTGAAGCTTTCAAAAACATTGTTGCAAAAGAAGCCATTGCTTTTAATGAGTAAAGGCTTCTTTTGCTACAATGTTTTCCACATTTAGAGAGAATTAACCAAATTTTCTTAAATAAATTAATGTTACGTGTACTAGCTTAGGAAGAGTTCAAAATATGCTTATAAGGCAAACAGTTAAAATGATAGTTGAATATAGGTTCCTTCCAATTATTTTGTCAAACTAGGTTAAATGCATTAGGGTAAGCAAAGAAAAAAAAAAAAAAAAAAAAACTTTATATAGTCTTACCTATGTTTTGACCTTGACTGTAAATCTTTGTCCCCTTGACTACCATTATGGAGAGATCTTCTCTGGGTAACATTAGATAAAATGTTTGTTTTTTCATGTTTTAATGGTATGTCCAGTTCGTTACTGCCATAAAATGTTGACAGGTATTCATCTTTGTCTGAAACCAGAAACCAGGAAATTAAGACAACACATTTTTTTCAGGAAGATAGGTATATGTGTAGTTACCTACAAAGGGCAGGTAGATATTTTACATAGATTGATATATATGTAGATACAGTAAAGCCTCATTATCGTGTGGAGTCATTGGACCAGATTAAATGCTTGAGATAAATGTGGTACTCGTAATAATGAGGTATTTGTTTGTTGAAAATTATACACAACTAATGACAAAACAAGAGGGCCAAGACGGCTCTTTTTTTCGCTCACCTGAGTAAAGATTGCAAGTGATTTGACCTGATGACCCACTTGTTTGACCCCATATGACCCATGTTCAAAATTGTAATAGATGTCATTAAGACAAACATTCTTACGAGGTTTAGTAAACATCCAAATAAAACTATGACCACTAGAAAGTTAACAAGGTTTTCCAATGATTTGACCTGGTGACCTAGTTTGAGACCCCAGATGACCCATGTCTGATCTTGTTCAAGTTACCTTTAAGACAAATATTCTGACAAGATATGGTGAATATCCAATCAAAACTGTGACCTATAGAGTGTTAACAGGTTTTTCCAACAATTTGACCCAGTGACCTAGTTTTTGACCCCAGATGACCAATGTTTGATCTTGTCCAAGTTATCATTAAGGAGTGTTAACAAAGTTTTCCTGTGATTTGATAATTCTTTTTCGAACTCGTCCGAGATATCAAGCTAAGCCACTGCTCATTTTAAAGACCCTTTGATGAAAAATGTGGCCTCTATAGTGTTCAAAAGGTTTTTCTTCCATTTGACTCAGTCTCCTAGTTGTTGTTCGAGATATCATCAAAACTAAGCCACTGACTGATTTTCATAACCCTTTGATAAAAAATGTGACTTCTAGAGTGCTCACAAGGTGAATGCTGACGCCACACAACGCACAAATCACGACGCCCGACATAGACCATTCAGTATGAACTAAAAATTGATGGAACTTTAAAAAATTCTAGAGATAAGTCGGGTGCTCATGGTATCGATGCTCATAATAATGAAGTTTTACTGCAGGAAGTTCATGTGTGAGTAATAATATTTATATAGATTAATACTTGTCTAGGTAGGCAGGTTATGTATGTAGGTAGATTGTTTATGCCATGGTAAGTTATGTATACAATTAGGCTTAGTTTGTAGGTATGTGTGTATATATACATAAATACTTGTCTGGGTAGGCAGGTTATGTGGATAAATAGTTGTGTTGGGGTATGTTGTGAATGTGGGTAGATAATTTGCATATGGGTGGGTAGTTTGTGTGTGTGTGCGTGTGTGTGTGTGTGTGATTTTTGTGTGCGTGGGGGGGTAGTTTATGTATGTGTAGGTAGTTCATGTGTGTGTGTAGGTAGTTTACATACCTGCTTAGGTAGTTATGTATGGGAAGGTAGTTAGTTTATGTATGCGTAGTTAGTTTATGTATGTGTTGGTAGTTTATGTATGCGTAGTTAGTTTATGTATGTGTAGTTAGTTTATGTATGTGTAGTTAGTTTATGTATGTGTAGGTAGTTTATGTATGTGTAGGTAGTTTATAGGGATGATTTTCAACTTTGTTTCTGACCTTTTAATCTTTGACCTTTTGATCTTTTGATCTCTTGACTTTTTGACCTTTTGACTTTTTGATCTTTTGACTTTTTGATCTTTTGACCTTTTGACTTTTTGATCTTTTGACTTTTTGATCTTTTGACCTTTTGACTTTTTGACTTTTTGATCTTTTGACTTTTTTGATCTTTTGACTTTTTGATCTTTTGATCTCTTGACTTTTTGACCTTTTGATCTTTTGACCTTTTGACTTTTTGATCTTTTGACTTTTTGATCTTTTGACCTTTTGACTTTTTGATCTTTTGACTTTTTGATCTTTTGACTTTTTGATCTTTTGACTTTTTGATCTTTTGACCTTTTGACTTTTTGATCTTATGACTTTTTGATCTTTTGACTTTTTGATCTTTTGACTTTTTGATCTTTTGACCTTTTGACTTTTTGATCTTTTGACTTTTTGATCTTTTGACCTTTTGACTTTTTGATCTTTTGACTTTTTTGATCTTTTGACTTTTTGATCTTTTGACTTTTTGATCTTTTGACCTTTGACTTTTTGTCCTGTCTGTCTTGTCCCGTCCCGTCCTGTCCGTCTTGTCCCGTCCTGTCTGTCTTGTCCCGTCCTGTCCGTCTTGTCCCGTCCGTCCGTCTTGTCCCGTCCTGTCTGTCTTGTCTCGTCCTGTCCGTCTTGTCCAGCCCGTCTTGTCCAGTCTGTCAAGTCCTGTCCATCAGTCTTGTTCTATTTGTCTTGTCTTGTCCTGTCTGTTCTAGTCAGTCTGTCTGTAGTGTTGATGTGAAGTGTTGATGTGTAGTATTGATGTCAAATGTCTGTTTGTAGTGTTGATGCGTAGTGTTGATGTCGAATGTCTGTAGTGTTGATGTGTAGTGTTGATGTCGAATGTCTGTCGGTAGTGTTGATGTGTAGTGTTGATGTCGAATGTCTGTCGGTAGTGTTGATGTGTAGTGTTGATGTCGAATGTCTGTAGTGTTGATGTGTAGTGTTGATGTGTAGTGTTGATGTCGAATGTCTGTAGTGTTGATGTGTAGTGTTGATGTCAAATGTCTGTCCGTAGTGTTGATGTGTAGTGTTGATGTTGAATGTCTGTCGGTAGTGTTGATGTGTAGTGTTGATGTCGAATGTCTGTAGTGTTGATGTGAAGTGTTGATGTGTAGTGTTGATGTTGAATGTCTGTCGGTAGTGTTGATGTGTAGTGTTGATGTCGAATGTCTGTAGTGTTGATGCGTAGTGTTGATGTGTAGTGTTGATGTCGAATGTCTGTAGTGTTGATGTGTAGTGTTGATGTGTAGTGTTGATGTGCAGTGTTGATGTCGAATGTCTGTAGTGTTGATGTGTAGTGTTGATGTGTAGTGTTGATGTGCAGTGTTGATGTCGAATGTCTGTAGTGTTGATGTGTAGTGTTGATGTGCAGTGTTGATGTCGAATGTCTGTAGTGTTGATGTGTAGTGTTGATGTGTAGTGTTGATGTCGAATGTCTGTAGTGTTGATGTGTAGTGTTGATGTCAAATGTCTGTCGGTAGTGTTGATGTGTAGTGTTGATGTCGAATGTCTGTAGTGTTGATGTGTAGTGTTGATGTCGAATGTCTGTAGTGTTGATGTGTAGTGTTGATGTCGAATGTCTGTAGTGTTGATGTGAAATGTTGATGTGTAGTGTTGATGTCGAATGTCTGTCTGTAGTGTTGATGTGAAATGTTGATGTGTAGTGTTGATGTCGAGTGTCTGTTTGTTGTGTTGATGTCGAGTGTCTGTTGTGTTGATGTGAAGTGTTAATGTCAAGTGTCTGTCTGTAGTGTTGATGTCAAGTGTCTGTTGTGTTGATGTGAAGTGTTAATGTCAAGTGTCTGTTTGTTGTGTTGATGTCAAGTGTCTGTTGTGTTGATGTGAAGTGTTAATGTCAAGTGTCTGTCTGTAGTGTTGATGTCAAGTGTCCGTCTTAAGCGTTGGTGCACAATGTCTGTATTGTTGATGAAAACATCAATCTGTAGTGTCAGTCTGTAGCATTCTTACCTGTAAAGTCTTACCTGTACTGATGATCTGAAGTGTCTCTGGTAGCTGGGGCATAATATTTTCAAAGAAATTATGATTGACTGAAAAGAAGTTATTGGGTCCACGGTCCAGTGGTATGTACTGGAATTGCAGCCCCAGAGATCCAGGTTCAAATCCTGGTCGTGGTCAAAAAATGTCAATTTTCCTCCATATGTGGAGAAGTTGCCGGCTCCTTGTGGAAGGGTAAGTTAGTACTGGTTAGTATACAGTTCAGGAAAACTGGTTTGGTGAACCGGTCGCCGTATATAAATGAAAAATTGTTGAAAAGTGGCGTTAAACCCCAGTGACAATAAGTCATATAAATTAAACAAACAAACAAGTTATTAAGTTCTATATGAAATCTTTATCATAAAGTAACATATACATAACTTACCTGATCCGTTCAAAGGACAACCGGGGACAATGACCCTTTGAAGTAATACATAAAGGGCTGTATTGGCAACTTTGTGTTGTCCATCTTTGCTGCTATCTTTACCCGTTCCCTTTAATACAGCAGCTCGAACTACAGGCGATATTGTCTCATTCCATACCTTTCTAGTCCACCTGAAACACAAGAAATTTGTGTAAAATTTTGAAAAAATATAATTTAATTCTTTCAATTACAGATATTTAGCTGACCACATGCAAAGACTGAAAATACCAGATATCTGAAAGCGTCAAAAGGCAGGACAAACACATATTCCTAGTTTCTTGAAGTCAAGCAACTAAAATTGCCTGCAAGAACCAAAGATGGATTTCTACAAGCATTTTGTGATTAATTAGTTGAAACATCACATGATTTCATGGAACCTTAACAATTTACTCATTCAAACTGATGGATTTACTCTATCACCAAACACTCAAGGCAAGACCAAATAAATGTTAATAACCACAGTTGATTGTTTTTTTACTTTTTTCTAAGTAATCCTTGAAATTATCTTTAACTGATACTATATCAGAACCAAAGAGCCACAAGGGTGTGATTGTACAAGCACCTGAGGGGATAAAACCTAACTTATCAATGACATCGTATTTTAGCTTGTCTGACTGGATCAGAACACTTGTGTTACAAATATGAAGTCAGAAAAACCAAGACAGGAAAGAGGTCACACCCATGAAGATGTTTTATAGAGCAAAATAGGTTGTATTATTAACACAACACTACCATATTTGAAGGAAATAGCATATTGCATCACCGATACATTACTATAACAAAGGATAATTTGAGGTCTATAATAATGTGCTAAGTCAAGTGCTATGCTAAGTTATCAAGGGAGATAAAACTAGAACAGTCACTGAAGTTGATAAAATACCCCTGCAGAGCCCCTTTTTAAAAGCTTAATAACTTTGAACAAGCCATTTAGGAGAAGAGGTGCACACAAGATTTTGTCTACATACATATAATAAAAAAGGGGATAACTGAGAATAAATTCAAATACGCAAATAGACCTTATGCCTTATGCGCTGATTAAGTTTTATGAATCCAACAAGCTGTTTAGGGGAAGCACACACAAGACTTTGTCTACAGAAAAATAAAAAAGGGGCATAACTCCATGAAAATAAATCTGAAGAAATTTTTTTTACAATATGCGCAACTAAACGTAATGCCTAATGTGTTGGTAAAGTTTTATAAAAATCCAACAAGCTGTTTTAGAGAAGAAGCTCGCACAAGATTTTGTCTACAGACCAACGGACGGACGAACAACCTGAAACCAGTATCACCCCCTTACAACTTTGTTTCGCAGGATGTATAATAATGAAGAAGTTGGACAGTTAAGGTTCTTGTTTGGTCAATTCCTTTCAATAACCAAATAAAAAATAGGTATATAATTCAAAATGACACATATAATTCACTAGAAGTCGCCAAATGAAAACATGTCGAGCCCGGTAAGGCATTAATTATTGTACTGAAAAAGTTGTTCATTGCTTTTTCTGGGAATGACCTTGACATTTTGAACGGGCCCACCAAGGGTCATAAGAAAAAAGAGAGATGTGTTGAATGTTTGACATTGTGTCAAAGTATTTTAAAATCCATAGGCGCATGAAAAAGTTATGGTCTATACATTCTAAAACCTGCAAATTTTGGCCTTTCAAACCCTAAGTGTGACCTTGACATTAAAGATATGGACCTGGGTTCTGTGCATGACACTTTGGCTTGTCAAGGAGAACAATTATGCCATGTTGTTTTAAAACCAATCAATGCTGAAAGAAGTTACAGTCTGGATAAGGTAAATATGCCAATTTTTGTCCTTTAAACACCAAGTGTGACCTTGACCTCAAAAATATGCGAGACATACTGTGCATCACAGTGAACAATTGTGGTCATCTTATATTCATTGACACATAGGGAAGCTATGGTCCCAGGTAAAACATGCAAATTTTTGTCCTTTAAACCCTTAGTGTGACCTTGACCTTGAGATATGGACCTGGGTCTTGCGCATGACACACAGTCTCATCATGGTGAACAATTGTGTCAAGTTATTTTAAAATCCATTGGTGCATGAAGAAGTTATGGTCCGGACAAAGTCAGACATACTAAAACTTGCCAATTTGACCCTTTAAACCCTAAGTGTGACCTTGACATTAAAGATATGGACCTGCATCTTAGGCATGACACACAGTCTCATCATGGTGAACAATTCGCCAAGTCATTTTATAATTCATTGATGCATAGGGAAGTTATGGTCCGGACAAAGTCGGACGGACTAACACACAGACACATGTACGGACACATACACGGAACTGCCATTTTGACAACTATGTCATGCTCACCGCAAGCGGGCTCGACAAAAATAACACAAAATCAACAGAGACCAAGAACTTTGAAATAACTAACTTATTAATTAAATCGTATGCTTCGAAGTATAACAGAGTTAGAGTTAGAAAAAAAGTTCTAACTGAAGAAAGGGAAGTAACTAAAAAATGGAATGTTAATTATCTCTTCATTATAATCCAAAAAATTTGAAGTTTCCAGTAAATACCTTCAACCATTTTGGAGTTATGCTCTATACAAAATTTATAGATAAAATAAACTAGAGCTTTACAGAGCTGTGCCAACGCTTGTCTGTCTAACATCATTCTATTAAATAAGCAATTTTGACCGAATTCTAAGTTAAAAAGGGGTATAACTCCAAAAATATAGCTTTAAGAATAATGCCCCTTGTCTTGCAACTGCGCTGTATCATGGTAATCAAGAACTCCAAGTGTCCTGTTGGTCTCTTTACAAGTGTTTGGGCAACATTAAAGTTTTTGCACTGCAACAACAACTACGACGACTATGCAGTGATCATAATAGCTGGACTTTTTTCAAAACAGACAAACTAAAAATGGCTTTAAGTTGAAAATCAGTGAGCTATGATTTATATGCTCTACTTCCCATCGCCATCTTACAATATTCTAAGTTACAAGAAAATACATTGGAAGGTTTTGAAGTTGAGCTGTGGGCAAAACTTACATTGAATTCAATCAACCACAATAACTTCATGATACATTAATGCTAAATTATCACAATATGCACATGTCAAATCATCTGGCAAAAATTGAAAGAGAGAGAATTCATTAACTAAGAGACTGGACAATCTCTACTTTCATCATTTCTAGCTGAATCAGGGGCCATCAGGCAGACAATCTCTACTTTCATCATTTCTTGCTGAATCAGGGGCCATAAGAGTGCAAGGGGCAATTTTGCTATTGCCATATATGACTAAGATATTATGCTCATAAACATTTTGACCAGGTTGGGTGAAGATTGAATAGAAACTGTTCAACTTAGTGAGCGGACAACTTTTGAGGACAATAACTTGAAAAATGATAAGGTAGAGTTATGTTTCTTGTACACAGCACTTCTCATTGCCATCTTACTAAATTTCAAGTTTCAAGTAAATACAGTTTAACCCCTGAAAACCAAACTCCTTGAAAACTAAAGTTCTCCAAAATTTAGACTATTTTTTATGTTTTAAATCCCATTTTTTTCTCTTCTATAATCTAAAGTTTTCTAAACATTAGAATACTCAGAAATCTGGTTTTATGGTCCAGTCTGGAAGGGGTCCGGTTATCAGGGGTTATTCTGTACATTAAAGGGTTTTGGAGATCATACGCTCGAAATAAAACCATTGGACAGACAGGCACACAGAGGATTGCATGGATGGAGATATTACATCCACCATAGGCTCCAGCATATAAGTCATACAACTCACATAGAAATTTGATATCAGAACATTAAGATTATAAACAAATATATGTGAGGCATGGAGATGCTTCAGAGTTAGTCATTAATGATATACAGTGTAACTTCTGAAGTCTGAACACCTTTGTTGGTTTGTATGTGACTTATTGTCACTGGGGTTTAACACCATTTTTCCACAATTTTTAAGCTATATACGTCGACCCATTCACCAAACCAATTTCCTGGAATGTATACTAACCAGTACCAACTTACCCTTCCACAAGGAGCTGGCAACTTCTCCACATATGGAGGAAAATCAACATTTTTGTCAAATTTTCATACAAGGGTATGACCAGCCGTAACCAGGATTCGAACCCGGACCTCCGGGTTGCAAGCCCAGGGCACTAACCACTGAATCACAGCCAAAAAAGGTTGGATTTTGAAAGTTTCTTGAATTCAGAAGTTTGGGAGAAACTTGGATCAAAAGGAACATTTAAACATCAGTGGTTCTTTGCAGAGGTATAATGTGCCATTATCCTTTGTGCAGTGCATTAATAGTTACTTTGAGACATGACGGAAAAACAAAAAGACATTTTATAATTTATTAGACACTGTCTTCCATGTTTACATACAAAGACTAAAATTAGCTCATGAACACTGTAACAAATAAATTCTAACATATACGGGCAAACACATCAACATAGAACAAGTGTGAAAACATAGTTACATTTGTATGATGTCTATCTTATTATCTATGCATTAATAGTACGACACATTGTGATTATAACGTGTGCCAAAAAAAAAACAGACATCACTAATTGATAAACTATCAATAGATAATGAAACTGCTGTGGGGATTACAACCTCAAGTCATGTAATTGATCACACACTTTGCAGTGTTCAGATTTTGGAAGTAAAATTGCACTGATAAGAACCAAATTTTGTGAAAAATTCAGAAGTTTGATTTACATAGAAAACAGAAGGTTAAATTTTGGGACTTAGAAAATTGTTCAGATTTTAGAAGTTTCTGGATTTCAGAAGTTACACTGTGTTACAAACATAACGTGACAGACCTATAATTTCTATCTATACATGTTATGGCAAAGGTGCGGCCACATCAGAAATATAATTTATAAAAATAAAAAAAAGACACTTACTCTAAGATAATCCTAGAATCTTTTGACTCCACTGGACAAGGTAAAAACATGTCTGGACCAAATACAATATCCGGTAATCCAAGTTTGCTGACACCATCGTTCAGTCTTTGCCAAACACATAACAGCCATTCGATGGACTGAAAAAATGAAGAATACGGAATTGAGATTTAAGAAGGGATGCTTAAAAGCAAGGTTATAATTGAAATTATTCACAGGACCACAAAGATAATAGAATACAATATAACTTTGTTATCACAAGCATTGACATGAAGCCTATCTCAAGGAGTTTTTAACCCTATGCCTCACTGACATCAAGCCTATCTCAAGGCCTCATAATACCGCACTTCCCCGCATCTGAAGCAGACGACTTGTGAAAACATTGTGGCAAAAGAAGCCATTGTTTGTAATGTACAATAGCTTTTTTTCCCACAATGTTTTCCACACTCTCAGTGAGAAATAACCGAATTTTCTTAAATAAATTGGTGTTTAGTATATTAGATTAGAAATGGGAAAAGATCAAATATGCTTATGAGGCAAAGGGTTAAGACCCGTTAATTTCTGCTCTTAGTTGTATAGTGCTTTTACATGTCAATTATGAACAAACTAAAAGGCTGGTTCTTTGATTCAGTATTACATGTTAATTACATGGATTATCTCGAGGACTGTCAAGTTATGAAGCACTCACATCTAATACAATGATTAATGTGTAAATGGTTGTATTTTGCAAAATCAGCATTTAAACAATGTCTGTGACAGTTCCTCAGACAGTGTGGACTAAGTAAAAGAGAACACAGACCATAGGTCATTTTTGTGGTTGTGAACATAGAAAAATCTTCATTCAAACACAAGTTTATGTAATTCAGTTGTATTAGAACTCAATGAATGTCAGATATCAGAAAAACAAACAGAACCAACCAAAGCACAATGACATCACTAAAAACAAATAGTAGAAAAATTACCTTAAAAACGCTATCATCAGCAGACGGCATTTCTCCATTATAGGTATGCAATAAACGACGCAGCAAGTGACGACTAAGTAAATGTTTTATTGGTTCCACCTTCACACGAAAATGGACCCAGCGAAATCTTTGCTGCAGTCCCAAATCAAGGCCTGTAGACCTAAAAAATAGAAATATGGATTTTTGTAATAAAAACAAATGTGTTACAGTAAAGCATCCATTAAAATGTGTCAAGACATTTTTTTTCATGATGACAATTTTTATTTTCATTCAAAAGGAACCCAGTTAACTTGATTAAATGTTCCTTGGCAACCGACAAACACGTTCATCAACAAGTATTCTCATCAGATGAAGCAGACTCTAGAAAAATGAAGATCAATTAATTACCTCATACATTTTAATACACAATTCTTCTGGTTTATCCTTGCAATGATATCATTGTAATATCTATTTTCATGGTTCATCAACTTTTCAGAAGGGAGAGTAAAATAAGGGAAGTTGCATGTGCACATTACATTTCTTTCCAAATGCTGTCACTATGGTTACAAGAGAATATGGCCAGAGGGAAGTTAGAAGTCTTAATACGGATATACACCACAAACTAGGATAATATCTTCAGTATATATCATACAATCACAACAGATTTTCAAAGCTATACAAACCTAGGTTTATCCATGGTCGCTAATAGATAAAACTTTGCAGGAAAATGGAACAACTGTGGGGATGGTTCAGACCCTAAAATAGAATAAAAAAGGGGTTATTAGTGTATTGTTCTAATCAATTCAATTCTTTAGACATACACAACTAACCCATTCTCAGACCAAATCAGTCTTAAAGACAAATATTTTGATTTTCATATCTATGATTTTTTAAACCCATGTACACTTAATAAATGAATGTGAAAGTTCAAAAAAAAACTGAAGCGCGATTTGAAATGTGGAGTATATAAAGCATTTCAGAACAAATAAATTTCTATTTTCCAAAACTTCCAAACAGGACATTGGGAACATCATTTCATGATCCATTATTATTCCATTAAAATATCATCATATCTGAACAAATAAACATCATAAGCTCTATCTTATAGTTTAACAGCTGAACATATAGAAATGTTTAAACTTGACCTGTTGCAAAAACATAAGGTCACTTTCAATGATGATGAGCAGGCAACATAGATTTAACTCAAGCTGTGAAGGAATATGAAGAGGAAGGACCTTTAAAGTTGCCAAATGATTGTTGTTTTTTTTTCACTGGGGTTTATCGTCACACCAACAGCCAACATTCAGCAACTTTCCAGCTTTAACATTGGAGGAATAGAATAGAATAGAATCAACAACCTTCCTTAAGCCAGCTGGCCAACTTCCTCACATGCGAAATTTGTCTGATCCCCAGTGAGGGGCGAGTGATTACAAATCAGAGATCACAACCACTCGACCATGGAGATCTTCTGTTGTGACATTAATTCACAGAGAGAAAAAAACACCAAGGTGATTCCAGTATAACAAGAAATATGAAAATTGAACACCGGAGTCATAGCATACCTTGAATAAGAAACGTGTTACGAGTTCCACGATGTTCCACATGCTCTAACAGATGCCCTAACATTTCTGCTAGATGAACTTTCTCCAGATGAAACAACAGTAGTATACAAGGTCTCTCTCCCTCTACCCCCACTGGCAACATACAACCTGCAATAATATATAAGTCATTAATATGAGGCCATCTTTAAAAAAAATGTAGGCTAATGGTTTTATGATCCAAACATTTAATAGAGGGTAAGTAGGTACAGGCATTTCTTTTTTACAATATATGTAAGTACTGAAAATGAAAAACTGGAATAAAGAAACAAGGAAAAAATTTTGCTTAAAAAAATTTTAGTTTCGGAGAACCTAATTCTTCACCAATATTGCTATGCTTGTGGGCCGTCAATAATGTTAAGAGAAAATAATTTACATGTAATTTATTACAATGTCCTCAGAAAATGAAATCAATAGACAAAACCATAAGTACTAAATATTTGACAGTCATAATTCATGATTTTCTGCTTTATTAAATAGTAAAATAATATTTTCAAAGACTTGGCAGAAATCTTGACATGATCTGAGGTTATTATCCACATTTTATATCCAGCCTAAAATATCAAGCTTCTGATAGGTTACTGTGGTTTCACTAATTTTCGTTTGAGATTAATTTTCATGGATTTCATATCTGTCAAGCATCCGAAATTTGGCAGTATCCGAAATTATGCAACAATACAACTTCCGAAAGGTTTCTAAAAATTTTGCTCCGTCTTTGCACCATCGTTCATTAGCAAATGACAGTTATCAAATTTGACAAGTGTATTCAAGATTATCAATGGATATCTGTAGGATGTGATATAACTTTCCATTGTGTTGCCTTTTGACATGTGAGGCCAATTACGCTTTTTTTCATTAAGAAAATGCTAAAGAATGAAAAGACAATTTTTTTTTTAAATCAAAATCCACAAATTTACGCCCCAAAATAGCTATTTTAGTAGAAACCATGAAAATTGAGCCCAACGAAAATAAACCACAGTATTTCTGGGTGAAAATTTCAAACTGACCAATTGGCAAGGCAGATATAAAACCTAAGTAGCTAGTTTGGTTGCTTACCTTCTGATCTGAGTAAGTGAACAAAATCTTTATGTTTGAAATCCCTGTGAAGGTAAACTTGTGAGATTCGTGGTTCTATGCCTTTAACTTTTTCCTTTTCCTGAAAATAATCACAATGATAAAGGTTAATATAAACCTGCTTCCACATAAGTATGCATTTTTTTCTCCAAGGTTTAATGTCACACCAACAGCCAGGGTCATTTGGTGACTTTCCAGCTTTAATGGTGGAGGATAACCCAAAGTGTACACTTGGGTAGAACCACCAACCTCCTGCAAGCCAGCTTAACAGCTTTCTAACGTGAATTTTTTGGGTCCTGGCTGTGATTTGAACTCACTGCAGAGAGGGGCTAGTGATTACTAGTCAGAGACCATAACCACTCAACCACGGAAGCCCCCATATAAATATGTATAATAACAGATGCAGAGTCCGCAATACATATTAATGACTTCATTTTTACAAAAAGAATATTTCAGTAAACTAAGTGTGTAGGCTAATGGTGCTGAGATTACAAAGGTAACAGGGACTCCTTACATGGGACTTATCAGATCAAACACACAAAGCTAAGTGCAGTATACTAAGATCACTAACTGAATATAATTCACACTTAGATTACACTAAAATTGACCTAGAACTATCACTGAAGGTGATTAAATACCCCCTGCAGAGCTCCATTTTTTAAAGGCTTAACAACTTAGAACTCTGTGGAAATAAATCCGAATAAACCTTTTTTATAAAATACACAAGTAGACCTAATGCCTAATGTGTAGGTAAAGTATTATAAAAAAAATCCCACAAGCCGTTTTGGAGAAGAAGCGCACAGAAGATTTCGTCTACAGACAGACGGGCAACCTGAAAATAGTATATACCCCTTACAACTTTGTTGTGCAGGAGGGGGTGTATAAAACAGAAATTCACAAAATTTACTTTCCAAAACAAACAATGACTTACCACAACATGTCTGGCTAAACGTTTAATCAACTGTTTTTTACGAGTGCCCTCGGGTCCATAGAACACAACAGATTTATACTGGTCCAGCTGAAACATAGACAACACATAAGTATGATTAAACTGACAAAATATATTAAAATTTATTCATGTTTTTCATGTTTTCAATAACTGAGAGAGGCGTACTTGCAGACTGTTTTCAATCATAACCAATGGCTGCTTGCTTGGCTTATTACAAGAGCATTTGTCCATTCAGGGTCCAAGGTTATTAAACATATGATTTATTACATTTCTCAGCTCAAATCAAGATTTTATGTTTTCTAAATAACGAAGTTAAAATTAAACAACTTTACAAAACATTTTTCTCAGTATTAAGAGCAAATGATAAAAATATTTATATACACATGTAATAAATATGTGTATTAATGAGAAATAACTTGAGAATGAACATAAGATTTGAGTTTGGAGGCCAATCTCAAGTGTTATAAATCCAGACCATGTATTGCATTGATGGGCAAAATCCAATTAACAAATGACCTCAGTAGTGACCTTTAATCAAATTATCAAGGTGACACGTCTTGTTTCAGTGACATTTCAAGGTATTAGAAAATATATTGGTGGCTAACAAGTCAATTTCATGCGTATTGATCCAAATAAATCCTAAAATAATAACAAGTACATGTTCCAAAATTTGTATTTCTTTTTTCATTTTTACACCTTTTTTCAACATTTCAGTTATATACTGGTGCGCATTTAACCCAGCCAGTTTTCCTGGAATCTGTGCCAGTGTTAACCTTGTTCTCCACAAGTAACTTCCAACGTGTCTACACCCATGATTAGCAGTGCAGGACATAGAGCCTCCAACACAAGCCATCAATCACACAGTCACAGAGAACACTGTGTTGTGCTCAAGGTTCGGACTCACAAATCCAAGGTCCATAGACCTTCAACCCTCGTGGTAAACAGACGGGCCTGTGACTTTAAAGCCATCAACCACATATTTTAACTCAGGGAGCCATGACCATGGTCCATTGGTTAGTGCTCTGGACTTGCAACTAGGCGATCCAGGTTCAAAATCCGGTCGCTGTCAGTCATACCCTTCTATGAAAATTTGACAAATTTTCCTCCATATGTGGAGAAGTTGCTGGCTCCTTACAGAAGGGTAAGTCAGTACTGGTTAATATACAGTCCAGGAAAAACTAGTTAAGTGAACCAGCCGCCATATATATAAATAAAAAAAAAATGAAAAATGGCGTTTAACCAGTGAAAAAAGAAGAATTAAAAATTAACTCAGGGATAAAGAAGTAAACTTCGCACAAATTATGGAGACATTCAAGGCCGTGATCTCAACACCATTAGATCATCACCTAACAATCATACCAACATGTTACCACAGATCTAAGTCCTATGATCAAGCCTCAATGTTTTGACATTGTTTATCTTAACCCCAAAATATCTGACCTGGGAAAGCTCAAATTAAAAAAAAATGAGTCAGATAAACTATTACTAAATCCCATTCTATGTAACTTACCAGTCTTGTATAATTATTTATGGCAGATGTTGGTAACAGGAGATCGAATGCCAGAGAATTAAGATCATCTGAAAGAAATAAATAAAAAAAGAATTAAGTATACATCAGTAGACACAGTGACATTGTTTGTTTCTCTTTAACTTGTCAATGTATCAAATACTATTTTATGAATTACAGGATATTGAGGGGGCCTCTGGTCAAATGGTTATAGCATCTGTCTAGTAACCTGTCAAGCAGGCTACTCACTGGTGTGAGTTTGAATCTCCAGGACCTGTCCACCTAGCTTACAGAAGGTGTGAAGTTCTACCGAGGTGTACAACTGGAGTCTTCCTCCACCATCAAAACAGGAAGTCACAAAATGACGCTAGCTACTGATGTGAAGTTAAAAAACAGATACCAGACAATTATCTGTACCAGCTAAACACAGTATAACCTGAGTACATCTGTCATTAAATGGAAATAAAAAATACTGCTTTTATGCACAGGTCTGTATTTAGAGTTTAAAAAGTGGAGGTTTGACATAGCAAATTACATCTCTTAAATAACATAAAATTTCACTTGGAATATCTGCTTATAGTGAACATTTTATCATAAAATTACACAATTTACCTTTCAAATTAACTGTTATCACAGGTAAGTCCAGATTAATTAAAATATCTTGGATGGAAAAAGATGGATTGTCAAATGTTCTATCCCAGCTGTAACCACCTGAAAATATAAAAGTAAATATGTAAAATAACAACATAATTATAACAACAAATAACATGTATTCCCATAAATAAATAAATAAATAAATAAATAAATAAATGTTTTGGGTTAAAAACCTGTTTTCAATAATATTTCAGACATGTTCTGGTCTGCGGTTTAATCCAGCCAATTTTCCTGGATTCAGTACCAGTACTAACCTAGTTCTCCGCATGTAACTGCCAACTTCTCCACCTTATTATATGGACAAATTGCTTTACAGACAATATCTGAGGTTGGATGAGCCCAGGGTTTGCACTTACAACAAAAGATTCCCCAATTAACATAACCAGGTAGGCCCTAATAAGTCGTTAATGCATCTTACAAAAATAGATTATAAAATCGCAGTTACACAAATTATTTAACATAATATATATAAAAAACATCAGTATATAAAAATCTACAACTAAGTAATGAGGCGTAAAAAAAATAGGTTTGCTTCCGGTTACCCAACCGACCCATCTTTTACCTGCCAACTCAAAAGTTTTTATGGCGTCCAAATCATAGAGCAATATTGTAATTCTCATCAAAGCGTTGCCGATACATGTAAAAAAAAAACGTAAAAGAAAAAATATCCCCACCTACCAACCCATATTTTTTTGGGCTTGTAATCAGAAACAAACCTTTTTTTGTTCAGGCCCAATGTTGGCCTAGAACAAAAGAATTTAATGTAGTGGCCATTAGTAAAAGTTGAAATCTCCCAAAAATGAATACAAACCAAATGATAACACAGATAGTTTTGACTACTGTGGTATCATTTAATTTCACTGGCATGAAATTTGGCGCAAATGCGAAAAAATAAAGATTAGCGCAGCTGTAAATTCGTGATTTTGAATTTTAGATTTTTTTTAAAAATCCAGATGCTGAAGCTAATCATGACGTTTTTTCGCTAAGCGCGTGTTTATTTATGAACGTATCCAGTCTCAAAACTATCAGAAGCACATGTATAAACTATAAGATGATATTTTTAGTACATTCAATATACTTTAAGTTTTAGTAGCAGTAACCAAAATGACCAAATTGCCTGAAGACGCAAAAAGCAAAAATACACTGTAACAGTCATAAAAATAATGCTGTTGAGAGAATAGCTCAATTGCTACCAGTAAAAGCAGTATTTGGGCAAATTTTGAGTTAACAAAAGCATTCAAACGCGTATTCTTAATATCATATATACAGCGATATCAAGTCATATTTAAGAATGAATATTCCCCATTCTAGACGACAGTATACAAGGGAGATAAAAATTGTATATAATTTACTTCAAGCTTCAAAAAATGTGAAAGAAACTTGATGAAAAATTATCAACTTATAAAGGCTGCCCAACTTACCTATAGAATACAGTGATATACTGTTTACGTTCAACCCGAGTGAAAATTCACCATCTTCCTCATTATTCTCTGGATCAAGTCGATTAATTTTCTTTGTCCATAAACCATTATCCATTCTCTCAAAGTAATTCTCCACACAGTCAACAAGAATAAGGTCCACGTCCCTCCAGCTCATATTAGGGAGAACACAAACATGGCCAATAATAAAGGGTTCTTGCTGTACATAAAGGGGCCCAGTACATCGTAGTTCAACTGTAACATTTCTCAGCTTAGCACTATTCACTGTGAAAGAAAAAACAAGGATAAATGACTAAATGGCTTCATTCAGATCTTGGAAAAAAAATCTGTCAGTTGAAATTTCAAATCTTTGTAATTGTTGAGTGAAACAAAAGTACTTTAACAAATACAGAAACATTGAAAAATATAAAAAATTTATCTAAAAGCCTAAAATTGTATGACTCATTAGGGCTATCATTTAACCCTTAAAACAGCCAAAGGTCATTTCTGACCCTCAACTATTGACGTCAAGTGAAAACCCTGATTTATGTAACATTGCATTCAGTGTAATGTATATAAAACTTTCCACAGTCGCATTTAAGTAGGAAACTATCAATAAAAAATAGTTATTTTGGATAAAAACAAATTTTTACGAATTTGTTTAAATTTAAAAAAATGTCAAGTTTGCAGTAATGAGACCGACTCATTAAAAAATCCCCTCACGTAAAAAATTTTCAGTGACTTTTGATAAAAATTTTTTTGCTTTTTTTATTCCAGCATTTCATTATCAGGACAAGCATAGAATGTTAACAAAAAACTGCCTACTTATCCTCTGTTAAAAGCTTGGGTTGCGTAACTGCAAACCAACACTTTTTTAAGGACGTCCTTATCATAAGAATGCAAAATGACCCAAAGCATAAACTTAAAATCGGAATTTCAATGCAGAAATAAGATTTTAACGTACCATATGGCAGGAGAATAGGTCGACAGCTCATTGAACTAACGTCTACCACAGTTCTACCCCATTTGTCTCTAACTTCTAAATCCGTATCACAGTATTTTATTATCACAGATAGGCACTCCTGTAAATATTAAATCATGTTTCTTTACATCCATACACAATACACAAAACAAGAGAGTGTCAGCAATCCCAATGAAAAATATCACTTAGATTATGAAATAATAAATACATTTTTTTTTCCACTGGGATTAATGTCATTTTTCAACAATTTTTCTGTTATATACGGCAGCTGGTTCTGTTAACCTGTTTCTCTGGACTGTATTCTAACCAGTACCAACCTAGCCTTCCACAAGGAGCCAGCAACTTCTCCACGCTTGTCAAATTTTCATAGAAAAGAAATATGCATAAAAAATTTATCAAGTATAAGAAAGAGTTTGGCAGCACAAAAATTACAGTCGAATCACCTAAGTTTGAAATGCCATGTACACATGTCAAAATTTCAAACTTTCACTATTTTCAAACTTCAGTATGTTTTATTTATGTAAAAAAGTCATGTATAAAGATTGTCACAGTTTTATGGTCAAACATGTAAGTAAATTCTATTAACGCAGAAGTAAAAACAGTGCTTTCAAACTTTCACATCTTATTACAGTGCAATTACCAATTAAGGGACTTAAATTTTAAATACAATTTATTGCATTTTTTTTTCAGAATTTTGCACTTTGAACTTTTGCATGAAATCTACATTGAAAATAGCAGGAAATTTGCCAAGATGGACAAACCATTTCGAACTTTCATAGCATTTCAATCTTTCAAAATTCAACTGTATCAATTAATTAATTAATTAATTGGCAGCTCAAGATTTAATGATCTGTAGGGGAATGACATCACTATATTGAATAACTAACCAAAAAAAAAGTTTTTCAGACTAAATGTCCTGGAGTCAATTTCTAAATAGGAGCAGACAAGTGGATTTGTTGTTCATTTTAACTTAAATAAATAAAAAAACATACATGAGATTCTTTGCTAGCAGCGAGATGAGCCAAAGTCCATCCGTCTTTGTCTAAAACGTGACGTAATGCGTGTCGAACTTCCGATAATTTCTCCGATTGTTCATTTTCGTATGTTAACAACAATTCCAGTATTACAGGGAAGCATGAATGTACAGCCATGTGGAAAGGTGTCCAATTAGTCTGTGAAAGAATGACAGATCTCAAACAAATTTTTTCCACAAGTGATTCATGTTTAATTTCTCCTTGATTAAGGGACTAGACTTACAATTCTAGAAATTATTTTTTGAAAGTCACTATTCTAACAGGTAAACCAAAGATGCATCAACAATTTACACACCCTTTATCAATTATTATTTTTTTCACAGGGGTTAAATGTCATAGCAAGAGCTAGGGTCTTAAATGGTTGAAAAAGAGGTAAGGCATACACCTCGGTAGAACCATTGACCTTTAGCTAGCTGGAAAGCTTCCTCACATATGAAATTTGTCTGGTTAAGGGTGAGATTTGAAATTATAGCATTGGGGCTAGTGATTACTAGTCCATGACCCTCAACCATGGAGGCCCATGTTTTTCATTACATCAGTGTACAATAAGATACATAGCAATATGGTTGAATTTATCAGATACATATTTGGCCCCATAACTGCATCACCGGTCAATCTGAATTTGAATCAGGAAGATTTTGAATTACACATACATTTGAAAAGAATAATCTTTTAGCACCATTGGCCAAGAGTTTTCTACAGCATTCAAGTCGTCCATTAGACACAGCCCAATGTAACGCACTCCATCCTGAATGATCAGGTAAGTTTGGGTTGCCATCATGCTGTAATAGCAACCTTAAACATCTGAAAAGGATACAGAAATAATTATCATTCAAGACCTGAGATAGTCTAGTAAATTAATACAGAGCTGGTTGTTCACTACACAAGGGTACTGATTACAATTTATATTCATTTAATTATTTGATAAAACTTACAGATGGCAAAATTTTCCAGATTTGGTAGTCTGTCGATTTTTTACCAGTTTTGGTAAAATCTATGCTCGTCTGTTAAATTTTAACCAGATTTGGTAGAACTTATATTTGTCAACAATTTACCAGATTTAGAAAAACCCAATTCTTTCTGGCGTATTCATCAAATTTGGTGAAAAGAGTTAACAAAATGCTTCTGTACAAATAGTTTCCCTGTTTTTTAAAAACTGTTGTCAAAGGAAACTTAACATACCCCTACAGTAACATTTACCCTCTTTTTACATAAGACAGGTCACAGCCGTGGTCCAGTGGTTAGTGCGCTGGACTTGTAAGCCTGAGATCCGGGTTCGAATCCCGGTCACAGCAGGTCATATCCTTCTATGAAAATTTGACAAAAATGTTGATTTTCCTCAATAGGAAACAGAAACATGGAGAAGTTGCTGGCTCCTTGTGGAAGGGTAAGTTAGTTCTGGTTAGTATACAGTCCAGGAAAACTGGTTAGGTGAACCAGTCACTGTATATAACTGAAAAATTGTGGAAAATGGTGTTAAAACGCAGTTCAATAAGCTACATAAAATTACATAAGATACAAAGAGCCATAAATCTGCCATTATTTGTTCAAATTAAAATTCTTGCTTTAATGATCACCCATTATGACTAGTTTAACATCCAATCAGAAATATATGAGAATTTACATCCTTAAGTTCGTGACCTACAAGATGGATAATAAACAGATGAACAGACAGATGAGGGAGGGGCATCAATGAAATCGTAAGGCAGTAAGTTTTTTTTCCAATCCATTCCCTTACCCAAGATGACCATAGGCTGCAGCACAATGTAGCGGTGTTTGTTGATCATCCCTTGAACAGTTCACATGGCAACCTCGCTGTATCAGTAACAACAAACATTCTGTAATGAGGGAACAATACAAAGCATAATTAATGTTAAATTATTACTATTGCGTATAAGTTTATACCAACCTTTTTACCTACCAAGGTCTAGTGTATTGGTCCAATAGCAATTAGAATGATCTAGTCATGCATGCCAAAAATACTGTGTTATTTCTTCCCCAAATTTAAGAAAGGCCCATTCCCCTACCCATGAAAAAATGCCCTGCTACACCTAAAGCTACTTACCTTCTTGTCCATTTTCAGCGGCACAATGAGCAGGCGTAGTCCCATCCTTCATAGGTAAGTTAACGTCTGCTTCCAGATCAATTATCAGTTTCTGTAATAGGTCTACATTTCCCATAGCAGCGTATCTGAAAAACAAGATACGATAAAACACATCTAAGAATTAAACATAGACTTCCACCACAGGCAACCTGATCAAGTTTACCTAGATTTCTCTAGAAAAGTTTGCTTTCCTTGTAATGTTGCTAGCAAGTTCAGGCACTGGGGTTATGCATGTATAAAGGTTGAAAATCTTCAAAAAACTGGAAATCTTAGCCTTGGCGCTGCAGAAGCAATAAAAACCATTAAACTGGGGAAAACTGGATGTTCCGGAAAACTTTTAACCATGGTTATATAACAGTGATGAAGTTTATGACCCAGTTAAAAATTATGATATCAACATTATTTTGACACACCAACCTGGTTTCGACAAAGTTTCAAACCTGACCTCAAATTCAAGATTCTAACATTTGAAGTAATTTAGTGAGGAGAAAACAAGGTACTTCATAAATAAGGGCGTGTTTACCTGTGTATTGGAGAAGAGGGAATATCCCTAACCACATGGAGTTTACTGGTCACAGTAGCAGCAGTCATCGTGTCACTGTATTGAACACTGTCCAATGATCGCCTTGTATTACCGCCAACAGGGGGAGCTACAGTATCTTTCACATGCAAGTTATCCAATGAATGCCTTACGTTATTAACAGAAGTTTTATTGGAAGTTTGAAGTGTTGTTGAAGCACCATAAGTTCGCTGAGTTGAGGATGGTGTATTTACTGGCTGTTTGTTTGAATCAAGGTGATTAATAGATCCAGCTGGGGAGTTTTGAAATGTAGAAGATCCTAGTGATGTCATAGGTTTGCTTTGTGATGTTATACTTGTTGTTGTTGTTGATGATGTCATAGATATTGTGAACATAGTATTTGATGAGGTTACTGATGATGTCATAGCTATGCTTGGTGATGTCACACTTGACTTCACTGATGATGTCACAGGTATTGTTGATGATGTTATATGTCCAATTGATGATGTCACAGATGATGTAATAAATGTCTGAGATGACGAATTTGGTGAAGATATAGTTGAATTCACATCTGGCACTGGTGAAACTGAAGAACTTGAAGATGTAGTCGAAGAAACAAAAGATACACTTGTGCTCATTCCAGACGAATATGAAGGTACTGAAAAAGATTAAAATGACGGATATAAGAAAACTTGATTGTCGATTAAAAACAAAGAGGCAATCTGTCACAGACAATCATATTATTGCTTCAGATTTAAATATTTTTACATCAATGATAGGTATAAATAATAAAATGGATCATAGGAATGGAATATAAAATAAGAAACTATCATGAATCAAAGCAATGAGATAAACTGTAAAACGCAAGTGTTGATAGGTTTAGGAAAATAACGTTGGTTAACTCGGTGGTTTCAGAAACTGTTTTACATGCACAGTGATTGGTTAACATAAAAAATGTCAATACAACTAATATCTTTACTTCTTTGTGTCTTAATGATTTTGACAAATTGAGTAATAATTGGAAATATTTGTACTAGAAATAATTACATCAGGTGCATTATCCGTAGCAAATTAAAACAAAAATTACAGGAATATAATTTGTCTGTCCTATTTTTTTGTATAAGGTTTAAAGCCAATTATCACGAATATTTAGGTTATGTAAAGCTGGCATTTTACAGAACAAATGCTTCCGGTTTAACCAAACAGCAACAACCTGGTCCTTCGCATTCCAAAGAGCAACTGCCTATTGCCCCAAATGGTATGCAAATAAGTGATTGGAGGCATGTAACATTGGATACACAACCTTATGTCCAATTATCAGAGAAATGTGTGTCTCACATGGATACCAAATCCACTCCCCCACAATATACAGTCATGGGCTCTAATAGCTTATTAAACTGATAATGGGAAATTAATGTGTAAGAATTTATTTTTACACTAAAACTATAATAGTAGTTAAACTAACAATATGGATTTTAAAATATTCATCAATCAACTATAATTTATGCATTTCCTACCAACTGAATTTTCACAATATAAATGCATCAACACAGACATGCATAGTCATACAATAATACACAATAAAATTATCTAACTTTGGCATAAAGAGGTAATACAAAGCAGTCTCCACGAGTTTTAAATGTATTCTAAACATGCAAATGAAGACAATTCTATGGGTGAAAGTTGAAAATTTTAAAAAACTGGAAATCTTAACCTCGGTACTACAGACACAATAAAAATCAGAAGGGTCTGGACTTGAGAAAAACTGGAAGTTCCGGAAATTCCGAAAACTTTTAACCATGCAATTCTTGGGTGAAACTTTTCACATCAATGACTCACAATTTAGGGTCTGATGTTATCGTTTTATTACTAACAATTTATCAATTCGTTCAACATGTAATTCCTTCAGCACTGTTGTCAAAAACAAAAGAAGTTTATCAAAATAATTAATTAATAACCAAATGATTAACATTACTGTCTTAATGACCACAACAGTTCAGCTCAGGTGAGTCACCCTGACAGGTCAGTATTCAAAGGATCCAATAAGGGGACTAGTGGATTAGGGTGATGTTTTTGTAAGGAAATATTATTACTTATGTTGTATAAAGAACACGGTGATGTTTTAAGCAACACATGAGTTTCTATTGTCTCAGTGTGGTTATAGGGCTGAAAACAGTTAGTGTAATCAACCTAACTTTTCATGAAATCTTTTTTAATCATTTAAAAGTATCAACACCAAGAATTTCAACAAAGATATACATTCTCAGGAGGACTTTAGTTTTTAGTTTTCAGGATGTTTGTAAGCTTGCATGTTTTCAGTGCCACTCTACTACAGAAACAGATAAATGAATATTAGTAGTGACACCGTTAAAATATCTCAGGATGTGTGTTTTTCTATATAGTGTCCACAGTTTTCACTATGGATATATTTCACAAACAATTACTACTCTATAAGTCGGGACAGTGATGGTTCACTGGCTGAACATCGGGTAAACGTGCTAAAAATCACTAACCAGTCAACCGATTAAAAAAGTACCAGGTTCAAATTCAACTAACTTCTCACCCACCAGTTTTTTTAAACTCAAAATACTTTCTTTTTTCATTTGGTTTAGCACCATTCTTCAACAATTTTTCAGTTATATATGGTGGCCAGTTCACCTAACCAGTTTTCCTGGACTGTATACTAACCAGTACTAACTTACCCTTCCACAAGGAGCCAGCAACTTCTCCACATATGGAGGACAATCAACATTTTTATCAAATTTTCAAAGAAGGGTATGGCCTGCTGAAACTAGAATTTGAACCTGGGTTTTAAGTCCAGCACACTAATCACTCGGCTATGGCTGTGGCCCTTGAAAATTCATTTAAAACTGGTTTGATAAATGATACGTCATTTTAAAAAACTGAAATTCATTATTTATGGCTGTGGTTTACAATGTAACCAGTACAGAGAAACCAAAGTCAACATACTGTTTAACTGATATCATTTTTTTAACGTTTTCCCTTAAGGATGAAATTTACTAATGGAAAAGTTGGGAACCATTCTAGGCAGTAACTAGACCAAAGCTGCAAAGAGTTCACCTTCAAAACCTAGCCTAGATTTAAAGCAGCTTTTATGTAGAAGCGAACAGCACATAGGATCAACACAAAATCATAAAATCAAAGTCAGTCAAGAGTTTATCTCCACATGTTCATATTGCATTATATACCCACTAATTAAGGACAAATTAATTTTTCGGGTTTCAAGGTTTTCAACATTAATTCAGTTACATACTGGTGAACATTCAACATCTGGATTTTGTACCAGTACAAAACTTGTTCTCCACAAGTAACATCTAACTTCTCCACATGAATGATCAACATTAGTATACAAATAGTCTTAAGACACAAGGTTTTCAACCAAAATCATCACAGAGAAAATGCGCTGTGCCGAGCATTCATACATGCAAACCTGAGGTCCCTAATTGCTTGGACCAAACAATCTACTAATTGAGCCAAGAGGGTCAGCTCTTAACAAAACAAACTATGTATAAAGGTCATATTTCTTCTCTGTAGTTGGGGACCTTAGTTTAAATATTTGACGATATTCTGTCAAATTTGCACTTAAAAAATTAACATACCAATTAATGTAAATACAAATAATGGCAAAACAAGACAAGCCATAGATGCAATGCTAGGAATTCAATCAAGCAAAGTTATTCATGGAACAAGTTTTTACACATATGGATATATATAAGAAAATATCACTTCACACAAGCTATTACAATATAAATGCAAACAGGAAATGCTTCATAAAAATGCTCACACTATTTTACAATATACATATTTCAATGCCATGCAAAAAATACTACATCTAGTTAATTAACGTAAAATTTTAACTTTTCATCAAAACCCCAAAAATAACATGCATTTTCACACTTGCAGCGTATGAATGCATGAAGAGAGTAAACAAATTCTGATTTTCTTAACCATACTCTTGAAATATGATAGAACTAGAAGTTGCCAAATGGCAACATGTCGAGTCCGCTAAGGCACTAATTATCACCCTGAAAATGTTGTCCATTGCTTTTTCAGGGAATGACCATGACATTTTGAATGGCCTCACCAGGGTCATAAGAAAAAGACAGATGTGTTGAATGCCTGACATAAACCAAATTGTGACCTTGATCTTTGAGATATGGACCTGGGTCTTGCGCATGACACACCGTCCCATCAAGGACAACAATGATGCTATGTTGTGTTAAAACATATCAATGCTGAAAGAAGTTACAGTCCGTACAAGGTAAAACATGCCAATTTTTGCCCTTTAAACCCCAAGTATGACCTTGACCTTTGAGATATAAACCTGGGTCTTGCGCATGACACACTGTCTCATCATGGTGAACAATTGTGCCAAGTCATTTTAAAATTCGTTGATGCATAGGGAAGCTATGGCCCAGACAAAGTCAGACGCACTAACACACGGACAGACGCACATATACAGAACTGCCATTTTGAAAACTATGTTGAGCTCACCGCAAGCGGGCTCGACAAAAACTATAACGGCAGTTTGCACTAAAAGACAAAGACCCCTAATAAAAAATACAAACCCCTAAAATATGTTTGAATAGAACACCAAGCAGACAGACTGGCATCAATAACTACTCATCTCACAATGCATTTCTTATCACTCATAAATAAAATCCGACCACTAAATTTTTTAACTTCTTCACTTTCCACATTATAATTACCCCACCCACACCCCCTATATTCAAATTGTATCTAAAAGCTGATATACAGCTTTCCTAAAATGATTTTATTTTTGACTAATCTCAAGATTTCCTTACATATGGATTTAAATGTTATTAGATAAAATTCAATCAGTAACAACATACAATGTTACTCGAAAGGAAAATGAAATTTTAAGACAGCACAAAAATTAACTTAAAAAAAACAACATTATCATACACATTATCATACACAGAAAAGCACACATGCATAATATCTGGATTATTTTGTAATACTAATACTTTGAGGCAGACTTTGAGTTCTTTTTTTCTGAATATACTTACAATCATTTTTCAATTACTTTCAAGCCATCGAACATCTGTTTATGAAAAATGTGTCAATAAGCAAAATTGGGGCAACAGGAAGTATTACACAAATCTTTCATAAAATAATACTTTAAAATGAAAATAAACTACATTCAGCAAAAAAATAAGATAAACTTGATTGGACAATTGAATCACCAAATGCATTTGATAGGTCGATTTATTTAACTCAATGAGAAGATCAGTTAATAGGATATACTCAGCCAATCAGAGAGCTACTCCAAGAATATTCAGCCAATCAGAGAGCTACTCCAGGATTATTCAGCCTATCAGAGGGATTCATAATTCCAAAGGCAGAAAAGGGAAAGGTTAGAATATATTCACTTGAGAAGAAACAGAAGAGAGATTGTAGGATGATACTGAAATAATTGTTCAGGATTCAGTTGACACGGAATGTAGAAGACATTACCAGGGTAAATAATCCAGATTTATTAGTTGAATTAGGTTAAAAAGATGTGACAAATTATTTAAAGTTAATAAATTACCTTCAGTCCGATGTTACTTTAAATTAAAATGAGAAAGCCTTAAAATCTACACATTAGCTGCGCATAGATTTTTAAAGATAGCATTAGCTATGGATGATCCAGTATTAAGTATAGCAAGAAACAGAAATTTGAATAAAAACTCCTGAGTACATGAAAAGCTTTAAAAACAAAAGGATTCTGGATTGATGCCTATGAAATAATTTTCTAATACACATACTGAACTCTCCCAAAGTGCAAAATTAAAACCCAACTGCATAGAGTTTAAATTTCATCCATTCAGTACTAACTAGCTAAAGCTTAATAAAATAAAGGAAATATCGTTTAAATTCACTGAATCTATAGCAAGCCAAAAAGGTCAACGTTTTATCAGTCTGGTTAAAATACCAGCTTATATGCTCGATAAAATACAAAATTGATATTCTGATAGTTATTTCATTCAGTTTATACTATTAAAAAGGCTATTAACATAAAATACACATCAAGGCGTTAGATGTCTGTAATATTGTGAGGGATATATGCTTGAATTACCTGTAACCATGGAAACTAAAAGTTGTTGAAGGTCTGCCATCTCTTGACCAAGAAAATCAAAGGAGTCGGACGTGGGTGGGGTAATGTTGGCATCAAGCGAATCAGGGGTACTGAATTCATCAGTTAACTGAAAACATTAAAACCATGCAAACAACATAAAACACAATCATGCTGTTAACAGATGAACCATTTAATGATGAGCATTATGAAGATATTGCTGTTAAACTGAAGTAGTTTGTTAAAAAAAGGAAGGCAGATAGAACGGCCTGTCAAATAACTAACTGTTAAGTGTATTCTAAAAATAAAACCAAAAAATCTCTTTTCTAAAAACAAGATGATTCTGCTGTGATACAATCTGAAATAACACATTATGCAGCATTTATGAACAACTTGGTTTTTTTCAGAAAAATACAAACATTACAAAAATATCATTTAACTATTTGACAGCCGTTTACATTTTCACGAACCTATCCACCTGACAATTTCAACACGCATGTAACGTAAAAAACCTTTTAGGCCTGTCTTATTTTCTGACTCATCAATTCAGAAAAAATGACCAAATTCTTCTTAACTTCTAAAAAGTTCAACAATGAAACTAGAATTCGGAAGACAAACATTTGGCCATCACTCGCAAGACAAAAATAAGTTTTTGTTGGCAGTCTCCAAAAGAGCCAGACAATATAGGGTTACTTTTGAATAATATTTTTCTGTTTAACTGCAATTTGATACTAGCCTACCAGTAGCATCTACCATAGTATTGTTTCCTTTTGTTAAAATGTGTACAGGAGTGTGAAGAAAATGTCAGGCAAACTTCTAACAGGCAACATGTAAAACAATGCATGACGTTAGTTCAATAACAGAAATTTTTACTAATAGATATCAGTCAACTTGCAAACAAAAGCCACAAGCAACAGTCAGTCTACACCATGAAAAAAAAACAAGATAGCCACACATTTCTTTCTAATACAGTGCTAGCTTTTTTTGTTATCATAATATTATGCAGAATTTTACAACTAAGATAAAAACAAAAAACTATCTCAAATAATTGAATTTGAAGTAATTCTTGTTTCCATGGAAACCAGTTAATGCCACAAGTATCTCCCTAATTGGTGGTTGTATTTAGTACTGCCTCACTCCCCATGATATTTGTGCTGCATCAAAACACAAAAAAGTACATCTACACTAAAAATTTATTCATTAAGATGGCAGGCAAAGTAGGGTTTTTTTTCACTGAAGTTCAAGGTCACACCAACAGCCGGAACCATTTGGTGACTTTTACAGCTTAAACAATGGAGGATGACATCAGACTTACACCTGGGTAAAAACCACTGACCTACAGTAATCTAGCTGGACAACTTCCTCACATGCAAAATTTGGTCATGGAGAAGGTTCAACCTTACAACAATATGGGCCAAGTAGGCGTTAAAGCCAACATTTGCCATTCAGTTCTATGGCAATTTAACAAGAATTTACAGAGCAATTCCTGACAGCTGACTATACTAAATATTGACAATTAAAAAAAAAAATCTATCAACAAGTAATACCAATCCACTGCTCAAGTGTATTTGAAAATGACTTAGCAATTACTTTAAAAATATATGTATGATTACATAGCTGTAGCCTATGCTTAGTAAAGTGGGGGACTAATTACTGGTATGATCATTGTTGTATAGATTAAAGGAAATAACATACATGGGAAGTATAACTTAGAACATGCAATGAGAAATATCTACTTTTACCATCAGAAGTCATGCAAAGATAAAAAGTAATAGTAAGACATTGATAGAATTCTAGCAAGAAGCAATGTATTTAAGTTGTTCACCGATGCCTCGTAGATGGAATAATATGGGGGGGGGTCCATAATTTGAAAACAGTATCAGAGAATGTTGGTACTTAAAATTCTGACCATAAATATTTCAGAATTAGATCTTTAGAATGCAGATTTAACATAATGCAGCCCAGCTTAAAAAAAAATTAAATGTTACAATACTATACTGCGGAACCATTAATACAGGGAAAAAATATATGAGTTATCATATTTTTGGGTTGATGAAGTTTGAGGAAAATAAATGAAAGATATTACACAGAATTATATGCTATAAACAAAATATGATTTTAAAAAGGGCAAGCTATATAATTATTAGCTATTATAATTTTATCAACAATATTTTCATCTGAAAATTCAAGGACCTTATGGTTATTAGATATATATACACAGGATATTTTCATTCATAGTATGTGTATACTAAATTGGTGCTCATCAAAGTCAGACTGAAGATCAGAAACTACAATACACAAACTAAAATTTGCATGCGTCTACAACACAAAGACTACAAATTTATCACCACAGAAAACTCACCAGATTTTTTTTGATGATAAGAAAATGATTCTCAAAATGATGGCTCCCGTTTCTCACTAATTCGAGAATGAAAAAAAGATGAGAAAAAAAGATCTGTTCAAACAGTGGGAAGTGACTTCATGAGTTGATGATGATGATGATGATGTCACAAATCCAGGTATTGGGTAAACTTTTTAATACATATTAAACTCCCTATAATTCAGGATGTCTTTACGGAGGCCTTGGTATGCCAGAATACAATCATGTAATATTATTGTCTTATGAATTTGTGTGCCTTAACATGCAGTCTTTTCACTAATTTAATAATGATCCACATTCATACAGTTAAAATTTATCTTCATCATAATGGTTTGTCAGAATTTCTTTTATTTTCTTTGGGGTTTAACATTACACCAACATTGAGGGTCATTAGGTGACTTTTCCAGCTTTAACAGTTGAAGAGAGACCCCTGGCGCACACCTGGACAGAACCAACAACTTTCCATAAGCAAGCTGGACAGTTTCCTCATACGTGAAATTTGTCTGGTACCAGATGGAATTCTAACCCAGTGGTGAGGTAATAATGATTACTAGTCAGAGACCATAACCCCTTGACCACAGTGGCCCCTAAATTGTGGACTAAAGTCCACATATGTTTTTAAAGGTCCTTAACCTTTCACCACATAAATATTCTAGCTTAGGGAGGGAACTTGAACAAATTGAGGCTCGGTAAAATTTGAGTTTTGGTCAATCTTCACATGTTACATGTACATAATTATCAGCATATTATCCACATCACTTATAAGCTTCTGGGACCTAATGTTGAATAACATGTATTATCATGGCTTGCCTGCCTGCGATGATACATTGGATAAAGTTATTCAATGGAGCCATGGTCTCAATGTTTGATATCTACGCAGGCAAACAATGCTTAACATATTGGCTTGAATCATCAATATAGTTGAATAAACATGATAACAGGATTCATTGACAAGTTCATTAATTAGTTAATTGAATACCGAGAGTCTGTGATAGTGGGAAAATCTGTGAATATTACATTCTGTTCAAATAGAAGGAATATTCATATATTCATGACTAACCAATGGACATATGAACCATGATACCTAAAAGAAGTGTTGAAATATGTTGTATCAATATTTAGTCTTATATGTCATAATGAGGCATGAGTTCAACAAATAGTTCTTGTTAAGTTATCTGATTAAATAAATACTCAGAAATATAGGTATAATATTTAAGAAGGAACTATATGAGAAACCAATGAACTTTTACTGGACTAGAACTGTCAAACTTGAAAATATTATTGGACCATACTAAATATTACTGGTCCACAATGTACACAGACTTACATAATCACTAAATATTAAAAGGATTTTAAATGAACAAGAGGACCAGTAATTTTAACACACCTCATCAAAGGTTTTGCTGGAGAACTGAGATTTGATAGTCTTTAGTGTCGGCTGAGAAGGTATTAACTTAAGTGGCTCCTTTTGGCAAACTCTGTCAGCCAATTCTCAATATGAACGAATGTTCTTTTTCATGAAATGTGTGGTAAGTATTGGACAAAATTTGGAACAAAAATATAAACAAAATACAAAAGAGATTAGAAATAAAACAAAACAAAATATAAAAAATAAAAAACGTTAGAATGGAAATTACTGACACTTATAACATTATGCACGCCATCTTTAAACATGTGAATTAGTTAAATGCATTACCATGGTTACAATTCATCAGAACGATTTTGGCTTAAATTTTAGTAAAAAATAAATAACGATAAAACTATTAATAACATAATGTACACTAAGCTTAAACAATGACTGTGTCAGTAGCTAAATTTTCTTAAAGATATTTTTTTATTTTTGGGTAGAATATTGTGGAAATGATCCAAATTTTATTGATTCTGTCTTCCATTCATTTTGGTATCTTTGAAAGAATGAAAACAAATCTCGTTATAATGATTGTTTCAATAACTTCAATGAGAAAAAGAATTAAGCAAGACCTACCAGTGAATCAAAAAACATCGATTGCGAATCACATGAATCATATGATCGAGAATCACAAACAAACATGCTAATGATAAATCTACTAAAATTCATCTTGCAATTTTGAAAAAAAAATCCGATCAAAATATCGCGTGTACAAATTTCTTATCGAAATTATAAGGTTTTCATTTCCATTCTGTAACAATAAAAATAGAACGAAGGGAGAAAAAGGTCAAGGTCAGTAGGGGATTTTGTTTGAGAAGATGGTAAAAAAACAAAAATTGGGACAAACTTTGTAGCTACCGATATATTTTATTCCCTCAATAAATGTATAATCTTAGCATTTCTTTACAAAGTAAGAACTATGATTATTGCAACAATGCCCGATTTATAATGGCCGGACTAGTATAAAACAAGTTTTGTTTCAAAAAAGACATTTCTGCAGACTTAAAATACACATGCTTGTGAACTGCAAATATACAAAAATCCAACAATGAAAGAAAATTAATTACAGTTTGTAGTAATGAACAAGGAAAAAAAGCCTCATGCTAAAATAATTGTAAACAATTAAAAAAGCACACGCAATCAATGAACTTCACATTTCACAGCGAGGGCCGGTCATTGAGTAATTGCAGCATATTGAATTTGAATAAGATAAAATATGAACTAGATAAAAAATGACTAAGTTTTAAAATATTTGGCATATAATAACAACACAAATATTCTACATCATCTGAAATGACTATTCACAAGTAGACAACCGTTCATTTGATATATAAACAATGCTCATTGCAGCTGACTGATATCCATTAAAACAGATGTGAGAATATTGAACTATTTAGCATAAATTCAACAGTGACATGGAACATAGTGATTAAATTACAAAACTGTGTACAACTACAACATATAAACACATTGAATATTGCTATAAAATGTGAGATTTCAGTAATTCAAATTTCAAACTTAAGAAATAAGTACAGAGTACAGTAATTGATATAGCAGGTTTCAGTCAATGAATAGTATAATATAAAAGATGATGCAAAAAGACAAAAATATGAAGTTATGGATAAGTTAAGAAGAAATTCAACTGAGAAATTCCCATCATTTAGCATTAACACAAACCTGCGCAGGTTTACGAAGAGATGACGGTGATCCTTCATGTTTTTGCGTTCGGTTACCAGGAGAGGCTGTGACGGTAGATGTATGTACAACACTAACAGGTATATGTACAGGCTTGGAAGATGAACCTTTCGCTACAACAGTTTGTGATTTATGTGTCATGACTGGTTTGGTTACAGCACTGGTAGCCAACACAGGTTTATTTGGTGGTATGGGAGGTGGAGTGCCACGAGCGATGTTGACCATGCGTCGTGGCGACAACTGACCAGAGGAAGCCATAGGGTTACCACCAGTTTGTACTGTAATCTTTCCACCGCTACTCATGATAGTAGGTCCCCCGACAGAAACATTCAGTTTATGTCCAGACTGAGAGTCCATCACTAATGATCCATCTGAGACAGCCCCTACAGGGGCCACACGCTGTTCTGTATTATCACTATACTGAATATGTCCCCTTTCCAAAGTCTGAGGACTTGCATACCTCGTATTGTCTCGTTTACGGACATTTAGTTCGGTTCCAGTTCTGGGCGATAAACCCGCCTCTCGTTCCACGATATTTGACCCAGATTTTCCTGAGAGAGTTTGTGAGGATGTAGGCCATGTCCTTTCGCTGGACAAACGAGGTTGAGGTGATAAAACACTTGATTTGAGTTCTACATTATGTACAGATTCTTTTGCGAGAGATTTATTCGGCAACTGAGACTGCAAGTTTTCAAGTTGCCAAGCTAATGAATCAATTTGCGCCTGTAAGTCTTTATTACGATTCTCTTCCCGATGCAGTTTGTTCTTCAACTGTTCACGCTCTAAATCAAACTCACTTGCCTGGCGTTCCATTGTTGCCTCCATTTTAAGGGACTTTTTACTCTCTTGTACCAAACCTTCGGCCATGTTCATTGACTTGTTTCTCTCATCTTGCAACAATCTCTCAGCTTGTTCCGATTTATATTTATCTTGCATCATCTTCTCCACCAACTTCTTCCGTTCCTTTATCAACATTAGTGCCACTTGTTTATGCTTCGCCGAGCTCGCTCTCTCCTCCTCCAAACTCGCTAATGTTTTCTTCATGTCTTTCTCCATTTTCTTCTGGTTGGACTTCTCAAAATCAATCTGAAACATCGTTTATTGAAGTTACAGTGAAAAGCATGCAAAAAGTTGCAACCAGAAGAATATTCATAACCTTGCAATGTCCAAATGTTAACATCCAGGGCTTTCCTTTACCATTTCTTTAAGAGGGTCATAGGACCAACATGAGACATTTTTAAGGGTCCTTGAAGCAAAACTAAGGTTCTTAGGGGGACCAAAACTTGATTAAAATGACAAATTACAAGCAGTGCATTTACAATGCATCTCTGTAACATGGTAGAAACAGAAAACGTGACAGTAATTTTAAAGATACAACTGTTAAAGTGAATCTTGTGTTTTTCAGGATGTAGGGTAAAGAAGAATATGGATCAAACTAAGTTTTATGCGCAAAAATACAGAAATCTGGCATAGAAAATCATGGGAAAACCCTGAACAACACTTCAGCAAATTGATTATACATTTTAGGACCAAGGAAGAGATTAGCATGTATGGAGTCAAAAGGAATAAGACACTGATAGTACAGACAGAATTTACTAGCATCCAAGGTATAACAAGTTATAAGAAGATACATATCAGGCTAATTAGTTCATAGAAATTTGAAACAAGAGCTCCACAGAGTGGTGCAAAAGCTCCTATGTTTTAAATCATTCCATTTAATAAGTAATTAATAATAAGCAAATTGTATGTTAAAAAGGGGCATAACTCCAAAAATATAGCTTTCCGAATGATGCCCCTTGTCTTGCAACTGTGCCTTGTAATGATAAAGTATTCCAAGTGTCATATTGATATCTTTAAAAGTGCTTAAGTAAAGGGCTATATTAAAGTTTTTGCACATTAATGATGACAATAACAACCATGCAGCTGTCAAAATAGCTTGACTTTTTCTTCCAAAAAGTGGACACCAAATCAAAAAGGGGCTTATGTTTAATAAGTCCATAAAGGTGTAGGGAAAAGTATCCTAAAGTAACATTCAAAATATCCATCAGGATACATGGGTCCTAAAAGTTGAAATTTTGAAAAAGCTGAAACCAGATTATGTAACAAGCTCATTCATTGGATAATTTTTATTTTGCAACCAATTAAATTCTTGTTCTTTCCACTGCTGAAACAATAAAAATACAGTTCAGATCAGTGGATAGAATTATTCAACAATTTTTCAGTTATATACAGCAACCGGTTCATCCAACCAGTTTTCCTGGACTGTAACCAGAACTAATTTACCCTTCCACAAGGAGCAAGCAACTTCTCAACATACGTAGGAAAATTGACATTTTGTCAAATTTTCATAGAAAGTTATCACCTGCCAAGGCCGGGATTCAAACATCTATTTCTTATCTATATCAATATGAATACACAAAATGCCTCCATGAGAATCCTGCTTAAAGTAATTGATGTACCAATCAAATACAATAAAGATTAATAACAGCATTGATTTACTACATGTTAAATAAGTACCTCTTGTTTCAAACGTTCTCGTTCTTTCTCTAACATATAGGTAACATCATCGCCCTGAGCTGTATCTTGAGCGTGTTTACGTTTCTCATCATCCAACTCTGAACATACCTAGTAGTTATTTAAAGAATATTAATGTTTTTTTACTGGGTTTAACACAGTTTTTTCAACAATTTTTCAGTAATATACAGTGGTCAGTTCACTTACCCAGTTTTCCTGGACTGTATTCTAACCAGTACTAACTTGCCCTCCCCGAGGCGCCAGCAACTTCTCAATATATGGAAGAAAATTGTCACTTTTGTCAAATTTTCATAGCAGCGTATGACTGCTGTAACCGGGATTTGAACCTGGATTTCCAGGTTACAAGTCCTGTGCACTAACCACCGGACTATGGTCATGGCCCTAATATTAATTAATAATTGAAAAAGAGAATTATCTATTAAAGCTAGCATTTCTTTAATCACAGACAGTAGTAATTGACCCTTGATCACAGCTGCAATTGCAATCAATATAATTTAAAACATCCCCTTTTCTTCTCAAACAATTTGATGACTTTGTAAAGTGAAACAATTAAGACACTATTTCTTTTCCCTCAAAAGGGTTGAGACATTTCATAGACAAAATTCTAGCATTTGACCTCTGAATATAAATTTGATATGCAGACTTAGTGTCTCTTATAAAAGAAAGAATATATATGAACCATTCATAAACAAAAAACTAAATAAATGAACTAAGATATTATTTTATAACACAGACAATTTTGTGAGAATTAATAACAATTGCATAAGTCTATAAACTGTTGTAAGGCATTAAACCATAATAATTTTAATAAACCTTTTGATATCTTTTCTCTCCAGCTAACATTTGTTCCCTCATTTTCATCTGAGCTTTTCTCTGTGTTGCGATCAAGTTCTCCAACTGCGCAAGCTGATTGTCGTACATGGATTTGATCGCCGATTCGTCAAATGTGTTATCCTTCATGTTATCAGAGTCTCGCTGCATGGCAGAGAAAGGATCCCCCAAACCAAATCTACCATACTTAGCTTGATAAAGTAACTGCTTTGCTTTCTCCGCCTGAAATGAATAATTGAAAACAGTCGTGTAAATAATTGATAAAAACTAAACATATCCTAACACTGAATTCAGTTATTTAAATCACAAAAATGGATGGACAAACAGTAAATTGATCTCTCTCAGGCAAAACAAAAATCTCTGTGTTAAGCGGGGCTTGCAGGAGATTTTTTTGCATGTGTATTAATTTACACTAGCACCATTCAGGGCTTTTTTTTCCTTCTATAACAAGGGCCATTTATAGGCTTTTTCCCCTCGGGAAAAATCCTTAAATTCATGCAGATTTCCCCTGAAATTCAGTTTGCATCAAGTTTTTTCTTCCCCTTGTGCAAAAATACAGTGTTATTTTTTTCCCCAAATTTAAGAAAGGCCCCTTCCCCTACCCATGAAAAAAAGCCCTGGCACCGCCAGTAAATACGTAACATCAGCAATATAATCAACGCCTGTATACTATTTTCATATTAATTTTAAAACAAAAATGAATATAGTAACCTATAATTATTTTTCATTGACTGGGTGAAATAAATGTTAGTCTTACTAGTTTGATATGATTCTATTATGTGTAATTAGCTAAAACGTCAGAAATAGTTTCTTCTTAATATCGATAAAAAATGACGGAAAAAGTGAAAAATACACCCGTTTTACAAGGAACACAAACATGTGAAAGTTTAACTTTGGTTCCGTGGAAGCAATAAAAACCAGAAGGAAACAGACCACAGAAAAAAACGGAGGTACCTTAAATTTCCGGAAAACTTTTAACCATGCATAAAATTGAGGCCATATCGGCAACACACTATTTTTATTTCATTTTTTCGTAACTAAAATAATAATAAAAATTTTCCGTTATTGCAAAGTATTATTTAAGTCCCAATTTTTTCCTTCTATAAGTATATAAAATTCTGTCAGTTAAGATGAATTCTGCAAACAAAATGTTCCAATTTGAAGGAATTAAAGAGTTTCACTGCTTGACCATATAAAATTGAAATACAATTGAAATACAATGGGGAAATCTAAATTATTTATTTCAACAACCAGCACTAACTTTTTTAACAGGATTCTGTTAAAGCCAATCTTGGTTGTTCAATTAAATTAATGCTATGGTAACAATCTACCGCATGTATTAATTAAACAAGGGAGCTAAATATAAAAAATAAAAATAAAATTAAAAACTATTAAAAAGTCAGTGTAACAATCAACTGATTCAAAGATCCTTCATCCTTCATCACATGGCACCATGTGGCACCATGTATCCTATTTCATACCTGGTCATACCAAAAGAGACAATCATATATTAAATACATCTAAAATTTCCAATGAATTTCTAACTTGGTGTACATATACAGTAAGACCTCATTTAGCAACCACCTCAATATCAAGACTACCTATTATCAGACAGGTTTATAACCACTAGACCATGGAGGCCCCTTTCTACCATTATTGCTTCAAAGTGAAGATAATTGTCTACCTTAATATATATATGACTATGAATATTGAATCCTTGCAAAAAAATAATAAAAAATATAGTTTAAATAGCCTGGAAATGGCTAACTTGGACAAAAAATAAAATATACCTTGTAATAGTCTGTGAGCCACACCCAAAATGGCTAAGCTGTTCACATTGGGAAGAGAAAATCATGACAATTTCATGATTCACTATTTTTGAGTGAAACAGGGGGTGTAATATAAGATGTACAATGTACTACATAAACTGACCATTACAAGCAATGTGATTTAAAGTAGTCAGGTGAGTTAAAATGACCTTGGACATCCCAGTGACTATATTACGTAACTACACCATTGAAAAACTGTTTGAATAAAAATGTGTAAAGTGAAATTAACCTTGGTTGGTTATATTTGTGTAGAATTCAAATAGATAGTATTTTTTTTTCATTGAGGTTTACTTTATATTGCCAGGGATATTTGACAATTTTTCTTGATTTAATAGTGGAGGAAGACCCCAGTGTTAGCTTGGGTAGAACCACTGACCTTCTGTAAGCTAGCTGGACAGCTTCCTCACATGTGAAATTTGTCTAATCCCAGATGGGACTCAAACTCACAGTAGTGAGTGGCTGGTTAGTACTTGTCATAACCACTAAACCATATAGGCCCCAAATTAACAACAGAATTGATATACAAATTAACAATAAAAGTCAATTCTACCAATTCTAAGAAAAACATTTCAGTAGAATGTTGCCAGAGAATGCGACTTCCAATTCCAAAGTCACTTGTGTCTTGGGCAACAAGATATTTAGCTGCTAACTGATACATAATTAATACATTTGTAATGTTGAGAAATACTCAATGACTCTGTATGTGCATACATCTCTTTGCAAAAAAACAAAGAAAAAAATATCACAATTATAAGTAGGGTGTGTTTAATTAATACAAGGTGAATTCATGAGAACAGATTAATCTAGGGAAACAATTATTTCTGCCTGTAAGATAAACAAACTAAGCTAGCACTAAGTTAATATTTATATAAAGACTAGGTCACAGTACTTCATACATACATATAAGCTACATGTATATGATTAATTAAATCCATGAAAAACTCAGCATCTAACCACATGTTTGTGTCAGTCAAGGCTATCTTCTATATAGCAGAGATAGAGTGGTACCTACCAGAAGCCTTGGGGTGAAACAGTTAATGAGATATGTATAATTGTATGAAGAGCAGATACCTTTAAGTTTGAGATGAAAAAAAAGTACAAATGTTTACTGAACTGCCTATCAAGCGAAAATGATGCATATTTTCAACAGTTCAACAACAGCCATAAATTGCCCATAAATATTTTCCTCTGAGAATGGAAGGCGTAACATTCAGTCATAAACCTTTGCAAAACAACCTTAAGTCAACTCTAGAGACCTGAACACTTGATGCTCACATTTAGGTTACACAAGAGCAATATGCATACAATAATTATTATTAAGATCAGGCATTTTTCTCTGTAATTTTAACATGAAAGAAAAACAAAATACTCATAGAATTAATATGGGATTATTCTACCAATTAGCAGTAATTTAATTCATAACATACAAATAATGAACATATAGGTTAAATGCACAGTACACACTTAATCAACTAAGACAGTTGTCAGATTCTTCTTATGGTATCTTTGAACTATTTTCATACAATTTTGTTTCAAACTGGGAAAATTTGAGAAAATTTAAATTCACGGACAAAATTACCAATTTTTTGCAATAAAACTGGGAAAATAAATATTACATTCCTGCTCAAACACACAGTAACGATGAACTGATTGTGATTACAGAATATGGTATTATTTAAAATCATATGAAAGCAGTATGCCCCACCAATGACACAATCTATGTCCATGATCATTAACCACTCAAAATTTTGACATGCCAAAAATCAGTGAGGCCATCCTTAAAAATGTTTGGTTTGCAGTTACATGTCAAACTCATTCAAAAATCCCAAGATTGAAATTGTTCTTGTACAATTTGGCAAACATGTTTTTTAGATCTTTATCCAGACTATTTGATAAAAATGTTGAATATCCTCCATATGTGGAGGTCGCCAGTTCCAGAAGGGTAAGTTACTACTGCTTAGAATACAGTCCAGAAAAAAACTGGTTGGGTGAACAGGCTGCCTTATATAACTGAACAATTATTGAAAAACAATGTTAAACCCAGTGAAAAAAAATTATCCAGCCTGTCAATTTTGGTACAAGCATACAATATCAACGAAAAATACTTACATACCTGCCCAAAGTTAAAATTTTGGGTCAAATAGTGGTGAAATAAAATTTTTTTGCTGACAAAGGTAACATGTTTCTAACAATTACTTATTTGACATGTGAAACTAATCTCAAGCATATCAAGATGAAAGTAAAAACCATTAACAAGAAGAAGGCATGAACAAATATCAGGTATTACATTACAAATTACTTCCATTCAACTAACATTTTAATTACTCCTAAATATTTCCATCCTAATACTGCCCACCCTTATTAGGATCCTAACTACGTATGTTTTAGTTAAAATTGCATCCAGTTTATTTAACCAAATTTCAAACAGTACCAACTTACCCTTCCACAAGGGGCCGGCAACTTCACAGATGGAGGAAATCCGACATTTTTGTCAACTTTTCACAGAAGGGTATGACTTGCCGCTCCGTAGAGCAGTGCCACCGCTTGTCTTTTTTATACCATTCAACTTAATTGACAACTTTGATGAAATTCTAAGTTATAAAGGGACATAACTCCAAAAATAGAGCTTACAGAATAATGTCCCTTGGCTTGCAACTGTACCTTTTCATGATAATCAAGTATTCGAAATAAATACAAACCAACAATTTTACAAAGATAACCTGAACATATCACTTTAAATAAATATTCTTAAAATCATATCAAAAGTGTCCAAAAATAATTCAAATAAGTTGAAAAATTGTATATATCAGTTGAATGTAATGCCTCGGGGGGGGGGGGCACTGATTAAGAAATACTAGGTACATTAATTGTCATATGTACTTTACTGACTCACAGACTTGAAATAGAAAGTCAATTAAAACAGGTTCATTTCAGTGACTCCCATACTGCAAAAATTTGTATCTTCGTATTGCCTTATATTTCAACTCTGACATTTTCAAGAAAGCTAAGAATAAGATACACAGTTCTTAAACTTGCCATACGAGCTTGAATAACATTCTTCCTTGTAAGTAAATTTCCTTATAAAGTACATACAGTGTAGTGTAGGCTATAAGAGTTAAATGGAAAATAATTATTGTAAAATATGTTGTATAAATATGCACACCAGACTAATACTGCAGTAAAGAAATTTAGCATCATATGAATTAGGAGCTGTACAATATGTATCACATACAACATGTATCACAGGACAGTGTTTCCATGGAAACATCCATCAATTACTCATAAAGAACTTTGACATTTATTTAAGTAATACATACTGATGAAAGGCTTATTACAGGTCAATTTCATGTCTTTTGTTCCACATAAATCATACAAAATAATGTGTACATGTTCCAAAATTTGTCAATTTGTTTTCAAGTCTCATGCCAATGTTTAACAGTATTTCAATTATATCCACACAGGCAGTTAACCACGACAATCTTCCTGGATTTTGTACCAGTACTAAACTTGTCCTCCAAAATTAAAAGCCAACATCTCCGCATGAATCAGTCAGACTGACAGTGGAGGACAAGACCTGGGATATAATGTCTTTAATCAAATCATCACAGAGAACAAGTACAGTGTCCAGGGTTTCAAACTCACAGGCCCTAAGTCTGAAGACCTAATGCCTTACCTATTGAGCCACACAGGCTGGCTTACATATGTAGCAGAAACAATTTGATACATGTTTTTTTCAATGATTCACAGTTTTAATTTGCCTCAGAAATAAAACTACAATAGTTGTGATCATATTTTGTAAACAAAAATCTTGATTTGTCATGAAGCTACAAATACATAGCGGACCACACTTATGGATGATGACTGTTGATGCACAAGTATGACCAAGTTATTGAGACATATGTCACTAATAAACCAATATATGAGCTATGTTTTAAAGAAATCATAATACTACAGATGGGAATACCCAGAATGGAAACAAAAGCTGCCAAAAAGTCACCAATTGACTGCCCTAGGTCTGACACAATATGTTTCAGACCGACCAGTATACGTTAAATACAGACAAAATGTGCCTCCAACAGACAATCAATGGACAGTAATTACAGACTAATTGTTACATTATTAGATCAATAAACTGTCCAGTAAGAAAATTGTATCTCCAAGCTCACCCAATGCAGTTCAAATAATTTAATTCATAATTAGAAGCACACCTCCTTTTTCCATAGTTAAATTTAGATACTTTTCATCCATTTTTTTTTACAAATCAGGGTTTCCTTTTAGACATATTCTAGCATTTTTTAAACATGAAAATCCCGCTAACTAATAAGTGTTCAATCCTACTGATGATTTAGCTATCTATTGTCAGCTGTTAAGGTAAATGTCAGAAACACATACTATTAGCAAGGTTTTTAAGTTGAAAAACAGTTATCTCAGCTAAGGCATGTTCATGAAACAGGCCTAAAACATCAGTCACAATACAAATTAGCACACTGTATAAAGATCTATTAATGGCAGTGTTCCCACTCACTTCCGAAATTAGGGGTAAGCTTACCCCTTAGCTCTGAAATTTGGGAGGGCAAGAAGTATTTTGGGGATATGACCATTTTTAAAAAAAAAACATATGTATACGCATACATCGTAATGGGTGTTTCCAGAAAATCAGCGATTCGTCCCTTACCATATTCATACGTGTGCAATCTCGCACCAGATCAAAATATGTTGTGTGATTTCTAATTTTATTGCAGATTTACGCAAGATTTTACGCGAGTGGGAACACTGTATAGGATCATAAGTACAGAAGCAATATCAACCCATGGCTGAAAAAGTATTTTTGGCATTTTTTCAAGTTTAATGCATGTTTTTAATTATTTCATTGGTATATCATCAAGCAGATAACTTGGCCAGTTTTCCTGTATTCTGTATCAGTGCTGACCTTCCTCTCCACAAGTGACTGCCAATTTCTTGACATGTATAACTCAAATAAGCATGGAAGACCAATAGCCTTGACATAAACCAAACCTTTGCAGAAAACATGCGCTTTACCCAATATTCAACCTCACCAAACTAAGGTCTGTAACCAACCTAAGGTATGTAGAACAAGTACTATTCCAAATCCTATCAAACTAAAAGTTCATGAATTTACCTTCAACGTTGCTATAGCAACATCTCTAGCTTGAAGTTCGCCTTCTAAATAACTCAACAGCTGCAACAAGTCTGTTCTTGACAATTCCATCTTCGGATGTCTCTGTATAAATAATTTAAAAAATTAAACAAATGAACAAAGTGAACCAAAATAAATAATAAATAATAATAGAAATAATAGATTCACTTCAACAACTAGTGAATAACATTCAGGACTTTAAAATCAGACCCGAATACTCGCCATCTCTTCGCTAGTTGGAATGCCACCTTATTGAAAAATGTCAGTCTAATTTAAATTTCAGTCCAAAGAGTGTGATTAAGAAAATAAAAAAATTTTTTTGTTAAACATGTTTACAATTCTATTGTTTGTTGACAGACTGTGCTTATCAGTAAAAATTTAAATTGCACAAACAATTGGGCATTTTGCAAATGGCAATATTAACACAATTAGTTGAGTAAACATCATCATGGATTCATCATTTCTGTATAATCAGAGGAAAAAAATTCACATCAGACAGTATTACCCATGCCTTATTTCTCATGAGAAAGAAAATCATTATTCTTTAGTATTACATGTTTAGATAGCATTAGTTGAATGTATTTATCAATATGATTATGCCACATCACCTTGTTTGAAGAATAGTGATAAAAAATAAGAAAGACTCATTTACAGATAAAAAACACCTTACAGACACCCCCAAATATAAGGACACATCAAAGTTAGGGACAGTTTTTGAAAGAATGGACACATTGTCATCATTCTTCAACTGACATCTGATTCACAAACATGGATGCTCTAATATTCCAGTACTAAGGACACTAATGGCACAGTGATAGGGAAAGAAATTTTCTTAATGGGACAATGGCTCTTTTGGATGAAAATCAGTGTGATATTTTGAAAACCAATGTGACATTTTCATGTGGCGATAACTGAGTAGTAATTAAAACAGTTCTTATATTTATAAGTGTCTATCTGCTAGGCACTTGTTGCACAAAGAAAAAGCTAATGTAAAACATCAGATGACACATAGCATCTATCATTAGGTGCTTGCTTTTGCAAAAGGAAAGAATTGCATTAATAGGATTAAGCGTCAGATGACACAGAGTAGCAGTATTTACATCATACTCATTTCATTTCATACACGAAAGGATCGAAAATGTGAATGTGCCACGGGCGCATCAGTTGCCAAAGACAATGTGACATTTTAAATTTTAATGTGACTATGGCACCTGCCTTTCCCAATCACTGATGGCATTACCGAAGTGCATGTTTACATTATAATTAACTCCACTATTATAGACATGTTTTTTGACTAAACACTTCAATACATAGGCCAGGGTGTTCATTTGACCGGAGGTCCCAGGTTTTGACGGACAAAAATCGCAAAATACCTCCAATTGACCCGTATCAAATATGCATCATGCGTCAACTTTGACCCAGGACATTTTCCGCTCATGGGTAACACAATACTTACACGTTTGAATAACAACACATTTAAATAGGACCTGTGTAAACAATTTGATGCCAAGCAATAAAATTATCAATATCAATTGTACACACTGTCCGAAAAAATAGATAACAAATAGGTACAAATAGGCAAAATTGCTTCAATTTATTTAAACTGTAATAAAAAACATCCAAACTTCAAGCGTGACCAGGGGTGTAGAAATGAGACAGACACCGAAAACAACTGGCTATTTGAGCATTCCCGTCACTACTTTTCCGAAAACAGACACAATGCTGCATTGAACCTTCTACTTTTAGTAACTTACCGGCTACATGAAACATTTCTACACCCCTGGGTATAAGTTTTACTCTACAATGGTAGATGTGAATAGCTATTAACATTCACCAATGTACAGAGATCAAGAGTAAAGGGATTTAATAAAATTAAATTGTTTGCTCAAGCAGAGAACTGCTCAAGGTAAGAAAAACTTGCAAAGTATTCAACATAAGTGTTACATTTTGCAGGTATATAAACACAGAAACGTGCATGTTGCAGAAAGCAGGACTTAACATAATGGCAAGATGATATAATGCTGGACCCCAGAGTACTTTTTTTCCAAAATAAGAACTTCATTTACCAGGTACACACTAAATTTAACTACAATCAACTCTTGTAATGGCGAAGTCGGTTAACACAAATTTTCCATTAAGGCGAAGAATTTTTTAAGTCCCGATTTTTTTCCTTCTAAAAGTATATAAAATTCTGTTGCTTAAGACGAATTATGCTCTTGAAGTTTTTCGTTTATGTCGAACTAATTTTGAAGTCCGAATGAACAATTTCACACCTAATTTACATTGTTTATTACAAAGTCAGACATTATTGTGCACTTGCCCCCAATGTTTTTCACGCCTCACTGAGCATACAAGGAGTTCAATTTAATTTTTAGTCCATAACAATATGAAGATTATTATTGTTTACTCTTAAATGCAAACACATCATATGCAACTTAATAGTGGACTAATCGTTGGATTTGTAAAACTCTTCAAAATGAAAGATATCTGTAGTTTAGAATATTTGTATATTAATCATCAAACATGAAGTAAATATCATTTATTTATTTACTTGTAAATAAAAAAAATCACAAATAAGTAATTCTTACAACACACACACACACCAATTATCATGAATTAGTGATTCTAACAATGGCCAAAATGTCTAATACAATACCAGTATTCATCCAATGTCTTTGTCCAATTTTTGTTAAGACAAAGTATTTTTTTCAGCCCCAAAAAAATCAACATAACAAGAGTTGACTGTACTTTATAAATATACAAGAATTGCAGTGAAGGCAATAGATTATAAAAATTAAAGCTTTTGAATCCTGTGAATTTGTACCAAAGGGTCAACTTTACAATAAAAAAACAAGGAAATTATGTTGACTTTTAGACTTATCATCCGTCATGGGTCATTTTTGATCCTCAACTTCTGACAACTAGTGAAAACCCTGCACAGGACGTTTTATATCGGAAATGTCTTTAATATTGATGTTCGAAGTCAGCTGCCGAGGTGTCAAGTAAATGAAAAAAATAAAATGCAAAAATGGTTAAGTATGTATATCAATACATAGAACGCTTAATGGCAGTATGTTTCCAATACGCATACCTTCAATGTATTAGAATTCACCTTATCCACGGGGTCAAATCCACCCGTATTCGGCTTTGCACTTCTACCCGCCATCTTTGTTTTAGACACCAACCACCATAAAACGACTATGTCATGGCTTCATGTCAAATATCGAAACTTCAACACAACCACTCACTTCCCGAGATACTTCGTGAAATATCTTATATTTATGAATTACATTGTGCAGTCAATTTATTGTAAAATTAACTCATTTTTCATTGAACATAAAAACAAAGGTAGGAAAATTAGTCACGTGACTGACCGGTGTTCAAGCGTAATATAGATCAACGTAGTAAATACTAAAGCAACGAAAAGGAGCTCTAATTAGCAGAAAGGAACTGTGGTGATTTTTGTAAGGGAAGAACTTTGACAGCTCTATTTTCTCAAATGTACGATTCTAAATTACATCGCATTAAGCTAAATATCACTTGAGTATATCAACCCGAATGTTTCTGTTTCATCATTACACGTACTCATATGGACCAATATAATTACATATGTGTAGTAGCATCGTAGCATAATAAATGACTATAAAACATGGCAATTACTTATACATCTAATCCTACAATAGATATAAATTAATGATGGCAAAACCGAAAAAAACCTTTAGGCCAGAAAAAATAGTTGTTATTCCACCAATCTTACTATATCTGAATGGATTATTTAGTACATTAAAATTCCCATTTCTTTAAAATATGCATCTGTTAACACAATGTTAGACATAGATCTAAGCACGCTCATTGCTTTAATTTGCTTCTAATTATTTACTAATATAACAGTTGACAAAAGGGAGATTTCTAACAATATAACTATAAATACATTCTCTTTCATTTAGAATAAAATGTGATAGAACTAACTACATATAACACTGCACCATGAACTTATCTCGCCATCAAAACCTTAGCAATAACTACATGTACAAATTTTCTGTTAGTTGTGGTACAGCTTTATAAGTTGTACTGATATACAAAGGGCATAGAGCCCATTACGCACAATGCGCACTTGTGTATAAAAAATCCTGCGACCTAAGTTGTAAAACAAAAATATCGTACAGTGAGTTTTCTCTAGTCTCTAGATCTGGATGCTGTACGTATAGACATTTCATTCCCCCCTACGCCTATATATACTAATGTATTCCCACATGATACAAAACATAACATGACACAACGAAGCAACTGCATGCTAACACAGCATATGAGACGTAAAAACACGTAAAATGGGTGAACAGTTGAATAAAACAGTGTTCCTTCCTAAATCAGTTACGAACATAAACACAGAAAAATAAAGAAAGCAGGACAGATAATACTCTAATACCTAAGCAACATGGCAGAAGTAAAGAAAACAGAGAAGCATTATTCAAACAAGAGCTCAACAGATCGGCGCTAACACTTGTCTGTTTTGTATAATTCTATTCAATAAGCAATTATAACCAAAATTCTAAGTTAAAATGTGCATAACTCCAAAAATATAGCTTTCAGAATGATGTCCATTGTCTTGCAAGTGTGCATTGTCATGATAATCAAGTATTCCATGTGTCGTGTTGACGTATTCAAAAGTGTTTGAAACAGTCGAGCTAAAACAAAGGAAAAAATAAATAAAGCATAGTGAGATCTAAGAGTGACAACATAGAAATATGTAATGAAAGTTTTATGTAAAATTACACCAGTTATCGTACAAAATGTATATGTTTAATCATGCAAATGTCCATACATTCGTGCTTCTGCAAACAAAAGTTAAAGGTGTACCTCTTTATAAGCCATGGTACAGTTTGTCCATTTCAATCCCCTAAGAAATGTTTTGTGTCACATTGATATAAGTTGATGCACAAACTCGAGTAAAAAAATAGTACAGTTGATTTATTCAACTGTTCTGGAATATTGACATCAAAGGTAACTCAGTCGTTCTATAGAAACATGCATGATATGTTCTTGCAGGAATTGTTCTTTTATAAAGTAAATTTGTTCTTCAAATTTTTCATTTTACTATTTGTGTTCTTTCCCTTACAGTCAATGAACCACAACAAAAAACAATGTGAAATATGTCATTCTGGTGACAAACTGATGCAAAAACATTGCCTCTATACCTGATTGAAAATTTTATCAGTGTAATTTTTAATTGCATTTTATGTATACAATTATTTTTTACACTGATTGCGTAACAAGTACATTTAATTTATCTAATTTACAAATTCCTACTGTGATTGGCACTCAAAGAATATTATCCAATTAATTGAGTAATTACCGTAGCATTCTACTGACACCAAGAAATTAGGTTACAACTTGTTCACTTTTGATTCCTCGTTGAAGAGGTGATTTGAAGTTTTCAGGACGGGAACTTTCATAAACAGTCAGGCATGTTTTGAAGATGACAGACATTTTATAAGTTATAAGCAACCTCTGAGCACTTTTAATTGTTGTCAATATTTATATACGTATATATTTAGTAAGAATTTTAGCGATTTTGTGAAATTTCACAACGCTATTTCCAATAACATGTATGAATCACTTCTCATTCATGACATCACCAGTATTCTAGTTTGAAATATTTAGAGGATCCTAGGGAACTTCTTTCAATGGTTCATCGTTACCGTTACAATATTAACATGTTTTAATTGTAACGGTATTGGTCATTGCGTAATGGTGCTGATAAAATTTGTTGTAGTGATTTTTATATCAGTTATTTCTCTTTATCAAAGGAAAACAAGATTATTTATGTTGCTATGTGTATTAGATATATCTACACTTATTATGAAAATATTTATTCGAAAATTATTTTGACACATTATCAGGGACCAAGTTTGCTATATTTCCTGTATTATTGGTACAGTTCCAATTTTTATATAAAAAATGTAGATGTTTCAGGCACGCCAGCCTGAGGTATCAACTTATATTCCTTCTTTATCATCCTTAAAATGTAGGAATTTAACGCATAAATACCACCACAGTTCTGCATACTGTCACATTAGGTAAAGTGTGCATTGTCAGTGCCATCCCTGATGTTTTCAGTATTTAATATGAGTATTTAGTTTGGCAATTAATGAAGATCTGGTGTTGCGATAACATATTCAATTGAACAAAATGATGATTTTTCAAAAGAAAAATATCAATCTATAGATCAATCAAACAATAACATATTCAATCCCTGAATCAAAGAATTAAACAATGGATAAACCATTCAATGAAAAATTGAATCAATTAATTGATTACTGAATTAATCACTGAATCAATCAAACAATCACCAAATCAATCAATAAATTAATCAATCACTATATATTTTTTAATAAAAAAACCACAAAATATAACAATTTATATTTTCTAGTTTTATTCATATCATATAAACATACAATGAAATGTAAATATAAATTTGTGTACCATCGAATGAAATAAACCAATGTTTATAAACTAAGTCATAGTACTAACACAATTTTTAAAGGTTAAAAAATAAACATTATTAATATTACATATAATAAAAGTTTTAAAGATAATATTGAGATGTAAATTCAAATGTTCACAATTACTTAAAAGCGAAGTGCAAACTATGAACATTTTTATGCAACACAAAGAATTAATCATATTGCACAGTCCATATGCCGCAACATTTTTAATATACCAGCATACATTTTGTATTTCTTTTCAGCTTCTTCATCATTTGAAAATAGTAGCTCTGTCTTTTGGTCGCATTTTTGGAGATTTTCCATCCTTCTGTGACGTAAGTAAATTTTTTAGTGTGACCTTTTTGTACTTGAGCCAATTTACCCGAATTTGTAAATTATTTTGTAATTCTTCATCAGTAGGATATGGTGATATCTGTGGATGTACATTATAAATATGTTCTTTCTATGACTAGCAATAAAACATATCAGTAAAAAAAGTGGAAAACAAGAGGTTAAAGTCTCAGACAAGCAATCACAACCCCCTTACCACTGTAAGTTCAAATTCCACACAGGACCAGACAAATTTCACATGTGAAGAAGCTAACCAGCTAGCTTATGGAAGGTCGGTGGTTCTACCCAGATGTATGCCTGGGGTCTTTCTCCACCATTAAAGTTGGAAAAGTTGCCAAATGACCCTTGCTGTTGGTGTGACATTACACCCCAATGAAGTAAAGCACAGGCGGATATTGTCTGATAAACTGGTCAACTGTCATTTGTATGGCAAATTCTAGTGCAAAATATATTTCAATGAAGTAGGCTTTAGCATAATTCGATACTGTCTAAATTTTAAAAAGAGTTCAGACAGATCTTAACACAAGCATCAACTGGCTTATTAAAATTTCTTATTAATGCATGATTAATAAATGCACTTCATGGCCTGATTGGTTAGTTTAGTCCGCAGAGGTCAAGGTTGTTGATCAAGAGGTCATGGGTTTGATAGCACCCAAAAATGCAATCATAAGCAAAAAATGTGACCTTGACCTTAAAGTTACATACCTAAATTTTCAACATGACACACTGTCAAGTGGTTAATCAGACACATTGCGTTTTGTTGAACATTTAGGTCTGTAACTTAAAGGTCAAGGTCACATTTTACTGAGTGGTGTCATTGAATATTTTTTAGAGTATTTTTTGAAATCCATTCATGAATAACAAAGATACAGATTGGACAAGATTCCAGGCTGACACTACAGTCACTATATGCAGTCACCAATGGTGGACATTACTAACAACAGATCACAAATATACTCAACAAAACTTCCAATGTCCCCTAGTTCCTTGTTGAATAATTCTAAGATGTGATATAGTGGAGTTTTAAAATCTTACATACACATGTTTAGACATACATCCAATATTTGTGCAGAGATATGTATGATATTGAGGAATAAATCATCCTTTACAGGCTTTTTAAAAGAGAAGATGAGATAAGGTAAATTGCCAGAGTGAATTATGTTTCCTTGTATGATGTGGTTAAAGCGTTAAAGTGCGAGTCCCTCAAAAATATGTGCCAGGGGCTTTAGAAGTTTCAATGAAATATAAAGCATAATGAGTTCAACTTAAAGTGAAATACAAACCTGTTGTTTAAGCTTTTGTAATGCATTAGGATCAATATTTTCCTTATAGAATTTCTTACTTAACATGACACATTCAGCTCCTCCACTGACTAGGATAAGGCTCGGTTGTTTCTCTAATAAAACCTGATGTACACCCTGCAGTACAAACACTCAGTTGATAGAAGATCAATTGAGTGGACTATGATATTGTCATATGTTACAAACAAATTCTAAATAAAAAAGATATACAGACTCGTAAAGAAATACAGTCAAACCTGTGAACAAAGGCCACCTTTGGAAAGGACAAAATGTAGCAGTTATTGACAGATGGCCTTTATTTGGTGGTCAGTTTGTTCTAAATAATCAGTGACAGTTTTCAAAGAATGTCCTTTATTCACAGAGTGGTCTTTATTCAGAGGTGGCTGCAAACAGGTTTGACTGTTTATTTATTTATATATTTATTTATATGCTTCATTGTACACAACTCAGATGGGGCTGAAATCACCTAATTATGTTTAGCAAAAACAAAAAAAATGTCCATAAAGCAATTAAGGCAATTCCATTAGTTCAGATCAAATCATATTGTATTTTAAGGTATGAGATCTGGACACTCGATAAACACATGTTTGAAACTTACAAAAGCTTGTCCTTTTGTCAAAGTTTGTACGAGAACAAATTCTGGATCTAAATCAGCTGCTGTGATATCCTTTTTCTGCAAATGAAAACATGCAATAAATACAAGTCCGTAGAGTTGAATTTCTATATAACCACCTCATACAACTCAATCCTAGTTAAAGTCCAAATAAGTGAATGAATTACATGAAATTATTATGTTTTATTTAAATAATACCAAGTTGATACAATTACATTACTGTGTAAATTATTATTTGTAAAGTTAGATTAACGCAGTCATTCTATGAAGATAAAATTTTATGGCGATCAAATACAGTTGTCTCAAGTTCTTTTTCCAGGATAGATATTCCATGATTATGAAAAAATTTGAAAAATTATTTGGGGTCTAGTTTTATAGTTTGTTCAAACCACAGAAATCAACATTAAGTTAAAAACAGGTTCATAAGATGTACAAGTATTTAGGAAATCATGTATGGATTTGCATTGTTGTGAGACTTATAAAAGGCTATTGTCATTTATGACAATTGGTAACAATATGGGGTGTAACAATGAATCTGAATCATTGGATATTATAATACTCATTGTCACAAAAGGGGTCTTTCACAGAGAAATTGAATGAGCATGTTACCAAAGGTTTTATGAAATAGTGTGTTGGGTGGTCATTGAATTCTCTATTTTGATTGGTTGTGTTTGAGTGCAATCTTGAAACTGACCAATGGCAAGGTTCTAATCTAAAACATGCTCCCAATATGATTATTCTATTATGGACCAGAAAATTTGAGAATGACCAAAAATAATACTTATTTTCTACATATTTTAAATTTCCAATTCTTTTTAACTAATCAAACAAATTTGAACTAAGACAAGTAACAAACTACAGATTTTTTAAGTTGAGAAATACCAATCACAGGTAAAATTCTTCTACACATGTATTTTGGAACCCTGTCTAATAATACTGGCTGTCTAGTAAAAAAGAGCACAAAATTATTAGTCATCATTGACCAACATTTCTCAATATACTCATACCTGAATTAGTCACAAAGCTAAGAAAATAATATGAAAAAGTCAGAATATTGTGTACAAACTAAAATTACAAATATAGTATTACGTAACTTTCATACATTTTAATAATTTTCGTAAATCATTGATAAAATACAAAGAAAAATTAACAAATTTGTAAAAAACTTATACCATAAAACAATGAACATAACACTAACATATACTCGAAAAATGCTAGTAGTAAATCTAATCAATGCAGATAAAAACAAACAATTATCTAATAAACGAACTAACAAATTAACCCTGAAAGCCAAGCATGCAAAACATCAAACAAAAGTAAAAGAATGAAATCACACCACACAGTGAACAGAATGAAAAAGTGAAAATAATGTGGATCAAACAGTAATAACCCCCCCCCCCCAAAAAAAAACCTGTGACGTAAATTTTTACAAGTATCACAAATTAGTTTTTAACAATAAATTTGTGTACCACTTCACAGTACTATCAAGTAAAACGCAGACAGACAAATGCGATAATCTAAATATGAACAATCAGACAGACACATGCACAATGATACATGTACATACACATGTACCCTAACATACCAATGTGTATGAAACACACAAAGCCATAACACACAAACATTTATATATGAATATATATATACCCATATACTCATGTAAACACATTGGCCCACAACCACACATGGACTTGTGTAAACTCATTGACCAACAATCACACACTGACACACACATGTACTTGTGTAAACACATTGACCAACAATCACACATATACACATGTACTTGTGTAAGCACATTGACCAACAATCACACATACACTCATGTACTTGTGTAAGCACATTGACCCACAATCACACATACACTCATGTACTTGTGTAAACACATTGACCCACAATCACACATACACTCATGTACTTGTGTAAACACATTGACCAACAATCACACATACACTCATGTACTTGTGTAAGCACATTGACCAACAATCACACATACACTCATGTACTTGTGTAAGCACATTGACCAACAATCACACATATACACATGTACTTGTGTAAGCACATTGACCCACAATCACACATACACACATGTACTTGTGTAAGCACATTGGCCAACAATCACACATATACACATGTACTTGTGTAAGCACATTGACCCACAATCACACATATACACATGTACTTGTGTAAGCACATTGACCCACAATCACACATATACACATGTACTTGTGTAAGCACATTGACCAACAATCACACATACACTCATGTACTTGTGTAAGCACATTGACCAACAATCACACATATACACATGTACTTGTGTAAGCACATTGACCAATAATCACACATACACTCATGTACTTGTGTAAGCACATTGGCCCACAATCACACATACACACATGTACTTGTGTAAACACATTGACCCACAATCACACATACACTCATGTACTTGTGTAAACACATTGACCCACAATCACACATACACACATGCACTTGTGTAAACACATTGACCCACAATCACACATATATCCATGTACTCATGTTAACACATTGACCCTTAATCACACATATAACTACCGGTATGTACTCATTTAAACACATGGACCTACAATCACACATATACTTGTGTAAACACATTGACCCACAATCACACATATATCCATGTACTCATGTTAACACATTGACCCACAATCACACATATAACCATAAACACATTTAAACACATCAACCCACAATCACACATATGATTATGTACTCTTGTAAATATTGCAATGAAGTGCATCAAACCATGTTACTAAGCTATCAAGATTCTATCTACAGATATCAGACGAGAGAGAAGGTGTCACTGATTTTACCAAGTTTGTGACAAAAACATTTTGTCGTCTATTATTTCCGTCGGTGTACTTAGACGACTGAAGACTTCTTACATGATTCTTCAACCTTCTTTCATGCTCTGCATTCTTGTTTTAGGAATGAATATTAAGACAATAACCATGTTATTTAATTCTATGTATTAACATACTTTTATGACCTCCAACACAGGAGAGCAACACAATTACAGTATGACATGAAATAAAAGGTCACAGCATTTTTAATATATCATCAATATATGGTGTTGTATAGGGAACAGGCAGTCATGTGAAAAAATACAAATTTCTGGCAACAATTCTTTTTGAATTACAAAAATTAAAAATACAAATAATGACTAGCTTCCAGTATACTGTTTATATTACTTAATACCACAAAGAATAGATTTACAAATTCTAAGGAGTAGAATTTCTTACATGGCTGTAATTACTTAATATTTCTTTAGTAAGGCAAGAGTAGATCATAACATTCTGAGGCAGTTCATTTGTATCTTTTCAAGAGTATTCAACTAAATCTGAATACCTCGTAATGTTCCCTCGCACAGGAAAGAAAGTGATGGTGATGAACTGATTGCTAAAATTGTCCTTTAAAAACAATGGACCACAGTTGGTCCTCTGACAACCTACTACATGTTTCTCATAATTAACAAAAGGACACCAGACAAAATGATCTGAGTCATTGATGCATGTAGGGAAATACACATCAGTAGTTTTATTTTTGAGAATTATTCATATAAAATACGAAGTCTCTTCTTTATAGCATGTCACAGTGTTTTTTATATTCTCCAACTGAAAACATTACTATGAGGCCTAGCTGGTTGGTTTGGAAGGTACAACAAAACACAGTTGAAGGAGGTCTTGGGTTCATTAACCCATACCCAAACAAGAATTTGTAGGTATAACTTGGGGCATACATATGGTATATGACACAAAATATACATAAATACCTTCTGCCTTGAACTATTTTCCCAGTCATCCACAAGAGTGCGTTTCATTTGACCATCTGGTGTGACAGATGTTAAATCTGAAATATAGAGCCCTATCATAAATAGCAATATTTTTTAAGAGTACTAGTACTTTGTACATTGATGCAAATTAGAATTATGGACTTAGTTCAGCATTTAGAATACTGGAAAAATTTAAATGTGAAATCATTAGGCCAGAAAAAATAGCTGTTTCCAGTTACCTGGCCAACCTATTGTTTTGCACTAACATTAAAGTTCCTTACAGCAGAATCCAAAATATGATAATATTTGGGCACAAATCATACCTCCAAATTACAAAAGGTACATCTTGAAAATAGAATTGAAAGTTTTGTGATATACCTACTCTGCATTTTTTGTCAAGTAACGGTAAATCTAACTAACTTTTGTCAAGCCTTATCATGTCTACCTTTGCCTTACAACAAGGGGGTAAAAACTGAAAGTTACACACTATGCTTGGTATAAACTCAATACTAAGGATACTTGAAGTCTTGTTCACAAACTAGTGTTAACTCCATCTTAGACTTCTGTAAAACTGAATTTTTACCTATATGGGTATCAGGGGTATTGGCTGTGGGAAAAGCAGAAACTGTATGTGGAGTTGGTGACGACTTTATCTGTAAAGGATAATATATTACAATGTACACAATGTTTTGTCATGATAACACAATATATGCTCAATAGTTTTTTACTGAAATGAAACTGACAAGCCTGTAAGTAAATATTTAATGATAGTTGTACTGATTCATACAATATATTTTAAGGCAATTTGTTTCAATAACCACTTAGAGATGGATAATGTGATTCTAAAGGAAACTAGCACAAGTAATGAATTTTATCAAATCTAAAAATAATGTGTTCATATTGACTAATGATTAATAAAATGTGAACTGTTGTCAAAAATTATTTAAGTATTCTATTTCATATGGCGACTCTTCCAGTTTTAAAAGTGGAGGAAGTGCATCGACCTTCTGTAAGCTAGCTGGAGAGTTCCCTTACATGTGAAATTTAGTCCCCAGTGGAATTCAAATTTACAGCTTTGAGAGGCTAGTGATTATTAGTCAGAGACCACAACCATTTGACCACAACCATTTTTCTTAATATGCTGCTTTGTTCCTTCATTCTGGTTGATCTAGCGTGTTGCTATCTTTCCATCAGGTCTCTACAACTTGGGATCCATACCCCACTCAATATTTTTGTACATAGAACCATTCTTAAAAAATGTTGGTTTGTGGATACATGACTAAAACTTTTAACAGTGGACAGGTTAACATTATATGCTGATACTGAAAGCTTGAATAAAGAACACAATTTTTAGGCCACAAAATTTTTAGTCAAAAGATATTTTAATGAGTCAGTACTGTAACTGCAAACCAACAATATTTAAGGATGGCTTAAGGGTCCAGTAAAGATCCTTATGCAGATGTTTCCATTTTCTCTGCTGCCTATTGTAGATGATTTAAAGAATACTTACTTGAGTTGTGTTTAGGGGTCTGGCTCCCTCACTTTTAGCAGATCTAATGTTTCTCTTCCTATCGTGTTTAGATTGACCGTAAGTTGCTATGACACCTCCAGCAGCGGTCCTTGGACGTATTAAACGTTCAACTCTCTGCATCAATGGTAGAGCCAACAGATTTTCTTTTTCTTCTATGTTACTCTAAACACATGGAAACAAACTGACTGAGTGGCTGGTGTGATTATCAAACTTGCAAAGTAATTGAATCTTTATAGTTTATACATTAACTTGTAAGGGAGTTATTAGTCCTAATAATGAAAATTAACTAATGAAAAAAAACTATACAGTGAATAATGTTTTTTGGAACTGACAAACAAAACAGTTTTGTTCAAATCAATCAAATGTAACTACATCCTAAAGTTTTAAGCTTTGTTGACCATGGTTTTTATTCCCAAATTATCCTTGAAAAGTAGGTTAACAAACCATCTCTTTATTCTTATAAACATTTTAAGGAGGACCAGTTTTAATAAAACTCACCTTATATACACCATTCTCATCATCGTCAGAATCTGCCTCAGGAGAGAGCGGTGGTGGTAGTTCCATGTTATTGTACATTGCATATCTGTGATAATCTGATTCATGACACATGAAACTGTGATATCCATCAGTATGAGCTAACATGGCGTAATTCCCTGTACGTTTGTTCACTGTTGGATAGCATCGTTGTAGCTTCTTAAAGACTTTAAGAGATCCCTGTGAAACAAAACAATCTTGTTCAACACTGTAATGTTGAGAGATGCTTGGAAATATTTACCAAATTTATGCTGCAATATTGATGATAATTGCACAAGTTTTCTAAATACAATTACTGCTATTAAAAAATACCTGACAAATATGAAGGAAAACAAACTGTCACAAATTACCCCCATTAAAAGGATCTGATGATGACTGGATGGGAGCTATTCAACTCTGAGAGCAGAGAATGTCCATTTCATCATTTTTTACATCAGGGGTCATAATGCAAGAGTGGCCTGGTATTTTTCAAGTAATTAATCTCAGCCATGATACTATGCCAATAAATATTCTGATCGAGTATGGTGAAGACTGAATGGGAACTCTTCAGCTTATAGAGAGGAATATTATTGAAGATGCTGCCCACCTACCGCAAATAAAAAGGATGTGCTATTCTCAGTATAATAAGTTATACATTTGGACTAAATAGTAACCATGTAACAAAGCTTTTACAAATCTAGTCAATGCATGTAATGAAGACTTTTTCATGTTCTTATATCAATTTGTGCATACTTTTATTACTACATAAGTCGACAGGGATATCTTGGAATTAATACCTTACTAAGTTACCTCTCCAGAATAAAGTCTTTGTTTCTATTACCTTTACATAATTTTGTTGTCAAGTATGAGTCAACGGTAAGTATTATAGTAACAGAAATGCTACAAAGAAGTGATTTTCACCGCGTTTTTTGTTCAATTAAGGACTGATCATACTTACAGACTTTACAATATAAATCCAGTCAGATGTATTGCTGTCTCTCACCATCACTGTGTTACGTCTGGTAAAAAAAGAGAATAAAACTTTAACCACTGAAAGCGAAATTTTGATCCACTTCGGAAGTGGTATTTTTTCATGATAAAGAGGGGTAATAACAAAGGTTGTTAAAAATTCATATTGTGAAAAACAAGTGTCTTTTTACAGACATTTTGATCAACCCTTGAATTAGTTTTGTATGAACAGTGGTCTCAAATAATACATGCCAATATATTTTGGGTCATACAGTAAACCATAGTTAATGTGAATTCAGATATAGTGAAAAATCAGATACAGTACATGAATTTATTTATTAACACGTCCTTCTTGATTTCACTATCATGGATGTAATTAAATAAGAAATTATTTGAGTCCCTTAAAATTGGCAATTATTATTATGTTCTGAAAATTGTTATCTAGGAGGTGTTAATTCTGTTTCTGTCATTTGAAAGAGTCTTGAATTAAACTACAGTCAATCCTATGAACGAGTTCTAAACACCAGACTGACCTAAAATAACAAAATTCCATTGCTTTAGGATTGTTTTGCAACCTTTCCAGGGGCCATTCTCGTAGAAAATTCATGGACCTGAAAAAAAAATATATACATCTTCAACATAAAGTGAAAAACAGTTCTGTGAGACAAATCTGTAGCTACAATGTTCCCATTGGTGAATTTTATACCTTCGTTCAGAAATAACTTAACATATTGTGGAGACATAGAAATCAAAGTGTTTATGTAAGAATTTATTTCTATTTAATCAAAAATGATAAAACCATAAAAAATAGCAGTGTTCATGGTTACCTAACCATCATATTTGGGGACAAAGTGTACCTTGAGCTCTCACGAAAGGTTTGTCTAGAAAAAACATTAGAAAAGTTTTTAGACCAATCTACCCCAATGTTTTGTGTCTAGTAACCTCGAAACATAACTTTTTCTAGCTTAAGCAGTAATATTCACTTAAAATTGAATCTTACCTCATGAAGTTGTTATGATCAGGATCATGTAAAGTTTTTACCCCACCAGCCATGAATATGTTTTCATAAGTCTACAAATACATGATAATGAAATTTTATAAAGATGTTCAACACTACTTCAAAAGAGCATTGATTAAAAATGTGATGGATTTAAATGTCAAATATATATGTATATAAGCAATGTATCTTAAAAACCAAAAATAGCATAACCCACGAAAACCAGACTCCATGAAAACTGGAATTCTCTGTAATTATGACAATAGCTCAAGTTCCATTTTTTTTCTCATCTATAATCAAAAGTTCTCTGAAAACCGGAATTCTCAGAACACCAGACTTTTGGTCCAGTTCGGAATGGAACCAGTTTTCAGGGTTATATTTTACTATTATTCTATGATAATTTATCTAAACTTTCTGAAAAAAACTGTGCTACTGTGTAGTAATGATACTTAAATATGACCTTTCCTAGGTGTAACCTCACAGCCTCTGGAATGAATCTCTCACAGACAGTTTTAAAAATCTTCATTATCAGGAGAGATATCAGACTTCCATTAGATAAGATTATTTGGAAAATGCATTTGATGGAAATGCATGACAGGTATTCTGTCACACTGAAAGGTTCATAGGTTCAAGTCTCACACAAGGGAGTAATTACTGTAGTTACATAAAATAAATGATTTGTTTACATCAGAATGACAGATAGCCAAGACTTACATCACAGTCTATGGTCAGAAATTCTGTATATTCCATGGTTAGCACAGTCGACTGCCGTGGTATTCTGTGAGCGATCGCTAATTCCTGTAACGCAATTCAAACATACATGTGATGTTTGTAGAATGAAGCATATTTTTTAACAAAACATGACACATAAAGATATAAACTGAACAAATTATTAACTGTTGTATCTCTGAGTTATCTGAGATGGTCTATGATAAAGAAGAGAACAGAATTAAAAGTTTGTTATGTAATTATTTACTATACATTAGTAACAGTAACATCTTTTTTGCATGTGATCATTGATGACAAATATTAATTAAGGATATCATTAGCAGAATGTTGTTATCAAAGCTGAAATACCACTGGAAAGTGTACAAAAGATAGACTAATTAAAAGATTTGGGTACTAGTAATTCTACCAGAAATTGTGATGCAAAAAAACATTTGTTCTACAAGCATTTGAGGAGAATGTGATTGAACAATGTTATTCACAAACTTCACTTAGTACCAACTCCAGTTTAGATTTATTTCAATATTATTACATCACTTATTACTATAGAATGGGAACTAGTCTTGGACCAGTGATCACATGACAAATTTCACATGTGAGGAAACTGTCCAGTTGGCTTACAGAAGGTCATAGCTTCTACCAAGGTGTTCACCTGGGGTCTTCCTCCAACATTAAAGCTGGAAAAGTTGCCAAGTGACCCTGGCTGTTAGTGTGATAATAAACCCAAGTGAAAAAAAAGAACCAGTGCATAATGAGTGTCCTTGTATTACGGTTGGCTCCGATGATGATATACAAAAAATTGTTTTGCACTATTAAGCAATTCATAAAAGATTTGTCAGTGAATTTCTGTTCAGGTGCAATTTACTTACTTCTTCCTGGTGATTTTATACAATGAAAAATAAAAATCTAGGTTAATCTGTCACTGGATATATCATACATCATATAATAAAGGACAAAGTGTGAATTAATTAAACCCCCTTCACAGGCCATCTAAGTTCTAAAGTAATTTTACATAAATGCAAAGCAAAAATATATTTTTACAAACATAATTAGTTAATTTTTTTCACAGGTTCAGTAAGTTATACACCAGATATAGAAAGTTCTCTGCAGTGACAAACTTTTCTATGGTTAACTTTGAGTTAATTGTTTGTCTGGACTCTGTATGATGTTAAATAAACATCACAAGACTTGAACTATATCCCAACAGTTAAACCTACAGGCACAATGTATTACTAGTTTAATTTCTCCAAAATTTTAATACAGAATTCATGTATTTATTTACTTTCTGGAGTTTCCAACATTAATTTAATACATGAATGGATGAAACATTGTAAGATTTGCCCAAACAATCACTGCAATGAATGGGGAAATAAAAAGAAACTGATATTACTGGCAGTGTTAGGGTTGTCATTGATTTCGGCCATTTGTGTATTGATGATATTGATATATTGGGAAATCAATATTGACAATACATCAATACAAATATGTTAATAATACTGCTTTTTGGCACATTTTGAACATTACTGTATAACTAGTATAACTAAGACAATGTTGTTCTATATTCCTGAGAAGAAATAAACAGTAAAAATAATTTACTTATCAACAGTTTCATTACAAGAACTTTGAAACATGACAGTCTCCCTTAATGGTCCCCCCAAAAAAGCTTTATCCCTGCTACAAAATACAAACATTTATTCTTTAGTTTCTACCATAAGTTTCTGCCAAAATATCAATATTTTGAAATATGTAGTGAAAATCAATTGGCAGAAAAAAATCATTGATATATTGATACAGTTCAAATCGATGACAGTCCTAGTTGAACAAACCGCAATATTAAGAATGTTTACCCCAAAGTTTTCCCCACGTCGCAAAGTGACTCTGGTTCTAGCATATGGCTCTTCTGGTTCTAAAGTGGCAACTACAGCTGTAGAAATGAAACACATATTTATTAGAATACAATCCAATTTGCCTCATTGTCAATATGAACTAAGGAAATTAATCCATGTATTATTGTACAATAAAACATGGTTTACTGTTCCATTTCACCTGTACAATTAACCCAGTAATTATAATGTAATTATAACTTGATTAAATACAGAACAGGAAAACTTGACTGCTGATTGGAAATGGAAGTCTAGTTTTTACAGGTAAAAAGTGAGTGAATGCGAAATTCTATATTATTAGGATTGAAATAACATACTTTAAATTAAATTTTATGTGATAAAATTATGATTTCATCCAGACCAAGAAACTGATTAACAAAACAAACAAAATTTCCATTTGAGAAATATCACTTTCATAATGATCCCACATTACAGTTTGACAACATTTGCCAATTGAGTCCAAACAAATAGAATTAAACTTATGCACATGGTGTATATATGCATACAATGTACATAAATATTCTGTTACCTGTTCCATAAAGTATAAAATAGAAATATAAAGGTGGATGTCCTTGTCGCACAACTATTCGTTTTGGTCCAAAACTGAAAAAAAATTCACTGACTTTAAAACTCAAAATGTGTTTACCAGTAAAATGCTGATGTCGCTGCAAAAAAGCATCAGAAATGATAAAATGGCATAAACAGTTCATTACCATCTAATTTTAGGATTGGCATAGTGCAGTTCTAATGCACCAAGTTGCTGGGCTACCCTTCCTGCACACTCCTCTTCACTACCTAATGGTGGCTCAGATTCATTTTTGTAACACGCCTTCAAAAATACCTGGCTAGAACCCTGTATTTTTTAAGGAAAGTGACCAAAACTGTGGCTCATTTAATATTTGTATTTTTATATTTACAATTCTTTGGCATTTGACACAAATATACTCAAATCATGAATCATCTATCTATGGATGAAAAGAGTATACTAGGTTGCATGTTGAAATATAAGTAACAAAAACTGTATTCTTAGTTAAAATCACTCATGTGTGACTATGACACTAGGTATGAGTGAACATTTACTTGCCATTGAAACATTCCATGCCTTGCCAAAGCTTCCTGCATTCTGAGTGGATAGTCAGCTATACAGTCTATACTACGCAATGCAATTATAGCCTGAAATATTAAAATTAGAGATAAATAGTTAGTGACCACTTTGACAACAATACCCATTCATTTCAATGACCACTTAGTATCGGACTGGTTTTCAAAATAAAATCTATGATTTAACTTGATTATGATACTGATACTTAGATACTGAGACCGTTTCTTCCAGTCTCAAAGTGCATCTCAAATTCAAGGCTTTACTGTAGTTTTGTTTCAAATATTGTGTTTGCTGGTAATATTAACATTTATGCCATGCTGCAACTGGATTTCAGCCATCTACAATTATTCATTTGATCTTACAACAGAAACTCTCCTAAAGGTCGGGGGGGCATATTGTCATGAAAAAACTTGCCCCTTACTTGGTTACAAACCTATGACCTATTGATCTACAGTAAAGTGCTTTATCTATTTTGTTCATTAGGCAGGTTGTATGTATGTCAATATAATAACTGAAAAAAGAAACTGGATTGGTTTGATATGGTACAGATGTATTTTTTATGTCAGGAATGCTATGAATTCCAACAAAACAAACATAGTCCTAGCCATCAAGTAGTGTGCAACTTGGAGTATATACAGAGAGTTCTGTAATTACAATGTTCAAACTTATTTTCCTAAAGCTCTAGCTCAAGCTATAAGTAGTATAAACAATATACCACTAGCTTTTGATAGCGAATCTTTGAGAAAGTTCACGAGCCAGAAATAGAAATTTACTAGCCCCAGGCTGTGGACTTGTGGATTAGCACAAAGATTGTAAATACCAGACAATGATCAACTGTCCCATGTTATTGCCATCGGTTAGCAAGCTATTAAAATGAAAACTTACATAGTATACTTCCTCTTTTGTTCTCTGTTTTGGAGACATGGTAAGGATTCTCACAGCTTCTTGTGACATTCTCATCTGATATATGGTAACAATATATTTATATGTAATATATTGACAATGCTATGAAGATTGAAATAAAAGATTCTTGATAAATTGTTCAAAATAGGCTGAATTCCATTGATACATCAAAATAATACATATGTTAACAATAAGTTTATATGTTGATTCATACCAGATTTATTAAACATACAGCTGCATAACATTACAGTACATTAATTAGTCTAACACAAGAATTAGACAGTTTTGAAAGCTTTGACCAGCATTTTGACTGGCTCTGGGAGGGTCCAACATTCCCAATTGTTGCATAAAAATGCTAATAAATCCTTTCCCGAACAGTGAGTGAAAAGTAAAAAATAACATTTCAATTATTAGACTGCAGCATGAATTACTTGTTTACTCAATTTACCTGTTTGTTGGCTTTGAAATATGATGCTTTAAACTCTATGGCATTTTCTGATGGAGTTTCAGAGACATCATTTATCATCTCATACTGCATGTAATATGGATGGGTCTGAGAAACTCTGGAATAAAAGATATATTTTTTTAATTAAACAAGTTACCTCAGTTACTGTTGAAGGAGCAGATCATTTCTATTGTGCTTCATGGTATCAAAAACTTAAAACTACAGATACATATATAGCACAGGCCAAGACCTGCATAATATATTTGGTCTTCGATGATATTTTTGCACAGAAAATTGATTTTCCTTAATTCTTTATTGCATAGTCAGTCAAATTGAGAAACTATTCTACTGACAAAACTTCTGGGGTAAGGCATTCCATCTAATATCATAACATATGTGCTTACTATCTTACTGTGCATAAACCAGGTTCCTGATAAAAAGCACAAAGAGAAAATGCATCATGTGTCCAGCGCCTAATTAAGGGTAAAACTAATTTTGATTTACAATTAAGAATACTTTTAGAGAAATACAAATTTTATCAAGAATCGTGTCTGAGGCTTATTGTCTGTGAGTGGCACATGTAAAATAAATTGCTGCCGAATGCAGTGCACAAAATATCAAGGTCGCGAAAATTAGTGACATTTGCGTGTTCTGTTTCAGTTTCATATCTTTGTGTATAGTATTATTCATAATATAATCCATTGTACTCATGGTAAGTTAGGACTCATTTCAATATGTTGTTTCTGCTCGACTGAAAGCCGATATTCGCAGAAATTCTTCATTGTTTCACTTTGTATTAGTGGCGCCACCTCGACTCTTTTGCTGGTATTGTTTAAAGTCCCTACTTTATCCGTTTTCTATGCTTGCAAAGCGTCGAAGTCAAGAGTCACAGACACGAGTGAACGTCGACATCTCTTGCTTCATTGAAACTTTCTGAGTAGGCCTACTTAATTTCCTTTAGCGATTCTACACCATATATTAAATTACATGTATATATTAAGTTAATATCATTTACATCCAACAGATTAATTTTCATATATATGTATTCTTATAAAAATGGAAACAAATTATCGAACACTTACTCAGTCAGACTGTGTTTTCTCCACCATTTGGTAACTATAACAACAAGTCGGGCATGATTTCTGAACTTTTTCAATAATCGCTGAAATTTAAAAGATTTATAACTCAAATAGAACTGAAAAAAGTGGATATACACATTGCATATGCATAATGTGTTATTTTTTCATACTCTGAGAGATCTTGTTAGATATCGAGAACAAGATGATTTAAACAAGATAAATCTTTTTTTTCAAATATCAAAATGTTTCGCATTAGTACTATGGTGAACGGCGCGTCCGAGTCCTAAAAAAACTTCTATTTCGCAGGTTATATACATGAATGTATGTTTGGAATTCGACCAGAGACTGCAACCTGAGATACGTTTTCAATTTTCAAATTAATCTAGGATCATGAAGTTGAGTCATTTTGAATGTAGGCGTACAGCTGGTAGTTTTTAAACTTAAGGCGAACTAAATAAAACATTCCGTTTTTTTACTTAGGCCTGAGACCATTATACACAATGATCTCAGCTTAGGCTAAAGAGCGCTGGCTGTGCATTCAAGTGAATCTCATTGTATTACATTTTTTACTTTGATTAATAAACCGCGTAGCATGAAGCAGTAAGCAATAACTTTGTCATGAAAAAGTCTGAGAAATAATACCACTTCCAGTTTTTATTTCCGACCTGTTAACATAATAATACAAATATCTTACCCGCTTACGAAGCTCGTCTTGTAAAGCCGTACTAATGAACTGCGTTGCGAGTCGTGATTTCTCGATTGCTCCAATTGACTTTCGACCAACTTTACTAGCCCATGCCGATGTTCTTCTATTATTAGAATCATTGGAAACGTCACCGGATGTATTACGCCTCATTGCTAAAGCGCCAGCTAGTGGCTGTCCGTTTTCATCAAGTTTATCACCTGTGCCTTCACTTCCTTGCTGAAATACCAGAAGAATCTTAAAATCAACATGTAAGTTAAACAATGGCAATCATAATTTTATGGTAATAAGTACTTAAACCAATTTTTATCATGATGGTTATCTTTTAAATTGTCCCAGTCAATGTTTTCAGCATTTTTATTGTCGTCATTAGCTAATTGTTGAATATCAGTGTAGTCATCTTATTCAATATCATTGTCAGCTTCATCGTCGTCGCTATTGTCGCATAAACGGCATTGTACTCAGCAATGTAAACAACAACACCATCTTTGTCATAAAAAGTTGTACTGGGTTGCTCAGTCAGTATAGTGAGTATGATTGTTGATCAAGACGTCTTTTGCATGAGACATGAACATGGAATATTTTAATAAGTTAATACTGGTCTGCCACTGAGTAACTCAGTCTGTATAAACTGTCCTCCTTACACAACCAAAATACAGCCTAACAGGCCTGTGCATAAAGGCGCCATATGAGCTAGTTCATTTTCTAACAGACATTAATTGATATCATACACCATACAGACTTAGCAACAATTATTCTAACTGTGCACAAAAGGGTATACTAGTATTTCTTCGCTCGCTATGGTTCACAGGTTTGATTCTATAAATGATGGATGCAGTTGACCGCAATATAAACAAAAGATAATGAAATACGCCCTTAACAACAGCAACAATAAAATCGTTGTTAATATCATTATTATAACTAGCCTAAAACAAAATTGTTTTACCTTAACTGTCCACGATACCAATCTGGCGACAGTCTTCAATTTTATCCTACGGTGTTCATTCTTACCGCCTTGTGATGTTCCCAGACTGTTGCTTCTGGCGTTTTTATGGTTGATGCTGCTGTTGTTGTTTGTTTCTACTGTTGTTACAAAGAGGAGAACAACAAATTTAGCGATATGTTAACATAGTTACCACAGAATCATACTCACATACAAACTCGACAAAGAAATTGTTAGTACACGTGCACTAATAAATATAAATCATTTTATCAGTAAAATTATTAACAATTTTAATCCTTTTAATCCATAGTTTTATGATTATTCCCAGATATCACTGTTTACTCATGAGATTTATGGTCCGTTGGTTAATGTAATGAAAATACAAACTGTTTATATTTTCCAATTTCGAGCTTTATAGACAAATGTAGCTTAAAACCTTTACTCAATATCTCCAAATAGCCCTTTAAAGCGAAGAGCTGGCACAAAGTTAATGAATAACTGTTTTAGTGCTTATTTTTTCCACGAATTTCAATAAAATATAGCCATTCTTTCATTTATTACTAATGGAAAATAACTAACGAATTGATAAAGCTAAGTAAAAATTCTATCCGAACCTTGTTTTTGTTTTCTTTATATTTCACTTAGTGAAAGTAAACCATTTTAACAAGTCCATGACTATAATAGTTCCTTTTATATCGACATTCAACATATTGTTGCAATTTTGTTACAATATTAAATAAGTAAAAACCGTCTTTGTCGAGGATATAATTCGCAATTATTAATTTTGAAACGCTTTAAGGCATTGCTCAAGCGGCCCCTCACATTTGTATAACAACAATTCAACAATAAGAACGTTCAAATATAGCAGCATTTAATTCTAATGTAAAGAGGCTATTTAATTAAGTTTTGGTATATTAAAGATTATTTATATTGCTGTCATTCAAATTTCCGATGTGACAGCTTTTTGTTATAAAAACATACAGTTACAAAATTGAATATCGTATTTGGGTCTATTTGTTTTTTTTCTCGTAAAATCTTGGAGCTCCACAGGTCGATATTGCAGTCATCTAGGATATGCATAGTATATATTGCACTGCGATATTGTTTTATTCAGACTTTATTTGCCTGATCTTTATAGAATTTAATCATTTGCCAGGTTTTTAAAAGACACAATATTGTAACATCATTATAAAATAATAAAAAAACTTATTCGTGAGATTGTACATTCGATTTTAGAATATAAATGCAAAATATTGCATTAAAATCTAAATTACCAAAATGTATTTGTCAAAAAAAAGCTATTCAAATGTTTAATCCATTGTACCAAACTAATGAATGTTCATTTTTTATATTTGCTACAGCATACAGCCATATATGAATAAGATTTACTGTGTATGTTTCGAAGTATGAAAATAAAACTTTGATATCAATCAAACACATTAGATATCTAGTGACAGATTCAAGATTCGTCGAGGCAGTCCTTCAAAATGTTTATTTTGCAGTACGCGACCAACTCATAAAAATTCCCCGATCCTATTTTTTTTAATAATTTTGACAAAAATTGCTTTCACTCTCTATTCCAGCTTTTCATTTTCAGTACAAACATAATTTTTGTCGGGCCCGCTGGCGGTGAACTCGACATAGCTGTCAAAATGGCGGTTCCGTGTATGTGCGTCCGTCCGCCCGTGCGTGCATGCGTCTGTCCGTGTGTTAGTCTGTCCGACTTTGTCTCGAGATTCAAGGTCACACTTGGGGTTTAAAGGGCATGTTTTACCTTATCCGAGCTGTAAAAAGGACGATAATGCCTTAGTGGGCTCGGCATATTGCCTATTAGCGATTTCTAGTTATTATGCATGTAGTGTTAACCAAAAGATGCTTACCTATCTACCAACTCACCATTAAAAGTTTGGTCGAACCGCAAACCAACTTGTTTTAAGAATGGACTGATATGCGTATTCTAACTCGACTAACTTGAACATGATTTTTTCTTTAAACAAGTTTAAAATTAACTCATCGTAAGAATAATATAAAAAATAATTTAACTGCACCACGACCTTTGTCAACAAAGAGACATCCACGCTTTTTAATACAACAATAATTCTAACTTATTCTCGCACGATCTTTGGGACATTATCTACCCTACCATATTTGTTTTCAGAATTTGAAGATGACTTTAATTTAAGGACGTAATCTGATAGCTAGTTTTATTTACTCATAATTACGAAAACTTCTTATTTTATTTAAGTATAATTGTAAAATTTATAATTGGCGAAATTGTTGAAACGGATATGTACCTTTGTATAAGTGAAAATCGATACGGTAAACCCATACATTTTCGCAAAAGCAACATTTTATGTACTATTATATTATTTCGTGGCAATTTTTCGTACTTGTTTTTAAGATAACTCAACTGTGGAATTAAACAGGGAAATGTAGATATTTACTATTGTAACATTAGTGGCTTTAAAGATATTACGAAAATTAATCAACCGCGAACATTTCTGATTCTACTGGTAATTATGTTTGAATGTCAAATTTAAATAAGCACCCTAATTAATTCGTGAAGAAAGTGGAATCCACTGGAAGTAATTTAATATTAGGCTCTTTTCGGATCAGTTTAATGAACTAAAAATGTGTGTTCAGTGAGCTACGCTTCAGACAGTGTTTGCCTTAAGAATGGTCAGGAACTCTACATTGCAATGTAGAGTTATTGAAATGTTTATCTAAACCGTTTGAATGAAAACCACCATGTATATGAAGTCTCACTCAATGCTCTGAATGAAAAATACACTTTAAAACATATTTCCTTCCAATGACTGTTTATGTGACAGCTAAATTAGAGGCTCTCGTTTGATGATTGTATTTCATAAACACACGTACTATAAGATAAAAATGGCTTCCCATATAACATTATTGTCATGTTTTTACAATATACGCCTTAACTTTCCTCCAAATTTGAAGGACACATATAAAATTATACAATAAACATGCAAACGAGATGAAAAATAAATATAAAAAAGAATGTAAAAGTGCGAAAAATGAATAAGTTAAATTTGTACCATTGGTCACTGAATCAGGTGACATAACGTTGACTTGAGACTGTCTGGTATTATTCTGTCCAGAACTCTCATCACAGATGATCATATCTTCCTGTTCATCCATTTTTAATACTGAATCACTTACAGTTATTTTATTATTATTTATTTATTATAGTTTACTTAATTCTCACGCTTATTTTAATTTTATAAAACTTTTTTTATTAACCAAGTTTGGTTGAAGCGAACGTGTCACTTTTTAAAAATAATTTGGGATATAGTGCTTTTCAGAAACGTTTATAATATGAAAGTATCATATTTTCCGTAAAATGTATTGAAGAAGTCATAAAATCATTGTGATAGTTCCAATGTTTGTGATTATATGATTAGCTGTCAGGAAAGTTTTAAAAATTTTGACTTAATCCACGAATATGACTGAAAAAAGCGTCACTCAAAAATTCAGCTAAATAATGAACTGAACAATGTTTTAAAGACTTTAAACAACCAGCCAGTGAGTATACAAAAGCATATCTTAACTGTTCTAATTAGTCTTAGCTTTGAAACAAACACAGAAGAATAGATCCACGGTATTCTAAATACAAAATAATTAAGCTTATATATATTTAAATTAACAGAAATCACACAGAGATAATACTTTGGGTTTAGAAAAGGAAAGTTTTATGAAAATGTATGTGTAATTTGATACATTACTAAGTTATAGGTGTAAACATCGTTTTTGTTCTTAAACAAAAGGTTCCATGATTCAATGTCTTATTGTTATATCGGCACAACGTAATTTTACACAATATAAACTAAAACGGAACAAAGTGTGACCGATAATTGTTTTAAACACGTATAAAATATTCACTAAATAACCTTTAATCCAAAAATATAACATTTCAGATTGCTTAACAAATAGATAACAAAATGTGTATTCAATTAAAATCAAAATATATTAACATTTCGGTCAGAGAGGAACATTAGTTAAGAAGGTAAAAAAGACCAATTCTGTTATAAATATTCATAACTTTTGTTCACAATTATTATCGAAAAAGTAAATCCACGTTCATTGAAATCAACTACTGTAGAACTTGGTTATAGTGAATCCCGTGAGACCGAAACTGTTTGTTCACCATATCCATATTTCTCTAAATGCTTTACAATAGTAACGGAATGCTTAGCACGGGGTGAATAATTTCTTCAGTATATCTGATTCTTCATTTTATCAGAATTCACTATAACCGTGTTATAGTGTAATGAACATTTCGTAAAACTAGAGTTTGTGTGTGACCACTTTGTTAACTTAAATCCGTTCACAGATCTTAACTGTATTATGAAATATTATACTAAAATTTGTTCACTAAAATCTTTAATAAAATCACTGAGAATGCGCATACATTTAATGAACAGGTCCGCTCACCGTTCACTAAAAACGCAGATTCAGTTTTAATATACCATTTACTCAATGAAACGAACCTATGTACTCATAAAATATGTTTTCATTAATTCCTTTCAAACATCCCTGTTCTCAATAAGCAACTATAAAAATTGATAAGAAAATATATACGTACAAACAGATGTGTGCACTGCTACATACCAGTCCAAAGACAAAGTCAAATATAATGGGCCAAAATGAGACAAAATTGAAATTACACCAGCTTATTTGAAATGACAAATAACTTTTGACACATGTGTATTCTCAAAAGACCTTTTTTAGTCGAAATAGCGAAGACAATGTTATCAGTATTGTAATTCAAACATATATTCTTCCTATCGAATCCCTGATATATTTTTTCTTAAGCTAATTACTGCGTGGATCTACTTTGTACTAAGTGGCTGTAGTACTTTTAAGACAGTAAATTGTGTATAGTTAGATTTTAAGTTTAAACTTGTATTTATGAGGGAGGAATGTTATTGCTGACAATAATTAGATGAGATTTTGACTTTAGTCTACTAAATAAGGTCGGTCAATATGAATTATTCGTTCTATGTGACGCAGATATCTGCCAAATGTTTCCATTGCCTTAAAATTCTGTTGGTCCCCTGCCCACTTTTTCTCCCTTATACACAGAACCTCCATTTTGTGTAAAAAAGGATTTCCAATAAAAGATTCAGATTAATATTCTACAGCCGTTGTTTGATAGGAAAACGAGTGTTTGAAAAGTCACAATTAGGGGGAAATTGAGAAAAAACGGGTTTTGGGGAATATGATACTTAGGGGAAGATGGAGCTGTTTTGTATGTGTTTTTTACCACCACCCCGATATACTTAGTTTTATTCGGGTGATAAATCGACTTGTTTATTAAGAATAGCCATCTTTACAAACAAAATCTGCATGTAAGATCTCTAATAAAAAACAAAATTAAGAAAAATCGTTTATAAAACAGTGGTGTGAAAAAAATCAAGTATTTTGCTTTCCCCGTGTGTGCAAGGTTGATATCCGGTAATCAGGAAACGGCAAAAATCGTTCATTTCATGAAATTGATGTAATGAATTTTCACGATGCCTTACTCCGTCGCTTAGGATGAAGCGCGAATACCTGGGATAAAAAACCCATATTTTTAGCAAATCTAAAAACTGAAGCTTTGTTTAGTTACATTTAACAGATTCATAAGGTTGATCAAGAGACTCCACTCTGAGATTGGTCTCAAAACTCAACTAAAAATATCAGGTTAATTTCTATGGCATTTATTTCCTGGACTTAGGAAATTGATAACTAATAAAAATCAATATCACATATATTTTTTACAGCGAAAGTATTATTTTTCTTATTCTAAGAGGTGAATCCTCCATTAAAAGATATGAATTTGATCAAATACCGTCATAAATATAACATAAAACACTTCACAACATTTGACAAGATTATTACATCAGGAAATGTTGAACACTTCTCAAGATATCAGGACAATTAGTGTTCATATTAAACAAAAGAAAACTATTTCTGTTATTGATCATCAGTCGATTGATGACGTCACACTACGTGCACGTGATTTTCATTTATAAAGAACCCTATCCGATGTAAAATAACACAAATCATGATAATAGAACAAAAAAATGAATTTCAGAACAAATGCTATTATGAAAATGCAATCAAGTATTCTACATTTCATCCACGAACGTAATCTAAAAGCAAGTCGATGACCAGTCTAAAAAATTCCTATTATTTGCCTCATGTCAGTAATTTCTAGAAAGAACTTGGGAGACGTTATGCTGAACAAAAATAGGGGTGATTTTTAAAAATTTTTCGTGGGAAACAGAAATTGAAAATTTCTATAACTTACCTCAAACAAACAGATTATATCTGGCTTTCCTGTCTTAACAAGCTAATTCAACTGTCTAACAAATCATTGAATAAATGCTTACGACGAATAAAGAATTACTATTGCTTCAGAATTAATATTCCAGAAAAGTTCCAATATAATTTTTTCCGAGTATTAAAATAAATTTTGTCAAAGATACTAAAACACTTAGTATAATTTGTTGTTTTAAAAAAACAACAACACCATCTAAATCTAACAATTAAATACTTTGCAATACTTGTTCAGCAGAAAAAAATCCGTTAAATTTATTTGTTTTAATTAGCATGTGTACAAGACAGAAGTTTAAACATCCGTCAATGCTGGTTAACACAACATTCATACAGATCTCAAACAATCTCCACGCGACCACGTCAAAACGGACAGATTTCCGTCAATATTCATAATTTCAGAGATTACGAATCTTTGAAATTATAGAGAACATTAAATATGAACAACTACGAGTGTGAAATTAAGAAAATTCCTTAAACAAATACTTGCTGTTAAGTCATTATTTGCACTGCTTATCTAAATTTACTCATCAACATGACAAGGGCGATTGAATGGTAAGTTGAATATATTACCCCATAAGATCTATAGATTCAGCTCTCAAATATACGCACTTGTGATAATTCAAATCGCTTGTTTTTCAAATGATTTTAACAGGACTAGCCATTAATGATGACAAAATTTACCACAGAAGAGCAGCACCATATTTTCTTCCTTTTTTAATAATTAAATCATTTTAACGAAAAGCAGATGTTTTTTTTATATTAAGGAAGAATAATTTTTTATTAAGAATTTTGTGTGCACGTGTATGTATAATTTTAGTATAATTATAAAAGCTTCCAAACTCTTACCTCCAGACAGCGAAAACCTCCTCATAAAAGCTGACATAATAATCAACTGTCGACTTCAGGATGTTAAACACAAAAATTAGACGCCATATATCTCAACAGAAAAATGCTATAAAAATATGTTTCATGAACGATCTAGCATTTTCATACTGAAATAAATTCGAAACCTTGGACACTCGCATTCTGTGTTTCTGTTAGACTTTACTAAACATAGATATTGTGGCAAAATCATGTTAATTGTACGTATAACGGTCAATTTTGATTTTTGGTAGATACAATTAATGGACCATTCAGTTTTGAACGAAAATAAAATTGCTACACTCAATTCTGTTATCTTTCAAACAGAAGGATTAAGACGTGATTTTTATAATGTTGTAGAGAGACAACATTAAGTTAAAGGAATAATGAACAATACGTAAGTAAATATTTACATACCACCTGGCTAAATCAAGTTAAATATTAATGTACATATTATTTTATACACCTAATTGACAGCGATAACCATGGTCTAATATCAGACATAGATCTGATGTTTGCTAGGTTTATTTAAATTCCCAATAATTAAATTTTCAGACATGGCTTAAAGCCATTAAGAACAAATTAAATAAATTTATCCTCCAAAATATTTTTCTTTCATTTGCTGCATTGAGCATTCAAAATTGACTTGCTACTTATTTTTGTCGTTTCTAAAAGAATTACATGTACTGTCTTGGCCAGAAGTCAAAATAAATTAAGCCATTCTTATTGTTTGAACTAAACCTTGGGATGGTCATAGATTCATTATTTTAATGTTTTTAGTAAATGTCACTTGGTATCTGACACTAACTTGATTTTAAGGGAGCTGGCTCCTTAAATAACTCGTATTTAACATAATCTCCAAAACATTATTTCAGTTGATAGAAGCAAGCTTAATTCCAGCTCATATAATCATCTACTGACAAATGTTATGGTATAATAATTGTCAAACATCACATATAAATCATTAAATCATATTATATAAGTTTTTTAATTACAATGTCATAAAATAAGTTAAGTAAAGTTGATTTAATACTTAAGTGATCTCTAAATAATAACACAAGAAAAAATAGTCATCTTTATGGTTACTTGACCAAAAATATTAGGGCAGATAGATAAAAAAAACACCTTTTGCGAGAAAACGAGCTAAAATTCATCTTCAAATATCTTCATACTTTGGAATACATTCTTTTCTGGCTAAAACTGAAATAATTGGATACACTTTGAACGCAATGTTATTTTTTGCAATAAAAACATGCCTATTGTATAAAGAATATCAAAGGCACCATTACATGAAAAACTTTCTTTACTTCACAAATATAACAATCACTTCTTAATAAATCAATTTAATCGATCAATGATTGAATGATACATCAAACGACCACAGAAGGTCCGTGACATAACCCAGCACTTCTAAAAAGCACACTCACACACACCTAAAAAGTGCTGTAATTTATTAAAACTTGTTAAACATGGAATACGCTTTCAAATTGTCCATAATTTACTGATCAATAATGTCAATGTTGAAGATTTATAGTCTCATGTTAAGTAAACAAGGCTGTTTATGGCTACTTGATTAAAAAAGGGTAGGTAGGCAGCAAAACTTCTAATTACTAGTACATTGTATATCATACCTTTCATAGTTAGGAAGTATGGTTCATCCCTAAATATTTCTGTACTTTGTGTTTTGGCTTTTTTTGCTATTAGAAACTTTAAGATTTGCATTAAAAATCAATCAGGTACCTGTAAAAACAACAGTTTTTTCTTTTGGCCTAAAGTGTACGGTCCATACAATTTCAAGGAGGTAAAAACTGGACAGAGAAAAATGTGGTATATAGGGATGATCTCCCTTGTACAGCTGAATTAAATTCTTAACCAAAATCTGGGGTCTTAAAAGTGGATATTGAATTAATTCAAGTTTCCACAAATTTCAGGTGAATACAATGCCTTACCTAAATTTAATTTAGTACAAGGCTTATTTACTATATGAACGATTGCATATTATATGAATCCAATTAACTGACAAGGTTAATTCAAAGTTCATTCTGAAGATTTAAGCCTTTTGTACAACAAGGTAATAAAACATGAGATTGGTCTCCAAGCTTAAGTCTCAGTCTTTGTATTTCCTGTTATCTCAAGTAAATTAAAAAAAAACACATTACAATACTTTCAGTTTTCTTTTCACAAAAGATATTTTATTAAAATATTTACTTACACATCAAACGTACATTCTTACTGTTTTGGAATAAACTGAGACAGAAAAAGATACTTGAGCTTTGAGACTAATCTCAAGTTATATAACCATTGTTTTTGTACAGTCATGATACTGAGGCAGAGGGACAGGTACAAGTATCCATTAATAAATCTTGATTTAAAATGATTAAAATGAGAATCTGAAAAAAAAACTTTAGATTTTGAACATTTTAGCATCAACACAATGTTGTCCTCATGAAAACAGAAAGTAAACAATTTTAACAGAATTAATCAGAATCCTCATGTAATGGAAGTTCTAAAAGACCCAAATTCCATTCTAATGACAGGGAATTATGACAAGGAGAAAAAATATCTTTGTATTAATACTAATAGATATATATATACTAATTATATACAATGACTGTATTATTATACAATTAAGTAAATCAAATTGTTCTAACTTGGTGAATGGCTATTTACATAATTACATGACCAAACAACAAAAACAAGAAATAATAACTTTAGACCCCTTTATTCTCATTTTTGTGATAAAATGTACACAAGCAAATAACATATGACTTAAACAAGATACATTTACATATCTGATACTAATACTACAAATTCAAAATTTGAAACCATAGATAAATTTACAGAAATGATCGTACTAAACCATTCTAGCTGGATTATTACCATTTCTGATTAGTGTTGTCACTCATTTGTGATGAGAAAAAAAACTCACTGATTTGATCACTTTCCATTTTTTTTCATTTGCTCCAATTTTTTAAAATTACAGCAAAATGTTTTACATGAAAATTGCACCTAACAAAATGCTTTAGTCTTACTGGTAATAACAAAAACAATAATAAAACAGTATCATAAGGATTTCATAATACGATTTAAAATCAAACAAATGTTTTTGAAGCTACTAAACAAACACTGAACTGGCAATATAATTTATATTTTCAGTTATGAAATTCAATTTAAATATGTTTTAATAATAATTTTTGGTACCGAAAGTATCAATAATTCAGTTTTACAAATAAAATAAGCAAGTCTTTTGATCAATTCTTTAATTTATGGCTTCTAAAGATGTTATCACAAAAAAAAATAATACAAACACTTTGATCATGGAAATTATCATTTTGTTAAAAAAACTGAATTCTTCATCTAAAATGTTAAAATAAATGTATATTTACCAAGAAAAGCACCAAATGGCTACGAACATTAGTGTAGCAAGTAATTATGATACGTACATGATATATATCCAAAATTTCAGCTAATGTATAAATGCCATTTTTTAAAATCTAAAAATCAAACTTAGAAGCTAAAATGTAAATTAAGAGAAGTAACCTAAATAGTAGTTAATAAATGCTGTTCTGCAAAAAAGTACAATCCTTCGATGCCAAGGTATGATTTTTGAACAGTTTGTAAGAATTTATAAGTCAAATACATGTAATTCAGTTTTAATAAAAAAAATGATCGATGAAAACATATCTAAATAAAGGACATTATGCATCTGTAGGGACAAATATACAGAAAATTTAATGCACAGACTAACTGAGATACATCATGAAACTTTAAGCTTTCAAACAGAATTTTAACACCCATGAACACAACATAGAAGCAATTTTATAAATGACATAAAACATTAAATACAAGACCAATGAAGATATAGTGGATAACTTTTATAAAATTCATATTTTAAACCATTGATAAAACTATAATTCTCCATCCTATTAGTTCAATAATTAATAGTAGATATGTTAAGCCATGTTTTTGATAGTCTTATAATTCTAAACTTAACTATTGGCAGTCAGCTTGAAAAAAATGAAATCTGCCCCTTATCTTAACAAAGCATAAAACTCAATAAAATAGATAGTTAAGTCTCTATTTTACAACTATGGTCAGACCATAAAATATTCTGTATGAAAGCCCAAAACTGCATAATGTGACTTAATGAAACATACATACATAAAAATAAGGCTTATATATTTGAAAATGATTTATATACAATATGAATGATGAAATAAATACTATATAATCATGAATGACTCTATCACCATCAAACCTGATAGAAAATAACAAATATATGCATTAAACAATGCTTTAAATAAAAGTGAGTTTAACCACATCAAATTGTTGCAAAAATAAGATAGATATATGTTATTAAAAAATATTTGTGACTGAACTATTTAAGATTGGCCTTATACACACAAAGTGATAATTTTAAGAATAATAGAAAAAAATAAATCTTGTATGAAGTCAATCAAACTGACTTTGGAGACTCAGAATATAGAAAACTAATTGTTCGGTTTTTAAGACCATATAAACGACAAATAAAAAGTTTGTAGTCAGAAGGAAAGACTGAATTCATAAGACCATGCATTTATGTAGAAGTTTACACTAAAGAAGTGAGATTAAAGTATTACAACTCTTATTTCTTTGCATAAGTTAATGACTTCCTGCATCAGACATACAGCTGCATTCTTTACTTTAATAACAAGGGAGATTTAAAATAATTTGACATTAACAACAATGAAATGTAATGAACCAGCATAATGAAATCTCATGACAAAATATTTCCGGAATTAATTTATACAACATATAAATATATCTTAAACAAAAGCTTTATGCAACAACAGGCGTTTGAGCATAGCTTTAAGTGTACAAAATAAAATCTTTACACAATTTATCAACCTCAGACTGAGCTTGACAACAATTAGATACACAAGAAATTGTGCACTTCTCAAATAAACATTTATTAACACCTCAATACACTTTTTTCAGATCTAGTCATTACTCAAACCCCTGGCAGTGCATACTGTATCTTCATCATGTAAGTTTTTAAACAGACAATGAGGTAAATGGACATTTCAAGTTATACATTGTAATTGAAGCATAAATGTAGAAACTGACTATATACATGTATTCATACACACGCTTAGAAAGTAGTCTGCAATAATTCTTGTTCAGAGTTTATCTTCAGTATTAAATTTGTAGTCATGAAACACGCTTGTGTCTTACTTATTTCTCATTAGAGTTATATACATAGTTGTCTACAAAGTAACACACTCACATAGAAACAAGAACATATTACAATAATGACAATGTTTTATCACATAAAAACATTGATAAATAAAATACATAAAACTATAAATTCAAATAAATTCCAATTCATTTTGAATTATTTCGTGTTTACTGTCAAGGAAACTGAACACTGTATTCTATTAATAAAACAACAGTAATTTTATAATAAATTCCAACAATTAAAGATAAATTCTTACTTATGAATTTATAGGGAAATTATAAATAATTACTGTATATTCCCTTATAAACGCCCCTCCCCTAATAAATGCCCCCCTTTTTTGACACAAGAAAACAAAAATGATTTACCACGACAGGCTATTTCTAAGCTTAAAGAATCTGACGTTTGGACAAATTTTATTTTTGTTCTCAATTAAACACCCCCTCTTTCAAAAATGTAACGCCCCCGGGGGCATTCATAAGTGAATATACAGTAGACCAACTCAAATACAAGATGAGATATCAATTAAGGATAAACATATTAATCGCAAAATTATTATTGACCAATTGTTTTGAACACCCATAATTAACATCTCAATACTGATAAAAAAAATGAGCCAGGGCAAGATTTCCGATCATCATAGACGTCTTACTTCATACATGAAGTTTTAAGATGTCTAATCATAGAGCTGTGATACACACCAGCACAGAAATCCAACACAGACAGAGACTGAGTTACAACATTACTCTTATACATCGACAAGGAGGATAAAATTCTTAGATTACTGAGACAAGAAAACCGAGGTTCATGTTTACCAATTTTCATTGATTTCGAGCAGAAACCTTGTACTATAAATAAAACCAATATTTGTGTTAATTAATATAAACATTAGAAAAGAAATAATCATAAAACGAACTGTATAATACTTAATGATTCTAAAATAAGAAAACTTATATAACAAGAATGCTGTCAACTCAAATTAGTAATGAAGAATAATATTTCAAAGAAATCAAAGCTTCAAGCAACATGTTTTTACACTAATCTAACTCTGACATTAACAAGTTCATGATAAAAAGAATTCATAAAGATCACAACATCAGCTGACATTCAGCAGATGATGAATAAGAGTAAAGTTGTATCCAAAGAGAGGCCCCTACGTCCTTGACCTTGTCACCATAGTAACAGGTAAGTAGACAGGGGCTTTACCGTCCTCATCCACCACCTGCCATTGGAGGAGATGCTGGTCCACCTGTGAGACAAAAAGGAAAGAAGTGATACAGCTGATCATCCAATGCATCTTAACACTAATTAGATTGCAACACAACAAATGAAGTAACAATTAAGAAAATGGGAGAATAAAGATCAATTTAAATATTCCACTTAATTTAGTAATACTGTAAACATACAGTACAAGATTTGAACATATTTAAGTTATTACACTCCAGAATTATGTTAATCATACAGAAAGCAATATCAAGGTATATCAGTTGTTTTTATGCTGTGCTCATAAAACTAGAATAGGCCAAATTGCAACATGTCCAGCCTGCAGTGTGACCTTGACCTTTGAGATATGGACCTAGATCTTCTGCATAACACACCATCTCATCATGGTGAACAATTGTGTGAATTCATTTTAAAATTCATTGATGCACAGGGACGTCATGGTCCGGACAAAGTCAAGTTGGACAGACACACATACACACGGACACACAGACACAGAACCGCCATTTCGACAACTGTGTTGAGCTCACTGCAAGCAGGCTCGACAAAAAAGAATAGTTTTAGAATGCTTCAAAGTCAGACCACATCAATCTTCACAATGTGGAGTATTTATAAAAATCAAACTAGCATAAAACTTACCAGCACCTCCACGAAAACCTCCCATTCGTCTCCTTGGCCCACCTCTGAAATACAGATTTATTCATTAAAATCAGTTGACATTCATTATAACTAAAAGAATCATTCGGTTCCAGAAGCATATTTTATGTTACATATACATATGTAGTGTTCAACCAGATATATCAATCAATCAACATTAAAATTGACAATAAATAATTCAGACAGTTCTGACAACCAGATGAGATGAATTAAGAATAATATCACATTATTGAATACATTAGACATATATTTTACAGCCATGATCAACAACACCACACAAGACTGAGGCCATTGAAATATATAAGATATCAACTACAATGATATGGCACGGCCTTTTTCCAAAAATTGGGAAGGGGTCTAAGCCTTTCATTTGGGAAACTCATATGTGAATTTAGGCCATATTGGGAAAAGGTAGATAGACTTTCAAGATATAGGGAGAATTATATTTCAACATACTGGGAATTTCAGCATTGTATTCTGACGAAATTCTCTCAACAAATTGGGAAAAAAGAAGCCTTTTGCAATTGGGAAGTCACTGAATATCAGCCTTTATTAATTATAGAAGGAAAAAAGGCCCTGTATGGTAGTGCAACTGTACATATTATCAATTTCACAGAAACACAAATCTGAAACTATAGTTCCGCTGAGCAGCACCAATGCTCATCTACTTTACATGTTGGCAAAGGGGGTTACATTTGAGATTTTTAGTTCAAAGGAATAATCATAAGGTATACTTTTGACTAAGATTCTAAGTTAAAAAGGGGCATAATTCCAAAAATATAGCTTTTAGAATAATACCCCTTGTCTCGCAACTGTGCCTTGTCATAATAATCACGTATTCCAAGTGTCGTGTTAATACCTTTAAAGTGATAAAGTCATGGACTACATCCCAGTTTTTGCACAGCAACAATGACAACAATGACGAACCAGCAATCATAATAGCTCCACTTTTCTTCAAAAAGACAGGCTAAAAAGGACTACCTTTTGGAGAAATGATATTCCAACTTTGACTGAATACTAAAAATTTTTTATTGAAAAGTTTTCAGTTTGAAAACTTACCCGCCTCCACCTGGTTTGTAATCTGTTGTATGATTATTCCCATACTTTGTCATACTTGGCTGCAAGAGAAAACACTTAACATTATTAAATGAATTCAATTTTCCTTAATATATTATGTTTGTTTTGTTTTTATGTGACTAATTGTCAATTGGGTTTAACGCCGTTTTTCAACAATTTTTCAGTTATATACAGCGACCAGTTCACCTAACCAATTTTCCTGGACTGTATACTAACCAGTACTAACTTACCCTTCCCTAAGGAACTGGCAACCTCTCCACATTGAAAGAAAATCGACATTTCTGTCAATTTTCACAGAAGGGCATGACCTGCCGCGACCGGGATTCAAACCCGGATCTCCGGGTTACAAGTCCAGCGCACTAACTACTGGACCACGGCCATGGCTCATATATTATGTACAATTAATATTGCATTGCTGACAATAATAAGCTTAATAGAACTACCTTTGTAATTTTATAAAGATGTTGCTTTCAGACAATTTTGTATGAGTCAAATCAAGCATTCAAAGTTCAACAAATTCTCTAAAGGAATTTCTGATAGACAGTAGCAACTTTTTCAAGTAACACAACTGGAAAATCAGGCTAGTTTCAATAGCAAGTTTTATGTATATATTATGCAAAACCAACTTACCGAAACCAGTGTTTGAAAACTGAAAATAGAAAATGATTCAAGATGTATATACCATAACATCATTTCAATATGAAGAAATCTAAATGAATTAGTCTTTCATTTTATTGTTGTTATGATCATCATTCAGGGCTTTTTTCACATGTAGTGGAAGGGGCAATTTTCTTTTTTAGGAAAAATATTTTGCAAAAAGGGAAGAAAAAACTAATGTAAAATGAATTTCAGGGGAAAACTGCATGGCTTTAAAGATTTTTTCCTGCTATAGAAGGAAAAACCCAGTCATTATCATTTAATCAAATGCATTCTAAATACACATAAAAATGTATACAAATAACGAAAACTAAAATGACAGAGAAAATTTACTTACAATAAAACTATGAAGTTTATGAAACCCCAGAACATTTCTGGAATAAAGGATAGTCGCCATGGCGACTGTGAATCCTGGACTTCCCCTGAAAAATAATCATCAGATTGACTACACAACAAGTGAAAACATCTCATTCCAGTCTTCACTTTGTAAAAAGTTTTTCCATACTTCAACAGTAATTAATTCTACCTAAAATTTCATAAATATGTGTTTTACATAAATTAAGGCAAGGGCTATTAACTTATCAAACCCAGTGCTCGAAAACATTGATGGACTCTTCAATTTCATTTGTGAATGTCAAACACAAGAGTTGCGATGAACAGAATTGTTTCATCCAGAACTAAAATCACCCAGATTATCTGATGGTCACTGTTCAAACAGATTTTTAAAGCACAATTCTGAACTATAAGTGGGCTACTGATAAAATAACAATTTCCCCAGTCCAAATAGAAATTTACTAGCCCCATACTTCGGGCAAGTAGGTTAGAGCTAGGACTGGATGGTAGATATATTTAGCACCAAAATGTCATCAACGCAACTTAAAATTCATGTACACCAACATCAAGCGTAATTGAGAATGAATTAAATAGTAAATTGTATTTAGTTTCGCTTTATATAATGGCCAAAATGTCAACAAATAGGAATCAAGATGACAAGGCATTATTCTATCAGTGTCATACTCGTTCAGTATCAATTAACACAACTAAAACCAGTCTTCAAGTAAGAAACGAGAAATATTTTTCTTTGAATCTACCAACTGAAAATTATTTTATGGGGTTGAATGAGTGTAACAGTCAATAAATTCGTACCTCCAGAAATATAGACCATCTTCGTTTAATGCTGACTGCAACTTCCGGTTTAAATTGACGTTTATTCGACGACGAAAACGTATAAAAAACACGGCGCCTCTTAAAAAATATTTACACGAAAAAATGACGTAAATAATTTATTTATTCTTCGTTTATGATAATAGTTTATTTACTGAACTAAAGATATGCAAAATGCCGCATATAAAAACGGAGCCAAACTGGTCAGGCTGATTTTCAAAATATTTTTTCTTCCATTTGTTCTTTTAGGAAAAAAACAGGACTCCCTACTGTATATAACTGCAGTAAATTAAGGAGAAAACTCTGATCCCAACTTTGTTCGGAGCCTCTTTAAAACAATAAATATTCAAAAGGTAAAATGCAATCAATTGCCTAGCCTCATTGACTAGCCTCCATGTGGGGCCCGTGTCATAGACATAACTTATCTAAGATAGTAGTTTTGGAACTTAAAAATCTTCCTATCTGTAGTTTGTAAATACAAAGTGTCTTATCACTTTGCTTATTTTGGAAATCTTTTATTAGCAATTCAAGGTAAATGATTGAAATTTATACTTTTAGTAAGATTTATAAGTTAAACTGATTTTTAGCTAAGATATGTCTCTGAGAGTGCCCCAGATTTATTTTTAATCCTGAAACAGTCGTACATGTATACATAATCCCTTTACGGATGTTTTAACGCAACACTCGTTATCTACGATAAAACAGATATATATGTATATTGTATTTTGCGAACTAAAATGACTAATAATTGCTCTATGATAAACTAAATTATTTTAATTCACATGTTTCAATTAAATAAACCATTAATTAATTCATAGCTTGATAATGTTTTATAACTCACCCGTTCCCGTGAATAGCTAATCTGTAAACTTGGCAACCCATACTTGCTCACAGGAGCCATTATGTTGATAACATATAAAATCATTTTTTTTGTCATTGTGTATTTTCCACTAAAAAAACTAAAATGACACAAAAATCTATATTTATTCTGTCGGGTGAAGTTTCTCGTGCGAGTTTTGTGAAGTGGAACGTTTTCCACGTGCGAAGGTGAAGGCCCTCACGGCTGATTAATTTCATAACCTCGTGTTGTTTGTGTGGTTTAAATATTAAATAAGATGGTAGCATTAATTTGAGAAAGAAAATTGAAAATAAAATCTTATAGGAACCGCATGTAAGTATGTTATGAAAAATAAATGACACAATTAATTTACATGCAAATATGAAGGTTTTTTTTCTATTTTGCGCATAGATATACACATGTACTATACACGGATATTTTAAAATTCGTCATGGTGGATTGTGTGGTTAATGTTTATGTATCAAAGACAAGCCGTGAGCTCGACATAATTGTCAAAATGGCGGTTTCGTGTCTGTGCGTCTGTCCGTGCGATTCTACGATTCCATTCTACGAATACATTGGGGCACTTAAATGTAAGAATCATTGTTTAAAAGCTTTGAATGAAATGACTGCATTTTTTTTGTTTTTATTCGTCAATGTTTTTTTGAATATCAGGTATCACATGATATCATTATGACCATAGAAAAGGCCAACCAATTTTTACAATACGTACATGCCATGTCATTTATATAATTAAATTCTACAACATTAAAAATACTATATACATTGTATTTACTTGTATTGTAACATAATACATGAATTCATTTACAGTGTAAGATTATGATATATCGGTATGTACTAAAATTACAGCAATACAGTTCAACGTGGTGATAGTGAACTCGGATATATAGTGAAAGAATACAGTTAATCAGTTTTGCCTAAACACGTGTGTTTTGCTTAATTGTCACGGATACAGTGAAGTATGGATATAATGAAGTTATTATTCGTTACCCAAAGAATTCACTGTAACCGTGTTCTACTCCATGCAACAATAATATTAAACATTTCTTCAAATTTTGTTTGTAGTTCGTACATGTGAAATATTAATGTAAAAAATGTAGACCTTTAATCCAATACAACCGCGGTATCAAGACAAATTTGGGAACGAGAAAATCGATCATAATATTATTAATGTTGTCTCATAATTAAGTAGAGATATAAAAACAGAAATATTAAAAACTGGTCCGAATATATAATGAGGTGATCTTGTTTTCAACGTGGTTGCAATCTACAAAATATATATAAAAAAGTGATAATATTGATTGAATAAAATTATCTTTTTTCAAAAATAATTTATTTAATGAAACTCTGGTCATTTACTTCTGATAAAGAATGACCAGATTTTTTAAATTAGACTTTATAATATAAGACTTTTTTTCTTTCTGTTACTTTGAAATCATGCTTTTATATATCTGTGCAAGAAAGAAAGAAGAGAGAAAATAAATAAATAAAATACACGGAAAACGTGTCTTGTGTTGGATTGAACCAACGACAGTCATCTCGCAAAAAATATGGTACCTTGCACCTCGCGACCCTGATGGCTTATGAAATATTTTGCCTGTTTTATATTAAGCAAGTTTCGTAAATCTACGGGAGGTAACTATTCTATCTTAAGTAATATTATGTGTATTTTGGTAAAAAATATGTGCTTCTCAGTGAATAGAATGACTTTTCATTCAATGATATTGGTGTTTAAAAATATGGCTTTTAAAAATTTTAGTTGAATTATTTGAACGAATTTTGTCCATATTAAATGAACCTCGCTCTAGGTAGGTCGTTTGTTGGCGCGACAATACTAAATATATTCTTGAAAATGTCAGTGGATGTTCTATTGAATTAGAAATGAAACTTGCTTCAGATTTATTCATTTTTGAGAGTATGATAGAAATGGGAGAAGAAAATATAGGTTTTTACTTTAAATATCACGTTACATATGCTATGTTGTTTACAGTTTGATTAAACGATGATGGGAAGGGGAGGGGGGAAGGGGAGGGGGGAAGGGAAGGGAAGGGAAGGGGAGGGGGGAAGGGAAGGGAAGGGGAGGGGGAAGGGAAGGGAAGGGGAGGGGGAAGGGAAGGGAAAGGGGAGGGGGGAAATTGTGTGATTGAAAAACAAGTAGATGATACTGAAGTTTTAGCTGGCTTTCATATGTAGACAAACTGTCCATTTTTGTCTGTGACACAAAATCCAGGAGAGGTTTTAGAACAAATATTAAATCATATCCCATATTCTATTTTAATCAATAACAAGTTTTGATCTTTCTGCATTGACCGTATTAGTCAATAATTTGTAACTTTGTGTTCGCCATCAAACTTTAGAATTATTATTTCAACTTACGATAAAGTCTTACAGGATCCTGGGCCCAATATACACATGTATATTGGTCCCAGCAGTATCCAAAATTTCTGAAATGATGGATTGCCAATACTACGCCGCTTTTACTATAAACAAATAATAAATACGGTCGGAAAGCTGTATTATCCGAAACCATTATATCTGTATTCCAGATCTGAGACTATTGTGTATGTATACAGTCAATTCCCACCTCAGGTATTATACAACTCTGGAACAAACAGAAAACAATAACAAGCAGTCATTCGGAAACATTTTAACACATCAGCCGTAGACTCTGGCTATAGATTCTAGATATAAAACATAAATGGTCAGTTTAATTTATCGCTGTATCATTTATCCGAGAACTGGATATATTGACCGTGATTTATTGCCCTGATAAGAATGGCTTGGGTCATAAATTCCAATTCAACTATCGGTAGAATCCGGAAAACAGTCGATCACTTCCGATTGTTGACGATTCGAACTTAGTCAATATATCAGTTCCTAACATAGATCGATATTCTTCTAGGATAAAAATCTGATAAGCACAATTGTTGCGTATGACTTATTTTATTGCGTTACTTTTACAGTAACTGCGTTGTGAATAGTGTTTTATAAAGTAACCATTTACTGTACAATTCATCTACTCGTTCATTTATAATAGAAGATTTAGCTATATAGGGCACACCATTCAAAGTTATCAAATAAGAAGCTCACAGATGATTGCCTTATTTCACCTGAGGTCCACTTTCGTGAACTTATTTATAATTGTCCGAAGAGTACGCTGGCGGTGGATGGGCGGTTCCTGGTGGGTAGGCGGGATCTTGGAAGGAATTCCCTGGATACGAATTGTACTGGTTATAAGCTGGCGGGTTGCTTGGTGGTTGATGATATGGTGTGTTGTTCACTGAAACAATGATAGGACGGTAAATACAATGTTTACAAATCGTAAAATAGATTATCTATATTACAATAACAACAATAGTATATTTGTTTATTTTAATATTTTTTGATTTTTTAAAGGTTCACTACCAAGTACCATGTTGAGTTTACCTATCGCCTTACATGAAATGGAAACACTGCTGTGTGAAGGCATGATTTCACTTTGAGCACTATGATCAAAACGTGTCCGGAAAATTATTACTTTCGTTTATTATTGAAACAGAACGGAACTTTGATGATGTCAATGAAGCTACAATACTCGTAATATGTCTTACCATATACTGAGTTACTGTTATGCATAGGACTCACTGGGGTTGATCTATTGTGTGAATTTTTACACATACAAGCCAAGCAGATGATGCAACCTACGAGTCCAGCCACAGAAAGAATGGCCCCAATTACAAATCCAATAATTGCCATTGTCCTGAAAAAATAGCAAAACATTTTACTGGTTTGGTACCTCAACGAACTGTGTAATGAAAATATTTGTATTTTGTGTACAATTTTGTGATTTGCTGTGATTAAACTTTGTGTATTAAAACCTCCATATCAAGTGAATTGTTTGGACCGATAAGAAACGGTCTTAATATTAAGGTGATCTCATTACTGAGTTAAATTATAGTAGTCCGAATATAAATGTTTGTTGTAATAAAGTGTTCTTAATAATAACACATCAATTAACACGTCACACGCAAGTAAAATTTATTTGGATATGAGATTCATAGACACAAAATAATAGTTTTGCCCTAAAAACTAATATGATACAACAATATTAAATTTTATCAATCGTCTAGACAACATATTAAAACGAAAATGCTCAATTTAGACTTCCCAGAAATTTTTCATTCTGTGAAATACTATTGTTTCGCGTGCTCATTATTTTGGTGTGGGATGATATTATAGTAATAAAATATAATGAAAGTTTGAGTCGACTGGTGAAACTCGCAGATTTTTCTCAAAGTTCAAATCAAAGGTCATGTGAAGGTATTCAGATGTAAAGTACGATTATAAAACTCATTCAGTATTCTGCTTGTGATACAGTAGAACGCGGTTATATTGAATTCCTGGGGACCTGAATAATTGCTTCATTATATCCACATTTTATTATCTATAACAGTGAAATAAAAGACGGTGTGTTGGGGGAAACAAATGCGTCAATTTATCCGTTTTTTCACTGTATCCGGGTTCATTATAGTCAGCCGTATTACGTGTTGTAATTTTTATTTTTATTTGACCAATTTAGGAATCAAAGCATCGCTGCTACAGCGACATCACGTAACAATGACAAATCCAATCATATTGACTGGCTTGACATATAAATAAAGTTTATATCAAATGTGTTTCCAGTTTTCTAATTTGTAAAACAGGCAGAACATTGATTATAAAAGATATTTCAACTAGATCATACTTACGACAAGCCGCAACATTTCCCAGAACAACAACCATAGTCACAGTATTTATATCCACCATCAACTGCACAAACGTCACCCGCCTTAACACTGGCTAATGCTTAAACAAAAATTTGGATAAAGTTTGGTTATATTTTTTTCTTTTTCTTAGAGCATTTACCGAGATCAAGGACACGATATTAATACCTGTAGAGTTAAATCATTGGACGTAGATAAAAGATATGTTAGGATGAATCCCCTCCTTGTTTCGTCTTATTCAATCCTTTGTGAACATTAAGTTCCATTTTCACCCTTTTATGTGAAACAATCCCGTTTATGTATTTGTTTCATATCTCCAGATTATTTGATGTTTCCCTGGGTTATACCCTCACTTCAAACAGTATTCAAGTTATTTACAGGCGGGAAGTTAACCTAACCAGTGTTCCTTAATTTTGTACCAAAACTAACCACCAAACTCTCCACATGAATCACTTGAATTAACTGTGGACGACGCATGATCTTAAAATGTCTTCTACCAAATCGTACTTAATTGTTCGGTATCACGGTTGAAGCGTAAGCAACAGTTTTTCGGAATTATACTATGTAAAACACAAGAATGATATTTTATCTTTCATTTGGATAAAATTAACATAGATACACTAATAAGGTAATTGAGAAAAATCACAGACATAATCACATTTTGGTTATTTTACATAGTTCACTAAATGCATTATATCTAAAATACCGAACACCTTAGTAATTGAAATGAATGACTTAACCATATCTGAGCTCACTATGAGAAATTTATGTTTTTCTCAAAGTACTTTCAATAAATAAGTGTCCGTATGTATATTTCAGGTTGTGTTGTTTTTCAAGGCGCAGCTTTTGCTCATATCAGTTCATTATGCCCGGAGGTAAGTTGATCCATGTAATACCCCTGAGCTAAATGCCTGTATTAACGTGTTCCCACTTCGGCAACCTCTTCTTACGATGCTTAATCATTAGTGGGGAGAACAAGTGCCCGATATGTACTAGTTATATCCATCTGATTAAACTCAAATATATGACCTCAGAATTATGCTCTCCGTATGTAACTTACCAGCTATGCTAACCGGGTGGGTTAAACGTGGAAGCCGAGGTATGGTTCTTACTGAAACCTAAGCTTGTTATCCAGGCCAAAAAAAGAAAAAAAACAATGCCATGTTGACTGTATTGTTTTTATACATGTTGAAAGTCTTATAGGTACAAGTAATGTTCAAAATAAATACAGCGTATTTGCAAGATATTACAAACATCATAATTTTATCAGGTGTTTCAAATTAATCAAGACCCTGTGAATATACAAAAACGAAAAATTCGTATGAATTAATTTGTATAAGTTAATGGCATGTTTTCTAACACCTTATACAACTTGTTTACGATAAATAGAAATGAATACAAGATCATTTTTTTTAAATGAATTTGAATTTTACATCGACGTCATTCTGTTTTGATTCATAAAAGTTTAGCGGCCAGATATTAAAATTGAGTTGGTATATGTGTCTAAATATTATACATTGTATTAAATCTGTCTGTGGTGTACACATAACTCGATGTATGGTAAAACTAAACACAGCTAAGGCATTGATACATATGTACACAGTAGACATATATATGTAATCATATGAGTTATTTAAGATAATTCTCATGCTACTAAATGGCAATGAATTGTTTATTTTATCATTTAACAAGCCTTTGTTCCTGAACTAGATAGCTAAGCATTTAATATATATAATAGATAGATAGATATTATAAGTATCCATCCATATATTACATAAATGAATGGATACTTAAACATTTGTTGTAATATATATCTATCTATTATGATAAACATTGTATATATATTTAGTCTTTACATTGTTTATGTATTGTCTGAATGGAATTTACATAAATTTTCGTATTCAATGTTTCTTCAGAACCAGTGACATGAAACTCTCGTGAAGTCATGTTGTTCGGAATGATTTCAAGTAGCTTTCTTGAATAATTCTAACAAAAACGTTCAAATACTAAACGCTAAACGAATACGAAGTTGCATAACAAATCGTCATTGTCCATTTAATAAAATTTTGATATCGTGGAATGTCCATTCCTTTATAAGAGCACGTATTTATAAGTTTTTTTTTCAGTTATATAAATTATGTTAAATCACATTTTATAATAGTTTAATGAAAAGAAAGAAAATGGATTTACCCGAGACTGACAGCAATAGTAGCACTATTGTGTTGACCATTTTAGGAATTTTTTTAAAAGCAAATCCTCCTTTGATAAAATCACAAAGTTTTATGAAAACATAAATATGACGTGTTAAATTCCTCTTGCCCGGTTATATTCAATAAATTATTGATTATTGATGAATTTATTCTTTTCATGTTAAAATAGAGACGTTTAAACGCATTTAAAAATCTCGAATTGGCTTTCAAAACGCATTTAAAGTTTTTTTTTATTTCTTAAGATTCTTTTTGGGGAATATTGATTGATTTCTGTTGAATTTCTTGATTGAAAGGATAAAATTATTCATGAAAGTGTCGTGTTGAGAGTTTTCATTGCAAAATCTGTCTATTACGTCACCGTTGATATACGTCTTTATTTAATACATCCATTCCAAATCATTTGACATTATAAAGGCATTACTTGATTTCGGGTCGTTTACGAGTTATCCTTACAGAGTACACAGTCCCGTTTAAGTGTACACATTCATATGTAACCCAAGCACATCACGATAAATATCTTCATCACAATGTACGCCTGTTTTTAACAGTACTGCTGTTGTAGAGCAAACATTTTACGTAACCAGTTTTCCTGGATTTCTAACCAGCTTTAAGTTTGTCCTCTGTCACCTTGTCCACGTGAATGCTGCAGAGGCGTAGGACGAAATGCCTTAAATATAATTTCTAAAACCAAATAGTCATAGAGAGTACAAGGTTTGAACTCACGAACTCAAGGTCCGTAGCTATTACGCTCTACCAATTGATATAATCGATTAGGCCACACAGATTCACGGCTCCATGTGTTTCAAGAGGTAAAGCTAATACGAAAAACAATGGTAATAATAGAATAAAACACAAGAATGATATTTTTATCTTTCATTTGGATAAAATAAAAATAGATATACTAATAAGAAAATTGAGAAAATCACAGACATAATCACATTTTGGTTATTTTACATAGTTCACTAAATGCATTATATCTAAAATACCGAACACCTTAGTAATTGAAATTAATGACTTTACCATATCTGAGTTCACTATAACCGTGTTATACTGTATTCTAAAACTGAAACATGAAAATGATATGTTCATAGAACAGAACAATCTGCATCTCACCATTGAAATGAGGTTGATGTCATGTAGAATCCATCTTCTTGTCTCTCGTCAGACATTGCGCATAGATGTAAGTTATCTACAACTTGACTTCCTAGAACAGTGTTGTTGAAGCAGGAGTACAGCCATGGAGCTATGTAATTATTACCGGTCTGTTTAGCCACTGGACGAGAAACTTTCATGATTGTCATATGAGGTACAAATTCGTGGTAATCCCTGACGTCAATTCCTTTAGCGGCTAAGCATGTTTTAAGATGTTCAACTAAGTCATAAAACTCTTTAGGACAATCAATAACACGTCCATATATAACCCTATTAAAGAATGTTTCAACTCCCTTAAAGGTCAAAAGTTTTTCCTTTGGAATAATGTCTTTAATTTCTGAAATGGCTTCCTCCAAGCATTGAACAGCATTTTCAATTTGTTCAGGCGTTTCAAGTCCAATAGTACACAAAGTTAAATGCATAGCACCCTTAGGTATTTTACAATTTGCTAACCTAGGTTCATTGTCGATAACTTGTTTTTGAATACCTTCTGCTGTTTCCCTAATTTGTTCATCAGTTATTCTTAAAGCAATGAAATGATTTGGCCGCAACTTATCTCTCCAGTACTTATCATACTGATCTGTTGCTTCATCATCATCATTCATGTCATTTTCTTCAACATTCATTCCTCCCATTGCTCCAGTAAGGTCACCATTGACAATAGTAACTTCTATTCCATCATCGCTATCACTATCACTGATATCTTCACTGTCATAAAAATCACTATCAGGATCATTTACAACATGTTCTATTTCAGGTTCATCATCCATTGCTCTATCATCACTCACGTCACTCACATGATCACCATCGATTCGTTTAATCACATCATTGATTGTTATTTTACTCCCTGTAGAGCCAAATACGTTGTCTAAACGGCATCTTTTGTCCCAAACAATTTCGCCTTTGTACTTAAAATACTGGATCCTATGTTTCGGAATGGCCAAGACAGTGTAATCTACAGACGCTATGTCTTCCCAGCTAAATGCATTAAAATACTTCTCTTTCAGTCCATCGATTCTGTCTAAATATCCTACCAGAAACTCGTCTTGCAATAAAGCTTTGTCCCACAATATACGTTTTACGACATCCATTGCCGTTCTCATTGGTGGCTTTTTCCCTTTTTCTACATTTTCCTTCGTTTTCGATTTTTTCTTACCACGTTTTTGAGTTCCTTTACTAGCTTGCTGATTTTTCGATTTTCTTTTGCCTGAAATAATTGAGTTTCGATTATTACTGTCATTTGGGGCGTCATTGTAATGTACTCTTAATGTGTCGAGTTAAGTAGAAGATGACGAAAATTTTATCTTATATTTTTTTACGACTTGTACGAAAATCCCTTTCAGTAGATAAAAATATAGATTTTCTGTTACAATTATTTATTTAAAAAAGAAGACAACAGCATTTAAATAAATGATGACTTTCCTTTGGAATACCATAACTAACAAATGAAAGCAGTTTTGAAAATGTTCGGAAAATATATCGTAAGCATGTAGTCTAGTCCCTTAAAATACTCATTGTTTACAAGAATCTTACCTGAAACGTCAATGTCGCCTTCCCTGAGCCATTGTAAGGCAATCTCCACTAGTCTCTCAAGTGATCTTGGAGCCGTGGTTTCTGAACTTTGGTTTAGGAAAGTTTTGAGATCAAATAAATCATCTTCGTCCATACACTCAGATCTAACTTCAACTTCGGCTGGACTAGTCGGATATGAGTCTATAAAATACATTAAAATAAGTTCCAGTTTAAGCAGATCTATTCTACATTTGTTTGTGAGACAAGTTTCTGTTTATCTAAATATCGTTGATTCTATTAGGAGGTTGCAGCTCAATCAAAATTTCTGAATAGTGCGATCGAACCATTAGCATAGAGTTCAAACATTTTACGTTCTACCGACTGAGTGCATTTATAGTCTAATCAACGACTAATTATGAAGTTTTATTTCTTAAATGAATACCCATGCATATTTATTATTATGCCAAACATTTGTAGACCATCACGAACAGAATTGCAATCTTGAAATATATTGCAACAGTGATACAAACACAACGTAAAATGTAATATTCACAAAACCATAGGTCACTCTATACATTCTGGTGTAGAAAAAAGAAAGAACTCCCACGGATACTACAATAGTGACATAATCGTGACAAGTGTTAAAGAAAAAAGTGTATTGATGGAAAAAGTTGAGATTTGTGTTTGAAGTTTCAGGAGCCAAAAATTCGAATTTTGAATTACCCGAGGCACCAACATTCACTGAAGGTCGATCCCAGCAAATTTATGGCCCGTATTGCGTCCAATTCTGGTAAGAATACAAATTTTGAAAATATATGTGTATGCATGTATCATTCAATGCATATTTATAGAGTTATCAGAAGATATAAATACATGTGTATATACTTACGAGGGAGATTGAAACTGAAGACAATGTCAAGTTGGTTTGGATTTATTTTTACAGTTTTCAAGTAACTATCTTTTCTTAAGGCTTCCATAACTCGTACTTGTCCATTAAAATTAGAAGTCAGATTAGCAAGTTCCTCGTCCATATTTGCAGTTGAATTCATGTCTTTCTTGGTCGATGCTTTGACTTCTTCGGGTGTTTCTGTGCTGGTAGAAGCAGTCGCCATTATCTCGTGCCTAAAATTTAAAAAAAAATCGTATGAATAGCCTGTTGTAGGTGTCTTCAATAGTTCAGAAACTACCTACATGTACACAATTGCGCAGGAGTCTTTAAAACATTACTTATGATAGAATCCCTTTCCGCCAAAATACTAACAAAATTGAATCTCTACGCTCTGGTGAAACACATAATTAACCCCAAAAAGAAAAACAGGAAAAATGTTTGAAAAAGGTTCAGTAGCTATCAACAAAACGAATACAAAATCCAAGGGAGATAAACGCTGAATTGATAATAATAATCACTTATTACCTCCCATTACATCAATGACCTGAACTGCACACTTGAACTTCGAATAAACTACATAAGCAAGAAAAAATAAACAGACAAAAATTGAATTTTAAGTGCAAGGTCTTGTAAGCAAGTATGAATAAATCCTGATTAACGTTAATGGTGTTGTTCTGCTTTATAAAAATAAAAACTGACAATAAATAAAGTTTATTTTGTCGTGTAAAATCCAAATAAAGTCTGTCCTAACACGTTCGTTGTTACCGGACATTGATGAAATCAATCATACATCCCTAATCATACGATCATATTATATGCACAATTATGATAGTCTTTACCAATCCAAAAACACACATTCAGTTTGTAGTAAAAATAAACGTAATCGTTTACCCACAAAAAGAGTATATAGTCAACTTCAATGCTCCCAATTGTTTATATTTGGAACTGCATGTATAATGTTGACTACCTGTTTTTATAAGATATTGGTTTTCCGATTTCCAGTACGATATCATGTACAGAACGGGAACCAGTCATCAACCGTAATAGAAAATTTAAATATAGACATTATATGGTACCATCACGGTTCTTAATTAAAGCTTGACATTACTCAACAAAGTTGATCTGAACGAAATTTTCGTTATTTTCTTATACGATAACCCGGTTTAAACCAAGAATAATTCGCTGTTAACCATTTAATACTTCGTACTCTGTGGTAATTATTTGCGGTAAGTAAAACTTATTACTTGTTATTAAAATGATTGTTTTCATTTATCTATTTATCTGTAACAGTAAATTTCATCTTATTTTTTAGATGACTTGAATGTTAAGTCAATAACGAGAGTCGCTTTAGTCGACATTGGTATTCTCGCGACATCACTATCATTTCTCATAGTACTCGCAGTTTACACTGCTTTAATTTCCTTTCAACAGGCTGACTCATTTCTTTTCCTAGGAACAAGAGATCATTTGCTGAAAATGAGCAATTTTCACGTAGTACACATCCATTGATTTAAAAATAATTTTACTCCGAAATTCCTGTCTTGTATGACGCATCTTTTCGTTCGTCCACAAGAATACGCCACGGAGTTATTTTTCTTTTCTTCAGACAATACAGGTACATGTATTAGAAATTTTACAAATTTTTAATGAATCTTGTGCGCATTTAACCGGTATTCGCGTGAACAGTGATGTGACGTCGTATAAATTTACACATGGGTATTTCTCCTTGAAACTTTTTTACCGTCTTTAACCATTACAATAGATCTACTGCTTTCATAGATTTTACATAAACCCATAAAAACTAATTAAAATTATGCAGAGAGTAATATACTTGGTCTTTGCATATATAATCTAATTATACGAAATTAATTAACTAAACGAAATTGATTGAGGTGGAGCAAGGACTCTAGATCACAATGTAGTGTCTCTGGGTGGAGTAATTATATTATCAAGGTAAGTCATACGTGCAAAACTGATTGCCTTTGCATCAACGTTTTAACATACATTGAAAACATTCATGCTTTCAAAAGATGGGAAAATGTAGGGAAAAAGATCCCAGGTATGACGGCGGTTATTAACAATATAAATATACAGAATTAAAGGGAAATAAACGCTGAATAAGCTTGCAATTATTACCTCCCTTTACAACAGTGACTGAACACCAGATATAAGTACAGTAATATACCTGGCAAAACAATTCTGAATTCATAAAGATTTCATAAATATAGCAAATTATGTACACATCAAAAAGCAAACAGTCAGTTTGTTGTAAAATAAATAAAATATCACTTACCGATGAGACCGTCGAAAGAAAAATGTCAACTAAAATCCTCCCATTTGTTTATATCCATAACGATGATGTAAACTACCTATTTATAGATATTGGTTCTCGGTTTATAGTGCGACTTTATGCGGCGGTCATGAGAACCAGTCGTGTTCCGGAATAGAAATTTTAAATATAGATATCACGTGATACAACTACGGTTTGACATTGCACAACTAAGTCGATTTGAGAGAAATTTATACTATTTTGGGACATACATGTGCAGTATAAATCAAGAATAACCCTTGTTTACCACTTTATACATTGTGCTCCGTGGTATTGAGGTAAGTAAAACCTTTTACTTATTGATAATGTGTAAGAATTCACTATTAATTTAGCTATTTAGATTTCTCACGAAAACTAGGACATATACTATATTAATACATGCGTATTATACGCGTATTATTTGTTCCACATTTAAATCATCCTTACAGTTATCTTTATGTAATTGGATTTTTGTTTACTGATTGTTCTTGTACTCAGGAACCCCGTTTAAAAGAGTTCCCGTTGTAGTTGTATATTTTGATAAATACAGTGCCGTAGCCAGACCCATATTTGAACGCAGCAATCTAGGGGGTTAGAAAAATGGTGGTTGTTATGGTTATATAATGGTATTATTGAAGTGTTTGTTAAGTGATGATTCACCTATTTGAAATAATGTTTGTGAAGTGATGGTTCACCTATTTGAAATAATGTTTTTGAAGTGTGGTTAGTGGATAGTGATTTAACTTTGACTTGTTTGTTTCATTATAGCTTGTCATGGAGGGTGAAAATTCATCCCTGGATAATTGTGAGTTTCAAAAGACAGAGATAGATGAGGTGAAGGCCACATTTGAAGGAAATGTCAAGGTTATTTCAGGAATAGGAGATTTTACCCATGTTGTCACAATCAGCCAAGAACAACAAAATCTTCACTGTAAATTTCAACTAACTGGTGAGTTTTACGGCATGAATATGATAAAAAATCAAGTTATCTATTAATCAAGTTATTTCATTTGTGAACCAAAAGCAATCAGAAGTGACGTCAGATTTAATTTCTGTTTCGTTTTTCTGTTACTAATGCAATACAAGTTGAGTCCCTCAATGGATCTTTTTTAGGATTTAAACTTAATGAAATAAGTTGATTTCAATTCAGCTGTTTCTATAAGATATGTTAAGCAACTTTTCAGTGAGCAGGCTGAACATCTACTTATTTATGCACTGCATCTTAAACATTTATTATATTTACCAATGTGAACAAAAATATTATAACTGAGAAATATAAAATATACAATGATTTTCAAAATCTTGTTATTTATTAAATCCTATCTTGATCAATATCTCTTAATGATTATACTCAATATATATTACATCATTATCTGATGTTTCATTCACAATGTTTTCTTGCAGCCAGCTACCCACGAACGCCACCAACAATTAGTATTCGTTCTAGTGGATTAGACTCGGACATTACAGCAAGTCTTGCCTCTCATCTACAGAATGAAGCAACTACAAAGTTGGGTCAAAATATGCTTGTTGAATTAATGATGTCTTGCAATCAGTGGTTAAAAGATAATGAAATTGATGTTCCTGCCAAAATTGTTGCCGAAAAGAAAAAATCTAAAAAGTCTGGAGTTAAGAATAATAACACTAAGAAATCTAAATCGGAAAATGAAGTAGATGATTCATTCAAGAAGAAACCTCCAATGAAAACTGCTGCTGATGTTATTAAAAGAATACAATGGGACAAAAGTATAGATAAAAATGATTTTATTGTCGGATATATGGACAGAATTGTCGGTTTAGTAGAAAAAGCTTTTACTGCTTTCACTTGGGAAGATTTAGCATCAGTTGATTTGTTTTCTTTAGCGATTCCGCAACATAGAATTCAATACTTTAAGTATAAAACCGTAAAAGTTTGGGACAAAAATGATAGATTGGATAATGTGTTTGGGTCTACTGGGAGTAAAATTACTATAATTGATGCTATTAAAGCATTTGAAGATAAATTTAAGGAACAACAAAGTTCTGAATTAAAGGAACAACAGAGTTCTGATAGTATTAAAGAATCGGAAATGACATTGTGTCCTGATACTGTGGAAACAGAAGCTTGTGATGAGGACGTCATTGAAGAGGTACCAACTTTTTGAGATACACCTTTTATAGCACTAACCGGGGATCTTTCCAGACATTCATTCTAATAAGAGAACATACACCACTTCCATATACCACTTGAAGTTAAATGTTCTGATACTTTTAAAGTAAGATTGTTGGTTGTGTAACAGATACGAGGAAAAGTGGTGGAAACATGATAAAAGTTATTACAAGTTATGTAAATGCTTCCTGTATAACTCAGTACAGAGCACCTGTCAATGCCTTGTCATCGGGGACAACTTTTCCGATAAGCCAGCTGATAAGCTGTGAAAGCTGGCAAATGATCATACTACAAATACATTGGGATATTTCAGTATTTATTTAAAATCCTTATATGGATGGATAATGTCTGAGATATGGATGATAACTATGCTGATTGTCTTAAATGATTGGTGTTAAGTTTAAATACAACAACTAGTCCAACACAATAAAAGAATGTTGGCGACCGAATTTTTTGTTTTGTTTATTCTTTATACCTGGTAAATTACCGATTAATTTATCAAAATCTGTTTATTTCATTATACATCACTGATTTTGCAAAAATGGCATAAAATGTATCAAAGGCAACTTATTGCACGCAATACCTTGATTCACGTCTATTTCGCTGTCCACAATGAAACATGAGGGCCTCACTGACACGTGTCACCAATCTGAGCCAAGTGGACTTGATTATTATCTTATTGTTATGGCTGATCTGGCCGACATTACTTTCATGCTGATCATAGACTTGTTTCGGCATCTGTCAACTTATTTCTTGTCAATATTTTTATTTCCATATGAGCTGTACTGTATCTGCGGACTAAAATATATTTTAAAAAAATATCACCCTATTTGGGTGGGGTAAACGGACAATGGAAACAAGGTTCTCATTTTGGAGCTGTGTGGAATGCTTTGTTTACACAATAGAACAACATTATAGCAATTGCAAATATTTTCAGTGCGAATCGGATAAGGATCAGCAAGAAGAAGCTGTTGACGAGGAAATGGCTACTAGCGATCGTCGATCATTCAGGCCAAATTACTTTACGGCAATCCAGCTAACAGACGCAAAGACAAAAAGAAATATGGTTGACGCTCAGAACAAGATCTTGTCGAGTTATCCACAGTATGAGTCATTTAAGATACCACCCAATGGGTTTCACCTCACTTTGAATATTCTACTCTTGAAATCCCCCAATGATATCGACATATGTATTGATGCAGTGGAAAAAGCGAGATCAGAATTGAAGAGACTGGCTAGTGAAACAGAGCCGTTGAAATTCGTGGGTATTGATCAATTCAATTCTGGTAAAGTAATCTTTGCGAAGGTTATTTTTTCTCAAGAATTTCGCGCTCTTGTGGATAAAATTAACGAAATTCTGACGGATGCTGGTGTTTGTGTTGATCTTTCAAGTTTTACACCTCACATTACGCTTTTCAAAGTTGGCAGGAGGGTTTCATGGAAAAGAAATGTAGTTTCGTTAACCCACTATGCATCACTTGAATTTGGGTTCCAGACAATTGATAATATCCAAGTATGCCGTATGGGAACTCTTCCGAACGACCCCGAATCAATCAGGTTTTATAGTAATATCGTCAAGGTGATGGAATAAGTCCCTTTTTAATGTTTGTACCCGTTTATTTTCTGTAAACATACACATTGTGTGTGGATCAGACTCCTGTCTAGAAGTGCCTTTGAATGATACACCAACAATTATTGGTTGTAGACGTTATTTCTTGTTGAATTGCTTGCGATTTTGGACAATTTTTTGTCTATATATGTATATAAAAGTATTTAATTTGGTATTACGGTTGAATAAATGAGTATACATGTGTAATTTGGTTATATTGATAGCAAAATGCAAATATTGAACCAAATTCTGCAGATTCACCACGGTAAGTGATTTTGTGTACATGAATTCGTGCATTTTCAATTTTGGACCAAAAACGATAGTTCTTTCTGCATGCTAATAATGTTAAACTCATTTGACAACAATCCAGTTGACGGCATGACTCGCACCATGCAGCAGATACATAAAAACATGCAGGTAACTGAACATCATAAAACTCAATATAATATACAATGATGATAGATTTATTCATAGTATATTGATACAATGAACACATGATACTTTTTGGAAAACAAATATACGTAATCATAACTTGGGAGTATTGCAAAGAAACACCATTAAGTTGTTCAAGCATTTGCGTTTTATTTTCAAAAAATACAAAAAAAGGCGAGTTTAAATCTGGAAAGAATTACGGCATAGTTTATGAGTTCAAAAAGTAATATGTACACAAATATTAGTTTACTAGAATTGTAATTACATTTCAAATAGAATGGGATAATTAGTATCAACAAAATCGCGATGCAAGCGCTTAATTATACATTTTATTAGACAATATAAATACAATTATGCATAATACATTAAGAGCATGAAAAGCAGATGCGATAGTTCGATGGTGGGCCAAATTGTCCATATCACATTAAGGTTTAGAATATCGTCCAAAGAACAATATGACTCCGGATTTCTCCTCTATCAAAGCGAATAAGAATGGACGATCGCAAATAAACTCAGCCTCCATTGTGGGCATCATCATCATTCGGGAAATCATTGCTGTCGCTGCTGCCGCCTCAGTGCCTTCTTCGTTAACTTCAATATACGCCTTGTGCACTACGTCACTAAAAGCCATGCTTTTAGCATCCACCATCCCGCTTATGTCAACTTTCGACGAATCGAAAAGGTCGGAAACACCAAGAGCTGGCAGAATTCTTGATAGATCTGCAGTTTCCGTGAAAGTGAACTTTGGAAGCCCGAGATCGACTTTCGTTTTAAACGACTGACGGACTTCTCTGAAAATCTCTGTCATTCTTTCGGGCGTCATGTTGTTCTCAAGCATTTCCAATCCTTCTATCTCGTCTGGTCGTACGATAAGCATAGAAGACAAGTTTCCACGATATGGAATGGAAACAGCAGAGAATTTCTCTTTGTCATTTTTCAAATATCGAAGATCAAACTTCTTTCTCATCATATCTACTTTAACCGTGTTCGAAGAGGAGACGTGAAAATCTGTCTTTGTCGTCTGTTCGGCCGTAAATTGTTTTTCCCATTTCCCTTTGAAGTAAATAGCATTTGTCAGCACTAGCGTAGTATCTGCCCCGATTGTGCCTTCCACTAGCAGATCTTTGATCTTATCTTTCGTTTGTTCTTCAACCCACTTATTGATCGTTTGTCTGCATTCATCCGGCTTCTCGCCGAAGTTCATAGACACAATTCCACTTTTGTAGAGTTTTTTTGACTTCACTACGAAAGATTCGAGTATTTTCATCTCATTCCTAGCAAAGAGTTTGTTCGCCACGTTTAATGTTAAACCTTCCTCCACATTCAGAGAAACTCTAAAATCATCCGTGAGTTTGCTGAATGCGTCATGAGCCTCGTCGGCGGTCTTATCACTCATTCCAATCGCCTGGAGAATCTGACTTTCAGTGTTTCCGCGCGCACCTGCACAAGCTAACATTAATGCGGAAGTAACACTGTACGGTGAGAACAAAACATTACATCCTTTTGATTGAATTTTTTTGTAGACATTCCATGAAAATGCATTTAACCCATGCACAAACGACGTACCTTCATCCGCCATTTTCTGCTGCTGTACTGGTTTACTCAAGAGCATAGTGAAAATATATCTGTTTCAGTACAATCCACACTGTGTCCAACATATGAACTGAACTACACACAAATATGAAATGTCTAAGGTATATATGTCCAAGATAACACGGTTATTTACAACTCACTTGATCGATTTGAGTGTTTACTGTGTTTCCCTGTGCGTAGCCCGAGCGTTCTATATATTTAGATATTTCCACGATCGCTACATCATAAATTTATCTTGAACAATCGCTGTTTATTTGCCATTTGCATTTAAAACAATTTATAAAACATCTTATAATAAGGCAGATTTATGCGTTATTTAAACAAGGTGGTTTATGAAACTAAATTCAACGATTTCACAGTCTGATGATAAATAAACGCTTGATAGCAGAATGCAATTTATATATATTTATGACTTGTAATTCTTTTACGAACGAAAATTGCCTGTTCACCAGGCTAGCGTAGGAGACTTTACCATCGAGTCATCGAACGCCCACGATGGTTAATCATTTTGTGGGTTCCGGTACATATCGGCAATTTCCGTGACGTTCCGTGCCGACACATTTCATTGTAATTAATTTGAGTAATATTTAGGTATCAAATCGTGAATGAATAATCAGTTAGTTCAAGTTAGTTATTAGAACGAACTTTCGATTTCCATAAAAGTCAGGGAATCAGCCTATGTTAATATAACTTGTAGTTCTTTGAGGTGATAACGCAATCTTATCAAAGTTTAACATAAGCGACCATCTTGTCTATATAATGTAAGTTGATTAAATGCTGATTAAGTACTTAATTGATGTCAACAATAGGTGTTATTAACATTCCAGAAATTTCAATTTTGTCTTCTTATGTTAGACGTTCTTCAATTATTGAACGAAATTCTTGTTGTACATAGTTTAGCTTGTAATATCAAGTTAATAATTCACTTTGTTCTTTTATTTGTGCTTCACTACCATATTTCACCTTGCTTTAAGACTCCTTAGTTTGATGTGAAAGGTGTATTTTTTCAGCTTCTGTGAGCGATCATTTCATTAGCTGAATCTTGGTGCAATTGTAAAAATGACAAATAACGAAATCCGATTATGAAAATTATTTATAATTAATGATTTATAATAGTTGGACACAATAGCACAAATTATCGCAAAAGAATTCAGTCTTCAAGTAAACCATTTTATCAAAAATTTACAATTGGCTTGTTATCAATTTATGTCATACGAAGATGCATTGCCTTGTATGTATACTTCCAATTAGCAATAGTAATGGCGATACTGGTTGAGTAAGCCATATTTCAAAAGCAAAACCTTAAAATTGTAAAAAATTTATCCTACTTTGTACTTACTAACATTACTACATTTTTGAATGATGAAACCATGTTGTACATGTATGTACAATGCGCGTGTATGCCAACGTTTGGTATGATATCTTTAAATGTTTTCATCTCGATGAAAATATACCAATTAAGGTGTCATTGTACTCTGTCCTGATTTTGAAAGAAGTTACTAGACAAATGAACTTCAGCACTGATTTGAAATACTTGCAACAGAAAACAAATTCAAAACAACATTAACAATGGTGAATAAATGACGCTTCACTACATCGACTTATATTTTATTTAAAATATAAATTCAGAATACCAAACATTTAAGTGTCGGAAAATACAGGGAATGCACATGATCAACAACCTCCAATGACGGAAATCAGAACAATTCCACAGGCTTCCCTTGTAACACATAAAAAAGAAAGTCGCGCTCTCTCCCCTATACGCTCACCAGATAGCGCGCATCCTATCCAAACTAGTTGGACCTTTTGATGTCCACATAAATGAAAAATTATATGCAGGCATAATGAACTTCATTTTCAGTGATATTTTCACGATTTATTGAATTACTGCGGCCTTTATTTAGTCAGTAACTCTGAGTGCGATCAAAAGTTACAGACGGAAGTATACTTGTAAGAATGATTTTACGGTCCAAAGGGTGTGATAACTCTTAAATTTACTTTAACATGGACGCTTAATACCATGTTTGAAACCATGTCAGCCAGTAATATACAAACCAAGACCCTGGCAGCTTTATTTTGCACACAGTGTTTAAGTGACAATATGTAACAGTTGAATGCATCCGTCAGTCTGTGTTCGCCGTACAAACATTGCCCCAGTAAGTTAAGAGCTCTTTCCTTGTGACTGAGAAAACGTTTTTTAGATTTTATGCACCTGATCATGTTTGACAGAGCTTTTCTCTGTTCTTCCCGTCTTCGCAAACGACCATATGTTTTGTATTGCAGATAGTAAAGGTAAAAAACCGGATCCACCGGAGTAAAATACTCCCAATCTTTGCATAACAATGGTGTATATTTAGGAAGTATTCAGAATTTCATATCTAAGTTCATGAGGTACAAAATCCATTTCACATAGAAGAAATCCAACACAGAAGGCACTATTTTCCATATAATCTTTTCCTCCATTTTTCATCTTGTTGATACTTTGATTCAATGCTGCACGGAAATATTGAACATTACCGGCTCGTTGATGAATAACATAGCAACAACATACTACAGTGAATTCTGATGCATAATATTTTTCACGTATATCTTTTAGTTTCATCTCAGTTTTTGTCATGTCACCTGTACGATACAGTACCGTGGCATGTTTCAATTTGCCTGCTAAGACATCAGAGTTCTCACCCTTCAACAGGTAATTATACGCTTTTTCACCCACAGCAGTTTCATTTTGTATGTTTTTCCAAGCTGTCACTGTGCCCATTGCAGAGTAGGCAAATGGCATTGCAAGCCCACTGGCAATTTGTTCTAAACGGTTTTCACTTGTGCCATATCTGGTCAGTGATTCTATTATTTGTAACAGAAGTCTTTGTGCTTCTTCAATTCTTTCCACGTTTGCCTCATCTAGAATTATGAACATGAATGCAGCTTTGTCCAACACTTCATTTAGCATTATTGAATTTGTTTTATTCCTAGGACGTTGTACTCGGATGCGTGGGTCAAATTTCTTTTGTATCCAAATTAAATACATGTATCTATGATTTAAGAGCAAATTTGCCAAAATGTTCAATAAGCTGTATCTTTGAGTATCCGTCATACGCATAGACAACAGGTTGTTTTCCGGTATTATGAAATGTGGACAGTTTCTTTGTAGAATGCGCTCCCTTAACATGAACAAACATGAATGTAAGCACGACAGTAAGTTTCCTGGATTCCATTCATGTGACGAGTAAGCTATACAGTACAGAACCACATTTTTACACATAAAACTTGACAGAACATCTTTAACTATGGTATTTATATGAGTTTTTACGATCATTTTCAACAAGATATAACATCTTAACTGAGTAATATTCAAACTGAACATAAGATATCTTTCCTGCAGACTGGTAGATATTCGCCATTCTATTTCTGGTGCATCGGATATCTTACTGTCAGTTGGTACCACGAAACAACCAGATGCTCTGCATAAATTCAAAATATCATCTGATGGCCATTTACGTTCTCTCTGATTCTGCGACCATAATGAGGTCTCTAGTTGAAATGAATCACAAGAGAAACCAGGAACGATGTCTATCTCAATTGGGGGTGATATCTGTATTCTAACTGCTGGTCCATTTACCACTTCATCTCCGTAGCTTTTAGCTTTTTCTGTCAAAACAGAGGGCTTCAAAAACAATAATCCTTCAGACTCAATGGTTTCATCTCCATGTTGATTTTTATAATCATCGCTCCAATCAGAAGTGAAGCATTGAAGATGACAATAACCAGGTGGAATTTTCTCATTTTGTATCATCAGTAAATTTTCAACTGATTGGCACTCTTCAAGGTCTTGTTTTACACAAAACATTTGATGTATCTGTACAAAATCAATATCTGAATACATATTCATTGTTGTTGAACATTCTGTTTGGCTACCAAAGAAATAGCTCTTAAAATAATTTGATTCAATCAAGTTTGCAGACATTGACATCATAGTTTCTGACAGCAAAAAGCTCTCCCTGGTTATCTTCGTTATTTTCTCATTTACACCCATTTCATCCATGACTTCGAATAGTTTCAGTGATAGATTGTTTAACTTCCTATATTCAGACATTCTGAAAGCTCAGTTAATGACATATAACTGTGAAAAGTCGAGCTCTTCATCAACAGAATAAAGTTGACTACAAACTGCAAAGGTCCCTTAAGAGCCATAGTGATGTTGGGATTGGAAGGTGTTTGTCTCACTCGAGGTTTTAACCAGCGATGTGTTTGATAAGCCATCAAAGCCCTGTGATGAAACACACAGTTTTTTTTATCTATTGGCTACTCATAAAAAAAACATAAATTAACCGCTCTCAAAATGATTCAGCAATCCTGAAGTTGCATTTTGAAAACGTAGATAAACCCAAAATAGAATGATGTACCTGTCGGCCACTTAAGTTAACGTAAAAACATGCATAAACGGACGAGCATACCTCAACCTGAACAGATTGATTAACATCCTGCTTGCTTACATAGGAACAATTTTATACTGTCTGGTTGCCCAGTGACACTGACGGGTGCAGACTGAGAATCAAAAACAAGGGATCTCCTTTATCGTTCAATAATATCAATATCACTGGTTGATTAAATGAATGTACGGTATAATTTTGTATGAGCTGAATTACCAAATTGCATGCATGTAAAACATACTTACCAGGTCTATCAGACCTAAAATGACGCCCTCATGCTCAATGACAAAATATAACGCTTAAAAACACGCACATGTAATTGCGTTAACCTACAGTGTCTGCCAAGTTTATCAATCGATTACGAGGCTTACCTCCGTTTTTAAAATGCAAAATCAAGACCTCTTGGTGATTCCGAGTGTTGTTAATTGATGGTTTATCATTTTCATGAATAGAAAACAATGTGTGCGTCACTTTTGGACTTCGTCCTCGGCTGTGGCCATTGCCCCTCAAGACACACGAGGAGGAGGCAACAGTCCCTTCCAAACCAATCTAAATCTGTCTCTTAATGGGTCATTGACAGCTATGGTAATAATCAATGCAAGCAATTCACAAATTTCATACCAGAAAAAAAGTAATTTTAGAGCTGTTATTTGATTTAAAAATAAAATATAGCATTTTGCAAAAAAAGAAACAAATTGAGCGTATAATACACACGACTGATTTATACTACGTGGTTACTTCAACAAAACAAGTCTTAACAATGAAAGTATGTTTTAATGAACGTAATATTCAGTATATCTTAAATCGAACTAAAAGTATTGTCAACCAATACGGAAACACTCGCGTGTACTTATATATTGTATCATATTCATTAAATTTTATCATATCATTATGTATAGTATTAAACCTTGATTCAAACAAATATTTACCTAGTGAAGTAAGTTATTCCGACTTGAATCGACACTGATTACTCTCACGGGAAAAAATATATATATTTCGTCACGTGAGTTGCGTTACCGGGCTACTGCGGGTAAATTAAGAACGCAAGTACATGCACAATTCTATTACACATCGATATAAGCGCAACAACTCGTATAAACTACATAGCAAATGGTACACACCATTAACGTTCTTTCGCCTTCTTCACTAATGTATCTATATTTATAAGCGTATATATTTGTATGCGGGGGTTAATTTGTTTCCACATTCAGGATTTTAATTCAAGTTTATCTCCATTATAACCATATGTTATCAACCAAAACAATAATTCCTCTGGTTGTAGTAGTAGCCACATACTGATTCGGCAACTGTAATTTATATTGGGCTTCAATGGCTCTGAATTCTTTTTTCTATGTCTCCATGTTTCCAATACAACACAGGTACTTGTATATTTCAGCTTTCCAGATCTATCATCTTGTTTCCTGTCAGATAACTATAAACATATTCAGACATGGGGTAATCATAATCATTAATTTAATCGATTGAAATTGATTAACATTTTTCAGTAATCATAGTTAATCATTAATCACATATTTTTTTGATTATTTTAATCATAATCAATTGATTAAAGGCTAAAATAAAGCTTTAATCATGATTGATATATGATTATTTTATGATTATTTGTGCCTTTATTGTCATATAACATGTTGACTTTTTTAAACCTTTAACCAGAAGCAGTTACCTGTCTGACATACACACTTTTTCACACATTTCCCCCATTGTTCCCTTTTCATTATTACTATACAGCTTATATACTATACAGATAGTATACTACTATCTTAGTTACTTCCTATGTGCAGTTCCTTGTAAAGATAAAATAATAAATTCTACTGAATTTCACAATTTTATAGTTAACCCCATTATTTTAAAAACAAAATAATCATTAATCATGATTAACAACAATGAAAATAATCATGATAATCGATTAATGATAAATTATGCAGTAATCATGTTGTAATCGATTACTGAAAAAAACTCAGTAATCTAATCGATTAATATTTTTGAGTAATCGCCCCATGTCTGAACATATTTAGTCACAGCATTTGATTACTGCTATCTGAGACCATTATAGGCCTACACATGTGTATAATGGTCGCAGCTGATATATATCTCATCACGCCCTTAGTATAACTGAAGTAGAGCTAACATTGGTATCAAAAGTTTAGAAGCATTTTTATGGACTTGCCCTCTGTGACATGAAACTTGTTGTTCGGTTTGTTAAGAGTATTGTAGATTCTAACCTGTCCGGATAAGTCGAAATTTTCTTGCCTGTATTTCGCGGGATTCCGTTTTACCTGCTATTTGAAATCTTTCCGTTTCATTGGTATTCGTTGGGTATAAATATTTCGTAATCCAGTCTCTCTGTCTAAGGGAGACAAATGTGAAAAAACTAGATCTGGTTAAACGTAAACAAGATTTAGTGTGTGATTTGAGGGGACCCGTGATTTGATACGATCAATTCCGAAGTGTTTTCTTCCGTTTAAACACATTGTTGATATGTCTTCCTGAATTCGAAATGGAGATTTACGTTGCTATTTCCGATTTCACGCCACCTATCGTGGATGGATCGCAAAATATTCTTGAATTTAATAAAGGCGACACATTTGAGATTTTTGACTGTCACAAAACAGACGCCGACTGGTGGGGTGCCCGTGCATTAAAATCAAATATTGTTGGATACGTTCCATCTAGGTACATGCAGGTGAGTGACATTGTTACGTATTTTTGTAAATATTTTGTGACATTTAAATAAGACATAGATGTGTGAACATGTTAGATCTCATTTAATTTCAGCTTAATTAATTTCTAATTTAATTACTGCTTTTGAAAATGAATATACATTAAATTAGGAGCGAGATAAATCCATGGTATAACTGGGTATTGAACCCAAGACACTAGCATTGCTAGTTGGACTCAGTAAGTTTGTGAAAGTTAATAGTCATACTGTAAAAATTAATTTACCAAGTAACAACTTACAAATAAGTCACATTTTCAATTATAATAAAATTTGTACACATTCCAGGGCCTTTTTTTCCTTCTATAATAGAGCTTAGAGGGCAATATTCGGTGACTTTCCTATTGCAAAATGCCTCTTTTTCCCCACTTTGGAGAAATGCCGGGTCAGTCATTGTTTATTGATGTATCTCGAAAATCTGTCTACCTTTTCCCAATTTGGCTGAAAATCGCACTTGAATGTCCCAAAATAGCCTTACTTATTTGGCTTTCTGGTTGGCCGATTTCACAAATGTTTTCGGAAGGGCCATCCTCTCAGATTGTGAGGGTTGGGGCCAAATAAAAAAATGTCTCGCCGTCACAAAGTCTAGTTAGTTGGACTAATCCCATTATGAAAGGCTAAGACCCCTTCCTAATTTTCAGAAAAAAGGGCCTGATATAACTAGAAAAGTTCTGAGTGTTTACATTGTGTGTCATTGGAAAGAACTGGCTTGTGATAAAATCATAATGTTTAAAATGCAAAATATGCTTATTACAAAATAAGCTATGGTTGCTATAGTGCTACAGATGTTTTCAGAAGATATCAATTTAATGTAGAAAAGTTCCTGTGTATAAATAAACTCACAGTCTTTTGAAACAGAAAATGTATAACCATTTCCTGTGGATATGAGAAACCATCAGACCTCAGTCCTGTGGCAAAAAAATGGATGAGATCTGGTAAAATTCATGAATTAATGGCCCTCGTGTTTAGTAAATTTGCTTTGAGTTTTAGTGAAGAATTTAACTTTAAGTCTATATATATTGTGGGCCAGTAATATTTTGTCTAGTCCTGTAATGTGTTTCAAGTTTGTCATCTCTCTAGTCCAGAAATAGTTCATTGTTTAGTAGATACAATGCGTTTCCTCTGTATAGAAACACAATTTCAAGTAGATCTGTTGTAAAAATTCTTATGATGTTCCGATTGTTTTTGTCTGATTTTTGAGAGTTGGTTTATCTCACGTGACTATGACCTTCATAAGAATAGTGAGAATGTTAATAAAAACATCAATACCAAACAAACCAGCAAATGCAAAACAACATTAAATATAAAAGTTAAGTATTCAGAACAGTTTTGCTACTGTTGTTACAGTGTAGATGTGTCTTTTTTCCTTCTTTAACAAGGGTTGTTTATATATATATTCCCTCAGGAAAAATCTTTAAAATCATTCAGTTTTCAGATTAAGATTTCCACTAAAATTTTAGTTTACATCAAGTTTTTTCCCCTTTTTGCAAAAATACCATGTTATTTTCCCCCAAATTTGAGAAAAAGGCCCCTTCCTCTACCTGTGAAGAATAGTTCTGAGATGCGACTAAATTGTCTTTAAATAAGTCTATGTGGTAGATTTTTTAACTAGCACATATTTTTGAGTTTCTGTAAAGACTTAATTCCATGTTTAGGCATTGATTCCCAACCCATTATGGAAGTATTCATTTTAAAGTGCATGATAGTTCAATATACACCTAAGTCTAATAGTGGGGGCCTCTGTTGTCAAATGGTTATGGTTTCTCACTAACAATCATTAGCCCCTTAACATTGAATATGAATCCTACCCGGGAACAAATTTCGCATTCAAGAAGGTTGTCCTGTCAGCTTACAGAAGGTTGGTGGTTCTACCTAGGTGTATGCCTAGGGTCTTACTCCACCATTAAAGCTGTAAAAGTCGCCGAAAGACCCAGGCTGATGGTGTAATGTAAAACACAAGTGAAAAAGGTCAAATCTTTAATCAACTCTTTCCTCCCTTTTTACTGTCTTTAATCTGAAGGTTGTTGCTTGATTTACAAGTAACTTTGAAAGTTATAAAAAAAACTGTTTATAACTCATGGTGAATTTATAGTTGAACAATCATCTTAAGAGCTGTAGCAAACACTTGGGCATATGATAATCTATGTAGCTATCTAACTCGACCTCTTGTTTTCTGCCACATTTGTTGTCAATTGTTTTATAAATTGTAACAGTTGTACAAAATAAGCCTGAGGTTTTAATACATGTGGCCATGCACTTGTTTTGTTTCCTGTATTTAATTCTAAATTGTGCCATTCAAACCAATTTCGGACCGCTAAAGTTTTTTCTATGCTTCAGATACATTTTTTTTAAATTTCAACTTGTTAAGAGTTATTTTAAGTTTAACAAAAATCAATTTTTGTAACACTGTAGGAATCTATCGTCTTATGTTCATGTATGATCTGGAATAACAACTACATTTTTGTACTTTTTTGGCCTCACACTGTCACATAGATAGATCCGTAGGTTGATAATTCATTAATTAACTTGCTTGGTTAAGTTAGTTTCCATACTGTCATCATTTTATATATCTTTCTATGCCATCAACACCTTGTGGCTATATATATGTGACCATAAACTGACCATTGACCAATTAGTTGACCATGATATATTGCCATGCATTTTTTACTTACACCAGGATAATGCATATGGCTACTAAATGTCAGTACTAAGATTGGATATTGGTAACATATGGATCTGATTCTGAAGTTTTGTAGGTATTATAATTTTTTTTCACTCTGGGTTTAACATAGCACCAACAACCAGGGTCATTTGGAGACTTTTCCAGCCTTAATGGCGGAGGAAGACCCCCATGCATACGCCTAGGCAGAACCACCAACCTTCCATAAGCCAGCTGGACATCTTCTTCACGTGTGAAAATTGTCAGGTCCCAGGTGGGATTCAATTCATAGTGGTGAGGGGCTAGTGACTACTAATCAGGGACCAATTAAGCACTTGACTATGGAGGCCTGCTAAACAAAATTTATAGAATGATAATATGAGTATACACTGTATATTATATGAAAATCCAGCTAACTGAATATTTCTGAGTGACAGATAGGCCAGTTTGCAATAGTTTTTAGGAATGTATTTCTACTGGTAGTCAATGTTGACTACTAGTACTATAAATGATCAGTGTCAACATTATGTACACTGAGTAAAAAGAACCAGACTAAAATGAATTGTTTTACACACGAACCTTGTTTTCAGTTTAAAGACTTAGATTATCTAGATTAGAAATCTAACTAGTGTTTCATTCACATTTACTGGCATTTGTAAAGCATTAGCCAGCCACCATGTATCCTGTATTGACTTTTATCTTCAAAATATTGATTTTAATATTATTTGAAATGATTCATTAATTTTGTTCATCGATATCATTGTCTACAGTCTTTGCCTCTGATTGAATCTATAAGATTGACAATTAATTCAATATTATTTTGTTAACACATTGACTCCGTAGAAAAGCTTCTACTTGAAGCTGGGTTATATTGATCCTACTGCAAACATGCAGGTATTTTTATGCACACTGCATAAATTTGTTATCTTAAACCATTCCTGGTTACTCACACAATCTCAGACATTTCTGGTATGATTCAGCTTGCTCATAACTGTAACCTGGTCTGGAACTGTTTGTAAGGAATATTTACAGTTTGAGTTCAGAACAGTTTTTGTTTTTCCCGGGTATTGACTTTTGAATGTTCTGGTTTTAGTCCGTTTTCAAAATTATTTCAGTTATATTCTAGCAAGCAGTTAACAGTGTGTCTGAGATTTTCGATTTTGAGTTTGAAGCTCAGTCTAAAATCTTCCAACTGGTTGTTTCAGTGGTCAGTTTTAAATTGACCAATCATGTGGCTGCATTTTTAGACTGGTCCACAGACTCAGTTTGATCATTTTCATACACTTGTTTAATTGCTCATATTGCGGTGAAATTGATTATTAATCATCTATCATTCTAAATCAATTAAACTGGATTTATTCAGGTGACACTCATCTATTTGCTTGTAGCTCATAAGTTATTGTTCTTTCAAATTTTGGGCTATAACATTTTTAGGCAACAAAAATGCCCGAATTCATGATAGATTTGTGCAGAGTGAAAACATTGTTCTTTAATACTTAAAATTTTATAAGAGAATGCTGGGTCAAATCCGGACATGATATAATTTTAGCTATTTAACTGATATAATATTATTCTGTCAATCACTGACGTGACATTTATTTCATCTGACACAACTTTATAAGTGTTGTAACGTAACATTAGAAAACCTTGAAGAAATGTTGTGCTTTACTGTAAACGGAAGTTTTACTTAGGTTTAGAAATTGTTATTACGACAGCATAATTCAGTTTGTTTACATATAAAAGTAGTGTGAAGTAAGCATATTTTACAATCTGTACTACACTATACACGTTTATTTATTGTAAGTAAAACATTGTATGCTTGACTTGTATTATGGTATGACAATATCGATGTATTAAGTCACCGTTACGCTTCATGTACAACGTATGAGATTTTATTAACCGAATAACACATTGCTGCTACCAACTGTACAATGCATTTCTACATATACACTGTATTGTGAAATATGTGTTAAGCCAAAATTAAACCGGCCTCAATTTCAGGTCTCAAAACATATAGGTTACCTTTAAAAGTACTGGTAGCTAGGTTACACTGATGGACTGGTTAGTACTGGTTGGCAATAAAGGAGCACTTGCTAATGCTGGTAGTTGATGCAGGAGCACTGGTTTGTACTGGCAGGCTAACCAAGGAGCACTGGTTAGTACTGGCAGGTTATCCAGGAGCACTGGTTAGTACTGGCAGGTTATCCCAGGAGCACTGGTTAGTACTGACAGGTTATCCAGGAGCACTGGTTAGTACTGACAGGTTATCCAGGAGCACTGGTTAGTACTGACAGGTTATCCCAGGAGCACTGGTTAGTACTGACAGGTTATCCCAGGAGCACTGGTTAGTGTGGACAGGTTATCCAGATGCACTGGGTAGTACTGACAGGTTATCCAGGAGCACTGGTTAGTACTGACAGGTTATCCAGGAGCACTAGTTAGTACTGACAGGTTATCCAGGAGCACTGGGTAGTATGGACAGGTTATCCAGGAGCACTGGTTAGTGTGGACAGGTTATCCAGATGCACTGGGTAGTATGGACAGGTTATCCAGGTGCACTGGTTAGTGTGGACAGATTTTCCAGGAGCACTGGTTAGTACTGACAGGTTATCCAGGAGCGCTGGTTAGTACTGGTAGGTGATTCAGGAGTACTTGATAGGTCAAACATCAAACTATGTTTACCTTAATGCAAACCAAACACATCAAAACTTGAATTATATGTATGAAAACACTGCAGTATCTACATTTCATTCCTTTAACCAACATAGAAATAATTAATGATAAAAACTATGAAAGACTCATTGTTTATTTAATAGCCAGCATAATGCAATTTGCTTGTTAATGATGAAAGTTGGACTGGGTTATGCTGAAATGTGTCCATAAATTGTTAATACTCTTGGACTCTCCCTTCTTGTTGGTAAGAGGTCCAGGGATTATTATCATTGAATGTACTAGTGGAGGAAGTTGGCCAGCAAGAGGCCCTGTACATGAATATAGCAAAATCATCTTACTAGTCATTAGTGTTCTAAATATTTCTTTTTTCTCTCAATACCAGTTTGACCTTGAAAATGGCAAAGTGTTATTGTTGTTGGCCCATTTCAGATAAGATTATAAAGATAGCAGTTTTTGAACTACAAAATCTTGAAATCTTGATATAATCTCAGACATTAACCTTAAACAGCTGACATTATAGATCCCCTATACAATGAATAGGATATAACACTTTATTTATACACAAGGCATAGCAAGATTTTCCACCTTAGCTGAGGTATGTCTGTGGAAAGGGACCCAGGTCTGGTCCTGTTTAAATCATTATCACTGTCATTAAGTAAAAGTTGTCCCTGCTTAAGCATTAATTTCAGTGAAGAAGATAAATTTGTATACATAGAATTCATTAATTATTAAATAATTGTGTTTTCTTCAACTCAGCCTTACTAAGTATATCCTCTTGTTATCTAGTTAAGTAACTTGCCAACAGATGATGACAACATATTTCCCTTCCGTAGAAGATATAATTTTACAATCTATATAAATAATAATGAGAAAAACACATTTAAATGGCTTACAAACATGTCTAGATAAATGGGTGGGGCATGTTATTACCCAGTCTACCAGTAATAGGATTTCATGTAAGCTTGAAATATTGCAGATGTTGAGGTGAATTATGCATAAAAACAATAAAAATGTACTGGTTGTCTGCTCCACCCATTTTGTTAAATTTATCCATAATTTTTGCAATGAAATGGAGAAAGTTATTACCTGCAGTTGAAATACAAAAAAATTCTGAGGTTTTGTAACATTTACTGATATAAAAATAAAAACTTTCCATTGATATGAAAACAATGTTTTTTTTTCTTGTTTTTGTGAGATTTCTAGTGTTTCAGTGCTTTGTTCTCCATGGCGTTAAGTGCGTGTCTAAAGGATCTGTTATTGTTCAGTATTATCCCAAGTGGCTACGAGTTTAGGGTTTGATCCTTGTACCCAGCATCACTCTGTGAGCAGCAAAGTTGTGTTGAAAATTATCACAGCCAGTTTTTTTTCTCTGGGGTTTGAACGTCGCACTAAAAGCCACAGATACTTTCAGGTGTGTAGAAATGAGTCAGTAGCCAGGAAAATCAAGCGGCTATTTGAGCATTGTCGCCGACTACTTTTTTCTGAAATGATGGACACAATACTGCATAGAACCCCCAGACCTCCCTTCTACTTTAAGTAGCTTATCGGCTACATGAAAACACAAGTTTGTATTTGTTGTTTGTTTGATTTCAGTCTGGACGCACACTGCTTTTGACTAGAAGTGGTTGACATGAAAATAAAATTTTGACACCTTACTACTAAAACAACCATATTATGTAACATTTGATTGATCATTTTAAGGAAGACTACCAAAGATTTGATTAGGGGCTCAGACTGGCTAAAGTTTGTTGCAACCATCCTTATGATCTTATGTCTTAGTACCAAATCAAACTTTTTTCATGTATTTTGGTTGTCTTATTGATATTTAATCAACTTTATAGGTTAAATATTGTGTATATTTTGGTTAATGATTTATATGAATTTGTAACATTTGTTCCATGCTGTCTTATACTAAATAATTACTTGTATGTATAGGCAGTTTGTGTGTTGAAAATGTTGTTATAACTGGTAAACTTAAGTTTCATGAATACATTGTACCTATGTTGTGTGTGTGGAGTGTTTCAATTACCAAACAATTTGGTTGTGGCAGGATTATACCCTTCTATGAAAATCTGTTGATTTTCCTCCGTATGGGGAGAAGTTGCTTGTTGCTTGTGGAAGGATAAGTTAGTACTGGTTAGTAGACAGTCCAGGAAAACAGGTTAGATGAACTGGCCAAGGTAGCATTATAACGTAAAAATTGTTGAAAATCAGCGTTAAACTCAGAAAAAAAGAAAAACATAACAATTTATCCTACTGTTCACTGTAAGATTTCAATATTTGGGACGATAAACCTGTTTACAGGTTACTGATTACATAAAAAACCACCACCCTGTGACTAGTCACCATTAAAGTACATGTCATTAATGTTTTGGTATCAATTTTCACACATTCCAATTTATTGTAAAAACCTTACACTCACAGTATTTAAAGTTTGTCAAATTTTAGCTTTTTCAACTTTGGGTATGCATTCCTCTTTAGGTTTTTCATGCGAGTTTGTGTGTGTGTATATATATATATATAGCCCCTTGTCCTTTCTTTCACTTTTGTTGATGTCTTGACCTCTTACCTTGAACAGCCCTTTATGTATGCTTCTTCACATAAGTCATTGCAATGACCTTAGTTAAAGATCTAATTTGAGATTTTGTATGGTTTGCCCTTCTCAAATGTAAAGAAATAAGTCTAGTCTTTGGATACCTTCTGTGTTTCTCTTGTAAACTTGACTTTGAGTTTGACCTTTGAAACTCCTTGGTACATTTTAATGGGAAAGTTGTTTAAATCCTTATTTTGTGACCCTTGCAATGGGAAGAATTTTTCGTCTTGGACTTTTGATTAAGTGGTGGTTTCATTTATATCAGCTACACTTGAATTTTGCTTTCTACTTACTTCATTTAAGGATAGTACATTGTGATATCATAGAAATAATTACCGCATATTCCCTATTAAATGTACAGAAATTGCATATGTTACATATTATGAGCAATTTTTTTTCAATTTGTCAGGTGATTGTTTGAAGGGTTTTTTAAGATGCCATGTGGATCTAAATTAAAAGATAATTGTAGCAATGTTTTCTGCTCTTGTCAAAGAGATTGGTGGGTGTTACATAGGGGCTGGTTTTATTTGGGAACAAACTATATGTATAATACAGTACTTGTGTTTTTGGTTTTATTACGGTAGTTGTTTAACATCATTGTTTCCTGTGTCATGTTTTTTATCTGAAGTGTGAAAGTAAAATAAATACTACTTTTGTATGTTTGCTCTGTGAAAAAAATACTCAGTTTGATAATTAAGTTTTATTGAAGTGATTGCATGTGAATTCAACATTGTGGTTATAAACATGTGACTATAAAGCGTTTGTGACTCAATGTACTATATTACATGAATCAGTCGTTTATGTGCCTCATCATGCTGGCTTGTATCGCATGGTAAACCGATTAGAAGTTGTTGCACATGAAATCAATCTCTGTAGACAAGTTATATAAATATTCTAAATCTGATTGATAGGGCATGAAATAGAAAGTTATTGGTTTCCCCTTACTTGACCAGCCCTATTTTTTTATGCCATAGATATTTTTTCCAGTCTCAGTCATTTTTTTTCTTGCCAACGTATTCATGTGAACAATTGATATCTACGAACTTAAAGAAGTATATTTGAAAAAGAATTCGCCGACCTACTGACCCTATATGTTTTTAGATGTTATTTGGAAACAGGTTTCAGGTATGATACTTAAGTCAGACACAAAAATAATTGCGTTATTTATTTTTGATGCATTTACTGTTTTCTAAGTTAGTTTGTCTCTATTCTTGCATTCACTATCCAAAAGTACTTTTTTCAAAGTTTACGAACAATAAGATATCATTTACAAAGCACAAAATTGGCATTTTTCACAGTTAAGGTTTATAAAGCTCCTGATTTCCACTAACCTATGTGACCCTATTTTTCAGCAGACCCTAGACATTTTTGGTCTCAACTAATTTTTTCTTGCTGATATCTTCATATGAACTCTGATCTCCAAACTTAACAAAATTATATTTAATCCTTTGCCTCATAATACTGCTTCCCCCCCACACACACGCCTGAAGGAGACGACTTTTGAAAACATTGTGGCAAATGAAGGCATTGCCTACAATAAGTAATGGCTTCTTTTGCTGCAATGTTTTCCAATCTGTCAGAAAGAAATAACCCAATTTTCTTAAATAAATTAATGTTTTGAATTTGGAAGAGTCCAAAATATGCTTATCAGGCAGAGGGTTAAAAAGATCTGCCGACCTGCCTACCCTATATACTTGGGGGAACGTTAGTGAAAACCAGGTATTTTTTGTTGCCTTAAGTGTGTTATAAAATTACAGGGTATAATGTGTACTGAAGTACAATCTCGCATGAATGACAGCATGATGAAATTGGATATTTGCACTTAAACATTTAAATAATTCTAAGCCAGCACAAACATCCAACGGGATTTTCTCTATTGTAAAAACTTCACTCAACGACCGTCTAAATGATGCAGGAGTATTATCTTTATGATACTCTATAATTGTTTAACCTTTCTCTCAGTCTGTTTTGTAAATGTCATCCTTTAGCTTGTGATTCTATGTACGGGTTGATACGTATGACATCAGCTGAATTATTTGTGATGTTTCTCATTGCAGAAATGGTTCAGTCTGCTAATGTTTCCAATATGTTTTCATCATGAAACTACTTAGTGATAAAGTTAGATAAAATGTTGTTGTCTGTCATGTAATATCTGCTTTATTGTTTTCCGTTCTATATTTTATTCTACAATTAATTTGTTCTTACTTTGTTTTATCATTTTATTGTGTGTCTGGTTGCGTGTATGAAAGAAATGTAATTGTGATATGAAAGTGATGTGTTTGTGAGGGGGTGTAACTGATCCATGCTGGAGATTTAAGTCCAGAACAATTTTTAGGGGTCTTAAGGGGCAAACCCTTTTTTTTATGTTTTTCACTTGTCATGTTTAGAATTCTCTGGCCTTATGTCAGTTTGACTTTAGATGTAGGGGCTTCCCTGGTGGAATGGGTGTGGTGTCTGACTGGTAAACACTAGCCCCTCACCACTGAGTTTGAATCCCACCCAGAACCTGGCAAATTTTACATATGGTGAAGTTTATAGAAGTTGATGGTTCTCCCAAGGTGTACACCTGGGTTCTTCCTCCACGGTTAAAGCTAAAAAAGTGACCGTAGATGTACTGTAGAATTTCGCATGCATTAATAAAGGGACCCCTTTTCATTGTTAATCATACTCATTATAATTCATTAGTCAATTATATGTGAAGAAAAACCTCTTCACTTTCATGAAACCTCTTCAGTCACATGAAACCTCTTTATTGAGAACAATATTCAAAAGCAAAAAATCAAGCAGCCATGTTTATACTAATGGCAGCAAAGTATACATTGTTGTATTTTAGTTATCATTTAAAGTTTTGTTTAAAATAATGGCAGCTAGTATTGTTATTAGTCTGTTTACTGTAGGAATACTAACGTTGTTTTGAACTATTGTCATAATGTTTGAAGCCTAATGTATAGACTACACCATGGAGCATTATTGTTTTATGTGAGGATTTAATTATTTATGTATTCAAAAATACCAGACCTGTCTAATTTCAAAAAATTCTATGATGATTATACCAGAAGTCTTGAATGGCTTTCATACCGCTATGTCTGTTAGTCGTTAACATAAGTTTTGAAAGTCATGCATGTACATAATGATGGAATAGGCTGCCTAGCAGATAATTCTTGCAGGCACCTTGAAACCAGACGCCTTTAAAATGCAATAATTATGTCTCCCCTCTCAACAAATGAAGACATATTGTTTTTGTCAGTGTTTTTTTTACTTTTTTCTTCATCCAAGTTTTATGCAAGGTTTATATCATGAATTCTCATATTTTTACTTAAAACTGTTGGCTTTATAATGATTTTTTGCACATTTTTTGAACATTTTTTAATTACGTACATACTAGATTTTGTCATATCTTGCGTTGTGAACTGATAAAAAAAACCTGCACTGTTTCCAAAACAGCCAAGTTAAAAAAACTCTTCATAGAAATTATTGAATGGCACCTTAATTATTGTGGATATTTTATATTTAGACTATCAGTGTGTTTTCACTATAGACAGACATTAATGCTTACTTTTTGAATGGTAATTTTCTGCTCAAATTTTAATAAGATATTGAAAATCACCCACTCAAACAGATTAACCTTGGTGATAGGTCTGCAATGACTAGTAATGAACAACTCTCAATTAAAACCGCTTTATAATGCAGAAGGTGTGAAAACACTGATATCTTTTCAAACAGGACTGATGAAGTTGTGAAAAGAAAAGAAAATTTACCATACTACATATTCACTGTTTATAGCAATTACAAAATGCAGGAAAGGAGATATACACAACTTAAATTTCAGTCAATTTAAGAATCATGTGAACTATACTACTTAGGTTAAAAAAGAGTTTGTAAAATGTAACGCCCCAAGGGGAGTTATCTTAGAATATTTGGTGCAAAGTATTTTTAAATTTTTTTACATGGTTTTGTTTCTTATCTTTTCAGTATGAAGAAAGAAGAATAGGAAAGTTGTTACCTAACGATTACAAAGTAAGATTTTTGTTTATAATCTGATAAGGCCTAAAAAAGGTCTGTTTTCAGTTACCCGACCAGCCCAATATTTTACCTGCCGACTCATAAATTTTTTCGGCATCCAAATCTTAGTGCTATATTGTAATTTTCACATCTCATGTGTACAGTGCACATATTCCTAAACTGTGCAGCCGATATATTTAAAAAAAAAACAGGAAAAATCCCACCTACCAACCCATATTTTTTTGAGCATGTTATGGGAAACAAACCCTTTTTTTGTTTAGGCCTAAAGACTCTAAACAGGGGTTCATTTGACATGCACATGATGGTAATTTCTTTTTAACATCTAAATCTGTTAAGTAAATCCTAGGGAAAGTTAAGCCCATTTTCCCAAATGCTTTTTGAACAAATTTCGATGTTGTGTAATTGCCAGTAAAATTAACTGAAGTTGAATCTGTCAGATTATTCAGTTTTTCAAATGCTTTCTCACCAGGCTCCATTCTGACTTTGAAAATGTCATTCCATGCCATGACAATCACTCTGCCATGTAAAATAAGACTGATTCTGGTAATCTGTCTGTAAAAATAAAGCAATTGAAGGGTAGATTGGCAATATTTAGATTCAATTAAATTGTTGCATATACCCTATATTCCCTTATAAACACTCCTCCCCTAATAAACGCCCCCCCCATTTTGGACAAGAGAAAACAAAAGTGACTTACCATGACAGGATATTTTAATCTGAGATGAACAATAGAAATTAGTAGAAAGTAGACTTTCTAAATCCAAGGAATCCTCAAACACATTTTCAAAAATGTAAACGCCCCTGGGGGCATTTATTAGGGAATATATATGGCCTTAATCAACTCTGTTACACAAATTTGCTGAGAAAAGGTTCAGGATGAAAGCTCATTTTAATGAGTTACCTTAGGAAGTCTAGAAACTTGTATTCAAATGTGTTTTGATTGGCCTTAAAATTATTTTGTCGTAGGAAGTAAAAGTTTTTTCTGCATTCATTGTATCAAATGGTCTAATAGAATATTTATGTAAGTTCTCAGCATCTGGAATTTCATACCAAAAATTTTATAGTTTTTTTCTAGCATGTGTTGTAACTCGAGTTTATAATGCTGGTAAACCCATCGATGAAAGTAACCTACAGAATGTTGTTATGGTAACAATGGACTGGTTTAGTTACTGTGTTAGAAAATACATATTTCATGTGTCATTAAATGTTATTTCATCCCTTGAATTGTTGTCATGCGGTCAATTTTTGCTGTATCCCAGCAATTTGAATACCTTTCAAATTGTTGTAATTAGAATTTTCTTACTAAAATTCTTTAAAGGACATGTAGTTAATAAAAACACAGATATGAATTGATTTACGGTTTGTGTGAAGGTTTTATACTAGGGACAAAGTTTGTGATAAATTTATGATGAAAGCCAGTAAAATGTTTTTAAACATGGAGAATGTGTAATGTATACAATGCTGTATTATTTCATAATGTCTGTATTTTGCTTCCTCTATTCTAGTGTACATGCATTTATGTACAAAATGGCAACTTTCTGTGACATCTCAACATGTTTTTTCAAATCAGCAAAAATCAATCTTGATTTTTACATCCTAGATTAGCAGGAAGCAAAATTAATTATCTTTATATGATGCACCAAATTCAGTGTATCATTTTAAAATTGGATTCAAATACCTATAGCTGCTGGTTTCATAATGGTGCTAAATTTTCGGCATATGACCACTGTGTTGAATTTTTAGTATAGTATTATTAGCCCAGGGGTCATTTTTAGTATGGGCATATTTTAGTTAAGCCAAAGAGCCTAGGAAAAGCAAATGTATGCTTCAAGGCTCAATTCAAGAGGGTCAAATGACTTCATCATATTCATAATTATGCAACAATTGGCTATTGTTCTGCATTATGGAAATGTTTGTCATTATTAATTCAATGTTTTCATTACATTCCTTGTTTGAGGCATTTTAGGGGAAATCTTCAAATTGATAATTAGCAGAACTGATTTTTTCATCACATGTTGAAATAGGCATACTTTTACTAATGGAAACGTTTTGATGTCGAATTAGTATTGTTTTAACCCTTTGCCTCATAATGCCGCGTTTCCCCACATCTGAAGCTGACGACTTTTGAAAATATTTTTTTCCCACTCAGTCAGAGAGAAATAACCCAATTTTCTTAAATAAATTGATGTTTTGTATATTTGCTTTGAATTTGGAAGAGTCCAAAGTATGCTTATGTGGTAAAAGGTTAAATTAGTATCACCAGTACTCAAAATGTGATATCGAATTTTAACAATAATTTCCCTTTTATAAGATTTCTATGTGACTTGTACATAGTGAGGATTGTTTTTGTAAGGTTTAATGTTGCACCACCTGCATCGGTCATGTTGCAACCTTGTTTAATGGTGGAGGAAGACCCCAGGCATACACCTGGGTAGAATTCCTTAAGCTATCTGAACCCACTGTCACATATATGTAATTTTTTTCTGGTCCTTTATGGGGTTTGAATTCGCAGTTAAAAGGAACGAGTGCTTATTGACAGAGACCATAACCACTCAACTGTAATGAGAGTATCCATGATAAGATATATACTTGCGCCACATTTGAAGCAGTGTTATGGCCTTGAAAGAGTTTTGAACCAAGAACCTTTGTGTGGTCAACATTTTTTGCTCAGCAATTTTAGATTCTGTTTCAGTAACTTTAATTAGCAAAGTTATCTTTTTTAACTTTAAAATTTAGATACTACAAAAATCTAGAAATATGTAATATACTGTTGTCTGATTTAGGGAATTTGGCCTATTGTGAAACACTACTATCAGAAATATACACCAACAACAAGATTTTTAAGTTTAAAAACTGTTATTTTAGCCAAGATGTGTCTATGAAATGAACTCCAGATTTTTAACAAAGTATACTCTCAGTGTTAAAATCCTGGCCTATTTTAGCTGATGATATTTACTGGTGTATATTTCATTGACTGTCTTCATTTTTTGCTGAAGCCATTTATGTCCTTATTTTGCATGTGTTAATGTTGTTGCTGTTGTTGTTAATCCAGGATGTAATTGAATTAAAAGGAAGGAGGTACTTATATCCAGAGCATATTTTTATCCTTTCCTTTTCATCGATGAATTCATGACTTAGCATGTATTAGGTCATTCTTAACAGATTTCTTGTTTATGATACCCTAACTGACACCAAATTGAAGGGCCTCTGTAGTTGAGTGAATATCTAACTTGTAATCATTAGCCCCTCACTGCTGTGAGTTCAAGTCCCACCCTGAACGAAAATCCACTAGTGATGAAGATGTCCAGCTAGCTGACAGGTTGATGGTTCTACCCAGGTGTAAGCCTTGGGTCTTCCTCCACTGTTAATGCCGGAAAGTCTCCAACTGACCCTAGCTGTTGGTGCAACATTAAACTCCGGTAACACCAAATTAATTTTAGAATACTTCTTTTCATGTATTATATTTTATTCGGGAAGAAAGTATCAATAAAATTTCACACCTTATGTCACATATTGTGGGTGGGGTACAGTAAACATTAAAAAAAAATGGCTTTTGTAGGAGGATTTTATCCTACTGATTGAAAGGATCTTCTGTTCAGTATACTAGGATATAAATGCTCAGTGTTTGTTGTTGAGAATGAAATACCGCAAGTAATTCATGAACACTCAAAAGTACTTCATATTTACCACAAAGCGCTTGTAATTGCCACAAAAGTTTTATAAAATACCACTAAGTATTTCCAGTTCACAAAAAGTACATGAAAGTTGCAACAGGCCCAAAATTTGTATTTTTTTATTTAGTCAAAAATTTGTCATGAACTTTTAAGATATGAGGTAATCTTTTAAATACTGACATGGTTATCTGGCATTTTTTTAAATTCAGTTCAAATGCATCTGAGTAAGGTCTGGAAAAAATAGTCATATGTCTGGTTACCAACCAACACTGTTTTTTGCTTCAACCCTACGGTTTCTATCAATAAAATCCAAAGTATTTGATTGTTTGAGGACAAACTGTTCATCCATAGTATGAAAGGTATGTTCAGAAATAAAAGAAGTTTTTTGACATACCTTCCCATTTTTGGTTGAGTAACTGGAAACTGGAAAGTGCTAAATGGCAGTATAAAATATGTAGGAAGAAAATATTTTTTCAGTCTCTGGTGAAGGCAGCATAATCCAGGCTTTATTGAGCAAACTCTGCCAAAGTTCGTCCAAAAACTGTGTAAGTTGAAAAATTCCTTGTTAGGCCTTAAATTCCTGGTGAACTGTGTTCAGTTTAAGATATGATAGCAATTTAAGGATTTACTTAGATATCTGATCAGTGTTTTGGATAATTATTCACACCTTGGCCTCCTTTATATTTTAGGTATAAGTTGACTTTGGGTAAATATGTTTATTTAGAAAGTATTTGATTAATATAAGTACTACCACAAGGTGGGTCATGTATTGAGCACGTAAGCCATCATTTATATGTACATAATTGAATCAAAATTCAGTTGCAGTCAAATTCATGATCGGATTAAAGCTAGATGCCTGTAATTTTTGACTTATTATAAGATAAGCAGCTAACATGTGATTTTCCCATAAACTGTAGGAGAAGTGCTTGAAGTAGTAATTTGCGCAAAATTTAAAAGCTAACATAAACTTATTTGATGAATATGACTTTCAGGCATAATTAAATTACAATCAATTGATTGAACAAATATATTCGGTCAGTGAAACCTTTTTAACGAAGTAGAAAGAATTATGGTTTCTTAAAACTTGGTCATAAAAACATACAATGTTAGGCTTTGTGCTTTTATAGAATGTTTTCAATAAACGGTTTGCTCAATGTTCACAATTTCAGTGAATTGATTTTAATGTTAGGTGAAAAAGTGTCAAATAGTGGATTCTTGTTACAATCTTGGAAATAGTGGACCATTCTGTGCCGGTGTCTTTCTTTGATGGATCAATATTGGTGTTATGTAACTCTGGCTGTACAACCTCATCTGCGACAGATCCTTGTCTGTTTATGAAGTCTAAAATTTCAAGTGTTGACTCTCTGTAAATCTGATTTAAGTTTTAAAAGGAATGGACATATTTTATTTTTCACATTATACAGAAAATAGCTCATGCTTTGAGTTTCTGCCTGTGTCCATCTTTGCATATTAATGACTCTATATTTGGTGTCATTTACTGTGGTTTCATTTAGAATTGTTGGGGATTTAATTTCATAGGTGAGCTTGTCTATGAAATGAAATCTTTATGAATATTAATGCAGAATATTAGTCAGCCTTTTGAAAATTGGCAATATCCAAAATTGTGCTTCTTACAAAAACAACTTTCAGCACATTCTGAAACAGGAAAATTAACATCTTAACTTTTAACATGTGATAGTCAATCACCTGTATGTATGCTTCACTTAGCAGGCTTATTTTATTAAAGAAAATGACAGAAAACAATAAGGCACACTAAATTTTATTTATAAAAATCAAAATGCACAAATATATGTTCCTATTAAACAGCAATTATCAGAGTTTTTTTAAGAACTGATTGCTGATTGAAACCATCGGTTAAAAACACATTTGAATCATATGTTTTTCCAAGATTTTTAAAATTTCCCCAAAATACAAACAATCTTTGCCAGATTTATCTGTTGCTTTGGCAAAAAATGGTTACTTAAACCCTGAATTATAGTAAAATACATGAAAAAAGAGCCCATAATTAAATGAAACCACAGAATCATGCTACTCCTTTGTTGCTCTGTACAAGTACTAGGATAGTTGCAGTATTGTGTACCAGTTGTCATACCACCCGAATTAAGGATTGTGAGTTTAAGATTCATGAAAGTCATCAGGTCACATTGATTTAAGGTAAAGGGAAACAAATTTTGTGGTTTTAAGGTAAATTTAAATAAACTATAGTTATAATGTTGAATGAAATAAATTTTGTGGTTTTCAGGTAAAATGAATTAAATTTCATGGGTTTAAGGTAAAATGAAATAAATTTCATTGGTTCAAGGTAAAAGGAAATAAACTACATGTTTTTAATATAAAATGAAATAAACTATAAAAGATTTGTGAGTTTTGGTTTAAGTTAATGTCAATACCAACATGTTCAAACCTAACCGTGAAACAATTGTGAATGGATACATATTGCATAAGTCTCATAATTATATGCCTCAGGTTACTGCGATATTCTGAGTTATAATATTCAGTATATCATTTACCTAGAAATAGTCTGCAAATCAATCAGCCTGCATCAATATAGCTTAATACCACTTGATTATTCTGATGTCTGTCACAAGAGAGGGAATTGTTTATATAGAAATGCTGTCAAAAAATCTTACTTCATTTCCTTGACTTGGTATTGTGAAGCAATTTTCAAGCACAATACATCAAGATAATGTCAGATACGTCTGAAAAACAGCATATTTTGTCCTATTGTTCAGAAATGTTATTTGTTATATCAGAAATTGTGAAAGTTTGTGTAATTTCAAATGGTACGTCTTTATGTTGACAGAATTTATAGAAATTTCTTCCAAACAAACTGTAATGTGGCTGTCTGTGTGAGACCATAATCAGTGTGTCCTTTTTAAATCATAAATTTGTGAGAATGCTGATGTAGTCACTTTGACATGATTTTACAGTAATTTTATCCATTTGTTTAATCGGTTCAAAACTTCTTAACTTATCAATGAAGTTAATACTATCAAACTTAAAAGGTCAAATCTGCTTGAAAACCCTTTTTTCTGATATTGTGCTGAGAGCAACTTGGTTTGATGACTGAAAACATTTTAAACAAATAAATTGGAAAGAATTTATGTGGCACTTTTTATTTATATTTTACTCTGTGGTATAATCAATGGCCGACATTTTGGACTTTAAATTTCATGGTTGAAAATTAAATAGGAAAAAATTCATTAATCAAATACAACTTTGTGCTCAATTTTAATCACCCTCTGTAGTATCAAACTATTAGGTGGTTGTGTCCGTTAGTCCGGTAAGCAAATACATTAATTATCATTTAATCACAGGTTTTATTTTACCTGTGTCAGTCAATCTTTGTAGTATATCAATTAATATCATTATTAATGACTTCTAGTCTTGATTTCTCCGATTTGCTTGAAGGAGACATTTTTCATAGATTGTTTGATCAGTTATTTCATTCTCGTTTGTAATATAATGATGTCTTGGCCAAGAAAACATGTGTTCGTCAAAATAGAAACATGATTATTCTGAAGTTTACAAGCAAGGTATGCGTGTAACATAGAAATATTTATGGAAGATTTGAATCCAACTAGCTTATAAGAGGTTTGTTCTCTCATTTTAGTGATGGTTGTTTATTAAAATGACAATGAAAACGTCTTTGTATACAAATAGTTTCTTATTTATCTTCGGAGCAAAACAGCTGAATTCAGTACAATAGTATCAAACAATTTACTCCTGATTATTAATTCATAATAATGTGATTATTATGCAGTTTCATGTACCGCACTTCAGCTTCAGTTTCTGATGTGAATGCACTGGAGATTATTCATTTTGAATTGCGAGGAAATTATCCAGACTTCTTTTTATTGAGAAAAAAGTGCAACTTTCGAATGATTTATTGAGGAGTGAAGGCAATATATTGAGGAAATGGATTTACTGAAAGATTCTGTTTGCAACAAGATAGTTTGAAGCGTACAATAGCCTGCAAATTAGTTCACAGCATTCTGCTGTAACAATCAGCAAATTAGCATACAGCAATTTGCTGAAACTATCAGTGTATCAGAATACTGAAATTGCTAAAACTATCATAAAACAATTTGTGAAAACAATTAGCTTGTGAAAATACCACAATTTGCTGTAACTATCAGCTAATTGGCATACAAATGGCAACAAATTAGCATTCAACAATCAGCAATTAGCATTCAACAATCAGCAATTAGCATTCAACAATCAGCAATTAGCATTCAACAATCAGCAAATTAGCATTCAACAATCAACAAATTAGCATTCAACAATCAGCAATTAGCATTCAACAATCAGCTAAAACAATCAGCAATCAGCATGTATCACATTTACTCATCAGATGGATGGTCTTATTTGCCACAGAGGAGATTAAAAACAGTAAGTACTCAAGTTAGGAGTGATGGATGTGAAGTGTTAGTGTAATACCTGATCATTATATAAGTGGAAAAATCAACCATCAGTCTGAACATTTATTTTAGAATACCACAGTACTGACATGTAGAACTGGTCAATCTTCGTCACAAAATTATCTTCTGGTGATGAATTTTTGTTATTTTTTGGCTACCATCAGCATAATTGATCTGATTTTGTTTAAATAACAAATTTGAACTCTGACATCTTGATGGAACTTAAGATTTCAGCACTGAGATTGTTCTCAAGTTTTATAACCTTTGGGCCATGCTTGAATTATTTTGGACTTGAATTTTGATCATAGTTACATACTTTATAATTACACAGAGATTTGCTGAAATCTTATCATAGACTGATATATTGATGGATAACTTATGTAACAACATCATAGCCTCACTTGGGAGTTTGTAGACATCACAGTCTGTCATCATTATAATAGATATACAATGTTACATATATTCCAGATAATGTAATTACATAGATTATGTCTAGAACTTATTTAGATACAGTAATTAGCCAGTATGTCTCCTAATTGTTTTTCCAAAGTATAAATATTTAATGTTCTTTTTTGTGATTCCCCAAACAGATACTGATGATGGAAACGTGGCAGAATGAAGTCCATTAATTCAATTAGTTCAAAAGTTTTACAGTAAAACCCTATGATTTGTTGACCCTAGTTGATAATTTTCTTGGTCTACCTGACTGCAAGATTTGCAGATTCATCATGGCCGACTGACTTTCTGTGCTGCACTAAGTGGTTGACTGTTCTCATTTTGATGGATAGCAAAACATCAATAAACAAATGGTAGACACAGGCCTAAATATGACTTCAATGGTGGACATTGTGTCTTAAAGGTTGACTGTGCCTTTATGTCTTAGGTTAATGGTTGACATTGTCGCTGTGTCTTGATGGTTGACAGTACTTTTGTGTCTTAATGATTGACATTGTGTCTTGATGGTTGACAGTACTTTTGTGTCTTAATGATTGACATTGTGTCTTGATGCTTGACAGTACTTTTGTGTCTTAATGATTGACATTGTGTCTTGATGCTTGACAGTACTTTTGTGTCTTAATGATTGACATTGTGTCTTGATGCTTGACAGTACTTTTGTGTCTTAATGATTGACATTGTGTCTTGATGCTTGACAGTACTTTTGTGTCTTAATGATTGACATTGTGTCTTGATGCTTGACTGTGAGTACCTTTGTGTCTGAATGATTGACATTGTCTTTGTGTCTAATGGTTGATTTTGTCTGTGTATCTTAATGGCTTACATTGTCTTTGTGTCCTAGTGCTTGACTGTGTCTTTTTTCGTTGAGTGGTCGACAGGTTCTTTATATCCAAGTGGTTAAATGGTTCAACTTATAAAATATATTGACGTATCCACTACATATATTGAATGAATTCATAGTCAGTATATAATGGGTATAATTCAATTAACTGTAATTCATATAAAGTTCTTGCTCAGAATATAGTCTACTAAGTGTAATCTCTCAGTCTCAAATCAGAAGCATGCAGGGCCTGAAAAATTGAGATAAGTTACATGACATAAAAAATCTTGATTGATGATGACAGTATTATACCAGTATGTTGACTTAAATGAGATAAGAGAATTACATGCAAATACAATGATGTAGGTTGCAGTCAGTACTTTAAATAATAGATTATCTTCAATATACAGTTTTCATCAATTAAAGAACTAGTACAAAAAATTGTATTATTTAATTTTACAATTATTTTACAATGAACTTACGTAGTAGAACCAACATGCATGTCTGCATGTTTATTTGTCCATCTTTTTTAACTCAATTGGTAGAACATTGGGTCAGTTGTTTCTAAGTTTGAATCCAGGGCATGGTACTTGTTTTAAAGTACCATGTGCAACCTCTCCAAAGCAACACCCTTTGGGAGACGCAAAATTATGTTGTTGTTGAGAGGTTGCCGCTCTAGAGAGGTTAAAAACATAGTAAAGTCGTACAGTGGGGAAAAAGCATGCTGTTGTTGAAGGGAGGTTGTCGCTTAAGAGAGGGCCGCTCTGGAGAGGTTGCACTGTAATTCATCTTCCACTCCTGATCGTTCATGTGGAGAACTTTGCAGTTACTTGTGGAGAAGAAGGTACAGAATCCAGGAACTCTGGTCAGTCAACAGGCCACTAATATTATAACGTGTACTATTGGAAAAATGCGTAAAACATGAAAAACTTACACATTTCTACCCATTCAAGCCTAAACTCAGAAAACACTATTTGATTTTATATATAGTTTTGAGTATGATTGACATAAAAGAACTAATTTGATGCGCATTTATATATTAACAATATAAACTTTATTTCATATGATAACTGTGAGGTTGACTCCAACCTGGGACCTGACAGTTTTCATTTGTAAGGTAGCTGTGGTTCTACCCAGGTGTTTCTGGGGTCTTCTTCCTCCTTTAAAAGCAGGTAAAGTCACCAAATGCCCCTGGCTGTTGGTGCAATGCTTAAAAACCCCAGTGATAAAAAAATTGTGCTAGCTGGCATAAGGCTAAATAACTGTGATGGTTTATATCTTAATGCTTTCATATAATCCTTGGATTTACCACCAGGAAGTGCTGTCTACTGTAGAAATCGATGTTGTACTAGGATTTTTATAACACACGAAGGCAATGTGATTCTCTGCATTTAAAAAAAGCAAACCAGATCACATCCTGTTTTCTGCTTAATTTGATTTCACTCAGCTGTAATTAAGAATAAATTGCAATCTTGTAACCTTTAACATATTTGTATACTTAAACTGTACATTGATATTGACATGGGAAAAATGTTGCTTTTAAAGTTAATTTAATTATCCAGTCATTGTAAATAAGCATAGTTGAGACCAGAAAAAAATAATTGTGTTTACAGTTCCCTGACTGACCCATTTTTGGGGCTTTTTAAGGGTTAGTTAATTATGAACTTTGTATGTACTGTCTGTCAGAGTTAGAAAGTAATTAAGTCGGGTGAAACATTTGATTTTTTGTTGGGTTGAAGCTCTTTTCAACCCTTTGCCTCATAAGCATATTTTAGACTCTTCCAAATTCAAAGCTAATTGGTTTATTTCTTTCAGATAGAGTGGGAAACATTGTGGCAGGAGAAGCCATTACTCATTACAAGCAATGGCTTCTTTTGTCACAATGTTTTCAAAAGTCGTCTGCTTCAGATGCGGGAGGGGGGGATGCGGTATTATGAGGCAAAGAGTGAAAAATTCTAGCCTTGATATTCTTGTCTTGGACATTTCTTACCTTAGACCCAACCAGTAGAAAATTTTTTCATATGCAATAAAACCTCACTTTACAGACACTAGACAATTATGGACACTGGGGTATTAGGGACAGTTTTTGTATAAACAGAGACATAAAACTTCATTCTTCATCAGACAATCGATTCAGATATATGGACACTCAGAGCACCCTAGCTACAGTACTATTTCAGTATTACAGGCAGTACCAAAGTGCATGTTTACACTTTCATTGACCCCATCTTTACAGACACTTGTTTTTGTGTAAAGACAATTCACACATTTCAATAAATAAGTGCTAAACTTTATTGGCCCCAGTAAGTGTGAATGAAGCAAGCACATGTGTTAATGACCCTTGCCTTGCTGGAAGGGAGCTTAAGTTCTACATATACATTTTGGTTCCAGTTGTCCTTCAAGATGCCCATATGTTTAATAGGTTTATCAATTTCAAGCAAAAATGGTTTGAATCAAATTACAGTTAATCTATCATTACAATTTTATCAGCTGTATCTACTGTATCTAAGAAATCTAACAATTATGGAAGAAAAGACAGAACTGCACGTATAACATGCATATGTATAGCTTCCAGTCATCTCCAGCTGAACTTCAACTATTATGGGGCCACGGCCATGGTCCAGTGGTTAGTGCTCTGAACTTGTAACCTGGAGATCTGGGTTTGAATCCCAGTCGCGGCAGGTCATACCCTTCTATGACAAGACAAAAATGTTGATTTTCCTCCGTATGTGGAGAAGTTGCCAGTTCCATGTGGAATGGTAAATTAGTAGTGGCTAGTATACAGTCCAGGAAAACTGGTTAGGTGAACCAGTAGCCGTATATAACTGAAAAATTGTTGAAAATGGCATTAAACCCCAGTGACAATAAGTCACATAAAAACAAACAAAATCAACTATTATGGACACTTCACTGTAACCACAACTGTCTATAATTGAGGAGTTTTACTGTAAATACATCTCAATGTGTATGCTTGTGTTATCAACATGTTTTTGAATCGTTATCAAAACAAATAGAAATAAACAAACAAAGCCCATTTATTTTAAATTCTTTGTGATTTTGAATTTTGAAAAAAAAACGATTCCTAAAAAAATGATTTTTGTGCCAGGACTGATGAAAATTGTACCTCATTCGTTTAATGAATGGTAGCATCTCTGAGTATTATGTTGAAAACCTTTTTTTAAAAAAATGTATTGGTGAATAAGCATAGTACTGTAACAGCTGCCTGGTGTATATAAAAATGTCAGTTAGACAGATTTAGTATGGGAAATCCACTTCAACTAATATCAGCCTATAATTGACCATTTATGATGATTGAGAAGTTTTTTGTGGTTGAAATCATGAAAGTAATAATTAGGAGGAGTTGTTCTCAGATAATGGATGAATTATTTCCTTTTACAATTAACATTGTGGAAATTCTTAATGTTCAACCTACGTCTGAGACACTTTAAATCATGAAGAATTTTTCTTCCTTGTTCAGCTGTTTTTTCCTGTAAGGGGAAATGAATACGTCACTAGTTGTATTGTAATATTGTTTAAATTTTATAATGTATATTATTGTACAATTTTCATTATTACGCCCAGGACGAGGGAACCTCATTGTCTTAAGTAGTTGGTCTGTTGGTCTTCATTTTAACATATGACAGTCACATTGTTGATTTTATGTATTGTTTATTGTAACATATCTGAAATAGTACATCTGTGTTCATAATCATATAATTTCTTGGACTTACCATTTATGATTTAAGATTTATTCTTAACATAGGTAATGGTATAGTTATATATATATGTGTATTTTTAAAATAAATTTTTAGTTCTTTGCTGTGATAATTTGAGCGACTTTGTTTATAATTTAAGCCAAGGTTTTTTTTATTTTTTGTTCCTTGTGAGATTTTGGGTCCAAATTCTGAGAAACACCCCTGCTACATGCTAACACAATTGTGATCATTGTAAGTTTATTATAGATTACGGAAATAAACAAGAGAATTATATTTTTTTCGTTTCTTTCTTTTACGGTTTGAAGTAGTCCATTCTGTTTGTTTTTAGCTAAGCTATGTTCATTTATCATTATTCAAGCAGGGTGCATTGTTATTCAAGTACCCTTATCATTGTTTATTTCCTAATAAACATTTTGTTTTTTGAATTTTTAAATTACTTTAAACTGATTTTGGATGAATTGGATATAATTCTAGTGATAATGGTATTTCAAAATTTTTCATTTTTCTCAAAAAGCAGGAGGGGGGGGTAAGGGTATTTATTAGAAGAATAATCGGTAATGCAGATTTTATCTTTACTTATCGCATATTGTCCTTAGAGCATCTGTCCTATTTCCTGGTTGAGATTTATTCAGTATTGCTGTTTTTTTTTTTTTGTTATCCAATTTTATTAGGTTGCTTAGCAACAGTATTGTTTATTGTTGCGTATTAACATTTGGTTTGGCTGTAATTGAATCATTTAAGATTTCTTTAGTGTCTATTTGTTGAATAATTCTGCAATATAAATCATTTTCCATGTGAAATTGGAAATCTTCTTTTGTAGATATATGTTTAATTCAGGAGTAAGCAAAACTGAAAATTTGCTTTTCAAATTTGAATTTCAACAAGTATTTTTATGGTTGATTGATTGACAATGTCTTTGTGGTTGATTGTTTGACAGAGTCTTTATGGTTGATTGTTTGACAGTGTCTTTTGGTTGATTGTTTGACAGTGTCTTTGTGGTTGATTGTTTGACAGTGTTTTTATGGTTGATTGACAGTGTCTATATAGTTGATTGTTTGACAATGTCTTTTGGTTGATTGTTTGACGGTGTCTTTATGGTTGATTGACAGTGTCTGTATAGTTGATTGTTTGACAGTGTATTTATGGTTGATTGTTTGACAGTGTCTTTGTTGTTGATTGTTTGAAAGTGTCTTTGTGGTTGATTGTTTGACAGTGTCTTCGTGGTTGATTGATTGACAGTGTCTTTATGGTTGATTGTTTGACAGTGTCTTTGTGGTTGATTGTTTGACAGTGTCTTTGTGTCACAGTGTATTTATGGTTGAGTGACATTATCATTGTGTTTGACAGTGTCTTTGTGTTTTAAATAGTTTTAGATAAAGTTTCAGTTTTTAGGGAAGGTTAGGTACAAAACTGACTTAATGATCACAATGAGAAAAGTACTTCTGGTAGTGGTAATGTTTATAAAATTTAAATTTGATTTAATGTTACCAGAGGTATCAAAAAGCTCTTTAGAGAATTATTTGAATGTGTTTTAAATACATTAGTGTTTAATAATATACTTTAGTAGAATTTTGTTACAAACGTATGAATTTAAATTATGAATTTTATAGCTCTTTAAGTTAGATATATTCTGAATTTCAATCTGAAACAGAGTTAAGATAACCTGCTCATTCTTTTCATGATGGATTCTGGTTAAATCAAATCCCAACACTTAATGGTGTTGACAGTTAGAGCGCAGCTAGAAGTCATTAAAATTCTTAGAATAGTGAGAAATTGTGTCTGTAGCTTATTGATAGGTGCCTATGTGAATCACTGTGATTTTGAGGATTTTGTGCACAATTTTATTTATTGAACAGTTTTGATATAGGTTCAGTTGGAATGCTATTTAAATGAGCTCCCATTTGCTATTCAATTGAGCTCCCAGCTTGGAATTTAGTGTGTTGCTATTCAAAAAGTCTCTTCTTGGTCTTTTAAAATTAGAATTTCTAGGAAGATTATTTAATATTGTAATTCATTTAGCTAGAAGCAATATGATTGATTGCTGGTCCCCAGTATAATTAAGAAACTTACTATTTTTTAGGTCAAAGGTCAAGGTCAAAGAAACTGGAACTTACTGTTTTTTTTTTCTTTCTAACTATTGTCTCATGGTTTTAATGGCCATCTAATTTCATGACTGATTAAGATAATCTTCTATTATGTTTATGTAATAAAAATTCAAGGTCAAGTTTAGGTCAAAGTCAAGTGTATTTGACACTGTAACTGGTTTCCATTCAAATGACACTATTTGATTATGTAGACAACCAACACTTCTGAGTTTGGGGAGTTAAAGAAGTAAGTATTTTGTGACAAATTCTAGCATTTTGCTCAATAACTCTTGTTTAATAATTTACAATAATCTCTCTATAGTTTTCTGCATGCAGGTTTCATCAATAAGCTGTGAGAGTAGATTCTATATTGTAAAATGTCATACCCTACTGTATGAAAAGATGACTCAGGTTATACATGTATTTGCTGTTAAATGGTAAAACTGGCTTTCTTTTCTGGTACATGTATTAAATATATGCAAGGGTTACTTCCCCTGTTCTGCTTTACGTTATTGGCTCATTTTGATGAAAATAAAATCAGTCTGTGTAAAAAGCTCCTTTCTTTTTAAGTCTCTTATTGTTTCATTTTACTGTTTGCTGTGGACAATCTTGTCTGCCAGCTTAGCTCAACTGGTAAAGTATTAGGTTTATGAAGCTAACATTCATGGTTCAAACCCTGTGTGCGACCCTGTTCCTTGGAATGCATTTGTTTTAAGGCCTTACATCTTGGGCCATTCATCCTCTGCTGCTGATCATTCATGAGGAGAAGTTGGCAGTTACTTGAGGAGTAATAGGTATATACAGAATCCAAGAACACTAATAAGGGCAACTGCCCACTGAAATATAACTGAAATAATGTTGAAAACATGTTTAAAACCTTAAAAAATACCCCCAAGCCATTTTTTAGTCCATTTAAAAGATTTAATCCTATTCAGGAATTTAATTTGCGGCAGATTGCTAAAAAAAAAATATTACCCATCAACCATACCTGTCCTCAATTCTCAGGTTAGCAACTTGAAAGAAGCTTTGTGTATTGCCCTAACTATAAATGTGGTTTTGTATACATTTATACCCATCTGGGATCCATACTGGTAGATTTATTTAGTAAATAATTTATCTTACCTCAGACTTGTTTAGAGTTTTTCGGCTTCCTCATTAATACAAAAAAGTACTGAAAAATCCATGCTGGAAATCCTGCTGAGTCAGCAGTTTGTATAAATAGACATTTTGGAGTTCATTTTGTACAACACAGTGATTTAGTTAATTATAAACTGAGATATTTCTCAGACTAGTGTTGCAACATCGATTCAAAATCATAATCGATTACCTATTGGAATCGTTGGTACATCCAATGCGATTTTTTGTGAATTGAGTGTGTTATCCATATGAACCATTAACCAGGCTCTATTAACATCAAATAACCTCGATCAACGATCCGCCATCTTTTTTTTAAAAAAATGCGAACGATTTCGTGTTTAGTTTGCGGCAGCAGGAGTTAGTTTAAGGCGTCCAAATGAGACAGACCGATAATCGATTATGAAAAACTGCAATCAATTATCGGAATTGGTAGACATTTTTACACCGCTAATCGATAGTATCCGATTATCGTTTCATCACTACCTCAGATGTTAAATGAAAACCTACAGCAAGTTGGTTGTTATAATCAATATTGTTATCAAAGTGTTGTTTAACTTTTATCTTGTTACGAATGTATTTTTTATATCAACGTACAGTCAGGTTAACATTTCTTCAAGCTTAACATTCCTATAGTTTTCATAAGTTGATATTTGCACTGAATCACATTTTATTTTATTTAAAATATCTTTTATAGTAATATACTTTTATTTACTAAATGCAATAACCACTGACCTTCCTGGATAGCTTCTTCACATGTGAAATTTATTTGCCATGGTCCAGAATGGGGTTCAAACTCAACAACAGTGAGGGGCTAGTGATTACTAGTCAGAGACCGTAACCACTTGACCAAGGAGGCCCCCGTCATTTTATTCAGAGATTTTAACACAATCTATTTATTGGTTTGAAATATTTAAATAATAATTTCATTTTTCTCTGCATTCCGTCTGTTTAGTTATTGCTTTGTTTTGTGCACTTGAAACTGTTGAGTGGTAAAGGGTCATTATTTTTTAATGGCAGTGTCACTGTTTAAACTGTTTTATTAGCATATTATCTCCATGTTGTTTCGTTGAACTTGTTAAAAGTAAGTGTGATTAAATCGTATGATTAAAGAGTTAAGTTATCCGATAAAATCTGTCCCTTAAAGTCGAGATAAACTACATAATTAAAACAAAAACAACTCTTCAGAAAGTTACAAACTCTTACTTGTGTGTCTTAATTGAGAGGTTTTCACTGTAACATCTCTGTAATTGGTAATAAAATTTAATTATTTTCTGAACAATGAAGTTTTTGTTTAATTTGAAATCGTGACGATTATTGTTATTTGAAGTTTAAAACATGTTTTTAATTACTTGATTGATTATAGTTATTGTAATAATGTATTTCATTGATGTTATTGTAAGTTGTACATAATTTTTATGGGATTTTTTTCAAAGTAAATAATGAATAATGTTGACATTGTTGTTTCTTTTTTATTGTACTTGTATTGAACTGTCATTGAAATTGTGTTGCATTTTTACTGGTGAAGTGTATTTGTATTTAATTAATCATGAACTTAACGGCAATTTATTTAGAAAATTCATTTTTGAATTTTACCCTCTATTGTTTATTTAACTATCTTGTTGAACTCAATGCAAGAAAACCTTGATGTTAATACCTCTTTTGGGAAGGAATGAAACGGTCTTTATACTGAGGCAGTCTCATTATCAAGTTGAAATACAGAAAAAATATTGAAAACCAGTCAGCATGACTATGGTCATTTAAATAAGGTGGTCTCATATCATTATTTTCATATTTTCATTTCTTGTATACTTTGGCAGCTACATGATTGACCATATTTATTTATTGTTAAAGACTGTCCTGGTCATTTCAGAGTTAACCATGATTTTTAAAACATGGTCATCCATGGTTTAAACATGATTATTTTACAGTGTTTGGATTACTTTTGAAAATGATATTATTATGATTAAATTTAGTGTAACAAATATCTTCATTTTTGAACATCTCTCATTATAAGACTTTGATAATAAGAGTGTAAGATTGATGTCAGTTGAAATCATTTGTGAGATTCTGGCCATGTTTAGATGCATTGTGTCAACTCAGCTGGTTGTTGGTCCAAAATAATCAAGGTTTTAGTATCATATGCGGAGTTGTCTGCCCCATGTGAATAACCATTTAGAAATAAGCTGGTTGTACAGTAAAACCTCAAATAGCGACCACCTCAATATTTCAACCACCTTTTTATGACAACCACTTATTTCAAAACCGACTTTCAATTACTCCCCTGTAATTTAATTTGATAATAAGACCACCTTATTATTACAACCGATTTTTCAGGTCCCAAATGTGCTCTCGTTATCTAGGTTTTAATGTACATGAATACAAAATGAATAGGACAAAGGACACTCTAAAATATACTGTTATATGTATGCAGTATGCAGTAAGCTTCTAATTTAATATTCAATCTTCATGACCCTGAATATTTCTGTTGGCTAATTTACTACTGTTTTCATTTATGCTTCAAACTGACAGTTATATAGCTGTGTGTTTTTATGCTTTCAGAACCAAAAAGAAACTTCATTAAAGAGATTATCTGACATACAGAATAGCCCAGATCATAGAAAGCCAGGTATGTGTAAATAATTATTATAGTAATGCTTTATTAGCATGGGAGGATGTTTGTAAATAAATGTTCTATGCTATGCTATATGTATCTTAAACCCTTGGCCAGATTTTGGTCTGGAATACAGGATTTTAGCCACTCCAGTAGACTGGATATCTGATTTGTTCTGAAATTAAGAAATTAATTCTGAAATTTTTTATTCCCTGATTGGACCAGTCTTGAGATTTAAACATTTGGGGTTATTTTATGCATTAGAAGGGACCTGATATACAAAATAATGGGGTCATCCAAAACAACCACCGAAACTCTAAAAATTTACCCGACATTGTATGTCTGAATGCATGTCACTTTAAGTGCATTTAATTCTGTAATAATGACTACTGTGATTAATGGTCACTCTAAGCACCCATTTATTGATATAACAAATCAAATGAACCCCTAAATAAGGGCCACCTGTACATAACAGCCATATATTCTCTCCCTTTTGCGACATTCATTCAGAGGCTGGACTGTACGATTTATCAGATGCTTGTTGTATCTAAATTTCAAATTTCTATTTTTAGTTGTAGAATGAAATTGTTTTCAATAACATTTTATTTACAGTTTAATAGCTTCTGATAAATGCATGATTTATGAATTTAATAAAGCATGTATGAGATAATTATGTACATCTTAATTTTTATATACATATATAGCCATCTGCTTGCATGATTATACAGTGGGAAGTAACATTTGTTAGTTTTCCCCACCTCCATGCATGAATGATTGTCTTAACATAATTACACTGCATGCAGTATATATAGTTTACTTCCTTTTAAGAGTTTACAATAGATAAGATATTTATGATCGTTATAACTGAATAAATAACTGAGTTAGAAAATCCGAGTGAAATTGCTACCTTATATGTAGGGTAAAACTTATTGGTATGTTTGCTAATTCATTTTTTGTGCAGCCCGCTTGTGGTAAGCTTGACATAGTTGTCAAAATGGCGGTTCCTTGTATGTACGTCTGTGTGTGCACGAGTGCGTGCGGTCTTGTGTTAGTCCATCTGACTTTATCCAGACCATAACTTCCCTTTGCATCAATGAATTTTAAATTGACTTGGCACAATTGTTCACTATGATGAGACGGTATGTCATGCACAAGACCCAGGTCCATATGTCAAAGGTCAAGGTCACCCTTGTGGTTTGAAGGCATGTTTTATCCTGTCTGGACGGTAACTTTTTTTTTTCTTATGACCCTTGGTGGGCCCATTCAAAATGTCAAGATCATTCCCTGAAAAAGCAATGAACAACCTTTTCAGGATGATAATTAGTGCCTTAGCAGGCTCAACATGTTGCCATTTGGTGACTTCTAGTTTGCAAATTTGCGAGTTGTTAATGTGTCTAACAGATCTCCACCAACATTCTGCTTGTGATCCTGGTTATTTTTTTACAGAATGGATTTAAATTTTTCTCTTCATACAAAGAAGTTGGAAGGAAGTCTGTGTTACCCCCCCCCCCTGTTTATCTCAGGCTGTCAATGCTTAATTTCATATGATAAATAATTAACAATCTCTGTATTATACTGTATATTCATAATGTTTTAGTCTCAAATTATTGACATCTGGTTTACTGAAGACAATTTATGGCAATCTTCTTATAATTGTCTACAAATATTCATGAATTACCTCTTTTGATTATTTTAGGTTATTTGTATTGACAAGATCTCTGAATTAATTTTGATTATATGACGTATTGAAAATCTGTATTTAAGAAATTTGTGATAGCTTAATTACTCCAAAATAAATTTCTGAAGTATGTCATTAAAATTTATTTGAATGAATGATATAGATTAATTTCTAATTGGTCTGTCATTAATTTCTTAATCATTAGTTTGACTAGCTGTAAATTTCTATGAATAGAAACTCTCACATTTCATCAACCATGAACTTCAAAATGTGCATATTGTATAACTTGTAGTAATGATTTATTATCTGTTTGTTTATTATTTGTGTACAAAATGCTATTAATAATTCTCAACTGATATGAAGTAAACACAGTGTTGCACTGGTACTGTCATAAATATGTCTATCATTTTAATGTCACAAATTTTTTTCCAATATTATACAAGTAAAATTGCTTGTTTCACAATCGATTATTGTATGAATTAAAAGAAATGTCAAAAAGTCATAGCGATTTACAGTTTTATCATTGTTTTTAAGACTCCCTGTGAGTGTGTAAAAATTTAAAACATCTGGCTATCTGAACATCCTCTTCTCGGGTTCATTTATTTTGTACATGCTGATAAACTTGCCTACATTATTCAATACTTCCGCAATATTGTTTCCAATACCCAAACACTATTCTGAAGTGTGTTATTTTATCTACGGGTGCACGTGTATGTTCTGACCTGCTTAATTTATGTTTTTGGGTCTTCATAGTTTCAGTGGGCCTGCCTTATACTATCTTTGGTCTGCCTCGCTTTTGATATGGGTTTGCCTCATTGTAACTTACAGTCTTAGTCAGACTGAAAGTGTTTCAAATGAATTTTATGGGGACTTACATTATGAAATGGTTATTTTCTATGATTAGTAATCACTAGCTCCTCTCCTCTGAGATCAGAAAAGTTTCACATGTGAGGAAACTGTCCAGCTAGCTTATGGAAGGTCAGTGGTTCTACCCAGGTGTATACGCCTGGGGTCTCCCTCTAATGTTAAAACAAGTTAAGTTGTCAAATATCGCTGGTTGATGGTGTGATGTCAAACCTCAAAGAGAAACAAAAACAGAAAATTTTTATCTATGTAAAACTCTGAACCTAATCTCCATTTTTATAGTGATATATAAATGATAAAGCTCATTCAAACATCAGGTTAGGTAAATAAATGGTCTGATTGTTTGTGTTTATAAATGTTTCAAGGTTTATCTGTTTCATTCATTATTTTAGTATTGTTATGAAACTTTATAGATTTTGTATTTGAGTATAGAATTTTTCTCTATTTTACTGTATATAATTATAATTCATCAACTACTTATGTTCACCTTGTCTTACAAGTAAGTCTGGAAAAATAAATTTAGTTAAGGGTTAATACAAAACATTAAAAACAAAATCAGTTTCATGTTTAGACACACTTTAATCAGTACGCTATGGCAATACATGGGAGGGACAAAAACAAAGGGGGCTGGTAAGTTGTTGGGAAGGTGTTGTATATGATGGTGAATTTGGGTCTAAAATGGCCACATTAAACAAAAAAAAAATTCATACATACATATATACTTACACCATCTTAACAACAAACTAGTCCCCTATTGTCAAAAAAAGGGTTTTGTTCATATACTGCCTGTATCTAAAGGTGACTATAAACCCAGGTCTGACCATACAGCTACAGCTGTGTAAATAAGCCATTTTCCACAAACAGCAAGATTTACAATGTGTTTGTATTATGCTGCACGTGTTATCACACAGGACAATATCTCATGTTTTTTTTTCATGACAAAATCACTTGTTACTCTATATAGCATTATTATTATTCTTAAAATTCTGATTATAGGTTGTTCATTCTAACTTGGGTTTTAATGGGGTTCGTGGTGATATATTACATTACTGTATCACTTCATTGGATAGCTTACATTGTTAAGTGTAGGTTGCTGACTAAATTCCCCATCATTGAACTGGTTTTATGAAGGCTGACCTTACAAAATAGTGTATGTGACTAACTTTATAAGCTTTTATCTGATTGGTTGGTTCAATATACTGACCTCAGCAGGAACCAATCAGAAGTATTCAGATCTATAATCTCCTTTTCATATTTAAAACCTTGAACACTGTTTGTGGAACCACCAAACTCCACAAAGTGACCCAAATGATCAAGTTTTCTGCTCTTACTCCCCATATCGTACAACCTCGTGCCACCTATTGTCTCCCAATCAGCCTTGTTCCGCAAATCTTGAGTCCTGTTATGACCTGACTTAGATTGAAAAATCTTTAACAAATACTGATTAATTAAACAAACTGATTGTGTGAACAGTGTGTGGAGTTTTGATTTTGTGTTGGCTTAACAATTTTCAGAGCATGTGATACCAGACACACCTACACCGGACTACGGACAGGCTGCTACACAAGAAAACCAGAATGTTTTTCAGTTTGCCCAAAAATTTCAAAATGTTTTAACTAACATTCAGAGAATAGGTATATTATCTCCTAATGTTGTTAAATGCACTATGGCTGTTGTTGATTTTTGTCACAGATTGTCCATGAAATTCACTCTTTTGTCAGTAAAAGTACTAAGTATTATTGGAGAACACTTGATTTCTTTGGTAAAACATGCGTACTAGTTATTGAAACATCTTTTAACAGAGATTTCCCTGACGCAGGTTTCTTGCGTCCTGGACGCAATATTCAGCCGAGGGACTTGCATTGAGAGTGACCACCGCATCCTTGGGACTTCTGACTCATAATTTGCCCTTGGCATTTTCTTTGTGGGACCCCCAAAAATCCCAAGGGACCCCTAAAATGTTGGACATGGAGTCCAGGGGACCCTCGGGTGAAAAATCTTAGGGAAAACCCTGTTTTAAACAAAATTGTATTTCAACTGACTAGTGCAGCATTTCACTAATTCTCCTTGTTTGTACTACATATTATTACGAAGTATGTTTATTTAAATGGTAAATGTTTGTATCAGATGAAAAGTTTTCACTGATTGATTTTTTTGGCTGATCTCAAAATTCAAGTTCATATCCCTAATGTCTGATTTATGTGACTTCAAGTGTGAATTTCAAGGACTTGCACTTTTGGGAAAAAGAAATAAATTTTGTGTGGTTAACAATTATAAGTAGATTTTTGTCAAAACTCTTTTTTGAAGTACCGAGAACATTTGTTGATTTAAAATGCTTCTAACTAAGCAAAGACTAACCAACTGTTATCAAAAAACAATGAGATTTTCTTCACATAACGCAATCATAACTTTTCTTTACAAAATAAAGTACCCGGAATATTTTGTCTGTAATTATGGTAATTATAGTGATGAAAATGAAGTATAAATCTTTAACTATTGATGTATCTAGGGGTCTCTGTGATTGAGTGCTTATGGTCCCTGGCTAAAAATCATAATCCCCTACAGGATCGAAGTTCACATATGAGGAAGCTGTCCAGCTAGCTTATAGAAGGTTTGTGGTTCTACCCTGGTGTAAGCCTGGGGTCTTCCTCCCCAGATAAAGCTGGAAAGTCACCATATGACCCTGGCTGTTTGTGTGACATTAAACGTGAAAAAAATCGATGCCTCTAACAAATCTGTTTGCAATCATAAACATTCCTTTTATGAAGAAAGTATTGTTTTTAGTTTAATTTAATGCAACAAAAATCTACTTATCAGTTGTTCTGCAACATGCTACACTCTTATTTGCTGAGAAATAATTTCACTATACCCTGACAGCAGTTTTAGAAAAACAGCTGCTTAAGCAATATAACTGTAGAATTACTTACATTAACATGATATAACGGCTTACAATATGATAACAGCTACTGATCATTATAGTCACATAGCTTTTTCTTGTATAAATGGTAACAGTTACCGATCATTATAGTCACATAGCTTTTTCTTGTATACAGTCACAGGTTGTATTTGTTAAGCTTATTTTGGCCCCACATTTAGTTGGCAAACACCGCTGAGTAATGATCTGTTTTTTTATCAAGATTACATCTGTCAATATGTTGGATGTTTAATTTAGTTTTTACCCATGCTTTTTTATAATACTGATTTTATGCAGCATTTTTATGTGACGAAAATGTCAATTTTCCTTCATATGTGGAGAAGTTGTTGGCTCCTTGTGGAAGGGTAAGTTAGTACTGGTTACTATACAGTCCAGGAAAACTGGTTTGTTGAACCGGCCACCATATAAAATGAAAAATTGTTGAAAAGCGGCGTTAAACTCTGTGGAAAAAAAATTGTGTGTTTGTTTGGCCCATTGATTTACCCAATTTGGTAGTGATAAGGTATTTTGTCATGAGTTAGTGAGTTTGACTTTATGCACATGTTCTCTGTGATGATTTGGTGTTGATGACATTTTGTCTAGGACTATTAGTCCTCCTCTGTTGTTAATTTATGTGGACAAGTTAACAGTTTCTTGCGGAGAACAAGGTTGGTTCTGGTGCAGAAACCTGGAAAACTGTTAAGTTAAATGCATTACCGGAATAATGAAAATAAAAGTGTTTAATTTAAATCTTAATTAAAAATTTAATTATTTCTATCTACTAAATATTTGAACATCTCATCTTCAATGGTATATATAATATGCTGTGTGTCATGCATGAAATGTTTAACACTGAGCTGTAAGCTGCTTTTTTAGATTCAGTTGCATGAGTTTCACAGCTTGCCCTCAAATCACATTTATCTGTGTTAAGTATAGCCTTAGTACAGAAATGTGAAAATGTATAACAAATTTGGTTAAACTTATTTGTTAGGTACTTCTGTTGAAGTGTTTTCAAAAATGTATGTATGAAATTTTCAAAAATGAGAAACCTTACTACTTTTATATCAAAGATTTTCATCTTGGCTAAATTGAACACCAGTAACATTTAATTTCAGCTGTTTTATTTCTGTTAGTACAAATGTACTTTGTTTCTGTGTTCTAACAATACACTATAAATGATAGCTTTAGTGCAGATTATGTACACACCATACTAACACTGAGTTAATTTTCCTAATGTGTAACCTTTAGGGTAGAAAAACATGGTCATTTTAAAGATTTCTTGACTGAAATAACTAGGGTAGGTATTTTTTAAAATGTTTTTTTTTCTGATAATTGGAGGTATGGTTCATTCCAAATATTTGTGTACTTTGGATTTTGCCATCAGAAACTTTGGACCTGCGCTGAAACATATGGTTGGTTAAGTAACCGAAACACAACTATTTTATTTTGGCTTAACCTCTCATGATGTTTGCTTACATTCCATGTTGTATATATACCATTGTCACAGGCTTCTTGAAACTGCTGGAATACCTGTCTTGTCATTTGGTCAGGCAAAAATAGAATTTTTGTCTGACTGAATATATTATAAATAAGTGATAAATGCTGTGAATCATCCCCGACTGCCAGACATCTGGTCCAGTACTCACCGAAAAGTTATTGGACCTGCTCGAAATTTGTTCGACATGTCAGACGGTTTGGCAACTTTCAGGAAGCCTGTTTTCATAAGGCCTGATAAGATAGTTTACAGCTTCCTTCTGCTTGTTTGAACAGCAAAGTGAAAGAAATTTCAACCAACATTGGAATTACAAAATAATTTGGTGCCAAATCTTGCCTCAAAAGTACAAACAATGCATTTAGAAAAAATTAGAAATCAAGTTTTGCCACCTACCTATCCTATTGTTTTGGTCTAGTAATTGGAAACATGATCATGTTTTTTCTGGATTGTTGTTGTTCTTGATATTATCAAACAATAATTGTTTATGTTGTTTTATGTTGCTGATTACAATTGCCATATGATATAATCTGGAAGTGTTTTGAATATTTAGTTACATGTGGTAAGGCCTAAAAAAAGGTTTGTTTCCGGTTACCCAACTGATCCAATCTTTTACCTGCCGAGTTTTAACAGCATCCAAATCTTCGTGCTGTATTGTAATTTTCACAATAGTGTTGCTATTATATGCAAAAAAAGAAAGGAAAAAAATCCCTATCTACTGATCCATATTTTTGGGGGCATGTAACTGGAAACAAACCCTTTTTTGTTTAGGCCTAACTTCATTTGTTTCTGAGTTATTGCCCCTTTCTTGTTGTGATAAGTGCTATCTATATTCTAATACATCATTAGTTTAGAGTTTATTAATGAGTTAAAAATAACACTATATCTATGTCTTTTTAATTTATCAATTAAGCATTTTATCTGTCACTTTCTTAGGTTCGATGACTGTGAGAAGGGAAGTAACTCAATCAATGTAATTGTTCAGGTTCAGGAAGAATTGTCTCCCTTTGCCAATCCAATAACAAAAATAAGGAAAATATTTACTGAAATACATTATTTAGTGATAAAATTTTGTTGTTGTAAGGATATCATTTCTTTATGGTTTGTATTGTCAAATGTTTTGTCCAGGTAATAAAAACCTGTGGTTAATGTGTAGAACTAATGGTGTATTTTGTGAGGGAAATTTTTAGAGAAGTCTGCTAGTTTATAGGTAGAGCATTATGTCAACTAACCCCAGTTTCTAAGGGTAGGAACCTTGGCGTGGCACATGTTCTCTGTGATGATTTTGTTGTAGACTTAATGTCTAAGTTCATTCATCATGCACCCCATGATCTTTCAAGAGAAGTTGTCAGTTACATGCGGAGAACAGGGTTCATACTGGTGCAGGATCCACGAAAACTTTTTAAATTAAGCTAAAATACTTCTGAAAACTGTCAAAACATCTGAAAAATTGAAAATATAATTTAACTGGTTTGTGTCATCTTACTTATTATTCATTCTGTATATCTTAATCCATTTTTAATCATAGATCTAAAATTAATGTAAGTATTGATAAAAATTCAAAAATGAGAAAATTTCTGTGTTTGTTTTTACTTTTTCTAAGAATATTATTGATGTGAAATCAATTATTTGTGTCTGTGGGAGTATTTTGTATAAGAACAAATAAATAAGATATTCAACAAGTTCATTAATTACTTATTAATCTTATTGTTGTGTTGTCATTGTTGTTTTTTTGCATAACTGTTGTTATTGTTGTTGTTATTTACGTACATGTTGTTGTTGTTGTTTCAGAGGACATGTATAACGACCAACAAGAACCAGAGCCTGATTATAATGATGATGTTGATGCTTACAATGCCAACATCGACGAATCAAGGGGTGATGAACGTAAATCGTCGTCATCATCAGATGAAGGACTCATACAACCTAAGAAACTACATAATCCTTGTGTTGAATCCACAACTAGACAAGCATTACACAAAGAGCTACTACTCAATTACAAAAGGTGGGTGTGTTAGAATGAACCCTGTATGTCCTGTCTGTCTATGTTAAAAACTTACTCAGTATTACTGACAATAATGGCAGTGCCAAACTGCATGTTTACACTATATTAGATTCCATTATTATAGACATATGTTTTTGACCAGATCATTATCTAAACATATTTTAAGTTATCAAAAGTGACTAAATAGGTCCCAGTAGGTGTGAATAAACCATTCATCTCCCTTGATGTCAATTTGAATGTGTTTGTTAGGCATTAATAAAATATTACATAAGATATATATTTGAATGTGTTTGTTAGGCATTAATAAAATATTACATAAGATATATAAGAACTTTACTGTGATGATTTTATTGAGGATATTTCTTCAAAGGCCTTCGTCTCCACCACTGACCTTTGGTGTGCCATTGCTATCAGTTACATCATAACTTGCAGAGAAAACTAGCTAGGTTAACTGCCTGGCGATATGGCTGAAGTATTGTTTAAAACAGGCATGAAACCCTAATAATTTTATAAATAAACATGTATAATCTACTATAATTCTGTTTCAAATTTTGCGGGATTCCAACCCATCTTTTCACAAATAAAAACTAAAATTAGTGGATGTGAGTTCGAGTCTACTAAAATGTACCTCTGATGTTAAGGTTATAGGGTCAAGGACACTATGGGGTAAATATTGTTGGTCAAGTAACTATAAACTATTTTTTCTAGCCTGATGTATTTGGATGAACTTTCATTAAAGATAATTTTACTAGTCATGAAAACAGGTATGAGCTGTGCACTGAAATCTGAACATAGAATATAATACATTGTATTAACATATTTCAGAGGTGTGAATGTTCTGGAGAAGCCAGAGTTATGTAAAGTTTTACAGAACCGACGTGAAACACAGAGACGCAAGGAATGGGATGAACAGGTGAAATCTTCCTCTAAACGAACGAGTCTGGAAATGAAACTCGAACAGCGAGCGACTAAAATGAAGGTTTGTTTATGTTGTTTTCTTTATGTTTTTATGTGACTTGTTGTCACTTGGGTTTAACACCATTTTTCAACAATTTTTCAGTTATATACAGTGACCAGTTCACCTAACCAGTTTTCCTGGAGTGTATACTGACCAGTACTAACTTACCCTTCCACAAGGAGCTGGCAACTTCTCCACATGTGGAGGAAAATTGACATTTTTGTCAAATTTTCATAGAAGGGTATGACCTGGCACAGCCAGGATTCGAACCTGGATCTCCGGGTTGCAAGCCCAGCGCACTAACCACTACACCACGGCCGTGGTGTAGGTTTGTTAATAAATCATATTGATAAGTGTTTTCATAATCGCGTGGTTATAGGGCTGAAGACTGTCATAATTATTAGTTTGCGGCTTTTTCTGTAATGGTTTTGTTTAAGACATTTTAATGTCTAAGACTATTCTTCCTCTACTGCTAATCATTGTTGTGGAGAAGTTTGTTGTTAGATTGTTCAGTTCTTTGAAAATAGAAACAGATCTTTAAGTGATCATAATACTGAAAGTTTGGCTGTATCGATTATTGAATAATAGGAGGCCTCTGTGATAGGTGAGGCCGATCTTTAATTCAATTTCTAAAGAAGTTTGCTAGCTTCTTTATCTTTCAGAACCAATAGGGACCTCTGTGATCGAGTAGTTCTGGTCTCTGATTAGTAATCTCTAGACCCTTGTTACTGTGAGTTCGAATACTACCCAGGAGTAGATAAATTCACATGTGAGGAAGCTGTCCAGCTGGGGTCTTCCTTCTCCGCTTTGGCTGGAAAAGTCTCTGAATGACACCGAGTGTTGGTGCAACATTAAACCCCAGTGAAAAAAATTCGATTGAAACACTTTGATACAACTACATCTTTCTAGTTTGGATTTTTTCTCCAATTTCAGGAGGAAGAAATGAAACCTATAGAAGAGGATGACACAGATAAACCTGAATTTCAAAAAGTTTTTGAAAAATTCGAACAAAAATCAAATGGACAAGTGAAGTGACCGGATGATGTCTATATGTACTTCCCCCACCCACTCCTAGTGCTTTCAGTCATATAAAAGTCATTGTTGCTCATTTATTACTCTTTGGTGTCATTTTCCCTCCTTTTTCATTATTCTGTATCTTGGAGTAGATTAGGGTTTACGGAAAAATAGCAATAAGTGTTCACTTTTGTCTGCTGATTTTTATTTAAATTGATTTTTATCTTAATACTTATACTTTTTTTTCTATTTATCTTTTTTCTTACTTTTTTCGCCATATCCAACAGAAAAAATCAGTGATTTTTTACATTTTTGCCAGTTAAATGTTAACATAATGTTGTATACCTCAAATTAGTTGTAAATCCTCTCTATGTTAGTTTTCCCTCCAATTGTTATGTTGTTGTTGTTGTGTCAGGAATTATCGATTTTTCTTCTTGTCTGTAAAAAAATGAACCAATATTTTGGATGAAAAAAAAAGCTTGGTGTTAAATATTTGTTGTATATATAGGCTAGATTACGTCTTTCAAATATTTTTTACAGACTTTTCTTTATTGACTTTTTTCTCATAGAAGTTATCATCTAAGCCATTTTTTTCACTTAAAAAAAAACTACATAAGATTTAATACTTCATAACATTTCTGTAATTCTCTTTTATGAATCAGAATTGGATTTTTCATGATTGATTTTTTTTAAGCAATTGGAGATGATGGAGTTATGATTTGTAATGATTCCTTTTTACAAAATTTGGACCATTTTGGGGAACAATTTATTGAGATTTTTACTCAAAATTCATCATAAATTTGTATTATCGGTTTTCAAAACTTGTTTTTTGAGCATTCTGTATTTATAAAAAACAAGTTATTGCACTTCATCAAAAATAATTGTGAAAATTCATGTTTTTTTCAAGTATTTTCATTACAATCTTCAGCATTTCTTCGCAAATTCCATTAACCTATACTTTGTGAATGTTATTATAACATTACCTCACTTGTTTCATGTTCTTTTTGTCAATGACAATATTTTGAATTTATGCCATTCAATGATTAGCTACTAAATTATTTGTCACTATAACTTGATGGCAAAGTTTGCTGGTTTTTTTTTATTGTCATCATACTTTTTGGTCATCCCCTATTACTCAATTTTTGACTAAAATTATACAATTTTTGTTTCTTTCTAAGTTTAGAGTATTTATATGTGGATGTCATACCTCGATGACCTTTTCAATCAATCAAACATCTTGCTCCAATACTCATCCAAAGTTTTCATCATTTGTTGCGCAATTTGAAATCAAATTATAAAATTATCAATAGACAAAAATTTTGATAAAATCTGCAGTCTTTAATCATGAATGTATAAGCTGTCTACGTATCGTATAAGGTACTACAGCATAAATGCTCTTCATTTCATTGAAATATAAATCATCATATTTTGTTGTCATGGTAACCGTTCCTGTTTTCTATTAGTATAATTTTATGTTTTTCACTGATATAATTTTGTCATTCTTAATTTCTTACATGAAAACAAAATTCCGTTGCACATTTTTTTTAATATTGGCTTTATTTTCATCTCTTTATCTTTATCTGAATCTTTGTCATATAAACTAATAATTATATTCACGAAAAAAATTGTTTGAAAAAATCTGAATTAACAGTGACTATTTTTCTGTTTTTTTTTTAAATATTATACCATTTCTGTTATTTTCTGTCTTTAAGGTACATATGTTTTCTATTTCATCATAAATGTCAACTAGAAAAGACTGTGACATTATTTTTTTCTATTTTAGACTAATTTTGAAATGTTCTTTCTATGAATATGATTATGCACTTAAATAAATCTACAATGTGCTCACCACATATTTGAAAAGTGTTTGAAATTATCTCAGGCAGAAGTTTGTAACAAACAAGAGAATAAAAGCATCTATATTTAGAAATATTATATTACATTATTGTGAAATGTCTCGTCAGTGTTCTGTTACATACATGTGGAATATTTTTATTTCTTGGAACTGAAAGTGAATACATATGTTCTATAAATATGTTTAAATGATAAATTCTATGTATTGTCATCATATTTCATAAGTTGTTAAATATGTTTTACATTCCGAACGAGATGAACTTGGAATATACAAGTAATTAATTGGTTTCTAAAAGTATACAATATCGTATCAATGGTTATAATATGATCTTGGATATGTTGAGGAACATTAATTTTGATAACATAAAAAGTAGAATGGTTTCGTAATAATCATGAAGTACAACACATCTGTTTCATTCTTCATAAGTGTGAAGGTTTAAGTTCAATAGGGATCAATGTGTCATGCAGCCCCATGTTAGAGTTTGAACATAATATAAAAATCAATCTCTGTCTCAAATCTTAGTTCTGCTATATTTCAGATAAATCCATAGGTCATACAGGCTGAGGTTATAAATTAGTTTAGTAATCACACAATTTCTTAGTCAGCATTTTAAACAATATCAGATTTGAGCTTGGAGACAATGTCTGTGTTGTAAACTTCTTGATCTATAAGACTATTACGGTTTAGTTTATTTTACTCTGTACATTCTGCTTTATTTGACTTTAATTTTTGAACATCCCACTGAGGTCTGTTACAGTTGAGTTTCCATAAAACTTGTTATATTTCACTAAACATCAGGGCAAGTGATATAGCATTGAATGGTTTGGTATTTTTGTGCTATCAGTGTATCTTTCTTGTGATAGGTTTTTGGTAAGTGCTGATAGTGTTTCATGTTGTATCAACATGATTAATGTTTTAATTGATTAGGGATGTTACATCAGTAATGTTTGTGGAAGTGGGGGGTGTCTAGTAAGTTGTTAGACAAAATGTTTCAGTTGAGTATCACTGGGACAGAAATTGAATTGAAACAAATATCTGATACTTTCAGGATTATTTTTGACTGAATTAATTTTGGATCAAAGGAAATATTCCATTGCAAAGAGACCAAACTCGTGTTTTATGATCTCAGGGTCTGGTAACCATGGTAACAGAGTTTGTTTATTACAGTTGTATATTTTTCAATTTGAATTATTTAATCTTCAGGGTATTGTATCTTTATCTTCATTTTGTAAAGTATTTCATTAAAATCAGTTTCATTTTATGTTATTGTTAAATGTGCCACAACTTGCAGTGTTTCATCATGAAGACGATAATCCTTGGATAATTAAACTTCATTTCATTAACGTTACCAAATAATCGTAATGATATGATAATTTTCAATGCTCATCAATTTCTAAATTTGTATTTTGAAGTCAATTTGACACCAATTTTGGCATACTTAAAATTCTTTTTGAAATCTTTGAAATTCTTTTTGAAAACGTAAAATATGTTTTGAAAGTTTCTAATTGCATCTTGTGGCTCATTTGGTAACCATTGGCAATCTTGTGTATAAAATGTTTTGTCGGCTTATGTATATATCAGTCTATGTACATATTCAAATCTTATATGCTAGTGTAAGAGGGGGGTCTTAAAAGTATAGTAGCAAGTTTACATACTTTCGTTACAGCCCATGTGTAGATACATTTTGTATTATTGTTATTAGCAAGCATATCTATAGCATATTTATCTTGGTTCTGTGGAAATTGTTGAAATTCAATAGTTTTTTCTGTTATTATTTATGTTTATCCATTAATTTGTAAATGTACTTTAATTTGTATTGTACTGTAAATTTTCTGTGTGACTTAAATATAACTACAATGGAACCCCAATAAACGGACTGAGCCCGGGACCAGGTCATTTTGGCTAGTTTAGAGGGGATGCAAGTTTAGGGGGATTTTTTACTTATATAGTAATGAAGTCAGGACCAGAACATTTGGCCAATTTAAAAGCAAAACCGGTTTATACAGGAACTGGTTTAGAGGGTTCCACTGTTTATGTTAACTTAAAGCTATCTACTAATACACAAGACTGTTCAGAATGCCGTTTTTGCTTGGATGTTCATTTCTGTTGTTATTGAATTTATAAAAGTGTTTGTTATATGTATGTAATTATTATTTGGTGTTGACTAGTGATAATATTTAAGTGCTATATTGCAGTATGTGTTTAACAACGATATTGATAAAAGGCTTGATTTTTAATTGCTATATTAAATGATGTTTGTGGAATTATATATTTGATTATAATGCTGTGTATTATGATTTACATACATCAAGCTTATTTCTATATACTGAATATGCTAAGTATTGTTTAAAATTAGCCAGTAGCACATATCTGCCATGTTGTATGTTGTGGTTCAATTAAATGTTGAAATCTTAATATAAATCCAAAACAAAATATTCATTGCTTCTTTACTTCATAAACATAAGATTAGAACCATATGTTTGTTACAATACCCTCATTATTTGATATTTAAATTGGAGCACTGTGAATATGCATTGTTTTTTTTACTGAAAAATATATTTTTCTCAGACTTCAAATGGATTATGAAATCATTTACTTTCGTTTTCTGTAGCTGAAAAAGATGTGACTTTTTTCTGTTTTATGTCTTGTTATGATAAATCAAATTTATCTTACTCTGTATACAGATTGTTTCTCTGTACATATTGGGTATTCTTTCAGAGAAAAAGTAATGTTCAAAGTTGCCATTCAAAGGTATTGAGTTTGTGCAAGTTCAAGGACTGTACGTGAGAATTATTGCAATGAAAAAGATAATGTTAGCTTAATGATGCTTGTAGATTATTCAGGGGGGCTCTCTGGTCAAGAAATCATGGTCTCTGTGTTCTGTTGCGAGTTTGAACCCAACTGGGCACCAGACAAAATTCAAATGTAAGGAACTATCCAACAAGCTTACAGGTCAGTTGGTGGTTCTACCCAGGAATTTTCCTCCACGGTTAAAAGCTGGAAAAGTCACCTCATTATCTTGGGTGTTGGTGCAATGTTAAACCCTAGAGAAACATTTCTGGGATGATAGAATAATGTCAAACTAAAGTTTAAAGTTGAGAATGAAATTAGTGTTTGGTAGCTTTTTTTCTCAAGTTGAATTTTATTTGGTATCTATACTCTGAGCATGAATTTATTTTTTTATCCAATTTTTACAATTTATAATGTACATTTATCGTAAAATATGGAATCCATGGATACATTTGCGAGTTATTGTTTTCTGTATATAATTTTTAATATTATAAAAATATCACTATAAGAGATGCATATTGTGTAAACATTAAACTTGGTATAATACTCTATTGAAATATTATAAATAATAAAAATATATACCCTTGTATGACATATGTATAAGAGTTGCATGCTAGATACTTTGAACTAATATTACCACTAAATGTTTTGCACATTTTTACTGCTATTAAAATGTTTTCTGGTTAACTTTGAATGTGGTCCATGAAATAAGTGTTCATGTCTTTCAAAGAACTATTTTCAACTACTCAATAGACTAACTGATCTCTTTCACTGAACGTCTAAAACATATCTTCTGCTTTCAATTGTATGGGTGTAATTGACTGATAGAATAGTTGCAAAATAGCTTTAACATGAGCACAATTTTGATCTCTAAACTTCTCACTTTTTGTCTCTATCTTTTTACAGTAAAACATTATCTCAGTTTTTTTCATTGCACATAAAGTGATAGTTGTGCTAAAGAAATAATTGTTAGACCAACTGTTTGACAAAACATTTCAGAAATAATGGCATTTAATTATAGCTTCCAGATAACAGAATTTCCATAGATATGGCTTTATAATGATATAGATGCTACATATAGATTTTTTGAGCTTAGAAATATTGTAATGTATGTATTGTATCCAAAGGTTTTGGTAGTAATTAATGCTTTTTGCCAAAACTGAAATTATGTTGTAAAATCTTGATTTTCTGTGTGTGCAAAAGAAGTCTGTTTTCTTTTTTTGTAATAATACTTCTCCAATAATATATTATTGTTATATGTGAGACTTAAAATAGATCTATTTAACTATCTGTCAAGTTTTGTTGTTTGTTGAGCTTCTTGCGGGTTACCATTACAGGTAATTATTGTCTCTAAACCACATTCGGATGATTTTTGTTGCTAAACTGTGGCAATGGCAAGTTTTTAAACGCAGCTATCTTGACAATATATGGCAGATTCATTTTTTTTACCAGAGTACAGATATATGCAATCTTCTAGATCACATCTTGTTGCATCCCAGACAGAGCATACCAATTTACTTATGGGTTAAGTCTACAACACAATACATTACTGGCCTAGCAGATTGCAAAAAACTATACGCTATAGGCCACAAAGGTTACAGAACAGACTATGCACTTTTGGCTTCATAGATTGCAAAACAAATAATGCATTAATGGCTGCACAGATTGCAAAACATACAATACGCTATTGCCTACACAGATTACAAAAACAATACGCCTTTGTCTGCACGGATTTCAAAGCAAACAATACTCTGTTTGCCCCAATGATTACAAAACAAACAATAACGTATTTCTGTATGTTTTATTTCGTATTTGCACTTTGTATATACGTATTACTAGTAATCAACATTTCTGTACACATTTCTTTCACGTTTCTCAATAAGAAAATTACATACTGTAGAGTAATTATTTTTGTTGATCTGGAAGTGTGAAGCCAAGTAATGATCCTGTATGATTTTGACCAGCCAGTGGATTGTAAAGAAACACATTTGTATCATTTAATGGTTTGAATTTCCATTTATTGTCCTTAAGTGTGTCAAAATTAATCATTGAATCTTTGGTATTTTGTTTTTTCTTCTTTGAATGCCGATTATCCGAAGTCGGTTTATACGAATTTGGTGCAACATTTATGGGCACGTCATCAGGTCTGCCAGTTTGTAACAGATGTTCTGATTGGCTAATCATCTTGGTTTTGTTGTTTTCAGATTCAGAAATTCTTGACCGATTCAAGGAGGTGGTTAGTACAGTCGGTGTTGTCATGTTTAGTAGTTTAGATTTTAATATCGATTTTGATTTCTCTAACTCTGCTGTTTGATACGAAGTGTTAAAATTAACAGAATAAGCTGAGCTTTGTTGGAAAGCAATCACTCCTACAATGAGTATCGTTATTAAGGACAGCATGACAAGAATAACGACACCAGCTAGAGTGATATTAGCTGCCTGGTTCACTCGTCTGTGTGATTTGTTATATTTTCCTTTGGACCAGTCTAGCCGTGATTGAAATAAGAAGTAAAACACAAACGGCGATAGTACGGGTATCACAAGTCCAGCGACGATGCACAGGGAGACGATCACCTTAGGGTAAGATCTTAAAAATAAATGAGAAAAGATGTCGCTCATTAAATGATACCACAGTTCAATATCGATCGCATATGAAAAAGCAACCAATGACTGTAATCCAAGCCAAGGATCTATACAACATGATGTTTTGTATTGGTCTTTGCCCAAGAAAAGCCTTGATAATCTTATCTGTGGATTAAACATGACATGAAGCAAACCTTTAGGTAATTATTACCTCTTCCATTCTTTCTGACAAGCTGGCCGAAATTACCCTTTACAGATAACGGATGTTACTGCAGCGTAGCGCGACCACAGGTGCGTGGAGTTTGAATTTTAATGTGATGAAAAAGAGATCCGTGAAATCTTATTTTAAATAAAAACGATGGATATTGTGATGTTGATTAAACTCCCCGAACTCCGAAGATAGAATGGAGTTGGAGCCACTCGTATACACGCATTACTTACTGCATATTTGATGTTTTAAAACATCTCACAAAATAAACTAATTTTTTTAATTGATCATACCACTTGGATCCATGAAGCATTTAAGGAGTTTGCTGGTGGTACAAACAGTTCAGTATTTTTGGGAAAAAAATGGACATAAAAATGTCTTCCCGAAAGACCCAGTCAGCTGTTATCAAACTTGAGAACATGAGTTATTTGACCAAACTTCTTATCTCCTACAAAAATGAATCAAATTGTTTCGCACTGCTAAAAGATCATTTGCTACGCACAGTGTTTCTTCGGTTTCTTACTCACCTTGGAGTTGTTTTAACAATACCATTACTAACCGGAGAGTACATTATTGGTCTGGTTGGTAATGTCAAGGACGAATTAAAGTTGGTCCCTTGTTGTTGTTGTGAGGGCTTAGAATCATTTGCATTCTCTTCATGATCTGTTAAGTCCTTAGTGCTGCAAATATATAAACAGTTACGTGTTATTTATATACATATAATATATCCATTTCGCGCGCGCGCGCGCGCGCGCACACACACACACACACACACACACACACACACACACACACACACATATATATATGTTGGAACTTATGTGCGAATTGGAAGAAACACATTTATTGCTGACATATATATCGAGTCCAAGTTCAGTTTTTAAAGATAATTTCATTGCTTCATGTTCGGTAAATAAAATTATTTTCATAACATGAACTCCCCTCTTTGCCGGAAGAATTCTTCCGGGTTAAGTTTAAAAACTACTATCTAAGCAACGGCTTGTCCATGAAACGTGCCTCGGGCCATATCACAATAACACATGAATGCACTAAATATCACGGAATAACACGGACATAATGAACGTCATAAAAAAGACAAAATGCACGAGAATCGTGGGATTTTTCTCTTAAGGAAAACGCGTACGAAAGACAGGGAGGATGTGGATTGAAAATAAAGCAGGTTAGGGAATGATAAAAATATGATGGCTAGAACAAACAACGGTGTGACAGAGAAAAACGGAGATGAGTGTATGTTACAGCAATTAAAGTAAGTAAGTGTATTTTCAAACTGATTTATTTATAAAACGAGGACGTGTTTTGTCTTGCTGTTTTGATATACATTGTATTTGGTACAAAATATTACGTAAAACCGAACCCCATGTACGGCATACTAGTGATTTTCGGGACGGAAGGCCTATACTATATAGTAATACGGGTGTTTTATGTTTGGTAGTACGCATCTGTGTTCTACTTCCCCGCGTCAGAGAGTTTAGCGGAAAAGACGAGTCTGCACATGGGTATTGAATCCGTTGTGTATTATACTAAGTGGTATAAACAGATGACCAATGAAGGTTTGTTAGTATAAGTGACAAATGACAGTTAAGGGCAGTTATAATCAAGTGTAGAATAGAGAAAATACATCAGTTTTAGCTTGCGCACGGTATTATTTGTACTTTAAACATACTATATTACGAATTTTTATTTGAAGCAGTAAGAAATATTTAAACCGAATACATGCAGTGATTTATCAGGTTAATCAAACTCAGATTGTTCGCATTTTTTATATTCTGTTGTTTTTTTTATCTGGCCTGTCTATTATTAAATTAATTGTTTGCATAACACAAAGTATAATAGCGTGTCTCCGCTTTGAGAAATAATTGAAAAGTACGTGTACATCAATAATATACTTACAGATTTGATAAAATGATTTTCGCAGTTAATGCACAAGGCTTCAGGCACGCGTATATTTTTGTTTGTTCGTAGTAAATGGTATACGTGTATTTTTTATGAGTGGTGGTCAGTTGACCTTATCAGGGCCCTTGTAAACCAAGCAGTAACTACCTGTTCCCACCGAGGCATCTAATAGGGATCACCATAGTGTAATGACGTTTTATAATACAGCTCATGGTTGATTAGAGAAGGTTATTGTTATTGACCGATACAGTAAACTTAGATGTTAAGACCGCCTTCGGGACCCGAAAAATCGGTGGTAATAATGAGGTGGTCAAATTATCAAGTTGAATTATAGGGGAGTTATTGAAAGTCGTTATGTGGTTTCTATAAAAGGTCTATAATAAAAAAGAATGTTTACCTATTTGTTGACGAAACGCCAGGAAACGTCTGTAGATCAGAAAACTCAGCGTTTTCATAGATAGACAAATTATCCATAATAGAGTTTGTTATAAAGTTGTGCAGATCTTATGATTTCACTGAGCGTCCAGTTGTGTCCTGTGTCCAATAATGGTTCCACTGTACAGGTTGGTTCCTAAAATAGTGTCTTTAAAAATAAAGCCGTGTAAAATGGCTATCCTTTTTTTAGATTTTCAAAAGCAAATTTAATTTTTTATGTAACCGCTGAAACACACAGGTTGTTGGAATTTTTAAAAGTGTAACAGTTTTATTGCTCAACTGGAAATATTTTATGTTCACGTCTAATCCGTCCTTCGATGTTTTATATCGTATTAATACGGAAATAGTCATAAATCGTATTGTTGCTGATAAATGAACTTTCATGAAAATTGATTAACGTTTGAAAGTTATATTTTAAACGGCGGAAGATCCCAGCCGTTCACTACGAGACTGACAATAAGTCTAGTGAAGTGTTTAATATCGAAAAGCACGTCAAAGAATCCTTACAGGAACGGTTCACTGTCACAACAGAGCCAGTCAATCTTCTGTTAGGTACGGGCTCTTATATATCCTTGTATCTGAAAGAAAAGAATTGTACTGAAATAGAACAGTATTGTAGACGGCTATTTTCTTCCTCAAAACCTTTTGTGTTTTAGCGTTTATGTAAGAGCATATCAATTTACAACATCTGCTGTACGTCTGCCATTGACATAGCTGAGTTTCAGACAACATGACATTTTTGAGCATTACATCCGACAGATAAAATTATTAACTTTTACATCGAATTGAAGAGTTCAAACTACATTAATAAATTGACCTACAAATTATCTAAAAGTACAAAAAACAATGTTCAAGTCATACAAACTGAAAACATTTCATTTCATGAAAGTGAGTCTATAAAAGTTTCGTTGTTTAAAAAGTCATAATCAATTGGATTGCATTCTGAAATCGATTTATACCTACAAAACATGTAGTTAAAGGTACCCTAGCTTAACCTATACTTGTCTGCGTAATTTCGTGTATGTAGAGCCGCGGCCGTGGTCCAGTGGGTAGTGCGCTGGACTGGACTTGCAGCCCGGAGATCTGGGTTCGAATCCCGGTCGCGGCAGGTCATACCCTTCCATGAAAACTGGTTAGGTGAACCGGTCGCCGTATATAACTGAAAAATTGTTGAAAAACGGCGTTAAAGACGATTTCGGTAGTTCGTAACGCGCAACATTTCTGCACATAAGGGAGACAATAAAGCTCTTCACGGAAGAAACACTTGCATAGTTTTCGGACAACTAACGTATCCGCGAGCGCGCTAAAAACGCAACCTATAATGCGTGCTCTATTTTTTAATAGTGACTAATTTATGTGAAACACTTCATGTACAGTTCATAATTGAATTACTTCATATGACTGTAATGGAGGTTCATCATTTATTGCAAATATTTGTTGATGATGTAGCTGATATTAGGACTCTGAGCTAACATTACCTCAAAGACTCAAATGTTTTTTAAAGCGAAATATGTGGTACAAAATTGTTCTAAGACATATATCAAAACTAAAAAGTTTTATTGGATGATAAACAGAAAACTACACTTTATTAACTTCATATACACATTACAAAATTTAACTGAAATTGGCAAATATTTGTTGACGATGCAACAGAATTTAGAAGTTGGCGGTAAAATTAGCTCAGTAACCCCATGTTTTTACCTCTGAAATGTGTTTATTAGACATTGTTCTACGATATATATATATCTAAATTAGAAAGTTTTATTGGAAAATAGGCAAAATCTTTATTAACTTGATATGCATATTTTTGATATTAATCATATTTGTCGACTATTTTTGACAATACACTTGAATTTCAGAGTTGAGACTGAAATTAGCTCGGTAACCTCATGTTTTTATCACTGAAATATGTTTATTAGACATTGTTCTAAGATATATATCAAAATTAGAAAGTTTTGTTGGAAGAATATCGGATAAGGGGGAATAAAAGATGAAAAATAATATTTTTTGTCGAAATTGCAACCCATTTTTTCATGCATGCAGTTGAAAATAAAAACATAGTATGACAGAATTAAATCATTTATGGTATGAATTGTGTTAAATTAACACAATATATGCCAAATGAATACTTACATGTAAAAACAGTATGATTGAGCATGATTTTATCATGATATAATAGTGATAGTATGTGTTTAGCGATAAGCTCTTTGTACACAGCAAATCGTAAAAAACAGCTTCACACCTACACAAAGTATGAGCTGTTATCTCGAAAACGAGTTCGGTGACCCCTGTTTTTCTTTCCATTTTTTGGATTTGTTATACTTTTTTCTATAAAATATGAAAAAATGATCACTTTTCCTTAAATAAAACAAAATGCAGAAATCGTCCTTAAACCCCAATACAACCAACCAACATTTCGTGTACGTCTTCTCTACGTTCGGAGCACCTCGCCCTTTTCCGTAACGGGAAAAAAGACCCAGAGATCGTTCGGTACAGTAATTTACATAGATTCTATGCGTTTATTTGCCGGATATGCGTATTGAGATGTAGTGATGCCACCATAGTCTAGTCCCATATATTTCTTTTTGCCAACATTTTTAATAAATGAATTAAATTAAAAGTTGTAGTGTAGTACATGTATCATAAAATTTTATTTTGGTGACTTATTAATATAACAAATAAATTTGGAATTCGTAACATTAATCATTTTTTTAAACACAGAAGACTCACAGAAAATTCAACAGAATTTTTATCAAAATTGATAAAGTATAAATTATACTTAATATCTTGAAAATTTAGTTCAGTTTTTGGGGGAAGGCGCCTATTTATGTCTCCACGAGCCCGGTGCGGGCGATTGACCGGAATATCACCAAATGGTTAATGTATACAAACAGAAAGTAGCGCTTCGTTCTACATACTTCTGAATTCAGATTTATTTGCGGAAATGGCCGAGTAGTTACGATTGTCTTCTGTAAAGACTCCCTGCATTTAAAGGGATTCTGCTCCGGATTGACATCAGATAATTAAAACTATGAAAACTTATTGATAAAACCCTTGAAAGTGCATGTGACATTCGTGTTTGTTTTCTTGATATCTTTATGCACAAAAGTACATGTGGTACACTTGCAATCAAACTTAATTACAGAATACCATCAGAAGTGTTATAACTTTTAAGTGCGTACTTTAAATGCTTGATACGATCAAATTTTACATTTTGTTGTAAGTTGTTATTATAGTAATCACGTGACTACGTCATAAATTACGTCATTTCGTTTTCTGTTCGTTCACTCTATTTTTTTATCATTACTACCAAATATTTCCAGATTTCTAAGAAGATTTATAAAAAAAACTAAATTGAATAATAAATCTGGGGTATAGTCCCTTTAATACATTTTCCAAGTTATCAAAATGGACAATAATATTTGAAAATAACAGTCATACTTCATAACTACATTGCTATATTAGCAATAGAGTGTTTGGTGTGACAGTGTTGCTGCAGATTTGATTCTGAGACACGCCGTGAACAGGCGCGTACCTGCCTATACGCAATAGATTTCTGCCCTTTAGGTTGAACAGTTCCGATTTAATCTTCACCAAAGTTGGTCAAAATGTTTATAGGCATGATATCTCGGTCACATTTAATAACCAACAAAATCCCCAAATGGCAGTCTTGAATTATGGCCCTTGATTCAGCGCAAAATGATGAAGTAGACCTTGTTTGATCTCTGAGTTGAAAAGTTCCCATTCAATCTTCACCAGATAAATTTGACAGGCTTATTTTATGACGGTTTGGCACTTTCGTTTTATTTTAAATTCAAATTGATGTTACAATAATTCCACTTTATTCTATATTGACCAATGCACCGGTTACAGTTATTATCATATATATAAATCACGGAAATCGAGTGCCTACGTTTTTTATGACTATAAAACTGAGATATTTGGTCATCCTTTAGAAATGTTGGTTTGATATTGCTGAAAACTGACACAATAACAAACGATATTGAAACCTACAATTACGAAAGCTTTGCTTGAAATATCATCACGAAAGTCAATTTTAGACATATTATAAAAATGAAATCTATTCACCAGGTTTAAACTGCGATAGCTAAATGTTAAGATATATAAAACACTCACCAAACACATGCGTTGAAATATTCCTTCTGAAGTTTTTCTGCGTTTATTTTAAACTGGCTCGTATTTGTTGGCAACTAACACAGAACGGAAACCGCGGCCCGTATTTTCTTGTTATGCAATTTTACTTATTTCTGTAAGAATAATACTTAATATAAGCGCATGACGCATGATATTCGTGTTACATGACAGTGTGTTACTTAATTGTACAGATTAACTAAAACTAATTAAATTGGATATTGAAATCTGCTGTTTTTTCTTTCCTCTGGTGTCAGTTAGATAGCCACGGTGAGAGAAGTGACATTTTTTAATTGCTGAAGCTATTTATGACTTTTGCGAAATAAATACATTGTACAGTGTTTCTACTTAAATCCCCCAAAATTTTTTTTCAAATATATCTTTTTAAGGTCGGAGATATACATGTTGTTCATTTGAAAATGAAAATATAGACCGATAAAAGGTCCAATAAAAAGTCGGTCGGGTTAATGGAAACCAGGAACCTTTTATTTCATGCCATATTTAAATCTTGAAACACATCATAACCAGAGATCTATCGGATTTTTAATTTCTGGTAAAATCGTATCTTTGTATTTGGTTACACGTGTGCTTACAACGTTTTTGGTTAAGACCAATAGTTTATACGAGCAGTTTCTTGAAATTGTCATGTAATTCGTATATCATGGTTCATTTCATCCATTGTTGGTGCACGGAAGTAGATTGATGATGGTTCTCAACAGATACTTCTGGACGGGAGCTCATATATGTTCAATCTAAATTTGAGTTTCTCAGACTCCGTGGATTGTACTCTGTTGTTGTTGTCATTTTCGATCAACATTGTTGTGTTCGTCTGCATATTCAGTTGGTGTATTTATCCAATCGCTGAGTCACTAACTATAAATGTACACTTGTACTTATTTATACCAGATAACTTTAATTACGCACGAAAAACACCCAGTGTCGAAATTTTTTATATGTTTGTTGGAAGTTTGTGACAGGTTTTTGAAATACCATCGTCGCGTGACGTACAATACGGCACATTTTTTTTCAATCCGGGCCTCAGTAATGTTAGACATAAACTGCTTGTTTACCAAACAGGTGTTTGTTTCATAATTTAAATGTCACATGTATGGAATCAACTCATTCACTGCTGTTATTGTTGTTACGAACAATGTATTTGATGCGTTCGCAACACGCTAGAACAGAGAAACTCGTCATCTGTGGCCTTTAAAACTATATGTCTGTCAATGCACCAATAAAAATTGTCACATGAACAACCTCAAAGTGGAAACGGTATAATAGTTTTTAAGACATTATATAAAGAAGCGCGGACAGCAATGGATCTGAACGTGGCAGTATATTTTCCTATTTTCCTACACAACTCCTGTGGCGTCATAATTCACCATTGGTGGTCCCAGGGCAGAAAGTATCGGAGAGTGGTAACACCCCAGAGCGGTTGCGACATATTGTTGGAAATTTACAGATACGAATATACAGTCAAACCTGTGTTTTCGGACATCTCCGAATAAAGACCACCCAGTGAATAAAGGATATATTTTTTAAAATCTCACTGATTGTTTAGAACGAACTGACCTCCGAATAAACCATATTAATATTAGGACAAATTATTATTTGGCCTAAAGTAGTTTTTAATATCGAGATCTGCCCGTACCACAATAAAAATGTGTTTAAACAATGTATAATTCTTGTACAACATATTGTTGTGAAGGAGTTGAACTGCTTAATTACCAGTCCCATCATTTCCACAAAGACATCGTTGTAGGGTGACCCATGTTACAAGTCATTAGGAACAACTCGGTCAATTCCGTAGTCTGCCGAGCTGCACCGAATAGTTACAATATCAGTTTTTTTCCCGAACCATTTGTTTGCTTGTAGCCCCAACTATACAGAAATGTGTCTGCATCGATGCTTGGTTCGTTAAATCGTGTTAAGATGTTTAACCATAATAACTGAAGCAATAGGATAATTATGTCTGCAACTGTTTTATAGTTTAGTTTTTTGTCTGACAGCGTTGACATTACAAACGCCTGCTCATTCGAATACATAAAACAAAATAAAACAGATTTGAATTTGTATGCACCTGCATACACATTTGACATTTATTCCTCTCGAATCCATTTTAATTTTAGTTTTTTTCCTCATTGAAGGCTAAAAGGTGAGCATTGGTCGGGGATAAGCAAATTATTACATTTTATCTGTCATTGTCTAAAAAATTATTCTTAATTAATGCTTACGTCGTCAGCGTTTTTTGTTGTTATTTGATTGAGATGTTCGGATCTTATTCGAGTCAGTTTGCAATTAAAGTAGCATGTTTCTTAATCAACGTTTGAGTGGGGCGTACATGAAATTGAAAAATATATTACAGACTCAGATAAGTGGAATTCTGTACATGTATTCAGAAAATAAAGCACAAAGGCGCGCTGCCTTAGATTAATTGGGACCGATAAATATCATAAGTGTATGTGTGCATCTTTGTAAAATCATATTATCAAACACTTGAACCAAGCACGTAAGTCCGGTTACTGTATTTTATTCATGTTGATGGATACTGACATTATTACCTCCCTTTATATAAAAACGCCATTTGTTTTTATTGAAAACATGGAGTGTGCAGACTCGGATGACGATTTCGAATATGAGGTAAATATCTTTGACTTATTAATCTGACATCTGCATGAGATTTCGAGAAAAGTAACTGTACGAAGCAGTGATTAACTTCCGCATGTAGAAAGTGTCGCATTTAAAATAAATAGGTAAATTTTGGTAGGAGAAAAAGCTCGGGTTTGAACCCAGGACGCCTGGCTCGATACAATAGACGAACATGCAGCTACGTCGCTAAAGAGTAAACCCCGCAACAAGACTATTGAAAATGGTCCATATTCTCACTTCATTTAGTTCAACATAGAATATTGCAATTGTTAAAATTCTTGAAACACGCTAAAATATTTCATTTGCAGCAATCATGTCAGATTTAATTGATGTTTTTTTTTTCTATGTCCATCTTTAGGAAACAACAATTGTTGCTGAGATTCAGGGAGTAATGGATGTTGAATTTCTTGCTGATGTAAAACAGGCCAAAATTTTGGTGGGTTACTTATGTTTTTTTCATTGGCCTCTGTTGATTATTTGATCACAGATGGCATCATTGTAAGGTAGAATGAATAAACTCTTAATTACATTCTTAAAACTCTGCTTCAGAATTAGAACTCAATTCAGCTGTGAATGTTGATCTGTGCCGACAGTACTTAACTTATAGCTTTCCATTAAATTGACTTGCTGATACTGATTTCAGATAAATAATAAATAAAGATGTAAATTGGATGTAAAGATATCACAACTTATTGATGTAATTTCTTCTGTGTAATTCTTTTGAAAATTAGATGAAATAATTTCTTTTTTTGCAAACTAGTTTTGACTATTTTTCAGTAATTTGGTTACAAATTTTTAACTAAAGGAGGCTAGGTCACATGGTTTTGAACTACTTTTAGAGGGATACAGAACAACTAATAGAAATTTGATATAAACTTTAATGAAGTAGCTGAGATATATCATCGTAGAAGCTTAGTTTTAGTTCTTCAGTGCTAAATGGAGATCTGACCTGCATGTAGAGAACAACAAAAACCTTCTGTTATGTTGTAATTTATTTATGCCACATTTGATGTATAATTTATATTCGTATGAAGTCAGGTGATAATATTAAATATGGCTTGTTTTATTTTTTGAATTATTTTGATATAGCTTTAATATTAAGATAGGTTCGTTTTGATCTGTGATGACAGTTTTTAATTTTGGCTTTAATATATGAAAATCACTTTGCTTTTATATTTTTATGTTATATACTACTTGTAGGGTGTTGATTGTGAAAAACCTTTGTTGCAACTGGATGACTATACATTTTCTGGACATTATGAAGATACTATGGGCACATGTATGCTTTTCAAAGATGTCACAGACAACGAAGGTAAATATCCAATTAGTTTGTCTACTCATATACCTATGTTTAACAATTGCAGTTTTCCTTAGGTTTTTTATTTGGGAGTCCCTGGACTCCAATGCTTACCATTTTGGGGGTCTCTGTGTAAAATCGTGTTTGGGATTTGGACACAGACACAGGGTCTGGCACGTTAAAAAAACATGATGTGTTCTTTGAGTTGTTTCCATGGTTGCCTCTGACACCATTTTGACAAGTAAAAACGCTTGACTCCCTTAATTAAATGCAGTAAAAGTCACTCAGACACAGATTTCAGGAAATGTGAAATGTTTATTTTACAGGTTCCAGGGACACATATTAGTTTAAAATGCAGGGCCCAGACAAAAAAGAGGTTTTCTGCATCCAGGAAAACCCTGCAATTTGCAACAACTTCCATATATTTTTTACTGAATTTTCTCCTTCAAGTTCATTTATATGCCTCGTCTGATTCATACTTCATGTGTGAAAATTATTTGTCCTTCATGGTCCTAGATAATACTGATAGATTATACAGACAGTCTAGTTGGGTCAACTGACCTCTACATAGCATCTAACATTACAAGTAATATGTGTAGAATTACCTTCAAAATAAGCAGAGGGTTGTTCAAATTTTTTGATGTGTTAAGTGTCAAGTTTTACCACAAACAGAGAAGGAAACGTAGGCTTTCAATTTTGAACTTTGGGACTGATATAACAATTAAAAAGTGTCATTAGATACTTTCATGTAAAACTAGTTAGTGGAATTATCTTATGTTTTATTTTTTCAGACCCTCAGAATACAAGTAAGAAGTTGGAATTTTCTTGTCTTAGTAATAAGAAGCTTTGTTTACAAAGTGTGTTTTTGAAGAAAAATGATGACAAAATCCCAGAATTTAACAAAGAAGGTTATTCTATTTTATTTGGTCTTTATAAAATAATGATATGTAGATTGATTGAATTTTTTGTTTGCCTAAAAAAGTACCTATTATATGTACAAAACAACAATCATAAGGTGTTAAGACCAGAAAAAAATAGGCGTGCTTTCAGTTACTTGACCCTTAAATAGGGTAGCAATACCTTTCTGTTTATTTCTGATCATATCTTTTGCTCTTTTGAAGAATGATTTGTCTCCAGATATTTTTCTTGTTTTTTTTTTTTGGTTGCAGTTTTTAGAATTTTGTTGTTAGAAACTTAAGGTTGGGCGTTAAAAAGATTGAGTTTGTGGAATAAGAGGAAGCACAACTTTTTTTCTGGCCTAAGCAATATGTTGGGTCTCAGTTCTGATATAATTCACTTGTTCCAAATACTGTATGGAACTTGATTTGATCTATCACAATAGGTCGGTGGTTCTTCCCAGGTGAACACACGAGTCCTTCCTCCTCTATTAAAGCTTGAAAGCTGCCAAATAACCTGGTGTGGCATTTAACCCCATAGGAAAAAGAAGATAAATGTGTTTGAAATCTGAAAATTTAAACCTCTATATTTGACTTTTTACTTTGACTATTATGATGCATATAGTTTTTTTTTGCATACCACTAAGGCTCAAAACTTACTGTATAAATAGATTGTATACTAACATTAGTACATTGTTGATATATATTTCAAGGTATTTGAATATGCCATTTAATTGTTTTTTTCTGTTTTGAATTTCTGTTTTTATGTTTTAGTTTCAGGTGCAAAGATTGGTTCCCCTGGACCATCAAATAGTTCTACACACATCACACCAGAGACGGTACCAGCAGAAACAGATTTACCTCAGGAGGGTGATGTTTCTGTTGAAACAGATAAATTGAAAGGTGTTGAAAGAAACAATACAGATATTGCTGATGCTAACAGTGAAACCGAAGAATCTAGGCAACAAACAAGTGATTTAAAAGATGAAACTTGATAAATAATGCAAATGTCTACTGAAAACTGCCATTTTGAAATGAAAGGTAAACATATAATGAATATAATTTCAAGAATAAATACATCATCAACATGATGAATTCCATGGTTGATACTTTAGTCCTATGTAGGATTCCTAGAATAGAATACCCTTGATATGATGGATTCCAACAATAGAATAGAACACCCATGATATGTTGGATTTCCAGAATAGAACACTCTTGATATGATGGATTCTAAGAATAAAGTACTCTTAATATGATGGATTCTAAGAATAGAATAGAACACCCTTGATATGATGGATTCCAAGAATAGAACACCCTTGATATGATGGATTCTAAGAATAGGAAGCGCTTGACATGATGGATTCCAAGAAATATATGTCAGTGACTTAATGGATTCCAAATTTAGTTAATTAGTGAAACTATGGATCAGAGGTTGGTACATGATGAATAATTTGTTTTACTAACACAGTTATTTCTAATGATCATGTTCTGCTTGTGTTGACAGAGACTGGATAAAGAACACTTCACATTTTGACATTCTAAACTTGTTATTTTAGTATGCAAATTTGATACGTAAACATTGTGTCATAAACTGGCTGAAAAGCTTTGTATCCATTGGTATGTTTTTATTATATAAAACTCTGAAATATTTATCTACAGTCAAATCTGTGAACAAAGGCTACCCTTGGGAAAGACAAAATGCCTTTATTCGTAGGTCAGTTCATTTAAAGTAATAACAGTTTTTCAAAGAATGGCCTTTATTCACTGGTTAGACTTTATTCAAAGGTGGATGCAAACACAGGTTTGACTGTACTTAGTCAATAAAAAGTAGAACATTTGAAATCAGGACTTTTATTTTCTCTGTGTACATACATCCATACAAAAATATATTCAATACATGAAACACAAAATGCAATGAACAGAAATGAAAAAAAGTAAGTCCAACAGAATATAAACAAATGTACATTAGTATGTTACATAATTATGTATATATATATATATATTATTTATTTATAATATATTATAATGTAAAAGTATTTTAATATCTACATAGTTTTTTGTTCTTTTGCTGAAGAGAAAAATTGTAAGACTTTAAAGAACTAAGTTATTGATTTTGAAACTGAATTTTGATATATAATACCCAGTATTGAATATACTGTGCTGAGCTTAATAATGCTGAAAAATGAGTCTAAATGAAATCATCAACTAATTCTATCTTTAAGATTATAAGCAACAATACAGCTAGCCTTACAAAATTGTTTGCTTGCAGTTCTACAATCAGTTCATTAAAAAATCCCTCTGTGCAAAAATACTTCCAGCAATTTTGAAGAAAAAAAATTTTGCTTCTATAGGGCAGTTCTTCATTTTGATTTTAAAAGAAAAAAATGCCTACCTACCTACCTACTTTGGTTTGGGTCACTGCGAACTGACATTTTTTTAAGGATAACCTTAAATTTACTGTGCTTAGCTTAATATTACAGAAAAAATAGGCTTGAATGAAGTCCTCACCTTATGTATTGTTAAGGAACATGAACAACGATAAATGGTAAAAATATGAACAAATTTTAATGAATTATTGCTTACATAAATTCATTCTAGTAACATCTAAACTTGTGAATAAAGGCTGGGAGAGAAAAATGCGGCCTTTATTGACAGATGGCCTTGTTTCAGAGGTCAGTTTGTTCTATAAAATCAGTGATGGTTTTCAAAGAATGGTCTTTATTCGAAGGTGGCTGAAAACACAGGTTTGACTGTATTTACTTATTTATGTGGTACAAAATTAAGTGAATACAAACATGGTTGTATAGTATAGAAATTTCTTCTGAAACTGTATGAACCACTTATTAAATATATTGCCCTTATGAGCTACAAATTCTCATTGATACGAATTAAACTTATCTATGTAAAACCTGACACCACTGTATGTATGGATGATCACTGATTTTAACTGGACAATAATCCAGTTTATGATATCATTTTATTATGTTAGCTACTACTGTGGAACCTCTTTAAACCGATCGAGCCCGGTACCAGGTCATTTGACTGGTTTAGAAGGGATGCCAGTTTAGAGGGGATTTTTTAATTATACAGTAATGGCTGAATTAAGAGGGAAACTGGTTTATAGGGGAACCGGTTTAGAGGGTTTCCACTGTACCTATAGCTTTTAAACTTAAGGTAACTACAATAGTGAACTTTCTCTGTGAAAGAATGTTAGAGATTTATGTTTCAGATAATCATGAATTAGTTTTAACAGATATTATCTGGTACCATAATTTGAATTGATTTTGTATCATTATTCCGATTATTTCAAATTCCTGTCACAAACTCAGTATCCTTGAACATTCGATTGGTTGTTAAAAATTGTCGTCCAAAAGGAATTTATGCAGATTCTCAGCATTACCATTATGCTTTATTGCGAGAAAATATGCACTGTATGAACATGATTTGTTAATATTGAGATTATAACATACATAATTGTTGATTATATTCGTGTGTTTTATGTTTTACTTAGTTAACGATACTAGTATATGCGATAAGTTTAAAGAAAGCTTCATGGTGGGCATTATATTGCTCAAATGTGCTTAACCTGTCAGCATTATTTCACTGCAGTTAAGAAATTTTTGATGAATTTGTTCTTTGACAATTTGGCAGTCATTAGCTTATTGCTTGTTAGTTTATTACCCTGCAAATATACCAACATCAGTTACATCTTTGTCAGACCTAATGCAGATATTTGAAATACTAATTTCATTTTTTTTGTTGATCAATATATAAGACTTATGCACCCCTTGTATTATTATTTATGTTAGAAATATTCAATTGTTCAAAGTGATATTCTTGGCAAAGCAATTACAATTAAAAATGTTCTTGAACATAAGATAAACAATGTTAATTAAGCAGTTTAACTCTATTCAACAAGTTAAAAATGCCTTCCTATATATTTACAAAACGTGGCATTGATGATAGATATTGATTTAACCACCATGTCTGAAGAGATATAACATCATGATCTTAGAAATGCGTGTCAGGGACAGTCTTCTCTTCTTGTTGCTTTTCCCTTTCCAGTTTAGCTTTGTACTCTTTGGACATGAAGAGTTCTTGCACTTGTTCCAAAGATTTATTCTTGGTTTCCGGGAGCATGACAAACATAAAGATGAGCCCGAGGAAACAAACGCCAAAATAAAGCCAGAAAGTACCTGAAAAATTTAAGTATAAAGTATACTAAAACCTCACATTGCAACCAGTTCAATTTTATGACCACCTTGTTGTAAAGACTACTTTTTTCAATAAGTCCCCTAAAACTTTAACTTGATATTGCGACCACCTCATTATTACGACCAATTTTCAGGTTCTGAAGGTGGTCTCATTATCAAGGTTTTATTGTATAGAAAAGGCTTTAAGGATAAAATGTGATTGAATGGATGATCTTTTTGAAAAAAAAATAAGTTGGAGCGTTAGTCCTTGTTTTAAGGTTTTGGGGAAAGAATCGGATCCCTTTGATAGGGGAAATTTGCATTGCGAATCACCAAATTGGGAATTTTAAAGGAATTATATTTTGAAAAAAACAAACATTATTTTACATGATTAATTGCATGAAAAATAGTTTTCAATAGTTTATAATTATTAAGATGTCAAATGTTTATCTTACCATATTTGCCAACACTTTCTAACAGTGATAAGAAAGTTAATGAAACAATTAGATTGAAGATCCAGTTTGTGGCTGTAGCGAGAGACGTTCCGGTACTACGTGCCCACGTGGGATAAATTTCTGAATTTATGGTCCAAGGCATTGGTCCCAAACCTGAAATGGAGTTAGGCATTATAAAAAACTTCCTGGTTTCAGCTAACCAGACCGATACTATTTTTTTCTGCCAATCATAAGACTCCGTTTTGTTCTTGGTCTATTTTTTGCCAATAAATTTATTTTTATGTGAAATATCTCTGAGCTAAAAGATATATTCAAAAAAAGTTCTACAGACCTACCTACCAACCCTGTATTTTCGGGGATGTTTGCTGAAACTGGGTATTTATTTTTTTTGCCTTAAAGAAAATTTAACACGCGCTGATTAGTAAAGAACTTGTTAAATTTTATAAAAACCCCTTGTATTTTGCTAAAAATGTTTTAGAAACTTTGAGTATAACCTTTTGTTGTATGGACAACATGAATTGTGACCCATCTGAACACTTATGATTCTTAATTCTTACATTAAATACAGTCAAACCTGTGAACAAAGACCACCCTAGGGAAAAAAACAAAATGAAGCCTTTATTGACAGGTGGCCTTTATTCAGAGATTAGTGTGTTCTAAATAATCAGTGATGGTTTTTCAAAGAATGGCCTTTATTCAAAGAGTGGTCTTTATTCGGAGATGATCTCAAACACAGGTTTGACTGTGCATGATAGCGCATTGTTTTTTATACATATTGAGTTAGAGTTATCTCTCTTACTTCACACAAGATGATTTGAAGTGTTTACACTGTTAACAAGGAAGTGTGACTGTATCATGTGAATATCAGCTAGGATCCTGGGTGATAGTGTTTTATATTAGATGAATGATGAACATACCAGGGGCAAATCCCATGACAAACAACGCCAGTCCTAGAACGGCCATCCAACTATAATCTGTTGGACAGAAACTATCGGCCCAGTTGTACTTCCTGTCAGATCTATCAAGGTCCCATGTACTGGTTTTGTTGCAACGGAAAGTTGCCTCAGTCATGTTGAAAGTATGTGAATCGTTATATGATAGATAGGCGTATCTTTCCGGGTTATCGCTAAACACTGGCAGACAACTTCCGGTAGTTTCGGGCGCGTCAGGATCATAACAAAACCCACAGTCCTCATCAGTGATACAATTTTCACATAGACTGAAAAAGGAATATATATGAAAGCGATTCTATGTGAAACTGTATGGGTTGAAATCTCTATTTGATTACTAGTATTATTTTTGAAGATGAAACAAATCACGGACATGTTCTTGCTTCTCTGACATATCCACTTAGCGCTAACAAAACAACTCTTCATATTTATGTTTTCTTCGATGTGAAAACACAGTAAAATTTCACTTTTTGTTTTTAGAATAAAATCACAATAGATGAGTAATTAGTATTGGTAGACTCATCGTTAAATGTTTTCCGGAATTTTCCGGAAACTCCTGTTTTTCCCAGGTCCGAACCCTACTGGTTTTTATTGTTTCCGCGACACCGAGTTTAAGATTTCTGTTTTTTCTTTTTTCTTTTTTTTGGACAATTTTCAACTTTCACCCATATAGTCATGCTCCTATTCAAAAGCCGTACAAGATGGTGGGGCCATGTGTCTGCTAGTTTATACAAGTTTTTTTTGCAAAATAAAGCTATTTTATCAGAGGCAAGTTTTACGGTTATTTACTTGACATAATTGATATTTATATTAATGATAATTGAGACTTACTTGATTTTAAAACATTTACTTGTGTCATTAGTCATTTCATTGCCAAACATTCTAGCTTCGTATACAGATATTTCTGGTGTATATTTAATGGACAACTGAAATCCTACAGCTAGTACAGCCAAGCCAATCATGACTCCTGAAAGTACAAATGTTTATAGAAACATACTTTTAAGTTGAAATCCTAATGATTGCATAAACTGCGTAAGTAAAATATATAAAATCACACTCACACTCATTGTGTTACAATGCTCAGTAAAAGCATGGTCCATGAACCTTTCAATTTTGATAAGCTTGCAGACCGAAAGATCGTTTTGAACCAAGATAACTGTCTTTTTATTATTGAAAATCCTCTCTGCGTCGTTGCCACATGATGCAATTTTACGTTAATACTACAAAGCAGTTTGCATGGACTTATGCTGTACATAACGTCAAGAGCATCTGGGCTTATAGCGAAACAGGATTTTATGGATGATAAAAAGTGAATACATTGACGAACAGAACTTTGAGCTAACTTGACCAAAAGACACGTATACTATTTATTGACATTTATGATAGAAAATATTGCGTGCTTGTTAACAACGACCAAATGCATAAATGCTGTTTTATTTTGAGTTGAGTTTATCCATTGTATCAACAAATATGTGCTTAAGGGTGGATTTTGTTTTTAATGTGGCTTTTTCAATGATGGCAATTGATATTGACTTCCCTTTCCGATTTTCATCTCTTTGTTTGAAAGTCTTTGTTTTAGTATAGCGACAAAGTCTTTGTAAACAGTAGCGATGTCTAGAATTTGACCCTTCGTCCAAAACTTTGTGAATAGTTCTATAATAATTATGCCTGTATGGTCTGGGAAGGTCTCAACCATCGTAATGTAAGGGATTTATTATTATACAAGTATAGAGTGCGTATTTTTTATATTTTAAACCTGGCTCACCTATCATGCTAAATATGGTCAACCAACGTCGTCCACTCCTCTCCACAAGCCAGATACCAATAAATGTGCACAGCATGTTGACAGCATTTGGTACACACACTAACCAGATAGCCAGCTCTACCGGGAAACCAGCTAACTTCAGAATTGATGCACTGTAGTATCTGTTTAAATGTAAAAACCTTATTAATATTGATGGAATGATAGAATGCAAAGTATTTGGGTACAACTCGTAAAAATAGATGTGGTATTGAAGGAACTATTGTTGCATGGAGAAAGTATCGATTGCTTAGATGTACCCATTGGCAACCACTCCACGAACCAGCTACCGTCAATCCTGTTTGTTCTTCGCCGTCTTTGAATGAGTGTATATGCATTGTAGCATTGTATCTCTCGTTATTTATTTTGTCAATCAAATAAGTTACGCTCCATTAATACTTCCTGTGTTGTAAGTTATTCAATGATTGAGTGTGAACTCACGTACAATGTATTCAATTTGGAGACATCATGAAAATGGATTAAATAGTAAAACGGTGTCTCGTGTATATGTCACTCGGAACATCTCGGCTAATTCCGTACCCTCATCTAACCTCGGATGTATTTGGTAGCTCAATATGCGTCTAAGACTTTAATTTGTATTGCGGCCGCTGGTTTATTGCCAAGGAAATATTATCGCTTAACAACTATGTTCTTGAAGTGACGTTTATCGAAGACTGTCCAGCGTTTTGATTGCTGAATTGTCCTTTAAGCAGAGCAATATTTTGCTTTCTACAGTATATAGTACGTGTACGATAAACAGCTGTTGTAAAGAAAAACAAACAAAGTTGACAGGAGTTGCTTTCGTGGAGACCGACACACTAGTCAGTTTTACATCCGGGAAATTCTAAGCTGTTCTAATTTCGACTTACCTAGTAAAGCCAGGATTAGACTTAGTCGTCTGGGTGTGCCAAATAATGTACATGTATATATTACTTACATGACAGTGTTGATGCCACACAGTTGTTGGAACAGTTGCATACCACATCCAAGTACCAGTGCTCGTCTTACGGGCTGTGTTGTCAGCATTCGAGATAAAACTGCGTCACCTGAAATATGTTATGAAACTATACACTTATCTTGGGTATCGAGATAAAATCAAGGTCATGAAAATGACGTAACCCCAATTCTCTGTACTGGTAAACAATAGTTTGTTACTCCTGATAGATGAGGTATGTTCATGTACAAAAAGTATTACATTCGATGTATATTTAACTGAGAACAAAGTTTAGCATCTGTTTCTCTTCAATGTTGGATCCGCCAATTACATCATCAATAATAACAATAAAAACAACAGCTGGGACATGAATGAATTCATGCGACAGACCAGACTACACGCAATGAGAGAACTCGTAAACAAAATTTTCTGGGAAAAATGTAAATGAAGCACAGTCACTGGGTACATATGTGATAATTCATTATGACAGGAAAGTCACACAATGCTGATAATGCTACTGGAAGTGTCAATCACTACTCGATATTCTCACTTCTGACTGCTTGTAAGAGACTTTCGTGGTCGAGTAAATATGGCCTCTGATTAGTTATCTCTAGCACAACGCTGCTGTGAGTTCAAATCCCACCCAAGGCCAGACAAATTTACATGTGAGGTTTCTGTCTTGCTAGCTTACGGAGTGTCGGTGGTTCTACCCAGGTGAATGTCTGGTGGTCTTCCTCCATCGATAGAGCTGGAAAAGTCGCTATATGACCCTGGCTGTTGCTGCGACGTTAAAACCCAAACCAAAAGAAACAAAAATAATAACTGCATGTGTTTCTTCTTAATGATGCCATTTGAATTTTTAATCTTAAATCATACTCCTAACCTTGAAATTTCCTACCTTTCTAATGACTGGCAGAAATGCATCACATTCGGAAGCCTTACCCTTCTGTTCACATGGCAACAAAAAGTTATCTTGCTTACATCAGAATTTCATAATTAACTTTACTTAATCTTAGTTTTCCGTATTAAGCAACATTGTTTCAGAATCTTTATTTGATATGTAAGACTTACAAGGAAAAATCAAAGCCCAATGAAGGATCATTATTTAGGCTGATCAAACTTTCATCTACGAATTTCAGACAAATTTGTTTAAAACCATTACCTTCAGACTCTTTGCTCGCTTCAATTGCAAGTTCAATTTCTTTCAGTTCGTTATCCACTCCTTTTACTTTTCTGATTTGTTGAAGAGCTTTACGTGCATCTTCTCTGCGTCCCTTCTCCATCAACCATCTAGGGCTCTCTGGTAACCCAATGAATCCGAAGAACTGTATAACGCTCGGAAGTCCAGCTAGACCCAACATGTATCTGAAATAAGGTATTTTAGTCTCATTTTTCGTTCGTACATAAAATAACTGTTGCCTGCACATTGGTTTTTTGTTGAAACATTACAATATTAAATAAAATCAGTGTGACATCGTATGGAAATACTTGTACAATACTGAATGTAAATGCAGTATCATTCAGGAAGCGAAAGTGTCTTGAAATTTGAATGCTGATAACGGCGTTTGATGACTCGTAAAAAAGTTGTTTTATTGAATTGTCTGGAGTGTTAATTACAGATTCACTCTCTTTATTGGAGTTATAAAGAAGTCGTCTGCGAGATATCTTACAAATGCCAGACTAGTAACTCTGTTTGGAGGACAATAAGATTAGAAAAGAAAGGTCCATATTTTTACCGAGACAAGTCTTATTCTAAGATATCAAAGACAATATGTTTGTCACAAGAGTGACAACTACGCAATTTATTTAAAAAAAACTTTCATTTGATAGAAGTTTGTTTCACAATTAAAGTGAAGTCTCAAATTTTGTTTGAAATGGGTCTTAAAGTCTCATGTACCTCCAGCCATCTTCCTTATTTGTACTGAAGAGTCCCGCCACAATACTTGAGATGACAATACCAATAGTGATAAACAATTGATTGATGGTTACCAAGCGACCACGGATATCAGCTGGGGCGGCTTCTGCTACGTAGACCGGAATTGACATGGAGGCAAAACCTGAAAACATACGAGTTAATCATTAAGTCTCCATTGGCAACATAAGTAGCTAAAACAAAGGCTGTCCCTCAGTCTTATTCTGTTCCTGCTATTCAGTCGTACCTGCCGCCTAATCCCTCCAAATGGAAAGAAAGTGTTTTTATTTGTATATTATGTCGATGAAAGTTACTTAAGAGGTACCGTTGTGGTTCATAGTGACTTTGTGAAGTTTTGTGTCCTCGTGTTTGGTACAAACTTGGATACCAGTTGTTATTGATGTTTGCTATGAAAGCGGGTCAAACGTGGAAGGCAATAAACCACGGTTATTTGTAGATCCCGGGTCAGACCATTATATTCTTGCTCTTGTTTTTATGCTGTTTGGTCATCGAAAAGAAAATGGGGCCAACAACACGTCGTAATTATTCAGTTGTTAAACGTCCCATTAAATATTAACAATGGGTTAATGAAGCTAATATTGTTATCACTACTTCTCTAGGTAATTTATTCTGTGACGTTTATTTGTCTAGCTATAAATGTGTGTTTTTAGTTCTGTTGTTGTTCTGTCACTGTTGCTTACGTTGTAAGGTATCGTTTTTTGATTTACAATTTTTCGTCTGCGTTGTTTGTGACATTTCTGTTGTGTTGTTGGTCGTGAGTTTTGTTATATTGTTTTTTACGTACTGCTCTGTTGGTAAATTATTTCTTATTTTGATCGCTAATACCTAATAGTGTTGCGTTTTTTAGTGAAATATTCTTTCCTAAGATAATAGTATATCACGGTTTTATGCTTGTTTACTTCACGTATGGTATATATGCAGTAAGTTATGCTGGCATTGGTTTGGAATATTCTACGAATCCTTTTAAAAGTCTTATTATTTAAATCCTTTGTTTTATTTATTTTGATTTGTTTCATACTCTATAATCTGTAATCCTCTGTTTCCTAAGCATTTGATTATCTTTCCACAAAATGTATACAAAATCAGTTTAAAAATAGGTAACGATTCGTTCTAGAAACTACGGAATTTTTCCATTATCACGTGACCTTCTGTCGAGAAATACAAGACAAGGTGATACGAAGACAGGAATGTACGGAATGACCTTCATTTAAACATCCACTATAGATACACGTCACTGTCACGGTTGTGTTTATCAGCCATTATCTGAATCAACAATTATTCAAACAACTTGGAAGATAAAAAAATACGTTCTAAGTCAAAGGCGATTTTTTTACTATCAACTATTTATCCATTTGTGCAGGGACTCTAGGTTTGTGCATGGAGAATCTGGATTGCCGTCATATGTTGGATTTTTATATTAATTCGTCCTCACAAAGCGGAATTATCTAGAACATTTTGACATTATCCTTTAGGCGACCCTTAAACTGTTTTGTATACGGTACCCCACCCTGTTTAACAGGTCTTGGATCTATGTTTAAGTGTCTTCCTGTGGAGGGTTTATGCTTCTCCCAGAAGTTTAACAAGAAACGAAAACAAAATATGAAAAAAGAAAATTTGAAAAAAACTTGAGTGGCTCATTTTCAAAACTAATGATGGAGCGTCTCAAATATTTGACCCTCGTTTTAAGCAATTTAATTTAGTTCAATTGTATAAAATTTGTGACCATTATTTTTATGAGCAGAAAAATATGCCGCGTGTTATTCATTTGGCAATCAAACTTAATCGGAAATGTATTTGTCCTTGGAAAATTTGAATTGTTGCCAATAGATGTATTCTTAATGTTGTCTAAATGTCGCTGTACCTTGAACAAACAGGAGTTTGTTGAGCTGTTTCGGAACATAAGATAAACTTTTTTCACCCCCAGGATATCATAGTTCTTAACTCGATTTAAGAAATTAGATAACCTAAATAGTTGAAATATATTTACGTTGCTAATGAAGTAAGCAGACCAACCTAGTGTCTCCGATATTATCCTGTATCGGAAATAAAAGCGTTTTGTGTATTTTGTTATGTCATCGTCTTTAAATAGGTGAATGCCGAAAAGAAAAACTTACTTAAACTTGGTAATGATGGAATGCTATGTATTTTAACCACTGTTAAGTTTGTTGGGTCGAAACAAAAAACGAGATGTGACGCTGACCTTTGTAGGCTCGATCACCGTTTTGTGAGGCTATACTAAAGCGCCTGCTCCATATAATTTCAGATTACTTGTAAATTTCAACTTCGAACAAGAGCAATTATAACATGCATGAACATGTTTGACAATATGACATAGCATATACACCAACCAATTAAATCAGACAATAACATATACGACAACCAATCAAATCAATCAAGAGAATATACGACAACCAATCAAATCAATCAAGAGAGTATACGACAACCAATCAAATCAATCAAGAGCATATACGACAACCAATCAAATCAATCAAGAGAATATACGACAACCAATCAAATCAATCAAGAGCATATACGACAGCCAATAAAATCAGACAAGAGCATAAACGACAACCAATCAAATCAGACAAGAGCATATACGATAACCAATTAAATCGGACAATAGCATTTATGACAATCAATCAAATTTAGAATAGCCTATACGAAAACTAACCAATTAAGACAACAGTATATACGACAGTCAAATAATGCATAGTCACACTAGACAAGAAGATACATCACAACCAATTTAATGAGATACAATCTATTGTATGTCTCAAACAAAATATTTCTTGTTGAAAAGGCACAGGTTCTCCGAAATTTCGACATTTCAACTACCCGGATATTCACGGTGTCCTGCTTTGACATTAAACCACGCAAGTACCTTGTCTAATTCAGTGTATGTGAAAACAATGAGCACTCGCTGTCCCAGAGGGCTGACAACTTTGAAAACATGCAAAAGTGTTATATTCACATTGGCTTATGGAAAATCCTACTTTCTAATTGGCTCCCTCGATTCGTTTTATCTTTACTTCCTAACAGTGGACAAATAGTCACATATTTTAGTAGGTATCTACTATCTAGGGATAGTTATGTATACTTCGTCTTATCAATATTGAAGTGTCCTTTTCACTCGTTCAACGTAATAAATTGATTCACACCATTTTGACCGGGTTTAGGCTAAAGGCAAACAAACCGGAGATAAAAAGATCATAGCCCAAATAATCTAACCAACTTCATAGATATTTTCATAGACAACATTTGCTTGCTAAAACCTTGCCAGATTTCAACTAAAAGTGACTGGTAGTCGCCATAATGTCTGCAATTAGAGACCATGTCAAGCTTTGCTTAATTAGTACAAGGAAGTAACCGAGGATAAAAAATCGCTTTCTTCAGTTGATGCATTTAGAATTCCTAGTTCCCCCGTATTAAGTAAAACCCTTGTCTTGACTTTAGTCTGGTATAAACTGGTACCCTTTTCGAATATCAAAATTAAGAAACAACAGGGAACCAGTTGATTGTTCAAAAAAGTGAATGTTACAAATCATCTGTGAAGTCAATGCTTTAACTATTCTATTATACCCTTTGTTTTTTACCAAATTTTAACATTGGTGCTGGGTAGTAAGTTACCGGTTTGCTAGTATTTCGTCACTCATACCAAACCACTGGTCAAAGTGGTTTCTACCACTGTCTTATATCTATGGCTTTTCTGTTTGTGTCACACAATCATCTGGTGCCCTTAAAAGATTGTTAACACCACTCCACAACCACGGGAAATCAACGAAAATGAACCGACCGCTTTTGTTTAGAGGAAAAAAAACGTATAATCTACATCATCATCAAGAAATCGTTCAATTGGCCGAGTAATGTAGAGATGAGGCCCTTGGCGTGTTTCATATCCCGGCACCAAGTCCACTCGAGTGTACCAGAGTTATTGGATAGAAGCCATAGTAAAGACGTATTTGTCAATAATTAATAAATTCGCTTACATTGCCAGTACTTGTTTCAAAGTCAGTGTAAATTCTATCTGAGCTGTACAAGCTTGGGTTTTATTTCTTACTCTAAGACAAGACACGATGGCTCAATGTAAGTGAAATACTTAAAAAATATTGCATTTATCATCCTTGAATGATGGCTTTGATTAATTGCACAGGCAGTGATAATTCCTGTTCAGCACTCCATGGTCACCATTCTTTCACTCAACTAATTCTGAGTGCGGGGCTGTTGTCTGAGTGTAAGTTTCGTGTATTTTATTGCTAAATACTGGCCTTTTCTTAACACAATGCTGTGCTATGTTTCATTCGTTGAAAGATTCTTGTAAATACATGTATATCAGTTAGGCAAGGAATTCAAAACATCGTGAAAGATACCGTTATGATGATAATAATTGCCAAAATAATGTCTACGTAATCCTGACATCATAATGTATCTGACTATTAGAATGTGATCACGTTACATTCGGACGGGAATGGCTCTTTGGAAAATAGCCACAGTGAACTTATGTTTTTCACCCAATTTCAATAAATTATACTTCACTGTATTTGATACGATGTAAACAGTTCTCATTGACGAAGTGGATACTGTTGAAGATTGTTCGTGTCTTTATTTTCTAACAAAATTGACATCCACTTTTCGCCTATGTTCACTGTTCATAGATCATGGTTTGCTGTGTGTTAAAATTTATATACAGCGATATTTTAAGATACGGGACCATAGTAATTAGCCGCGTTTTGGAAACGGCCGACCGTAATATCAAGACATACGGCCAATGAATTAAAGAACAAACAATTCGGGACCGGGAAAAAGTGACCGTAATATGCGGACGACCGTATTTTCGGTGCAACCATAGAGCGGAACTTAATTGTAGTCTTTATGTTAAAATTTGTCTAAATGTAGTTGTTTATGGCGCACGTCTGACTTAATTTTGTTTAATTGTTACTTAATGTGAGTATTATGTATGTCAAAATGATAAAATCTCGGGTATATTGAACACACAGGATGATAGGTTAAGTACAAACGAACTTTAAAATGATAAAGTCCACGAATTCATGCGTTGTGTAAGCCGTAGTGGAAAGTACGGTTGTGATTGGTTGAAATAAATCACGTGGTAGCAGTAAGTTTATAAATTTGCTATCATACGCTGTTTAAATGCCAATATAATAATATTTGTAGGGTTGGGGGAAAATTACAGGAAACCGTTCGATGTTGCTCTTACGATGTCCAACGAGTGACATAAAGGTATACATGTATTCTCTTGCATTCGTGTGCTCAGTAATTGCAAAATTGGAACATCATATCTCCTAGTGAATTTATGCGCATGTTTAAACTCGTAACACAATTAAATTTTGTTGCACACTTCCATATTTCTACTACCTTAGATTAAAATGGTTCCCCTTTTTATTAAGATTCAGTTCTTATCATTGAGACGTGCGGCACCCGTTTAGTTGCTAGGTATTTAAAATAAATGGTAAAAATTGACACAAATATTGACACCAGTTGTTTTAAAGGGGTCCAGCTGTGTTTTAAAATTACACAAGACGCGAATTAAGCTTCTAACCTCAGTCTAACCAGAACTTTGGCGCTTACTTCCCTGAAATCGTAATGACTTTCAAAGCGTATTTCGAACACCTCGGGCAATTTTGTAGTGAATAATTTATTAAAAACTGAGGAGTTCCGAATACATATAACAGACAGCATTGATATCAATGCGTAGATATCACGTTAGATGATTCGTGTCAACAACGTCACGACTTCACAAAAATGCATTAAAACTGGAAACAAAATATCCATTCATAAAAATGATAACACAATGTGTTAGCAATTATGACCTGTCTCTGATTTCAAAAATATCTTCACAGATTAGAGTGCAGCTAGGCTGTTCACATTGTGACATTTCGTGCTACATGCGTGATAAAAAAAACAAATAAGGGCAAATCTTTATAACATGTGCGTTTATTGGACCTAGTCTTAGAGCTGCTATTTCTTACAGATTTTAAGCATGAAAAGATAAGGAATGCCCTCGATGTTAGTTCTTTATTTTAACTTTGGCCTGATTGGAACTCAAATAATTGAAATTGGTCTAGTCTTAAAAGCAGTCGGATGAAAACAATTACAAATGCATTACGTATGGCCTTGATCGAACGGTACCAATGACCTGTTAATAGATCATGAGTTGTCCAGTCGTGTTTCTAGTGATCTTACGGAGTTTGTTCTATTTCCAGGAATGGAAGTATCATGAGAGATGATTGATAATACGTTCTATCAAAGTAGAAGAATGTCACGCAGTGCAAGTTTTCTAGGACAACCAATTGATCATGAACCTGTCGTGAAACTTGAAACTACAAGAAACTCTGATAAACCAAGCAAAAAGTTGCTGCTACTTTTTTCAGGGAGCTTTTAGGTAACAAGACCAAATTCCATAACACAATTACGAAGCTTAATCAATTAGTGTTTACCCTACATTTTAAACTAATCAGATTGCTCAATTTTTCAGATTTTCTCGTTTCTAACCACGCTTGCTCGCTTAGGTTACTTAAGTCGTCCTAAGAATTTTCTAAGTATACTCCCAACTTATACTGAGAAATACATATTTGGTACTTGGTAGCCGTTAAATACAAGAGAACATTGCTAACATTTTTAGAGATACAAATGTAGTTAGTTTATAATAAGGAGAGTGAATGTGGCTTAGTCAGAATAAAAATTAGTCGGATTGTCTCAAGTTCTCTGAAAATCGGAAAGTCTCAGAAAGCGAACTTTTTAGCGAGTCAGGAGAGCTCCGGTTTTCGGGTTTTTTACTGTGTATATGAATTAAAATTCATATCAAATTATGTACTTAGTACGCATTAATATTACACATCCGTATTTGTTCTTCAGTCAAAGTTACTGTACCAGATTACCTTTATTTTGTATCGTTATCTATTATCAAAACGTTTATCTGATAATTAACGACATCAAAAATTCATACAGTGAATGGCAATGTTATAATTTATTAATGTCCATATTGTTATATATGTTATATATTTAAGTCACAAATCATTAAAACACGCTCTGATATGCTAAAGCTTGTTCTCGCATGCCGCAACGAAAGGAATTCATTGGCATAATGCCAAGATACGCCGCTTTTAGTAACACGATTGTATTATTTGTCATCTAGCACTTATTTTAACGTCACGGAATAAAGCACGCTGGCTGATGGTATATTTAGGATGGGTGCAACCCAAACTTTAACTACAAAACCCTGTACGCCCCCGCTAACGTAATCATATTCGCATTTATCAAGGTTCGTTATTTCGTTTAAATCTGCGTACAGAAAATAATCACTCATGATAAATGCACAAAATTCCTTACTACAGCTGGCTTTGCTTTATGTGTCTCGTGAACGTGTGTAATTAAATCGTAGAATCTAGGAATGGAGAATAAATTTCCTATGAAACGCTCCGTCAGATAAATCAGGCATTTTTACAAACTATTATATTCTATTCAAAGTCCATAGATCTGACGCGATGTCCGCTATCATTGTCGATTTACTCGTACAAAAAATACCAGAATTAGATTTGTCAAAACCATAGATAAACCGGTGCAAAGATTAATCGTTAGACGATACATTGATCCAAGTATTCTAGATTTAATACATTACTAAAATCGTTCAAGATTAAAGTATGTCTATGTGACATGGCGCAAAGCGAGTGGAACGTTTGGAATTAAACTGAGGGGTTTTTAAGAGCACGGGTACCATTTGCATTAAGTAATTTATCAAAGCGCCATTTCGTAAACTATCAACGGGATTATAACAAAATCATAGCAACGAGATAAGCGGTGCACATCATCCTGACAGTTTGCTACTGCGCATGCGCACATAAATTTCTGGACTAGACTTCTAAAAGCGCTGATTTTGCTAGTTTTGGCTTGACCAAGAGACGATGGACTGATGTAAATTTGTTTAATCAAACATAATCGTACTAGAACGTCGTATTAAATTTATCCAACATTTATTTCAAATAAAGTCGTTGGTTTTATTTTGGTTTTAAACATATACGATTTTACTTTGTAGTAAACTATGCCGCATACTGGTTTGGAATTCTGAAAATTACGTACTAATTTTTTTTGTTGCCGGCTTTTTGTTTTTTGTCAGTCATTGCTGGGCTAGAATAGGTACAACGCCCCGTTTTTTCTTCTTCTGTCAAACTTGTCTCAGTATATGGCCATTTAGAATTATTGAATACTAAATCGATTCAACGAGATTAGTACAGACTTTTAATTTTCAGCTGTAATTTTGGATTAATGATATCATTTTCCCCACGGTGTTTATCTTAAGAAAATTCACCCGATCTAAACATTAAAACAATAGCACTCACCAATGCCTGCACCAACGACGAGCCTTCCAGCTAACAGCATTTCTTTATTTACAGCGGCACCCATTATTGCCGCACCAGCCGTAAAAATCACACTAGCTAGCATAACAACTTTTTTCCTTCCAAGACAGTCGGTAAGGTATCCGGCAATGAGCGCGAACAAAGCAGCGGCCCCGACGGTGGCACTCACTATAAGTTCCTTCCATATTGTACTCAAATGCCAATTGTCTCCAATCAGGAGCATGGAGCCAGAGATGATTCCAGTGTCATAGCCAAATAACAATCCTCCAATAGTTGCGAAGCATGTTAGATAATAAACGTAAAATCTGGACCCCGTTTCGTCCTGGTCAGCAACGTAAGTTCCACCTTTTTCCATATTTTTATCTTTTGAAATAAATTGGTTTTAACAGCTGACTAGATTAGAATTTCTACGCTTTTTGTGAAAAAAAATCGTAGGAAAAACGTTAGCCGGTCCGAATGTCGACAGACCACGCCAAGACTAGAAATCAAGGTAATCAGTGTAGATATATGTAATATTTAGTTTATATACGAATTGAGGTCGTTGATAAAAGCTAGACTATAACCGTTATCAGCTGGTACCTTAGTGTCAGTAGTATGCGGGTTTTAGTGTACGTACAAATTACATACAAATTAGTAACCAACCAAAAACTACTCGAGTGCTCGAAGTGAGTAAAATTTAACTGATAACTAACGACCAAATGTAAGGAGTTTGACTCCCTGGCGTGCGTTCTTGGCGTCACATAACTTTTCGACCCGGACTGTGCACTTAGAAATATATAGGCCTACACTTGGGCCACGAAGTAAGTTATCCGAACACGCCTTTAAAAACTGGTCTGGAACGAAAAACTTATTTAAATGTTATTGGGTTCATTTTGTGGATGTAAATGCACTTTAAGCTAGAATTGAAAAGTAGTACACAAATTCCAATGTGATCACTGAACGGCTCTCGGTGTCCGCTTTGTTCGCGCATGAATATCCTCGCGAATAATCCATATAAATAAATAAATATTAGCATAATTTAAGATAAATTATCTTATAAAATTTCCTGTTGGCTTATGTGTTAAGAGAATATCAAGAGAAAACGTCAAACGGATTAGTTTCTTTTATTTCTTCAAAACCATAGTTGGAGCCGGGCGGTGCAAGGGCCGCACAAATGCAAAAAAAACCAACACTATCGTTCTGCAATAAAAGGTGTTACTATAAAAAGGTCGTGTGAATAATTATTTGTTCATCATTTTATAAAAGGCCTACACATGTAAAATGTCAACGCAGATAATCGTAACCGTTAGAAACTCATATACCGTTAAACCTGGATTAGTGGGCGTTGGGTAAACAAATCACTCAAAAGCACCTCAAAGAGGGTCGAAGTGGGTAGCCCAAAATTCGCTGCTAAAATCATGGTAGCTTGAACTCATTACTATGAAATTTTGTTTTAACCCTTGTCCAGATAGTAACCCCAGTTTTTCCTACCAGTTTTCTTACACACACTAGCCTATCACTTTTAAAACAGAGTTCTATGTCTGACCTACATGTATATAAAAGGTCATGGACATTTTTCCCTCAAAAGCTAAAAAATCGTCAGAAATTTCAAATCGTATCACAGCCTTGTCGTGGTCGGTCGACACTCTTATTGGATTTCTTAGTATTAGCAGGTTTAAAAGTGCAAAACCTCTAAGTGTATTGACATATTGTAGATCTCAATGCTTGTTGCTCAAAGTATAGTTATTTAAACCACGACAGTAGGATATTTCAAAAGAGACAACTCGTCAAGATGCGCGAAAATGTGTATAAACATCTAGATATGATTACACAATAATTAAGATAATAATTTCAAAATGAATGTTGATGGTTCATAAGAAAGGTGGCAACAAACCCATCTAGAAAGTCAAGATTCTACAGCTTATTGAATTTCAGTCTAAATGAATGAATAATACACCCTGTAATATTCTTCTCTACCGAAAATATCGCGGGTAACTTTAATCTTAAACTCATGTCAACTGGTTATTGATTGGCTCTTGAATGAAGTGACCATTTTCTTAACCAATCAAAATCTATGTAACATTCACACGTTTAGGTATAACTCCCACTAATTACCGGTCACTTCCGGACATTATTCCTCGGGGGAAATGCAGCTCCGCTGAAATTCGTGCAGACCGCTTATGACTGGATTACGTTTAGCGTCTTGATTTCACCGCAAAAAACAGGAACACAGTACGTATCTTCATATAAGACAATGTATTAACTCCTTATTGCTTAGCAACGTGTGTGTCTGGCCGTAGGGAGCGTGTGCACAGCTTGAGGCCCGCCTATGTCTGCACAAACTTCATATGAATAGAATATAACTCGCAAGAAAAAAGACGGATAAATAGACCAACTGTATTGCCATTTTTTGACATGTTAAAAAGCATTTACGCCGTAAGAATTCTATTTGTGAGATGAGATTTCATTCCTTAAAACATGACTCCATGTAGACAAAACTTCTTACAGCTAATGCGATTTAATTATTTATTCAGAAGTCAGAAGAAGAACTGTCTAACAGGAATAGAAAACGGACACTTAGTGATGAACGTATTTGATATACGTTATAATCCCTGAAAACCGGACTTCCTGAGAACCGGAATCCTCTGAAAATCGGACGATTTTTCAAGTCCCAATTTTTCTCTTCTATAATCATTCGTTCTCTGAAAACTGGAATTCTCAGAAAGTCGGACGTTTGGTCCAGTCCGGAAATGGTCCGATTTGAGTGGTTATACCGCACTAATGGACGTTTGGTTTTATTTGTCGATGTAAAAATCGTCCATGCAAGTTTATTTCCAAATTGTGTATAAAGTGTGTTATTCTGATCAATTGAGAATTACGAGATTTGGTTCTTGTATTTTAGCTGTATGCACAACATTCGCACATATAATTATATTTAATTAGAATTAACAACGACTTGCCTGAAATCAAATTTTCTCAAGTCGTTCTGTGAATTATGTAAATGAATGGCACTTTACTATGAACGTCTAATTGAGGTTTATTTCAATTCAAAGCAGGATTAATGTTTACGTGTTCGCCATTTTCTTGTCTTTGTACTCGGATAACTTCAATGATTATACTAGAGCCTATGTGGTTGAATGGTTATTGTCTCTGACTAGAATTCACTAGTCCCTCACCGTTGTGAGTTCGAATCCCACCGCGACCAAATTTCACGTGTGAGGAAGCTGTTCAGCTAGCTTACGGAAGGTCGGAGGTTCTATTCAGGAGTACGCCTGGTGTCTTCCTCCACCGTTAATGCTGGAAAAGTCACCAAATGACCCTGGCTGTTGGTAAGACATAAAATCCCAGAAAAAAATATTGCAATGTGATGTTACACTCAGTGGAGAAAGTGATATACGTTAGATATTATTTATCATACAGACAGGATTCTTTCATTATGTACTTATGGTACACATTTCGAAAATATGCATTTAACTGCTGACAATAGATGTTTGTGAGGTCAGCAGCGATTAGTGAATGTCACATAACAGTGGATTGAAAAAATTGTCAAATTATTGATAATATTGCTACTAAAAAGGTCACAAAAATGTCTCCTTTACTTTACCAAAACTTAACTTAATACGATAATAACACCATTTTGAACACAATGTGATGGATTTATTTATAAAAAGGGAAGAAAACCGTACGAATAAAACAAATTTTGAATATCATTCTTTGTATGAGAGGGTTATTTGATGATACGGCATGATCTGGTGATTTGTTTATTAAAATTTCAACAAGCCTGATAACGCTTCTCACGAATAGAATTGCATGTATTCACTTCACCCTTTTTGTTTTGTACGAGGAAATCGTAATTCGGCTATCTAATGTGACAAAAATGTTTATCTTTATATGAGATGTTATTCCATGATATGGCATGATTTGGTGACTTGTTAATTAAAATTTCATGTCAGATTTTATTTTATACATACATTGTGTTTTAGATTAAATATTTCTTACCTAAACCAATGCCGGATACGAATCTCCCAACTATTAGAACTATTTTCCCTGGCGCCGTTGCCATAACAACGGCTCCAGCCGTGAACAGGACACTGGCGATCATAACAACCTTCTTTCGACCGATCCAGTCCGTCAGATTTCCGGCGAGCAGTGAAAAAATGGCAGCCGCTCCGACTGTAGCACTAACAACAAGTTCTTTCCAAATAGTTGACAACTTAAAATGTGTTCCTATGATCAACATAGACCCTGATATTATACCTGTGTCGTACCCGAATAAAAGTCCACCCATTGTTGCAACACACGTGATATAATATACGTAAAACCGTGATCCTTCATCGTCGTCAGTTGCAACCGAGTTCTGGTCGTCACTATCCCGTTTAATCGCATCACCATTTTCCAAACCCATTTTACCAACACATTAAATTGAAATACAGTCAGTCGGAAAATGTCCCGTCGCCAATATGTTCTTTTGATATTTGATTAACAAGTGTCGCAGCGCTTAGAGAAGACAGTGAGCATTCGTTATTTTGGAAATCTGTTCTGTGACAATCACTTATCAGATTTCTTGATGTCATTGAGTAGTCATGGTGTCAGAGTAAATTCATTGGGCAGAACAACAATATCGCAATAGCTTTGGAACCTCTGGAGTGTTCGTGCATTCTAACGAAGTCGCTGAAGGTTTGTTTACTAAATGATAATATCCATAGAGTATTTGGACGACGTGTGCTTTGTCAAGAACCTGATCACGCAATGGTGTTAGTATTCGTATTCAAGTTCAAAGCCATTTGTCCTTGTGATATAAACAATGGGTAAACATGTTATTTGTCCTCCAAATGGAACAAATGTTATGGTTAAAGTCTGAAAACAAACCGATGATTATACCAAAATCATGATTGTAATTGTTTGTTTACTTCAACCGGATGTTGACATAGCAATGACCAATGATGTTGGGAGCTTGCGATAAAATGCTGATCTGTTTTAGACAGTAAATGAACCTTTGGGAGTTGAATGATATTTGTGATGCAAATGCATTGGTTTACATATTTTGCAGAGGAGAAATCGACAAAAGACTACTTTGTCATCCTATTCTTTTAGATGCAGACAAACTTTGATCGATTGAAATTATCATCGCTGCGCAATTAGGCAATTGTCTGATTGGCATCTGTTTTGCAGATTAGTGCACTATATGTGCTCATGAATTTATGTTTTGTATGCGCGTATAAATTCATTGTGCATTCATAACATTTTGGGGAAAAACACGAAGACAGTCCTACTATCTTAATATCTTGGTTAATAATTCAAACAAAGTTCGCAAGTGCGGATTTAGGGGGGGGGGCGGCGTGCCCCCTTTTAAAATCTGACAAGCATAAATAAAAAAAAACGTCAATTATGTGCTGATTGTGTCCATATTCTACACAAACATCTAGATTTTACGCCCCCTAACCAAAATCCTGTATTCTCCCATGGTCTGGTTTGTTCTGCAGACGACAACGAGGAAGGCGAATTGGTGTAATATTCCTTTATACCAAGTCATGATTGTAAAAAATGCTATTCATTGAAACTAGGTCTTTTTCGTGGACGGAGCATTGTCGATATACTTACGTCTCAGTATATCTCGGTTAATAAATTTTCTACAAAACTCCGACGTAGTCTGCAGACGACAATCAAGAAAGCGAGTGGATGAAATATTTCTGCGTACCAAGTATTGCAATGTACTCTTAATCAGAACTAGATTCTATTCATAAAAAGAAAATTATCAATATATATATTTATATATCTAAAAATTACGCATAATTGTTTTAGGGTAAAACCTATACCATTTTCCTGTACTTGTTCACCAGTTTGTCAAAAAAAAAACACACAAATTTTGTTACTGGTTATGCAACAAATAACAAGCTCTTCTGCCTTGGCTCAACAGGTAGTGCTACAGGTCCGCGGAGTTTTTGTTCGTGAGTTCGAGTCCGGGCACGGCACAGTCGTGTTCTCTGTTGTGGTTTGGTTCCAGACATTGCATCTGAAGACATTCGCCCTCCACCGCTTATTATTCATGTGGCGTGGTTGGCAGTTAAATGCGGGGGACAAGGAACAGCATGACCAAGCTTTATTATGTAGAAAATATTGATAAATGGTCCGAAAATAAGGAGTCGTAATGAAGTTGTTATAGTCTTGAAGTGGACACTAAATGAGGTTTTACTGTACCAAATGGTCGAGGATTTGTACGGGCAAAATTCGTTCAAGGTCCTTTGTAAAAAACATTTTGTAACTTATATAAGATTCAGACTTTTATTCGGAAGTAATTATAGGGGGAGACATATAGTAGAATTATGACGTATTTCAATTTATCTGCGCAGACGATTTCAAACGAAATATCAGAAAACATTTTCTCAAATTTTCTCGAAATTTTCGGATATCGATTTGTAAATTATTTTAATTGTTCACAGAAATGACATCAAAATTAAAACCCTTAAATAACATGATTAATTCTAAATGCTTGTGATTTCTCAAAATGTCATCAGTTTAGAAATCGTTGCATTCTGGGAAATGGTAAAATTCAATCGAGTGAACTGTTCGCTGTTTGCTGCCACCGGGACGTATTTGAAAGACATCATCAATACGGATCTAAGGCAATAAAAAATGAGTCCAATAATGCATTGTGTATTTTCAAGTCTTGAGTTATTTTCTTCAACATGGGGTAAATCAATATCAATTTGTCAATTTGTTACTGTATATTGTCATTTATGTATATATATATTGGAAATTTCAGTTCAATCCATGGGCGTGAATTTCGAGTTTTGACACAGTTGTAAAGGAAATTTCCGTGATACTATAATTAAACTATTGATGCTATGCCTGGTTGTCTACCGTATGCGTCTTTATTCATAGCCTGTACAAAACATTCGATTTTCCATCGTCTCATTTACACATAGGAACAGAAAAACAAGTCCTTTATTGGAATAATTGACAGAATGCTTTGTTATTAAATGGAATGTAACTCACGAACACTTATTACTTGTTGTAATGACTTAAGCATTTTAAGAACTGACCAGAATTGAACGTAATTCTATGATGGTATATGTATGTATATAACGAAGAGACTGTGTAAGCAATTGTACTGGTAGTATATCCAATTGAATGTATTACTTGAAGTATTTTTCTATCGAATACATACTAGTCTAATAATGATTTGGTACATAAATGGCATTTAATATACGTGCCGACACATTTGAGGTTGAAAACGCGACGGCAAAATGTAATGAATTGAATAGTGGCAACTGTACACAGATCGGTCCATCTATCCTAAGTTTATAAATAAATATACGCTTGCATATTTCGTCTTGTATCATAATATACTTTTTGCATTTTTCTTTAAATTACTATAAATAACAAAAGCGGCCAGTTTATTCTTTATGATAGATGGATTCCATTGCGTTGGAGGAGTTGGTCAGTTCGTAAACTAAGCAGGAATATGTATGACGGCCAGAGGCGAATTAACTCAGTTTCTCAATGAAACTATCGTGTGTAATAAATACGTTCATAATTTTACGGATCTGTGAAACTTTCATGAACTCGCTCTTCAGAGTTGGGCTCGGACGGTATCTAAACTGGTACCCGTTGACTCTGGTATACTTGGTGCACTGGTAAATGGAGCGGGGACCAGTTTAAAACGGTATCCTGAATGTGACTTTTAGCGCTGTCCGGATACTCTTCCGTTTGGAGGTAATGTTCGCCAAAACAACACCAAAATATGTACTTAGATAATGTTGTAGATATTGAATTATTTTTCATTTTGTTCACTGAATTACTATGAAAAACATATGATTAATGTAATTTCATTGGTCGTGTAATTTGCCAGTCAATTTATTGCTTGTTAAAGTAAATGTCACATAATTTCGCGACAATTTATCATGCCTTTTATGACAGTTTATTTTTCAAACATACTGTTTTTCGCACATTGTTTTTAAATTTGGACGAATATTTTTTTAGGTCGGATATCACACTTACTATTTCGCATAAAGTTTGAAAGAGTAGCCTAACGTTCCGATCGTGACATACAGCCTTTTGCAAAAAGAGCACCGTTTACTTTGTACCAAGGCAAGTGCAGGGCAAGGCCTGCGCAGGAGCATTGTCTCGCTGTGAAAAATTTACAGGTTGGAACCAGGTAAAAGTTGAACAAGCATTACCTGCTTTACTTAGACTAATACAGGGCTCTCGATCTGCTGAATTTGGGGCCGAAATTCGGCCCCATTCCCCCACCTCTAGAATATACTTTTCCCCCTATTTTTGGTTAAAATTCCCCCACCTGAGAAAAAAAAAATAAAATTTTAAGGAGGTTATGTTCTATTAATTAGGCTTTTGAATTCCCCCTTGAACTGAAAATGATGCGAAATTCCCTATTCCCAGAGCCCCAGCCCCAGTCCACCAAAAGAGAGAGAGAGCCCTGTAAAAGAATGATTTTGTTCAATGAAACATTGCAGAATATCTTTCTCCAACTGAATAATTTTTCTTACCATCTTGTTGTACAAACACTTACATTTTCAATTTATAACATGAAGAGATTTGTCTTGTTTTGTCACTGGAAACATTTGTTGATGCTTCCTCGTAAAGTTGCAGCTTTTACTTTTATATACTGACTGCAGTTTTTTTCAATTTTGAGAAAGTGTCTGGATACGGATGCCAAATTTGGGAATTTTTGAGGTCAGAAATTTGGAAAAAATATCTTTTTATTCAATTGGGAAGGATCCGTTCACCAGACCCAAACGAAGAAGAAAACAAATTGTTGGACTGTGTTTCTTCAAATGGATTCAAACAGGACTGTGATTTCTTATATTTATTCAATGCACTCAAATAATTCAAAGGAAAGTAGTGACTAATTGAGATGAACAAAATTCTAGTATTCATTATATACTTCCTCAAATGGCATGAAGATTCTAAGATGATCCAAAATAAACCTTTTGGTTTGTTGGTAAAACTAGAATGTTGTTCTTATAATCAAGTACATTAACATACTCATTTCTATTACCTCATAAAGAATATTTCATAAAAAGGTTTAAATCACAAAATATGTGAAATATTGAAATTACATTGCCCTATTTATTATTTAGACAATATGGATGTCTCAGAGGAACCAGAAGCTAAAAAAATAAAGTTGTCAGAAAATGAGAAAGTTGTTGCCAGTGAAAGTCCTGATGTTGAGCAGGAGAACAATCCAGATGTAAGAAATGAAGCTGAACCAAAGAATATCAATAACTCACAGACAGATGTCAAAACATGCACTCCTGAAACCACTGAGATGGATACTGAAAAAGTGTCAGAACTAGTAACTACACAAACTTCTGATAAAACAGAACAATTGCAGTCTAGGATTCTTGAATCAGATGTTGGAATAAAGGAATATATCAGTGATTATCCTGGTTTTCAGGGAGTTATTAAACAAAGGTATGACCTTTATTTCTTTCATTCACCTGTATTCATTTGATTTAAACTTTATTTCGAGCAATGAGCAAAAAATGAATGTATATGGAATTGTGTTGATATATACATAATTATACTTCGGATTGGAAAACAAGGTCATTGCGACACTTATATTAATTCCTTTCCTTTTTGATTTTTAAATTGTGAAATTATTTGCTATGGCCAGGAGCTCATAGTGCATGATTTAATGAGGAGGACTATGCAATGCTTAATAATAAATCAGTTGATATTAAATGAATTGTTTACAGGGATATATCAACTTTTAATGAATAAACTAAATTAGTAGTTGCTTTGTTAAATTAAAAAGATATTCATTTAGTTTGTATTACACTTTTAGACATTTCAGTGCATGATTTTGAATGGTCTTTACTTTCTGAATTATGTGCATGTATTTATAGAAACAAGATAGAAACACCTGAAAATTCTGGTATTTTTTTATAAGTCATTAAAATGATAGAATCCTTCTCGAAGGTGTTTGCTACGTCCTATATATGTGGATACATACTTTAGACACAAGGTATTTACTAGATGTCAAAAGTTGACCTTTGGCTGATAATAATTTGAAAAGTCAACAGGTTTCCTGCTTATGTTGTGGTAAATCTGACTCTTGGATACTAATTCTCAAGAGTCAGAAAATTTATTTTACTAATTTCAAGAGTCAAAAGGCTGTTCTAAGGGTCAAATGAATGCTCTGAGAAATATTGCAAATTTATGACATTGCATGTTGTTTTTATAAGGATGCAATTTTTATTTCAGTTGTTCAAGGAAATGCTTATTAAGTCGTTTTTTGACTATTGTTGTTCAGTTATATGTTTGTTATGCTAGCTGATTTTACATTCAGGTATTCAGATTTCTTGGTGAATGAGATTAGTAAAGATGGCCAAGTGGTTCATTTGACAAATACTGACCTTCCAAATTCTACAGAGACAATGGAGGTAAATAAATTCCTTTTTAACTTCAATATCTATGTATTGTTAAAAACAAGGGGCTCCTGTGGTTGAGCGGTTCTACCTGGTACCTGAGACTTTGTTCCACCATTAAAAGATAAGAAAGTCGCCATTTGACTATGACTGTTTGTTCTATCTTAGCCCCGTGTTTCCACTCAAAAAATTTAAATACAGCCCCTCTCATAGGCTACTTACATTAAGCATGTGACTGCACATTATAGGTGAAAGTCTCGTGCCTCTAACACTTCATTGAGAGGAAATTATGTGTTAGTTCATTTGTCCGCCATGAAGACAAGTTGGTAGTTACAGTCAAACCTGTGAACAATGGCCACCCTTGGGAAAGACAAAATGTGGCCTTTATTAACAGATGGCCTTTATTTGGAGGTCAGTTTGTTCTAAACAATCAGTGAAGGTTTTTTAAAGAATGGCCTTTATTCACAAGGTGATCTTTGTTTGGAGGTGGCTGCAATCACAGGTTTGACTGTATTTGTAGAAAACAAGGTTAACATTGGTGCTGAATGTTGTGTATATATTTATATGATATACTGTCGTAAACAGATGTAAAACTTGAAAAATTATATCAATAATTGTAAACTTATACTGTGATCAAATAACAGCAACCACCATCTTTAGTCTGCGATTTAGTCTTGTTTTATGGTTGTTTATACAGTAAAACCCCTGAAAACTGGACTCCCTGAAAACCTGAATTCTCTGAAAGTAAAACAATTTTTCCCATTTTTTTCTCTTGTTATCAATAGTCCTCTGAATACCTGAATTCTAAGAAGACCAGACTTTTACCCATGTCTGGAAGGGGTCTGGATTTCATGATTTTTACTGTATTTTTTACATGTTTACAGCCTACAGGATGTGAAGTACCGTCCCATTTACTGTCAAGTGGAGAAATAGAGAGTCTGAAAGAACTGATGAAATCTTCAAAAGAAGATAAAAAGTCTGTTTTGATATCTGTAAGTACCGTATAACATCTGGATTTTACTAAATTGAGTAGCATAACCACACACCAACATTTTTGTAAGGATGCCCTTACCTGTATATTTTGAATTTGCCATATTGTAAGTTAAGTTGTAATATTTTGGGAAAAGTTGGATCCAAAACAAAGTGTATTAACTCAGATATCATTAACTTTGTGACTTTATATTACAGAAATGTTCAAAACAGTACAGTCAAACCTGTGAATAAAGACCACTCTGTGAATAAAGGCCATTTTTTGAAAAACAGTCACTGATTGATTAGAACAAACTGACCTCCGTTTAAAGGCCACCTGTCAATAAAGGCCAGATTTTGTCTTTCCCAAGGGTGGCCTTTGTTCACAGGTTTGACTATATTTAAAATTTTTGTGAACTTTGTATCTAGGTTGGTGATGATAAAGAACACAGAGGTAAGATACATCAAGCTATTGAACGAGGTTTTCCTGGTTTACAGTCTACTACCATTGTCAAAGGAAATGAAAGATATATTGAAGCCACTTTAACAAATAATAAAGGTAAGCATTTCTTTTCATATTCAAAATAATTACAGTATAACCCTTGAAAACCGGACACTTTCCAGACCAATCCAAAAGTCCAGTTTCCAAGCATTCTGGTTTCTGTTTCTGCTGAAAAATGTCAGTTGGGTAATCATTAACATAATTATTTGCTTCAGGCCTTAATGAAAATCAAACTCTGTATTGAGAGTAATGTCCTAGGTTGATTTTATGTCAAGCCGCGGCCGTGGTCTAGTGGTTAGTGTGCTGGACTTGTAACCGGGAGATCTGGGTTCGAATCCCGGTCGCGGCAGGTCATGCCCTTCCATGAAAATTTGACAAAAGTGTTGATTTTCCTCCACATGTGGAGAAGTTGCCTGCTCCTTGTGGAAGGGTAAGTTAGTACTTGGTAGTATATAGTCCAGGAAAGCTGGTTAGGTGAACCGGTTGCCATATATAACTGAAAAAAAATTGAAAAAACAGCGTTGAACCCCAGTGACAATAAGTCACATAAAATCAAATAAAAGCAAAAAAAAAAAAAAAACAATTTTATGTCAATTTCAGTTTTAAACTTTAATAACATGGTAGTCATGGTGACATGATCCTCACTATGTCCAGTTTTACAGGTAGTGGATTGCGACATTGGCCGAAAGGAAGAGGAGATTATTGTAAATTTGTGCTGTATAAGGAAGCCAAAGACACAATGGATGCTGTTGGTATTCTGTCTAACAAATTGAGGTAATTGTAAGTTTTGAAGTTATACTGTCCTTAAATACAATATTAAATTTTTAAAACCTTGAAACTGATGGCAAAATTTTACCTGAATTCCGTGTTTTGTGTATATGTTTCATTTTTATATACAGTGCAACCTCTCTAAAGCAACATCTTTTGGGAGAAGCCAAAGTATGTTGTTGTTGAGAGGTTGTTGCTCTAGAGAGGTTAAATTTATATAAATGGTACAGTGGGAAAAAATCATGCTGTTGTTGAAGGGAGGTTGTTGCTCTAGAGGAGGTCGCTCTGGAGAGGTTGCACTGTACCATGATGGGTCATAAATTATTATAGGTACTCCTGAATCTGATTTATGATGAAAAAACCTTGTCTACCATCTGAGTTTAATTGTTCTGATCCAATCTTCACAGTATAATTTTGACAGGTGTATTACGTGATGGTATGGCTCTCTTGTTTGTGGTATGATAAGTTTATGTCATTTATGTTTTCAGACTAAAAGGTGGTTTATTCCAATACGCTGGCACAAAAGACAAGAGATCAAAATCTTCGCAAGAAGTCACTGCATACAGGTAAATGGACACAGCATCATGATTGTTTAATTCAGTAAAACTTGGATATTGAGACCACAATCAGGACCCGAAGAAACAGTCCTAATAATTAGATGGTCTCATTATTTAGTTAAATTATGGGGGGTTATTGAAAGCCTGTCCAATAATAAGTGGTCATTATAACAAAGGGGTCCTAATATTGAGGTGGTTGCTATGTGAGGTTTTACTGTATTTGTCTTAATGTTTTGCTTGCTTGCTTAGCTCAGTGGGCACAGTGTTCTGTCTATGGTCCTTGGGTTTGAGACCTGGCCGTGCACTTGTTTCGTTAGATGATTTGAATGAAAAAATTGTTTTTAACCGATTCATCATAATCCACTGATCTTTCAAGTTGGCAGTCACTTGCGGAGAACAAGGTGAGTACTGGTATAGAATCCAGGAAAACTGGTTGGGTTAATTGTCTGTTAGTGTATTACTGAAGTACTGTTGAAAACAAGTTAAAAAAATATGTGTTACTCATGCATGTTTTATGCTTCAGTTGTCTTATAATTGAATGTAAACCTTACTGGAAGTTTAATGGTAAAACATCTACGTCCAGTGAAGGGTGTGAGCCCCACTTTCTGTTAGGTACCATTGTTATTGTCACACTGTCTCTAATTGTTTATTTATTTACAGAGTGGCAGCAGAAAAGTTGATAGAAGCCAATCGATTTATGAGAAATATTGTATGTGGTAATTTTAGGTAACGTTGTTTTATTTCAAATCACAGATTGTACAGGAAGGTATTTTCATTGCCAGATACTGTTTTAATAATAATCTTCATTTGTTATTTTTATAGAAGAGCTTCATAATTTCAGCCTTGTTAGCCATTTTGGACAGCTGAATATTAATGATGTAATTTATGATGTCATGAGCTGATATCATGACATGGTGTTACATCATTTAACTTTCATTCGAGCCCAATCTTGTCTAGATATTATCCATTTTGCAGACCTGTTTACTCCTATGAGTTTGCCGTAGTTCAGGGATTTTCATATATAATTCTGCAGTACAGAAGTGGAACGAAAAAATACCAATTTTCCGGGAAAATTTTCTGCTGAAATTGGTAAAATGGTTCACTTTTAGTAATGACATTTTTTTTATAGCAAAGGGAGACAATGCATTCTTTATTTAAACACTATTAATAAGTGTTGTCTCCTATTGGTTTATAGACGCTTTTACAATTATAGTGCGGTGGACGCTTATTGAAAACATTTTGCAGGTATGTGATGCTAAAAATGGCTTCCAAACGAGTCGGACAATGAATGTGACATTGAAAATGTTGGTAAAAAAAATGTCGTCAAAAATTTAAGACCTCTAACAGTGAATTATTTCCTTGTCTGACACAATTTTCAAAGGGAGAATGCTTCATCTATTGTAATGTTTGTTGTTGCGATCATGTGATTTATATTGTGTGCAAATTTGTTTAAAAAGACTAAGGACAATGAAAACTACTAATAAATGGTTCAGTATCTACTGACAGGCTCCGAATGGGGTAAACAGGTCTGATTTTTACAGAGTTATTACCATTTTTAAGTATTCATGCATTTTTAGACATATGAATCATTATTATGATTTTGTCTACATCAAACCATGTTGACTTCTTGTAAAGTAAATGCAGTACTTGAAAAATCCACTCGTTCGCTCGTAACTACAAGTAAAATTTGACTAACAATGAGTTGAAATTGCTGTAGAACCAGTTATAATTCTTAACTGGTTGTCCTGCAGGATGAGTAACCTGAAATAAATTTGCCCTGAAATATTCCCCCCCCCCTTAAGGGCTGAAGTGTCGACTCATTTTTTTCTCTCTGGAAATACAAATGTCCCCTACCCACCATATTCTTACAGATAGTTTAAGTTGAATTTCATGAAACTTTAGTTTAATATGCCAGATCCATAATTTACTTGTCACAATACTTGTATACTGAAGTACATATATACTCTGTGTTGTCTATTTTTCATTTTATTTTCCCTTGCAGTCTACTTTCCCCTCTGAAAGGAATTTTCCTTACAGTTAAAATTACAAATTCTATCCTCGTTGTTCTTGTCTGGAAGAACTTTTTATGAAAGCATTTTCATTCCTTGTAAGAATTGATTGTTACAAAAATCAGAATCATTATCAGTTTTGAAAGACAAATACTTTGTTTGATTGGTGGATCAAATATTTTAAAGAATTTGATTGGTGGCTGAAATATTTCATGGATTTTGGTTGGTGGATCAATTATCTTGTTGATTATAATTAGCTGAACATTGTTTTGTTTACATCATTGTTTACCCATATTTTTTTTAGAAATGAAGAATTTATTTGAATCAAATCATTAAAAATAAAATTAACTTTTTTTTCAGTTATACTGATAGCAAATTAACTTTAGGACAGTTACAAGGAAACAGATTCACAATTGTTCTTAGGTCTGTTACTGGTTCCGTTGAGCAGATAAATGCCGGGATGAAATCATTAAAAGACGTCGGGTTTATAAACTATTACGGTATGCAAAGATTTGGAGTTTATTCAATACCTACGCACCATATAGGAAGGTATGTCATGTTCAAGTTTTATTCTACTTATCTGACACACTGTTCCAAGTACTTTTAATTTATTTCTTACGAGTTTTTAGTTATGTGGTCAACCAATGAAATATCATGTTATTTTATATGACAGGCTTGATTAGAAGACATGAGGTTGTTACATGCAATATCATTGGCTGTTTGCAGATTACCATTATAATGATACAATTTGAGAGGCAATGTTTTATTGTACAGAATAATATTGTTAGTGTGTTTGACAGTTTTAATGTTTTTTATGATGGGTGTCATATTGATGGGGATTTATTTACAGGGCACTTTTGAGTTGTGATTGGAAAGAAGCTGTTGAGTTGATTCTGAAACCAAGACTTGGAGGTATGTATAAATGAACGTATGTTTATATTGATAAAAGCTGTGAAGATACGGAGAAAAATGACATCTAATCAGCTAATAGGGGTTCATTCTTAATCAGTATGGAGCTATTTTATTGGTATGCACTCCATTTTAAAAGTTGGAAACATTACATACATTGTTTCAAAAAAAAACTACCAGTTTGTTAAATCAGTGCCTTGACAAACATTATTGAGGCATAAAAAAGTTCTTGGTTTCTGCTAACCTGACCAAACCAATTTTTTCTGCTGACTCTAAACTTTTACAGTCTCAGTCACTTTTTATTTTGCTTATATTTTCATTTTCAGTGCACTATAAAAAAAATATTTAAATAAAGCCAATCTACCAACATTTTTTTGGCGGGGCAGGGGAGTTGTTAGCAGGTATTATTATAGGTATGGTATTCATTTGTTTGGCCTGAGGATTGAGTTATTCGCATGAAATCGTTAGCAAATATGAAACAGAAGTGTTTCAGCTGTGCATTTATTTTAAACTTTGGCATTGATTTTTCAGAGGACAAAGTTTTGTCTGAAGCTCGTGAGTTTTGGTGGCAATCTCGAGACAGTGGTGAAGCTTTATCTAAATTTCCAAAGAATGCATACATTGAAAGAAACATTTTGCAGGCATTGTCAAAAAGTGCTAATGATTACATGGGTGCAATGCAAAGGGTAAGTGCTGGAATGAATTTCATGAATACAATGTAACCTCTGAAAACCGGACCCCTTCCGAACCGGGCCAAAAGTTCGGTTTTCCGAGAATTCAAATTTTCAGAGAACCATTGATTATAGAAGAGAAAAACATGGGATTTTGTGAGTTACCATATATTCCCTAATAAACGCCCCTGGGGGTGTTACATTTTTGAAAATGTGTTTGTGTCATTCCCTGGATTTTAGGAAGTGTTTTGTATTAATTTCTATTGTTCATCTCAGATTAAAATAGCCTGTCATGGTAAGTCACTTTTGTTTTCTCTTGTCCAAAAAGGATGGGGCATTTATTAGGGGAGGGGCGTTTATAAGGGAATATACGGTATACATTTTTTCTTAAATAAAACAGCATTTTAGTGACTAAAACAATCATTTTACTTTCAAATGTTGTGTACATGTGTTTATAAAGTATTAGGAAAACATGTGATGATTAAAGTTGGTAGTGAATACATGATTTACTGTACGTTTCTAGTCTTTTACGTCTATATAGATTTCCCCGTTCTTTTTTTCAGGTTGCAAGAAATACACGTCTGATGTATGTACATGCTTATCAGAGTTATATATGGAATACAGTCGTTTCACACAGGATAAAACAACACGGCCTACAACCAGTTTGTGGTGACCTTGTTATACCACATGATGAATTCAGCAGTACAGAAGGTAGGACCCCTAATCTCATACTGTTATACACATTTATTTAGAGAAATTTACACTCACTGGTAAATGTGATATGAAGGAAGTAGTTATAAGGAAGATATAGAAAGAAACAGCAAATCATTTTGTTTGTTAGTATAATGAAATTATCATATTTCTACTGATTGAATGATCCTTGGAGTCATTTTTGTGACATGTTTAAATATGTTGAAAAATCTGTACAGCCCCTGTGGTTTATAGTCGCCTGTGAATATGGACCAGTCTTTGATGTGAACCTATTGTTACTTAACTCATAACATGGTTCTTTGAGAGTGTTGTCTTTTTCTCAAATATCCAGTTCTTGTGAAATTTTCTGAAATCTTCAGAGGCTGTGGTATCAATCTATTAAGATGATTTCATATGATCGTTTGTTTGTTTGTTTTTTTCTGAACCACTTACTGCCATCTTGATTAGTTATAACATGTGGTTTTCATGAATGATGTTTTGAATACCTGCTCCTTCAAAACTACTGCTTTGCACTAGAAACTACTGAAAACATTTTTTCCTGTATACCAAAACAGTTCAAAGTTGTCCAATTCATCAGCACTGTAGACATTGAAGTTAGAGCTCATTTGTAATATAGATATGGTTAAAGGATTCCTCGAAAAAATGCTTACTTAACATCCAACCTACCCCGAAATAATACCTCCCCAAAATCCCCCACCCTGCACCCACCCAATACATAGACCATAAAAAAAAATGGGGGACAAAACACAGTTATAATTGATATACAATCATGTGAAGCACACGCCATAATTTACATTGCTTTGCTTGTATTGCCATACAACAAACAGTCAAAGCTCATTCATAAGATTTCATTCTTGTCTCTTCTTATAGAGCCTAGATATGTTACTCAGGATGTGGGGCCATCATGACCCCTTTGTTTGTATATTGTATCATCAAGTCCTTGTTTCACATTGTTCAGTTTTTAAACGTCCAAATCATCTTGTTACTCACTTTCACGATTTTACTTTTATCTCTGAATGCATCGAAACAGTTCAAAATTTGTTCATATTTTTGCATTTTGTTGTTATCTGCAGTTCATTATTATATCGTTAGAAGAATATAGATAGATGTTTTATACGTACAGTGAAATCTCTATTGCGACCAAAAAAAAAAACAGTCCTAATTTTGTAGTGGTCCCATTATCATGTTGAGGAATTCTTGAAAACTGGTGTGACAATGTGTGTTCACTTTAGTGAACTAGTCGTAATATTAAAGTGGACACCTTGTGAGGTTTAACTGTATCAAATGGCAACTTTACTGTTTATCATCGCAGTTTTTGTTCATGTTTTGTTTTCTTGTCTAAATGTTCAAGTCATACACTTGTATGTTGTTCCTTGTTACATCGTCATTAAAGTAGTTGTTACTGATATACAGTCTGTGATTGACGTCACAGTATGTTATGCCTCTTGGTGTCCTGACATTGTTATCAAAGATGACGATCTTACTTGCCTTGAAGTCCTGCGATACAGCGTGTATACAGTCACTCATACTGCTACATATAAACAGTACGCCATCTGGTGTCATCACGATGCCACAAGGTTCTATCAGTGCGTCATGTGTGTATGTATGAAGCACTTCTCCGCTGAATTGTACAACATGTACGGTGTCAGTATTGACGTCCGAATCAGATACAATGACTGTATCTTTGTTGTGACCAAATGTAATGTACCTAGGAAGCTGCAGTATGTTTCTCTTGTCTTGTTTAGGCTGTATTATATGTAGAAGATTACCTTGCATGTCTAGTATATCTACACGACCAGGGTTTATGTAGCTGACTGCAAATCGCCCATCCCTGTATGCAATACCGTAGCACGCACTATGTACTTTAATCTCACATTTTTTGGTTAATTGAGATGTAACAATAAGTACTTGTATTTTCTTTTCATTAGGTAATGTAATGGCAACTTTGTCTTCACTGACTGTAGTTACCCGACATGGTATACTCTGTGTACTATATCTGTATATAACTTTGTTGTTGCGTAAGTTTATTAACTTTACATTGCAATTGTGTACATCAGTGACAACCATTCTGTCTGGACTGAGAAGTGTACTGTCTGTGATGGCGGGGTCTTCCTTTTCAGCCTTGGTGTTAACATTAATGTGACCTCTGTATGATGCTGTGGTATTTATGTTTGGTTTCCTCAACAGTTTTCCCAGTGGTGTCTTGGCTGATACCAGGTTGCTTATCTTTCTAGATTGACGGAATACGTTGTACTGCTGGTGTTGTTGTTGTTGTTGTAGAGATTGTTCCATTTTGTTCACCTCAGTTTCCATGGTAACCTGTCTCTGCCTAGCCTGTTTAGTAAGTATGAATGTAGAATTCTCATTAACGTTTACATCAGAGTTAGTCTGCATCTTTTGAAGTATTGCTTCAAGCTCAGATTTCATAGATTCATTCTGGGTTATCAATTTCTTCATTTCTGTTTCTTGTCTCTTCTTCATGTAAGTGGCTTTGTCTGTTATCTGTTTCTGTATCTGGTCCAGATAATCATTGATCTGTTGACGGAAGGTTGTTATTTTCTGTTGAATATCATCATATGTTGAAACCAGGTCCTTCATGCCATTGTCTAATTCATCTTCTATCTCTTCGAGTTTCACATGGAACTTTTCTAGGTTTTGTTTTATCTTTTTGAATTCTTCTGTTGCTTGGTAACCACCAGAAACATCTTGTATACGATCTTTTTTGCAAGTTGCATGATCCAGGGTCATACAATCTACACAGCCTGGTGCATCATGGGATTTGCAGTAATATCTTACTATTTCAGGGTGATGCTTTTTGCAGACTTCAACACATAGGTCTTGATTATTCACAGATCTTAGTCCACTTGACATCTGATTTTTATTTAAGATTGTGTGTCCTCTTGTTAGCTTTTGATTTCTGTGCACTCGAAGACATGTTTCACAGAAATATTCTTCACATATTGCGCAATAGCCTTTGACTGCTATCCATTTACCACCATTGTGACATGGACCACAAAATGCTTCATCAGCATCACCGGATGCTTCACTGAAACTGTTTGACCCCTTTAGTGTTTCACCATCAGCCATGATGATTATTTTCCTCTTGATTTGCCTGTTGTGTGTCAGTTAGTTGTTCGTTTGTAAGTCAGTTCTTATCATCAGGTGATAAAGATGGGTGTTTATGCCCTGTAATTATACATAAATGATTTAAATGAAGTCAGCTTTGGAGAGTATTGTATCCACTAGGGCTGAGTGTCACCTGGGCACTTGGGATGTGATATAATCTCTGTGTAGAAAGGTCAATATCCTTTAAATTCTGCAGTTCAAAATTACAATGAAAGCATCCAATGACTATTTGTATTACTAGTGTATTGCATAAGGCCTAAACAAAAAAAAAGGTTTGTTTCCGGTTACATGCCAAAAAATAAATATGGGTCGGTAGGTACAGATTTTTTTCTTTTACATATATCAGCAATGTATTATTTTCTCTCAGAAATATGTGAGAATTTCAGGAATTAGTGATACTTCTTATTGGATGGGTGATTTTTTCACCTTTTTTACATTTAAACCTAGTAATCACTAGCCCCTCGCCACTTTGAGATGGTGTTCCACATGGCTAGCTAGTATATGGAAGGTCGTTGGTTCTACTCAGGTATGTACCTGGGGGTCTTCTCCCCCGTTAAAAGCTAGAAAGTTGTCAAAAGACCCTGGCTGCTGGTGTGAAGTCTCAATCAGTAAAAATGAAGCCTTTAAGAATATTCAGACTACTTGAGTACATAATGACTTGAAATTTTTGTGTTTCTCACCTGTGATATGTAGTTAAATTCTAGTGGGTATAAACTATATGGTGTGTCATTATTTTAACAAAGTTTTAGTTCTATAGAAACACAGTAAAAATCACATTTTAACTAACCATGAATCCATAGTCCCGATTTCTTTTTTTACTTCCATGTATCAATCTGTCACATAGATTTATTAACTTCCTGTTATGTGGTTTATAGTAAATTACAAAACTTTACCTTGTCTGATAAGTTATTGATCCAGTTTAATTGATCAAAAACATCGATCCTTTATCTTACTCTCTGGTATACACTTATCAATTTATAAGTGTATATGTGCCAATTTACAACTTAACTTTACAAATTTAAGAAAAAAAACATTTATGTATCGCATATTTATTTATTCTTGTGAAGTTTTCGGGAGTGCACCAGAATCACCCTGATTGTTGGTTGAATGGTCAGTCGGCCGGCCGGTCAGTCAGTTGGTCGCACAGTCTGTCCCCATTTTGCTGGGTTATTTAATCACAATTCAGTGATAGGTCTAGTTTTTTTCTTGCATATTTTGAAATTGATTGACCTTGTTTAAATTTGTATTAAAAAATATTATTTGGTGTATAATGTTATATGAACATTAACACATCGTGAACTTTACCACTTATTCAGTACCAAAAAGGTATTTTGCACGGAAAGATTATTTTTGTGCAGAAAGGTAAGAAGTGAGACAGCAGATGTTCCATTCCTAAGGCCTAATAAAAAGTTTAGGGTCCTGGGGAAAAATTAGTGTAGGTCAGGTAACCAGAAACAAATAATATTTTTAAGCCTTAGTAGAGCATCGGATCCATGGACCTTGGGGTTATGCATTGAATGCCAGGGTTTGGCACATGTTTTCTGTGACAATTTGGTTGCCATGGCCTTATATCCTCCACTGCTGACATGGTTAAAAGTTTCCCGAAATTTTCAGGAACTTCAGGTTTTTCTCTGGTCGGGGTCCTACTTGTGTTTATTGTTTCCACGGCACCGAGGTTATGATTTCCGTTTTTTTTTTAATTTTCAACTTTAACCCATTCACTGATCATTCATGTGGAGAAATGTAGCCGTTACTTGCAGAGAACAGTTAGTACTGGTATGTACAGAATCCATGATGACCGGTTGCCTGTTGGTATATTAACTAAAATGTTGCTGAAAACGAGTGTATAACTTAAAAAAAGATACGATTAAAATTAAATATTTTCAGATACAGAAACAGCTGATAGAAAAGATGAAGCAAAAAAAATTACTCCAGTGTTAGTGGACAGTTCAAATATTAGTAAGTATTTTATAATAATTTTTCACATTGACTCACAAAAGTTCTTCAGTTGTAGTGTTAAGTCTGTCAGTTCTAATATTTGAGATTCAAACGACAGTTGAAACTTTGAAAGTCAAAATAACGCCATCTATGGCATTTGAAGGTTTTTCTTGTGAGGAGTCAGGATTTAGTCCACAAATTATTCCATTGCTTTCCATCCTGGTAAATAATAATCAGAGAAATCTTCACTGAAATGTTTACGAAGAGAACTGTTATTCTTTATGTAATGTTTATAGTACACAGTTTCTCCTCCCGCCAGCCAAGCGCCCCACCAACCAAATGTCCCTGTCGTCATAATGGTATGGTTACACAATCCTAGCACCGCTAAATCTACTTCTGGACTTTGATGTATAAAAGCTATGTTTAGGAGGCGTTGATATCGACCGTACTGCCACATTGCCCATCTAATATCATCAGAACAAAATATGAAAGTCGCTTTTCTGTAACGCTTTTTGAAATATTTTAATGCCTTTTCTATGTAAGATTGGGGAGCCACGTTATACCCGGATAGTTCTGTTTCGTTTTTTATCTGAGCATAAAACATATCACCTCTACGAATATGTACGCCGACATAAGTTGCATTCTTATGAAAGTATTTTGTTTTTTTGGTGGCTTTAACGAATATCTTGTCAGCGTAATTAGAGATTGTTCTGTTGAATTTAAATTCTTGACGAATATCTTTTTCATATCGTTGAAAATATTTCCAGGACTGCAGATAATCGTTAACTTTAGTGAGCTTTCTTGTAACATTCAACATTTCTGGATCGTAAGCACAATGTTTGTTCTCAAATTTATTGTATGCATATTTACAGTAGATTTTATTCGCCACTTTCTGCGCTGAAATGTTGAAGGTTTGCGGTATTCTGTCATGTACACTGACACGTAACGTTATATTACTCCCCTTGGCAATACCGTACGCTGACGCATATTGAAACATTAGGTTACCAAGACGACCTTTGAAACTCACGCATAGTATTTTTCTGTTCGATGGATAGATAAAAGGTGATTGTTTTAATACGATGTCTCCTAGTTCCCGTTTCTCAAAAGTTTGTAAATTGTTCTTGACACTCTTGGTTGTAGGCGTTGTGTTTTCCGCAAGAAGCAGAAGGCATGCCACCAGTATGCTTGGTACAGATAAAGAAAGATCTGGAATTTGAATAAATGTATTTGTTCACATATTGAGTCAGAATGCAATGATATAATGTTTGTATCAGGTCCAAAAGTTCAAATCTTGAAATTTTTTTTACTTACCTAAATTAGTTTGGTCAAGTAACCTTAATCATAACAAATTTTGTTTCTAGCCTTATTGAATTTTGGAATTTTAAGTTTTTGATAGATATATGTGATTATACGTTGTTGTATTTGTCAAAGTATCAATCAACCTGAAAAGAAACATTGTAAATGCCTAATAAATATATGGGCTAAAAAAATTGTTTGTTTCTGGTTACCTAGCTTACCCTAATGCTCCCCTGCGACCCTAGGCTTTTTATTAGGCTCTTGGAATGGTACATTCACAGGCTCTTTTTTAACTGTCTGCACAAAAATAACCTGAATGGCAGCTTTCAAGAATAATAGAAAAAATCCAAACCTACCTTCCCCATTTCTAATGAGTATGTAACCAGAAACAAACCATTTTTTACTCCTAAATTACAAATTCAATTCTGAACTCATTTGTTTTAAGTCTTGCTTGTTTTTTTATTTAAATCGCAAGAATTAGGAGGATTTTTATGTCCTGGAAATAGAAATAATGGAATAGCAATGTTCTCTATGCATTCTTGTACAGACAATGGCATATTTTTATTTTTGCTCTGACAAAGAAACATTACTCTTACCATCACTATAAATATGAACGGAATTAGTTTTTAATTTTACTTACATTTTACAATCCTCGCATTATTAAAAAAATTAATTTTAAATCGGCAAATCATTTTCCTTCTAAGTCCGTGATTGTTTTTTTTTTGCACGAAAAAATGTTGCGTACTTGATGACTGAATAGAATGACCGAAGTAAACTAAATAATGATTATTGCTGTGTATAAATAAAAAATGAGTTACTGTATATTCCCTATTAAGCGCCCCTAGGAGGGTTACATTTATGAATGGGGGCGTTTAGTTGAGAACAAAAATAAAATAAAATTTGAAACAAGTTGCCAAATATGTATTAATAAATTTAAACCACAGACTTACCTTTGAAAATTGTCCAAATGTCAGATTCTTTAAGCTTTTTTACGTAACAATTACACTCTTTACACTGGTCATATAAGTGGGATATATACAGCAATGACTGCCGACTCTCATCTCTTTGAGGTCGCCGCTACTATCTAGGTTGAAGTGAGGTCATGTCTAGCGGCTCAAGTCACATGTACTGGATTTAAAGTGTGTTTGTGTCATTCCTTGGATTTAAAAAGTGTTTTCTACTAATTTCTGTTGTTCATCTCAGATTAAAATAGCCTGTCATGGTTAGTCATTTTTGTTTTCTCTTGTCAAAAAAGGAGTGGGGCATTAATTAAGGGAGGGGCATTTATAAGGGAATATACGGTAGTTTGTGTACAAGTGTGAAAATGCTTTAGAAAGTAATAATGTTATTATTAACAGTCATTAAAATTACTACGGTGACGTCACTGCTTGTTTTGTCAGTCCTGTACTTTTAATATGGTACAGATTATCCCAGACAGCCGTCTATTATTAATGTGTTATTGGTAGTCCAATCTTATCCCTTTGGCTCATTATACTGCATTTCTTTTGCATCTGAAGCAGACGACTTTCAGAAGCATTGCTATTAATGAGTAAGGGCTTCTTTTGCCACAATGTTTTCCACGCAGGAAGAAATAACTCAATTTTCTTAAATAAATTGATATTTGGTACATTGGCTTTGAATTTGAAAGAGTCAAAATATGCTTATGAGGAAAAGGGTTAAGTGTGTATATTTTACGAAGGTGTCACTATGGTCATTTTACAAAACACAGCCCATGAAACTGATGCTCTGGACTGTCTCATTCAATAGGATACCCTTGGATTTCATGCAAGATTAAAAACTGTTTTGATATAATATTCCAATTTAATGTTTTTCTATCACCTATTGTTTATATACAGTAAAACTTCATTATTACCAGCATACGCTTTATCTTGAGTTTTTTAAAGTCCCATCAATATTTGTTCTTAGTTGTGTATAATTTTCAACCAACAAACAAATACCTTGTTATAATGTGCACCACGTTTATCTCTAGCATTTAGTCTGTCCTGAATACTCCTTGAGATAACGAGGTTTTACTGTATTTGAATAATTAATATAAACTTAAATACTGAAAGCAGTAAATGAAGTTGATGTAAGCCTCTAACTGTCCAAGATGTAAGATGTTGTTTTCCCTTCAGTGCTGCATACAAGCCTCATGTCAATCAATATTCTACATAATGGGACAGTTTTGAGCCTATGTGTATTATGCAATTAGATTGTTTCAGGCGATAATTGAATCAATGTTTTACATCAGTGTCATTTAATCAATACTGTACGATGTGGTTAGAAATGTTTTGTCTTGCCATGTTGACTTCTGCTGTAAGATGGAAAACGTACATTCAATTAGGGATCAATGCACAGTTTTGATACAGTAGAACACAGTTCTAGTGATCTAAGATATAGTCAAAGATCTGTTGTAGTGATATGATTTTTTCCAACCAATTGTTTTAATGTAATGGATACAGTGAAATATGGATATAATGACATATTTTTTAGGTTGTCTAGAATTCGCTATAACTGTGTTCTACTGTACATGAATGACCCTTTCAGGTTATAATTTTTATTATGTATGAGGTGATGTAAAGTGTGAAGTTGTGCATACATCTGTTGCTCACATGATACAATGTTTTAGCCACTGCCTGTGCTGTTAGCTTGCATGGTTCGTAAAACCTACACTATGATAAGTTTTGCATCCCATTTGCCCCCACCCACTCTTATTTCAGCAGTGCAGTAAAACACAGTTTTAGTGAACGTCTATGAATCTGATACTGTGGTATTTTCCCCTAAACATGCCTTACTTTATTTCTTTGTTATGGATATATTGAAGTGTGGTTATGATGGTACCATTCTTCGGGTCTCCTAGGATTCACTATAACTGTGTTCTACTGTAAACAACAGAATGCATGCACACTTAAAAAGTAATCTATTTGAATTCATACTTACACATGATACAGTTAAACCCCTGAAAACTTGACTCCCTTAAAACCAGAATTCTGTAAAAATTGGACTTTTCAAGTCCCATTTTTTCTCTTCGATGCTCAATAGTTCTCTGAAAACTGGCATTCTCAGACTTGGATCAGTCCGAAAGGGGTCCAATTTTATGGGGCTATACTATAGTACCTCAAGATTAATAGTAAATTAGAAAAAAATGATAAAAATTAATTTTGGATGAAAGTCATACAAAAATGAAAGTATGACACTATGTCGGGTTTGTGATCTGCAGCCAAGCATTGCTTAGCTGGTCTTTTATAGAAATGTATGGTACATTGTACTAAGATGTTTGTACCTGTTTTCAGGTGAATATACCATATATGATGTTGTATTACCCAAACCAGGATATGCCGTCATCTATCCAGGAAATGATATTGAGACATTGTATAAAGAAATGATGGAAAAAGATAAACTTGATTATCAGAATATGAAAACAAAATACAAGTAAGTTTTTCAGGCTATCCATGTTTTGGACCACAGTTTTGTTCACCACCAGCCTGGGTCATTTGGCAACTTTCCAGCTTTAACAGTGGAGGAAGACCCCATGTGTCCACTTGTGTGGAACCATCGACATTCCATAAGCTAGCTGGACAGCTTCGTCACATGTGAAATTTGGTCCTGGGTGGGATTTTGATTTAGGGGCCAGTGGTTAATAGTCAGAGATCATTACCACTCAGCATGGGGGCCTCCCTTTGAGTTTTTATCACAAAATAAATTAGTGCTATGTTAGGTTGTTACCATATTTGAACCATCATACGGTATTAAGTGCTTAAGGGCACATTTATTGATTTGTCATTTCACATGCTGAACATTTTTTGGCCAAACCATAGAAAATTTGTCATTTCACATGCCGAACATTTTTTGGCCAAACCATAGAAAATTATTGGGAATGTGAAAATGGCTAATGATACTGTGTCCATTATTTTGCTTTATTTTGATGTAATAATAGTTTATGTCACTGTGGAAATGAACCATTAACTGAAAATTAACACTCCATTATCTTGTATACTTGTGTGGTTACTTCCTGTTAGACTGATTATCATGTTGAGTTTTTATTGTCACTCTGTTTTCAAGATGGCAGCCCAATGACGCAACATTTTCATCTGTTTGTGTGTTAAATTTGTGAAAGGGAATACTATAGAAATATTCGAAGGTGTAATTTCAAAAAATTAAGAGTATGCAGAATAGAAAGGATTTCATATAATTTTTTTATGTATATTTTTTCATTTTTTTACTTTCTTAACACTTCTTAAAAAAATAAGAAACCAATAATAAGAAAAACATCGGCCTAAATAACAAACAATATGTGGGGGGGGGGTCAGAAATTTTTTTTGTAATAATTTCTTTGGAGATTTTTGGCCTGGCCACAGATGGTCAGCAAAAATAAATATTTGAGAAATGTTTGTAAAAGTATTTTACAGAGTGGAATGTACATGTATAAGTGTACATGTATGTGCAGGTTTTTACTTTTTCCCTGTAATTGTCAGATTTCTTACACACAGTAGATACAACTGTAGGGTTTCCACTGCCATTCACCAGTTCCCCAAATGGGAAAAAAATCTGAAAGTGGTGAAAAAAAATCTTCAAGTGACGAAAAAAGATATCAAAGTAAGCGTACATTCTTGTATCCCGGCAGAAAAAATACAATGTCCACAATGTCCAGTGGAAACCCTGCAACTGATCAATTGTGAACATCTATGATATACATTTTATTTGTTAGGGATTACTCACTGTCAGGAGATTATCGACATATTGTCGTGAAACCACAGGATATAGAATGGCAGGTATTTAGGTACAATGATGTGAATATTCCCCTAGCATTAAGTGATATGGGCATACTTAATGGAGAACCAGAACCTAAGTCAGTGGAAGGTATGATTTATGTTTCAACTGATATGACCCCATATTAACATGATATTTCCCCTCTTTATTGTTACTTACACTAAAATCTGAATATTCACTCAATTATTTGAGTTTTCCCTTAAATGCTGGTTCAAGGATTGTTATAAAAAAATTGGAACAAGAGTCAAATTAATACTCGAGTGTTAAGCATACGACTATTTTCAATTTTATGTCTGGGTATGTCGTTCCTTAAAAAACTAATTCTCATTTGGAGACAAGTGTCTATGTATAAATGTGACTTGTATGAATCTTGTTATATATCACTGTAATATTACTATTATATTACTCTGCATATGAATTAAGAATATTTTTTTCAGATGGAACAAGTGTGGCTCTAAGACTACAGTTGACATTACCTACATCATGTTATGCCACCATGGCATTGAGAGAATTGTTGAAAATAGACACATCGTGTACTTACCAAGCTTCATTAAATTCTAGATGATAAATTTTATACTAGAATGTCAAAGTTCTTTCTGCCTATTGTATTGATCATAAGATTAAGGATGGTTGAACATTGTGTTGATATAACAGTCAGTTAAGAAATGGTGTTATTAAGGTTAGTTAGGTGTAAACAAAAAGTTCCCGCTTTCAACTTACTGGATCAATCCTACTCTTTTCTGCTGACCTTAGACTTTTTGGTCTCTGTCAAGTCTTTTTTGTCAATATTTTCATTTTCATGTGAACTTCTCTTTGAATTAAAAAATACTTCTGAAAAAAAAAAGTTCCATCAATGTACCAACCCTATATTTTATAGGGATGTTAGCGGAGAATTTTTTAGCTTCCCAGAACCAAAGGTTCAGGGTAAACTGTTAGGATGGGAATGGGGATCAAGCTTATTATAGTTCTCTATTATCTGCCCAGAAGTGTACCTTCATTTTAGTAACAGGTTAACTGACATTTATTCTGATGAGCAATGCAGGGCCATGATGGCCCTCTTGTTTGTTTTTATTTTTGTTTCTTATGCTTATGTTATTTCAAATCTTAGATCATTTGATTAAAACTCAGGTTCTTGTTTTGAAGTACGAATGATGGTTATATTCATGTCATCATGTTTCTAGATTTAATGATAATCTATTTTATCTATAATTTTTTAATGATTATGTTGAACATAAACTGTATGTTTCCTCTTCGTATGATTTTGTGTCTTCAGTTGTCTGGCTTTAGTTTTGAATGTAGCGGACCGATACCGTTTTTTTTTATTCGTAAATGGCTTAATATAAGCACATGAAATCTATTATATACATTGTTTATTTGTAAATTGCATTGCATACTATTGGTCCTATGTTGCAGTTTTTGTGGCATAATTCTGACTGCTAATCAAATTGATACATATATAAATATTGTCGAACTTGTGTACTATGGACGACCTGTGTAAAACTCATTAGTGTCCTTTGTACACAGGTATGTTGTTATAAGTCTTACAAGCATAATGCACATCGGGTAGCATCCACATAATGACTTAAGTTGGCATTTTGCATTCACCTCTCAGAATTCCTACAAAAGCAAATAGATGCTGCACCTATTGGACGGGGCAAACAGGGGAGTGTATATGTGATTGTTTAACATCTGTGTGTGGAACAAATGGTCAGTCATCTGCTGAACACTTTGGATGTGTTTGTTTAATGTTATGAATTTTTGCTAACTTTTATGAAGTGGTTTATTTATGTTCTGTTTTAACAACGTTAGAAATAAAGAAATGACAGTAACAGAAAATCAATAAACATCCATTCTTGTAATAATATGCAATAATGAATGAGGTGCAATGTTTATATGACATTCTAATATATTGTTATGTAGATACCAGACTTTATTTGATATCATTTTGAGTCATATTTGGATGGTTTGTTATCTTGTGTACTAAGATTTAATGGTATGTTAAATAATGCAGTGAATGACTAGTGTAGAACATGATGCTAGTGAATTATCTATGATTATTTATTAAGGTATTACATCCCTAATGCTGTACATTTCTGACTAACACTGCGGCCGTGGTCCAGTGGTTAGTGCGCTGGACTCGTAACCCGGAGATACGGGTTTGAATCCCAGTTTTGGCAGGTCATACCCTTCTATGAAAATTTGACAAAAATGTCGACTTTCCTCCATATGTGTTGGTTAGTATACAGTCCAGGGAAATTGGTTAGGTGAACCGGTCGCCGTATATAACTAAAAAATTGTTGAAAAACAGCATTAAACCCTAGTGACAATAAGTCACATAAAAACAAAAACATTTCTGCTGTGTCCGCTCAGTGCTACACAAAAATGTTAACTTCACAAAAATAACATTGCCCGATTATTGTTATTTCTTTGATTATTACCCTAGCTACTTCAATTTATGACACATTTTGAAAACTTTGTTGCCCTTGTTTCGAAAAAGAAAAAAAAATCTGTAGATATTGCATTATGAAATATATTTTTCTTTATCAAATGCTTTTGCATCTTTTTACTGTGATTTTTCACAGGAAATGGATCCTTTTTTTTCTTTTATCTTTATCAAAGGGTTGTCATTGTTTTTGAAAATTCTCACTGTAAATTATTTTTCTAACATGAGAGCCTATAAAATTTGTCTGCTCCATTTTGAGATAATGATTTTGGACTTTTTTTGACACTTTAAATGTATGTACTGTAGTGTACTGATAAGCCAGAGCTGGTACTGCCATTTTATATGACCAGAACCAAAGGTGGCTCTTAGTATGGGTAGGGTGACACTCTGATGTCCGGCATCAACAACTTCTCTTAAAGTACTGGTCAAATTTCCTTCAAATTTGTTATGTGGCATCCTTGTAACATTCTAACTGCAATTTGCCTATATTATACCATTTTACCCCTTCAGGGGCCTCTTGAGCTAAAAATATAATAGTCTTTTAACAGTTTCTCATGAACCAATGGATGGATTGATCATTTCTAAACTTGGTCCATAGCATCCTATGATAAATTTTCCATGAATCAAAATCATTTACAAGCACTTGAAAAGATTACTGGAAATACTTGCAAGTGATTTGATGTATTTTGGTGTTTTTTTATTAGTTGTTTTTTTATGCCCATGACAGGAGTGTTTGTATTGTTATTCTTTCCTTTCAAGTACTTGTCTGAATCATAATCATAAATTACACTGTGAAATATGATATAAAGATGTGTCGAATGCCAAGAGCAATAACTCTAAAGTTCATAATAATTTGTATTTATCCCCCATTTTTGTGTCAAATATTGTTTTCATATCAGAACTGAAAAAATTACAGACAGGTGACAATGTTAAGGGCTACAAGCCGCAAGAACTTTAACTTTAGCAGTAGTTGTTTCCCTTTTTTGATAAATCATCTGGGATTTACTGTAACTTATCTTGTTTCATTTAGCCTCGTATGTAGTGACATTTTTGCTATTTTACTTTTGTTATGTTTGTGGCATTTCCTTTTGAAATTGTAATTGTTAGCATGTAAAATTTGGGATTGTAATATATTATCTATGTATACAGTGTTCCCTATCACGTAAAATCTTGCGTAAATCCCGCAATAAAATCAGAAATCATGCAACATATTTTGATCTAGTGAGAGATCACAGGCTTATGAATATGTTAAGCGATGAATCGCTGATTTTCTGGAAACACCCATTACAATGTATGTGTATATATATATATATTTTTTTTTAAAAATATTCATAACCCCAAAATACTTCTCTTACCCCCAGATTTCAGACCTAAAGGGTAAGCTTGCCCCCAATTTCAGAAGTGAGAGGGAACACTGATGTATAGATAGAAATCAGGCAGTGAGGCATGATAAAAGGTCAAGGATTGTTCCACTCTTTAAAATAGGGGTAAGTAATACAATGACCAAGTACTTTTCTAAACATAACTTGGCATTTATATTTTGCGGAAACCACTGAAACGTTCCGAAATGCCACTCACCCTACAGAATGGACTTAGCTGATCTTTGATCATTCATGGGTCGTTGTCGAACTATACAAAGTATTCAGTCTGTCATAAATATATTGTCATTTAAATAAAGTTGACAAATCCATATCTATTTTTATTACATAATAGTCAAATAACAAAGAAGTAGCCAGAAATTGACACTGTGTCAGAATACTATGAATTTTCCATGAAATTATATACTTAATGTTCACCTTTAAGAACTGTGCTTCAATTGATTTTGAAATAAATACTGTTTCTATTGTAACTAAAACAATAAACTAATAAAAAAAGAAAATCAGTTGATATTTTGTTTGGATTAGCTCCGATTTATTCATATATTTCATATGAAAGAAATAACTGACATGTTTGAATATTTTCATTCCATAGTTTGGCCTAAATAAAAAAAGGTTTGTTTCCGATACATGCCCGAAAAAATATGGGTCGGTAGGGATTTTTTCCTTTTATGTCTTTTTACTCTGATGTGAAAATTACAATATAGCACTAAAATTTGGACGCTGTAAAAAAACTTAAGACTTGGCAGGTCGGTCGGGTAACCGGAAACAAACTTTTTTTTTAGGTCTTTCTATGAAAAAATAGAAGTTCATGTATAACCACTGAGACTCTAGGTTTATAGTTTTAATTAAGTTACATCTGTAAGTATCAAACAAACAATACAACACAATGATGTTCACCAATTAAAATATATCAGAACAACGAATGAAAAAGGAATGTCCAGTTCTAGCTTTAGCGTATGCATAAAAACATTATAAGATATTGAACACATTAAGTTCTTTGATAGATAAGAGCTCACCAAACACAAACTGGCGACAACTTTCAAGTGAATTTAACCCAATACAGCAGACTTGGCTCTTTCTTCAAACAACCTGACTTCCACACTCTGTGACTGTGTTTACTGTAATTGTAAAGTAACACATGAAATTATTAACATGGTAGAGTCAATCAAGTAGTTCTGGATCACTAACAAGGAATGAGATGTTATTCTATTAACTGAATAAAAATTTCAATCAAATATATGCAATTTATTTGAGGGTTCAGATACCATAACTTGGTTGGGAATATTTAAAACGTAGGAAACAATGACATCACAGCAATTGCTACTGCACATTTATATGTAACAGTAAGCCAATCAGTGATGTAATATTACTTCAGTGAAATCTGACAAAAATGTGACTTTCCTCCATATGTGGAGAAGTTTCTGGCTCCTAGCGGAAGGGTAAGTAAGCACTGGTTAGTATACAGTCCAGGGAAACAAGTTGGGTGAACCAGCCGCCATATATAACAGAAAAATTGTTGAAAAATGGCATTAAACCCAGCGAAAAAATTAAATCATCAGTTAATTATCAGCCATTTCATAATTTAAAATTTGTCTTAAAAAAAAATAGTTCCTAGCACCAACAAAAACACATGTGAATGAAGTTGAATAATTTTAGGTATAAATCCAGTGTTTTTTAGGCCAATTTGGGTCTGATATTCAGCCCCATTCCCCACCTCCAAAAGTATTTATTTTCTCCATCGTAAGATAAAAATTCCCCACCAGAAATTAGAAAATAAAATTGAGAAAAGATGACATTTATCACCATGTGACGTCTTTTATTGACTTGCTGGTTTCCTCTAGTGTTCACGTTTTAAACGTGGTACAGTTGTCTAGGTGCTTCCCAAGCATTCTGTTATCTGTTAGATATGTTGCACAATCTGCAATGTCATAAACATAACCTGGATAGTAGTTCATCTATTGGGTCATATCATATTGATTCAATATTCAAAGAATATGATAAAGAAAATTCACAGTTTAGACTCTGATAAAAAATAATACTATGTGGTCATTGTTATTACTTTTTAAGCAATCCAAAGTTTTCCCCAAACATTGCTTTAAGACTCATTTTTCCCCACCTTAGGGGCCATGCAACCTGTCCCCAAATAGTGAAAAAGAACACTGAAACCACAGTATCAGTTACTTACATATTGTGCTGAATTTGCTCAACATTAACACAGGACATCATCATCAGTCTGGCGCCCGAGTCCACATTTTTATGCTGAAAAATGTATGTAATCTTGCATGAAATTAGGGTTGGATATTGTTACCCATGAAGCATTCTGATATCAACGAAATGATATTCAATGATACTGATACTTTGAACCCATACGGGATTTAAGAGGTAATACATTTCTTATAATTAGAGATGCAACCGGTTATAATATTCCGTTTGACTTTCGTAAATATTCATGCAATTACTGTATATAGACAATTTATTCTTTAAAAAGCAGGTTGTTCAGATGTAATACACACAAATCATTGCAGTTTAATTTTTTTATCAAATGTCAAATAGAGCACACCTCTTTTTAATGATGTTATGTTTCAACCACAAATGTTTTTCTAAATTGCTTGTGTTTCACTGTCTATTTATTTAAAAAGAAAGAAATATGAAATCCAGTATTTTACGAAACGGTATATACCAGTCATTTATGAAATTACTATTCAGTACAGTACTGATACCAGGTACCAGTATCCAACCCTACTTGAAATAGATTGAAATCAGTCAATTTAGTGCTCATCTATTAAAATCTAATAATTGGCAAACATTTCAAAACTATGCACTACTGAGTGAGTATTGTGATACTCAACCACCCAGGATTCAGAACTAGAACGTAATAAGCATTAGTGAATGAAAATCCATTAATAATAGCTCTTACTGACAATTGACATGACAAAATACATGGCTTCTTTTCCTTCTATAGCAAGGGCCGTTCATAGGCGTCTTCCCCTTAGGAAAAATCCTCAAATTCATGCAGTTTTCCCCTAAAATTCAGTTTGCGTGAAGTTTTTTCTCCCCTTTTGCAAAAATACTATGTTTTTTTCCCAAAATTTAAGAAAGGCCCCTTCCCATACCCGTGAAAAAATGCCCTGAAATAAGATGAGACGAGAAAGAATATGGTGCCATTCGACGTGTCGCGAAAACCCAAAAATATAGATAATTATACAAGTGAGAAGGAATGACAACTAAATTCAAACAGTGAAGGTTAAACATGAAATCGGCGGAAGAAGGAATGAGGATTTCAACTTTACCAAGTCCTAACAAGTACAGCGAGAAGCTCTCTCAAAATAGATAAAGCTCGAGAAAATTGTCCAGAGTTAAAGCAATCCCAAGATTTAAAATACAAAAAAGTGTCAAAGAGCGGAAAGATTGACTAAAGTGGTTTTCTAAATATAGCTTAATTCAGGCACCATTGTAATTGATGTGCCGTTGGATAAAATACAAAATGTTGTTTCTGACATGTTATCAAAATGCTAACTGCATGGGATCCGATTGCATGGGTCGCTATGCAGTGGTAGGCAAGAAAAAATGACAACGACAATTTTCTTATTCGTAATTTTGCTGCTTTTCAGAGAGAAGGTAATGGTCACAAATACGTATTTTTATATTTAAAATTGAAGTGTCTTAACTTCTGCATTTGTTTGAGGTTGTGTGTGAATATTTTTAGCGCAGAACAAATATACTGCGTTTGTATTCGGTGTGGCTTAATGCTCTGAGTGGACGTTACCCCACCCACAACTTTAGGTTAAGTGAAATTTATTTTCAATATTCCTCTGCTTTACGGGCTTTGCATGTCCACTACATTATTTACTGATATTCATTTCCATAAAGCTCTATAAAAGTAATGTTGTTTAAACTTTACCTTGTATGTCTTCCGTTTAAAATCACATAAACAGCGTGACCTGATTCCACGCATATTAAAGGGAAGTAATTCGAGTGCGACCGTAAAAATGTCGTAAAACGAGTTGCATACCTTAGTTGTTTAGAATGAAATGAAACAGGTCCTATCATATATGTTTATTTTGTACCTTTTTTCTTTTTCAGTTAATGGTATCAAACATGAAAAAAGTGATCCTTGGGATTCACATTCCTTTCTGAGTTTTCCTGGATGGCAAAAAAATTCTGTAACTAGGTATCACTTCATGAATATGAAGATCTATACTACACATCTGAGACCATTATACACAATGGTCTCAATACACATGTACTATATATATTTATTGTAGAGGTCTGTGCTTCAAATTAAAGAAACTGCTGAAAGGACAAAGGCCAACTGCCAACAGATGTACTGAAGAGACGGGGAAGAAATGAGCCAATTCAGTGATGAACCATATGGCCCTGAATTGTGAACATGCTAGCCTGACACGTATCATTTATTAGTGCTTACACAAGATAATATGATATATACATGTGTATGTTCCATGTTTTCTTCTATTTTGTTTTTCATGATTATTATTCAGTGTATTGTGTGAAATTTCTTCTCAGTTTGTATAAATTATCCTCTTTTATGTTAATTTGAAGCAATGGAGTTACAGTCAGAGTTGATCTTAATTAAATTTCTCTTGGTCATTGTTTGGATATTGTAGCATTTTGGCGAATCTTTACATGGTACATTAGAGGTATAAAACTTAATTAATGTAGGTAATGTGAATTATAATTGTAAATCAATTAAGATAAATTTGCTATCAAACTTTGTTAAAAAAATCATAATCAGATTCTAATCACAATAAACTTGCAGTCCCACAAAACAGTGTGTAATTTCTCACTATAAATATTTGGAAATGTATTCTATGTCATTAAATAATTTCCTTACAATGACTTAATTTCTTTATTGTAGTGATTGTGACAATGAACTACATGTACATGTATATGATAATCAGACAATGGACAATGTTATCAAAGCGCAATCAATTTGTGTCAGCTGCATTGATTATGACCTTCATTGATTGTGTAAACTGTTATGTATGTAGTATGTGCAAGGTATGTATATTGGCCAGTTGGTCATTTTTAAGTGCTTTTATCTAAAATGTACTTTAATTTATCTACAGTAAGAAATAAATATCAATGGAATCAAGCATGCTGTGTTCATGTCATATTGTATATTCACACAGAACTACGAAAGAAACTCTCTATTTTAGAATTGATACTACATTGTTCTTTGACAATTTTTCCACTTTCTTCAAAATCAAAAAAAACTTTTTATCGGCAAATTTTGCCTTCCATTGCATGCGTTTCTGCTGAAAATCATTCAACCATGTAAAATTTAATGTAATATGAAGATAAGAATATTCCATGTGAGCATTGATGTGTTAATGTTTTCATATGACTCTTACGGCATCTCTTGTGTTATCAGTGTTTGATCTTATGTGACTTATTGTCACTGGAGTTGAATGCCATTTTTGAACGGTTTTTTGTCAAATTTTCATAGAAGGGTATGACCTGTCGTGACCGGGATTCGAAAATCAGTACAAAATCAGTATCAGTCTCCTAGACGGGAGATATATACATTGTTTAACAGTATTGTAGTACACTGAACTGCAACAGAAATTGTTGTTGTTTTTTTCTTAAATAAAAAATAACTAACCATACGCCTTTATATCTATTATGGCACTAGCTTATTGAAATTCCAGAAAAAATGCAAAACAGATCAATGACTACATATTCTCAGAATATCAACGTGCATAATGAATAATATTTGTGTCCTACATTCATTTTCACGCATGTGACACAATAATTACATATTGATAGCACAGCCGTGGTTCAGTGGTTAGTGCGCTGGACTTGTAACCCGGAAAAGTTATCTCCTTTGTAATGATCAGACATCATCTGCAATGTTGTTTTCTATTCAGTACATTAGGCTGAAATGGATTATTTGAAACCATGGATTATCTGAATGATTTTTTTTTCAGACCCAAGCATATTCGAATAATCGGGGTTTAACTGTATATCTTTATGTCGCTATGACGAATGCTGCCTAACAAGTGATCATGGTGTTGTCATGTGTCAGTCTTTTAAAGGTCACAAAGTGGGCCTATATGAAGTCAGTCTCTCCAGTTGATGTGAAATTGGCCTTGTATATTAGCCAATATGTCTTCTTAAAGAAGAAAAAAATATGATTTATTTATACTCAAGTATTGTTAAATAGTTTGCCTTCTTGTATTTCAGTGTCTTCATGCAGTAATTGGAAACTTGCCAAAGATCAAGAAAGTATGAGTCCTGAATATCAGATTGTTCCAGAGTAAAGATTCATATGGAGAAGTGATTGAATCTTGCTATGTGTAAATATGTATGGGGAGTTTAGTGTACTGATAATACACACACTAGTGTTTTTTGTGATTTCTTTTGGTGTTCACTAATGATTTCTTTTTATCCTCAAGCTCCATACAGACTTTCCAGTGTTCCTAGTTTTTCGTATTTTTTAAAAGTTGTTTCAACATACAAAGAAATGAACCGATTGTTAATCTGTGGTATGTGTGCTCATTGAATTGAAGGATGAATACTCGAAAAATGGTAACTTTGAATTATGAATTCATGTGTCTTAATGTTAAGAAGCTATGCACCATCATTGATATTTTGTTAAATTGTATGATATTTTTTAATCACAGTTTTATTTTGTATGTTCTGGTATAGTTTTGAAATTTGATTTTATTTTTAAGACATCAACTAGTATGAAACCATATTAAATTTGTATGTGAGTAATTTTGTGTTACAATATGTTGGGTTAGATATTGGATTACTTGATTAGGCGTAAAAGAATAAGTTTGTGTCCGGTTACCCGACTGACCCTTCTTTTACCTGCCGACTCATAAGTTTTACAGCATCCATATCTTAGTGCAATATTGTAATTTTCACCACAGTGTTGCCGATACATGTAAAAAAAACGTAAAAGAAAAACCTACCGACTCATATTTTTTGGGGCATGTAACCAGAAACAAACCTTGTTTTGTTTAGGCCTTATTTGTTGAACAATTAATATTTTTGTTAATGTACTTCAAGGATAATTTTCATCTTGAAATAAAGACGCAGGAATCCGAGTCTTTACCTTCATGATTATCACTGTATTAATAAGAGAGAATATTAGATTGTTCTATATTGTTAATTACAAATATTGTGTTATGTATACATGTATAAGCTATGCAAAAGTATTGTTTATGTGTACATGTATTAGCTATGCCAATGGTATTGTTTATGTATACTTGTCTTAGCTATGTTAATGGTATTGTTTATGTATACATGTCTTAGCTATGCTAATGGTATTGTTTATGTATACATGTATTAGCTATGCCAATGGTATTGTTTATGTATACATGTATTAGCTATGCCAATGGTATTGTTTATGTATACATGTCTTAGCTATGTTAATGGTATTGTTTATGTATACTTGTCTTAGCTATGTTAATGGTATTGTTTATGTATACATGTCTTAGCTATGTTAATGGTATTGTTTATGTATGCTTGTATTAGCTATGTTAATAGTATTGTTTATGTATACATGTCTTAGCTATGTTAATGGTATTGTTTATGTATACATGTATATGTATTTACATTCAGGGTCAAAGATATTATTCAAGTCTTTGAAAGATTCTTGCTTTGTTACCCAAGTAAAATTTTCAGTTTTAGTTGATTTTTATGAAATGATTTTACACATTGAATGTACAGCAACAATTTTAAATACAGTGCAACCTCTCCAGAGCAGCCCTCTCTAGAGCAACAACCTCCCTTCAACAACAGCACAAAATTTCCCCATTGTATGATTTAACTATGAATTTAACCTCTCTAGAGCAACATCCTCTCAGCAACAACATCATAATTTTGCTTCTCCCGAAGGGTGTTGCTTTGGAGAGGTTGCACTGTATCACCAATTTTATAGTAATTTTGTTCTAAGATTTCAGATTCTTATACTCTGTGACTTTTACAATTAAAGACATTTATTAAAACATTCTCATAGCTTACTTTTGACAGAACATTTCCTCTTTTTTTCTAGTTGTCTGGTTTATGTTTAGATTTCTTTCTTGTGTTATCTGATAAATGCTTTTAAAGTAAATATTTGCTTATAAATTTGTTAGTTGTTGTATAGTGTATAAATGTTCAATTCAGTTATTTGTTATCATAGTTCAAACTTTGTTGTCTGGCTGTCAATTAATAGGTTTTATTTGTACTGTAAAACTTTTTAAATTTTGCAAAGTTGATTTACTTTAACCCTTTGCTTCATAATACCGCATTTCCCCACATCTGAAGCAGATGACTTTTATAAAAACATTGTGGCAAAAGAAACCATTGCTTGGAATGAGTAATGACTTCTTTTACTACAATTATTTTACTTTCTGTCAGAGAGAAATTACCCAATTTTCTTAAATAAATTGATTTTTTATATAGTAGCTTTGAATTTGGCAGAGTCTGAGATATACTTATGAGTATAAATTATAAATGTTGAGTTGGAAACATGTTCATAACTTGTTTTATGATCAGATTCACTCTTTATGCCATTTGTTGTGCATCAAATTTGTGACAAGTTTAATTCAAAACAACTCTTTGACTTTTACTTTTCAACAAAGAAAACTATTTAGTTGATATAGATGTAGAAGAACTATATTTTTGATGTACTTAAGTGAGTTATTTAAATGTTTTTTATGTAATTATGAATATATGTTGTTGTGGTAATTGTTTAACAGATTATGGTGTTTTAATAAATTTGTTGAACTCATTACATTTTGTTGTTATATGTCATAATTTGTACTTTATTCAGATATTTAATTTGGCATTGCTGAAATTAAGGCAAAAAATGTGAAAATTAATTGTATGCAAACAAGAAAGAGCAAATCAACTTCAGCTTGCTTGAGCTGATTGCAAAAGATATTATGACATCATCACTGTCATCATCATTTTAATCAATGTTGAATAGGCAAAATTTTAGATATTATAAACACTTGAGTATTATCTTATAGTATTTATATCATGTATTCTTTACTACATTAACTGATTAAAACATGAGAAGTTTCATTGTCATCTGCATCATGCCTGCAGAAACAAATTTGATCCTGAAACATTTTAATTTGCTTTTTTTTTTCTAACCCAGGTTTATTGTTACAGCCCAGAGGTTTAAAAATCAATATTAATTAAGAACACAAAATAATATATGTAATAAAAGTGATTTAATCATCTGTATAATACCATACACATATATACATGAATGTATAAAAATATATAAAGTCAAAATTTAAAGTGTTTCTTTTTTAATAATTCTTGGTACCAAATGAAAGTCTAGGTTTATGCGCATAATAAAATGTTGTTCTTAAGAAACGATCATCAAAGACAACTTCAGGAGAACTTAAGGAAATTCCTGAAAACGGAGGTATGTTTTTTTATTCAGCATTCATTTACATTGAAATTGTCTCCCTTATTAAAATTCCAAAAAATCATTTTTTGGCTTTATTGTATGATTTATTTACTTTAAATTACGTATCATATATCCTTATTAATTATATTATTATAGTATAATATTTCACATAAATAACATATTATGAATAATAAGATATGAACAAAAGAAATTCTGGGCAACGGAAAAATGCGTTTTTTGGGTTCAATAGTCACAATTTTGTAATTTTGTTACCTCCCTTAGACGATTTTATGTCAAAGGGAGGTAACAAAATTACAAAATTGTGACTATCGAACCTAAAAAACGCATTTTTCCGTTGCCCAGAATTTCTTTTGTTCATATTTTATTTATTGTAATATATTATACATTAAAAATAGAATTTCATAATAATATAATTAACAAGTATGTATGAAACTTAATTTCAAGCAATAAAATTATACAATAAAGCCAAAAAATGATTTTTTTGAATTTTAATAAGGGAGATAATTTCAATGTAAATGGATGCTGAATAAAAAAACATACCTCCGTTTTCAGGAATTTCCTTAAGTTCTCCTGAAGTAGTCTTTGATGATCGTTTCTTAAGAACAACATTTTATTATGCGCATAATCCTAGACTTTCATTTGGTATCAAGAATTGTTAAAAAAGAAACGCTTTAAATTTTGACTTTATATATTTTTATACATTCATGTATATATGTGTATGGTATTATACAGTTAATTAAACCACATTTATTAAGGATATTATTGTGTGTTGCTATGTTATATCAATTTTTAAGTTTTTAGACTGAAATAATTCACCTGAGTCAGATAAATACAAGAAAACTGAAAAGTTTCAGGACCAAATTTATATTTACAGGAGTGATGCTGAAGACTATGAAACCTCTCATATGTTTTTAGAATTGAATACATTTTACAATTACAGTTAAAAAATTGCTGATAATACCTAAACATCAAAGAGGAGAAAGATTAAGTCATGTTTAAAAAACTGTTATATCCACTCAAAATTTTAAATGTTGAATTGTATGTATAATATTGTAATTGTTGGCTCTTTCATTGCCAATGTTGCCATGTGGCGACTTGATGCAGAGTGCCAATGTCGCTTTATGGTGACCAGTGCGGATCTGGACTTTAAGAAGTCTACAGACTTTAGTGAAGTCTACGGATCTTGGGCTCCTGTGTTCATACAATAGGTGTGACACATGATCTCTGTGACAATATGGTTGAAGACATAGTGTTACCAACCACTAATTCAAACAATTCATGCCAAGAAGTTTGCAGTTACTTGTGGAGGGCAGGGTGAACACAAGTAAGAAATACTAAGCACTGGGAAATGCGTCTTACTAGAAATTTTGCAGCAAAAGAGTTGAGCATACAAATAATTGTAATGTGAAGATATTGCAATACCTTTTCTCTGCAATGTTTGCATTATATTACAATCATTGTTGCTTCTGAATAATTAAAATTAATGTATCATGCTAATCATAATTAACTTGATTTCCATTTGTCAAAGTAAATTTTCATTGAATACAGTATAAACACTGAATTAGTCTTGTTCTAATTAACATGTTTTACATGTATGCCAGTTTTCTAAGTGAATTTTAACTGCTGATTCTTCTAAGCATTTAATACATCTGCCATGTTACATTTATGTTAACTGTGTATGTACATAGATTTTTTTATCACATTTATGATTTTAATGCTGATGACTGAATCAGAAATATCAAATAGTTCAGTTTATCATTAAACACAGTAAAACCTTGATATTAAGACCATCTTTGGGTCTGAAAAACAGTGGTTTTAATATTAAGGGTCTCTTTATCAAGTTGAAGCATAGAAGAAATGTTGAAAGCCAATTAAGACAAAAGTGGGCATTATAATGAGGTGGTTTAACCATTGAAGTGGTTACCTTACAGTGCATTTGTATTGGTATGATGTATACAATGATTTATTTACAGAATAAAACACAACAAGTTTCATGGCTATTTGCATCACTCCTGCAGGCATTAAATTTTGCCCTGAAACAAATCAGTTTGCTTAAAGTTTTCTAACTGGGTTATATTATTACAATCCAGAAGTTTAAAAATCAATATGACATAGCAACACACAATAATATATGTAATAAAAGTGATTTTAATCAACTGTATAATGCCAAATACATATATATATGAATGTATAAAATATATAAAGTCAAAATTTAAAGCATTTCTTTTTTAACAATTCTTGGTACCAAATGAAAGTCTAGGATTATCCGCATAATAAAATGTTGTTCTTAAGAAACGATCATCAAAGACAACTTCAGGAGAACTTAAGGAAATTCCTGAAAACGGAGGTATGTTTTTTTATTCAGCATTCATTTACATTGAAATTGTCTCCCTTATTAAAATTCCAAAAAATCATTTTTTGGCTTTATTCTATGATTTTTTTGCTTGAAATTATATTTCATGCATACTTGTTATTTATATTATTATAAAATTATATTTTTAATATATAATTTATTACGATAAATAAAATATAAACAAAAGAAATTCTGGGCAACGGAAAAATGCGTTTTTTGGGTTCAATAGTCACAATTTTGTAATTTTGTTACCTCCCTTAGACGACTTTATATCAAAGGGAGGTAACAAAATTACAAAATTGTGACTATTGAACCCAAAAAACGCATTTTTCCGTTGCCCAGAATTTCTTTTGTTTATATCTTATTATTCATAATATGTTATTTATGTAAAATAGTATACTATAATAATATAATTAATAAGGATATATGATACGTAATTTAAAGTAAATAAATCATACAATAAAGCCAGAAAATGATTTTTTGGAATTTTAATAAGGGAGACAATTTCAATGTAAATGAATGCTGAATAAAAAAACATACCTCCGTTTTCAGGAATTTCCTTAAGTTCTCCTGAAGTAGTCTTTGATGATCGTTTCTTAAGAACAACATTTTATTATGCGGATAATCCTAGACTTTCATTTGGTATCAAGAATTATTAATAAAGAAACACTTTAATTTTTGACTATATATATCTTTTATACGTTCATGTATATATATGTATGGTATTATACAGTTAATTAAATCACTTTTATTACAGATATTATTGTGTGTTGTTATGTCATGTTGATTTTTAAACTTCTGGATTGTAATAGTACCTCAGTTAGAAAAATACAAGCAAATTAAAATGTTTCAGGGCCAAATTTGTTCCTGCAGGTGTGATGCTGATGACAATGAAACTTCTCATGTTTTAATCAGCTAATATAGTAAAGAATACATGATATAAATACTATAAGGTAATACTTAAGTGTTTATAATATTTAAAATTTTTCCTATTAAACAGTGATTGAAATGATGATGACAGTGATGATGTCATATCTTTTGCAATCAGCTAAAGCAAGCTGAAGTTGATTTGTTCTTTCTTGTTTGCACACAACTAATTTTCACATTTTTTGCCTTAATATCAGCAATGCCAAATTAAATATCTGAATAAAGTACAAAATATGACATATAACAACAAAATGTAATGAGTTCAGCAAATTTATTAAAACACCACAATCTGTTAAACAATTACAACAACAACATACATTCATAATAACATTAAACATTTAAATAATCCAATAATTACATCAAATGACATAAAACATTTAATAATTCACTGAAATATATCACAATTACAGTTTTTTCTACATCAACTAAATAGTCTCTTTAGTTGAAAATTTACAGTCAAATTGCTGTGTTAGGTAATTTTGTTATCACAAATTTGATGCTCATCTGATGGTGTTAAGTCTGAGTTTGGAATCCAAAACAAGTTATGAACATGTTTGTAACTCAACTATTTGAAGTAAATCACAAAATCTTGCACACACATCAATCAAGTTAATAACCATGTTTGAAGTTATCATAAGAACATAGAAATTATGTCGACTGGAATAATATAAATCAGGCAAGTGCACAAAACAATTCAGTAATTCAACAAAATAAAAAAATAGTAATACAGTGGAAACTGTCTAAACCGGTTCCTCTATAAACCGGCTTCCCCCCTAATTCAGCCAAATGTTCTGGTTCCAATTTCATTACTACATAATTAAAAAAATCCCCTCTAACCTGGCATCCCCTCTAAATAGGCTAGATGAACTGGTCCCGGACTTGACTGGTTTAGAGGGGTTCCACTGTAATATAAAAAACAACAAAAATTGAAAATCAACATTAACATCCATAAATAATTAACATAATAAAGTTAACAAAATAGAAGCAAGTTTTAGTTTTAAATTCAAAATAAGCTTCAACAAAATTAATAAAAAATAAAACAAATTAAAAAGTAAGTTAGAAATACACTGTATTTGCATAAATTTTATAGACAATAATTTTGTTCATATGACACAGAGCACCTTGAAAAACATCAGATATCAGAAAACGCATATTTCCAAAAATCTAGAATAACAAAAATAGAAAAGAATGCCAACAGTACTATACCTTGGTAATTGAAAATATAAAAATGAATACCTTGCAAACAGACCCTTTAATCAAATAAAAATCTTTGCAAAAATACAAGATAAGGCCTAAGAAAAGGTTTGTTTCCAGTTTCCCGACCGACCCAATATTTTACATGCCAACTCATAAGTTTTTATGGTATCCAAATAAAATGTGTTGATGAGAATTTCAACATCTGAAATTTTGTTCCATAGTAGCTGATGCTAAAAATATATAAAAATATGTAAGCATGAAAATATCCTATAGTATCAAATGTTTGGACGAGACAAGTAAACTAATGTTAAAACAACAACAATAGTAATAAATTACATCTGACGTTTCTATAATTCACAAACTTAGGATCATCATCAGAGGTGTAGAATAACAATGTTGTAAGTTTATAACAAGGAGAAAAATCTGAATAATATCACAGCCACTAATTCCAGCAAAATGTCTCCAGCAGTTGTTCCAACTCTTATAAATACAAACTTTACAAAATTCACACGACAAATTATTAATATCATCAACATATGAATTCGTATTTGAATACAGGATGATTTTTCACTCATAATCCAGTGTCTTAAAAGTAAGAATTCAATCCCAGATTTACACTCAAATCACAAATATTGGATCACAATACTCTACTTAATATTACTAGCATCGTAGTATAACAAGGGTAATTCTAGAAGTTCACAGTTCCCATATTGTAATCAGTTTCATGTGTTGTATGATACAAGGCCACTTCTTCTAACGCCTGAAAATCTAACGGACTTTGTCTATCTAAAGTTGTTCTCCTTTTGTCTGAAATAGAAATAAAATTTTACGGTCCACTTAATGCTTACATAAAAACATACAATAAATCAACCACAACAATAAGAATGGAATTTTTGTAAAACAGGATGAGATAATTATAAACATTGTATTGTCAGAGCAACCAAATACTGACACCTTACCAGGTTATCAATATTTCTGTTTTTTCTTCAATGTTAAATTTTCCTAGTGTTTTATCAGATTGATTTTTTCTTAGTTCTGGCAGGTGAACAGTTTTACAAACTGCTATCAGAGCTCTATGGACACTCAAAGTAGATCTACAACAGGAGTAAGAATCCTTGTCTTTTCACTATTTGCTTAGTTCAAAATCAACATGGAATTGAAAGTCCCAATTAGTGTAAGATAGGTAAAACATAACAAATTTGTTTAAAGATTTATAGGATATTCACGAGATTTTGAAGATTTTGCTCATCAATTCTTCACTGTATTAACAATGTAATGATTCTTAATGTTCTGAAGTGAATAATGATAAAATACTAAACTGTACTATACAGAATTAAGTATCAATTATGATACATACAAACCTAATTTATCTAAATGACCGAAGAAAGAATTTAAGGGTTGAAATGAGACTTCATCAAGACAACTATTGCTAGAACCTGGAGTAAATGTGCCTGTAAGAATATAAAAAAAACAATACATAAATACAGAACATAAAATAACATATCTTTTAACAATTCAATAACAGATACAATAAGACAATACAGTGGAAACCCTCAAAACCGGTTCCTCTATAAAACGGTGTCCCCTCTAAATCGGCCAAATGATCTGGTCCCAACTTCATTACTATATAATTCAAAAATACACTCTAAACTGGCATCCCCTCTAAACCTGCCAAATGACCTGGTCCTGGGCACAGCCAGTTTAGAGGGGTTCCACTGTATTGACAAATACAATCAGGCCCCGTTACAGCAATATCAGTAAATTGATTTTTCCATTATCTTGATATAAAAGTGAAATCTCAATTTTTCCTCTTATTCAACATAACAAGAAGTTATTCTTTATTCAAGATGTAAGTATCATATGTAGATGACAGGATTTCTCCAGTAAACCATACAATACGTAATTACCAAATATCACATTGTAGTTCTTCTAACAACACTATAACCAAGGCAGTCAACAAAATCCTTAGTGTAACACAAAGTTAAATTTTGTCACATAAATTGACATTCTGTCAGCTTGATAAAAAAGTTTTGGCTTCCACAAATATAAACATAATGAGACTTGATGATGATTTGAAATTCGTCTGACATGTCCGATGGCCTGGCAACTTTCGGAAAACCTGTAGTATAATCATATTCCAATTAATACTATTTTATTAATACAAATAATACTATTACAGCTATCAGCTGTTAAAACAATTTAGTAATAAGACATACCTAACAGATCAGCCACCTGTTGATAAGCTAAGTATTGATTACATGAACTATGTCTCCACATTCTGTAATATTCTACAGCCGACGTTTGAGGTAATTTAGATATAATATACCGTTTTAATCTCACATTTTCTGTACTATCTTCTAAATCTGGAATAAAGAATATCATGTACAAGTGAAAGATGTTCAGTCAACCCTGAGTTAATGGCCACTAGTGAATAGTAGCCACTTGTATACAACAGTCACTATTTGGTAAACACTTATTAATGAAATATACATCTAAATAAAGACCAACTTTGTATAAAAGCCACATTTAATATTTCCATTTGGTGACATAGTCACTAATAAACTATTTTATAAATGATAAGAGGGTTAGGATGAATGTTGATTATAAAAATGTGAAAACTAAAACACAAATCTAGTCAAAAAGGATTACAGATATTTATATGATACCGTAAAAATAACATACTTAACAAAAATTATCAACATCATTGGCCTTGACCTTGCCATCTCCATTCAAGTAAGCTGTTAGATGCTTCAAAAGAATATCTCTAGTCTGCAAAACAGAAAATTAGTTCAATAAATGCTCAGTGTTTGTCACATATTATATAAAGGCATGTATGCTAAACAAAACTGTCAACATTCTCTGTCACAAATTTTCAAATAAGTCAAGCAGAAGAAACACAATTCATGCGTGCAACTTGCTCTATTTTATCATTTCGTCAAAAAGGTCTGTGAATCACTGATGATTTTTGCAACATTATAACACTAAGATATTGGAACAAGGGCACATAAGTTTTGTTGAGTGAATACAATCTTCTAATCTTATGGCAATAATGGGAATACAGAACGAATGAAAATAAATAGACATAGGATATTGGTTTTGCATGAAGAGTTTCTGCAATTCTATCATAATGTCGAACTATATAAATATAGAATAATGTAATTTCTTTGACATTCATCACGCGACAATCATGTGCCTGATATACCTGTTGACAGTGACAGTTCTTTTGACAGTGAAACATGATGAAACTGAACTATATATCATCTGCAAGAAACGTTTACCTGACAATTTAAATAAGGCCTAACAAAAATGTTTGTTTCTGGTTACCCGACCGACCCATCTTTTACCAGCCGACTCATAAGTTTTTACAGCATCCAAATCTTAGTGCTATATTTTTTTCACAACAGAGCTGACTTGCAAGCAGAAGGTCGCGGGTTCGAGACCTGCATCGGGAACTTTATTGTCTGCTTCCTATTACATTGGTGTCGTGCATGGCTAGCCTTGGAATCCAAGAGCTAAGGTGAAGTAATGGCTGGGCTAGTTTAAAAGGACCTGTGGTTGTTGCATAATTAATTATAGGAAGGAGTGTAACTAAATACACATATAAAAATGTACAATATCACATGACAATTTTATATAAATATTCAGATAAACTTATACTAATTTCTTGTGTTCTTAAATGTGACCACTAGTTGCTACGGTCAGAACTAGTTTTGTTCTCTGCCAATCTAACGCTCAAGGATCTTTAATTTTTTTTCTAGCACTAGTTTTATACAATTCAAATTCTGGGCTAAATTGTACAATTTTACCCGCATCAAATACTTCACAAAGTCATTATATGAAACATTCCATTCTGTTTTGTTCAGTTCCTTATTGTTCCACTTTTCCCTGTATACTACTCAATGAGGCTTTGCTATGCTCTGTTATGTTATGCTCTGCTCTACTTTGTTATGTTATGTAATGCTCTCGTAGACTTTAATGCTGTGTTATAAAATGCTCTGTTATGCTTTGTAATGCTCTGTAATACTATGCTCTACTTTGTTTTGCTCAATAATGCTCTGTTATGATATGTAATACTCTGGCGTGCTTTGTAATATTCTGTTATTCTTTGTAATGCTCTTTTTATGCTTTGTAAAGTTCTGCTATACTCTGTAATACCATGCTTTGCACTGTGCCACTACTAATACATGTATATCATATAAGTTATTCCTAACAAAACAGTGGAATTAACGACTACTGTCTACTACTAATGCACTGTCAATATAAATGAAATAGGGCACAAATAAATTAGGTACACAACTGACTGTAAATAAGGCATTAAAAAAAAGACCTACCCTAATTTTTCCCAAGTTATATACTGTGGTCGGTTCACCTTCCTAGTTTTCCTGGACTGTATTCTAACCAGTACTAAACTACCCTCCATATGTTTCCACAAGGAGCTGCCAACTACTCCACATATGGAGGAAAATCAATGTTTTTGTCAAATTTTCATAGAAGGGTAATACCTGCCACTCACCATTTGACCCCAGATCACCAGGTTAAAAGTACGGTGCAGTAACTGCTGGACCATGGTTACGGCTCGTATAAGAACCCGAAGATGGCGAACAGCGGAAAAATAAAAAAACACAAATGATTTCTTTACAATTTATTTGGTATAAATTGCAGAATACAGCATCATTCTAAATAATTCATGATTGCATAATGAATTGCTTACATACAAAACAATAATATTCTGTTTGCTTTGACAAAAAATCTGAAATTCTAGATAACTTACATGTTGAAGATAATCATATAAACAGAATGAAGTCTCAATGAGTTGATACTGCGTTAATCCCCTTAGTAAGCAAGAAACTTGGTCTTTTAAAAAATTAACACCAACTAGTAATAAATAGATCAATTAAGCAGAATGTCTGCGGTTGTCAAGAATGAACGTGTGACCTCTCCACACAAATTGATCTCAAATCTCATGGATATTCACTTAATTAACAGAGGTGCATCGATACAAAACATCAAACAATAATTTGTGTACTATCATTATACTAATTCATATAATTTTGATATTTTTAACGCAGTATCAATTCAGTGAAGCGGTACAATATTAAATGTGATACAAAAATGGAAGAATATGATACATACATCATTGTAAAGAAGCAGATTTACAGAGTATAAAAAGCTTTAAAAAACATACGATCATGACATAAGATTACAATTACACAACTAGTGAATTCAATGTATTTTTACAAGTTATCATACGTATTGTATGGATGAGTACAACTGATATATCTATACGGTATATTCACAGACATAAAACCAACCATAGCGGAACAGAACATGGTCAACATTGATAAATCTTCAAAGACGAATGAATAACACAATCATGGAACCTGTGATGAAGAAATCCGAACAATAAACAGTGCAACCTCTCCAAAGCAACACACTGGGAGAAGGAAAATAATGTTGTTTGTGATAAGTTGTTGCTCTAGAAAGGTTAAAGTATTAGTTAAATCATACAGTGGGAAAAATCATGCTGTTGTTGATGGGAGATTGTTGCTTAAGAAAGGGCCACTCTTAAGGAGGTTGCGCAGTACTGTAGTATCATTTTTAATTTTATTGCCCTAACATCATAATGTTTTCATGATATTTAATATGCTTTTTTCCTAAAATTGAAGCACACTTATATCAAACCCCTCAATATATTCCTTTTTAGTAGTTTGCAGAAAAATTCATGGCAGCAAGATTAAAAAATACCGCAGTACATTGTAAAAATCCTAGTATGGTCAAAATAGTTTTAAGCCAAATCATATATTCACATTAACAATAGGTTTCAGTATAAAGAGGAATTAATTAAGTGATCAAATTTCAATCAGTTCAACAATACAGCCATCCTTGTTAACAAAGGCTATCAAATAGACAGAAGTAATATGGCCTTTGTTCTTATATGTATTATTCAAATAAGTGTGAACTAAGCACAAGCCATTATACATGTAAAGACATTTTTTTCCCCAAGAGACTGTTGAGTCAGACAGACTGCAAAAAATGGGAATAGTCAGAGCCCGAGCTATAAAAAATGACTCGGGCTAGAAAAATGTTGCAAAGTTGTAGTCCGACAGGCTATAACATTTTGACAACTTAAATTTCCTATTTCGTTTTTTCAGAGGGATAAGCAAATTAAACTCAATCGGGAAATTGTGTCACTTTTTTATTCAAAATTTCGGACTATAAAAATATGGTTCGGACTATAACTTTTTCCGCAAATTATAGTCCGAAGGACTATAGGTAAAAAAGTTTTTCGTGCAGACTGAGTCTGTTTTGATTGTATTATTAATGATACAGTTACAAAATTCATCAACTTAGAAAATAATGCATCCTGCCCAGGGATTTAATGCAACGTTGTAAGTAAATTAATCTTAATTTTTTGGTCATTATGAAATAACATCTGAACCATGCCAGCATATTTACACAACAATAAAAATCTTCACAATGATTAAAATGATAAAATTAGCGGACATCTACAAATAACAACATTTTTTGCTAGTCTAATTCTAAAAAAGGCATTAATTGATGAACAATTTACAAAAAAAGCACCTTTTTTCATAATGATGATTTATTAACGCGTAACTATTCTATTGCTGTACTGATTCTGCTAAGATCAAATTAAATGAATTATTTGACAATTTTCTGATAATGTTATGAGCATTTGGGCAGACGTATTCTCGTATAATGTGGTGAAATATATGAGATTTTTCACCAAATAGTTTGACAATTACTGTGTAATAGTGACCAATTAGAATGTATACACCTAGCTCCGACAAGCATGATTTTGAAACATGTTATGAAAATAATATAGTAATTAAAAATCACATGAAACGATAAAAGCGTATGACAGGATTCCTATCAAGCAAGAATCTTACTTAACTACACACAAAAGAAAATGAAAATCTAAAAATGATAAACAAATTAAGACTACACATCAAAACTAGACTACTGAAAGACATGGCGGTAATATGTACATGAATATATAGCCAAACGTGAGCAGAACTACACCATGAAATCATACACAAATCGCCATATTAACATAACCAGCGATTATAACATTGTTTTATTCTATATAAAATACTGCCATACTTGCTAACAAAAAAAATCAAAATACGAAATCGACCATTAGCAACACTGAATTATGAGCATGTAGGTAACACAATATTCATCAACTTATCATCATGACATAATACCCTATCTTCATACCAAGTTTGATTTTAACTTTTCATTCCTAATTCAAGTTTAATGCCTTTCCTACTTTCAGTAAAAAATAGTGAATTTGACACCAGAAACCCCTAAATACAGCCCCAAGATCTTTCAAAAAACCTTGCTATGTACCAAGTTTGGACTATAGGTCAATATAAAGTCAACATATTATAAACTATGTTACTAATTGGAAACTGTTTGATGCCGCCACCCGCCGGGCACCATCCCGCCTGATGACATACCCTAACTTTATAAGCAGAATGTTGAACTGTTTTGAAAATAAGACTTTGTACAGTCACCATAATAATCAAGTCAATTAGAAAGAGTTGTAATCTAACGACATATCACAAAATTTTACATATTCTATTCTTTCAAAATGTCTGCCAGAGTTAATGAGCAAATTTATCTTTTTTTTTAAAAAAAAAGTTCACAATTGTCTGTTTACATAAATACATGAATACATGTCATTAAAAACAAATACACAAAATGCACAGAAATCCTATCTATGGTACATATAATTTGAAAAAAAAATGAGTGGAAAATGATTGAACAGAATACAACCAATGGGGACAAAAAAAAACTGATAAAATTCACCTAACAATGGCACATAAATATATTAATGATCGACATGAAAGAAGTTTAAGTAATGAGAACGGAAAATTGTGATCTATTTTGATAATAACAAGCATTGTGTATGGAATATATAAACAAGTACAGTTAGAAAAGGTAATACACATACACACACAATTAAAAAGTAGACAAACAGATGTCTGATTTAATACATAATGTATAAATTTGTTACTACTCTATAAATATGTAATTTCTACACAGCAATAAGAAGTATACGCAAATTGGAACCTAATGATTTAAAGGCACTATAGTTTTTTTGGCAAAAAATCATTTCGTACTCAAGGTAATGAAATAAAAGTGATCACTCAGCCGGTGGAGGACAGCCCACTAACTGATACAAAAATTATTAACATCAAGGCCCAAAACACAGAATTAACTTGGCCCTAATAATGGTCATATGTTCTCTATACAGTCAAACCTGTGAACAAAGGCAACCTATGACAGAGAGAATGCTTGAGAATGTATGATATGAGCAGTTTATCTTTATTTATAGATTTACAATGTATATGGTCTACTTAAGGTGTAAAGAAAGTTCCTGGATTCCGCTAACCTGACTGACCCCTGCCCCCCCTCTTTTCTGCTTTTTATAGATTTCTTTTCAGTCAGTTTCTTTCTGGTCTGTACTTCCATTTTTATATGAATTATACCTCTGAACAAAAATTATTTGAGAAAGTTTTTCTGACCAACTGACCCTTTATTTTTAGGGACAATTTTGGGAGCTTATGATTTAATAATGAGCTCTAAAGAGAGGCTGTCAACCCAGGTCTGACTGTATTTTGAAACTTAATTTTAGTCAAATGAAAAAAAAATAATGAGTTGATATCATTAATATCTGAGAGGACAGCAAAGTTTTTTGGATAATAACAAAATCCAAATAATTAAATGAGAGTTTTAGTTGCCTAGCAACACTAAAACATAAGTCACATCCTTACTTACAACAAATTGTAAACTTCATGAAAATGGATTCACTTTTGACTTGCAAATTAAATATATTCTTTTTGGAGGGGGTAAGAAAGATTGTGAATACTTGCTGTCATATTGATACATATAAATCGATTGAATCGATCAATCAATCAGTCAAATAAACAATACAGTTTGATCAACCTATCGTTACACCTGTATGAAGTATATATCTGGACCTTTTATCACAAAGTTTTATCCACCTTTAAAATAAGTATACAAAAATGCTGACACGAAGCAGACATCAAAGCATTATATACCAGGATTATCATAAACAGTAATACTGAAAATGTTGCCAGTTGAATCGATCACAACACGTTTCCGTATTGTGCTCAAAAAAGACATTTTACGTATATATATATATATTCATGAATGTTTATTGTCCAATTAATTCCGCCTACAGCAGAATATTGGACTTTTAATTAATATGTCACACTGTAATTCCTGCCCATTGGGGCCACCATTAAAAAATTGTTAGTTTGCAGTTATGTGACCCTAATTATAAACAGTAGGTTAGTAAGTTGGCCTTACATTTTTTGGTTAATGTTATATACTTGTACAGAAAATGAAAAAAACTGGAATAAAAAACGAAAAGAACTTTTTTTGTCAAAATTGTTGAAGCTTTTTGAAACGGGGTATTTTTAATGAGTTTGTCGCATAACTGCAAACCAACTTTTTAAGGATGGTTTCAAGTACTATGTCTCTAAGGTTATAAAACTTTATATAAATGTCATCTATTTCAAAATGTATTCTTCTTAAAATATGAAAAAAATATGGAAGGATTAAACAACTTCAGCTTTAAGCATTAAGTTAACTTTAAGAATTTTTTTTTCTGAATTTTGCGAAATGTTTTTTTTTAATTCTCATTATTAAATACCTGTGCATATTCTTAAAATGCAGAGTTAACTCGTACATAGAAGTTCAATCTTTATTTTAAAACTTCTGTTAACATTCTGTCAATCTTTATCCTTTTTCTTTCCTTATCATATTTGATTGACATCAAAATGTGACCAACGTAGCAAAATTAAACACTGCTCTCAATACCCAACATTCACCGAAACTTATTTTGTAGGAATACAATTCAATACAGAGGAAATTAAAGTTATAAGTTTAAAAAGATTTGGACTATTTAACCTCAGTTTTATAACCTTGAACACAGATCATTTCAGCAGCATGTGTTTCTAATGTTCTTCATTTAGCACTTCCTTCCAAACACAACCGCGCACTTATATGAGTGTCACAAGATATGGCTAACACATCTTTCACAGGTTTTAAAATATTCAACATATGACGATGAGTGCTACGTGTCACTATACACCATTAATGCACAATTAATATAGAATCTTTCACAATTAAGTGTTTGAAACTATTTTAAAATTCTATCAGTCTTATTCTGGTCAACGAAATGCGTCGCCATTCATTGCGATATGCACTTGTTCCAATTTATTGTTAAGTCTGTTTTTGCGAGCGAACTCATCATCGTCCAGGGCAGCAGTAAGATCATCACTGTATTGTTGTACATATTTATACAGCTCATACAGTGCAGCATTCACATTGAACTCATCTTGATGCGTCTGAAAAAAAAACTGCTGTTTTAAACCAACTATTCATATAGTTCACACAGTTTTATTTTACTTTTCAACTTAAATGATGGCTTTGCCTCTTATTGTCTCAAAAAAGCCTGTGTGACTATACATTTTCTAAAAATGCCAAAAAAAAAAAAAAAATGGCAATAGCATCCTAAGGAATGTAAAATAAAAAAAAATGTTAAAACTGAACTCAATATGAGTGAAACCATAAGACTGTCTTTCTTTCAATTTTGGGCGTTTTCTTTTTTTAAAAGTTTATGCAAATGTACTTAGGTATGGCAAGAGTCCTACATGAATGCCATAATCAAATTAATAACTATAACAATAATGATTATTATAATAATAATGATTACCCTCGATTCATCTGTCATCATTGCTGTCATATCCTGATCACTAATAGCTGGCATCATTTTGATATCTTGGTAATACCTGAAATATGTGTTGTACTGATACATTAAACTCAATGAAATTTGCACCAAACACTGTGGTCATATTACCTACTCGTTCATCATGTAAATTCGACGTTTTATAAAAAGTTAGCTACGTTTAACAATAAAACGGTAAATCAGATGTAGATCATTATCAAAATCACGTTAAGGGATCCTTCACAGAAAGCAGACTCACCATTGATCAAATTTAAGATTGAACTAAACAGCTCAGGTCTGGAGACCAGCAAATGCTGTCTAGCCATTGGCTGATTTTAAGATTAAGCTCAATACTGACCAATCAGATTCTCAGTTCTCAAATAATTCGAAGACCAGCTACAAAAAAATAGAAACAATGCATACATACCTTTCTACCCACTTCTTGTATGTGGGTATATCTTTAGCATACAATAATTTACTAGATGGGGAATCTTTGCCAAGTTTATGCTCACTCATTGAGCAGGAGTCCATAAAATTTTGAGCAACAACGGACAAACAGGAATCAACAATGTTTGATTTATAAATATCAAACACAAAGTTTGGATTCTTTATGACATTCACCCAGAATCGCAGTGGAAGACTGGAATGAAAAAATAAAACAAATTTTGTTACAATCATACAAAGAAAAATGAATTGATGATTTTTTTGTTGTAGTAAACCACCTTCATTTGTTCATGAGACTAAACCGAATATACATATGCTATCAATTCACCAGTACTCTATTTGCCAAATAATTCACAGAAGATTGAAATTTTTTGGGGGGAATACACTCATTTACAGATGCAGTAATTTATAAACTGCTCCTTTCATGTCAGCTAATGTATAAACACTCACAATTCACAAATCAGACATTCTCTTATATGCCCGCCCCCCTGAATATCATTCCAAGCCCCTTTTTTGTAACTTGCCTTCAATGTTCAAATAATCCTTTAAAGAATATCCAAAAATGGTACCAAACACAATCCCTGGGATTGTTTATTAGTGAAACTTGGGAAGCTTAAATTTTAAGAAAAAGGGAGATAACTCCTGTGTATACCTGTTGGATTTCCATGTATGTACAACATCCTGGTCCTGTACATTGTGCAATAAAGCTTGGTCATCAAGGAAATCAAACATGTACTTAATCGCCAATGGCAACGACGTGCCACGGTGACATGTGCTGAAGATTCTTTCGAACAAATCGTCGACGAATTGCTGAAGAGTACCCTAAAAGAGACAGTAAACTTCCAGTTAGACTCATCCATATTATCTGAATAAAAGCAGGCTTCTTGAAACTTTGAAATTTAAATAGAATTTCTGTCTGACCAAATGAAAATTTGTCGGACTGAATGTATTATAAATAAGTGATATATGCTGTAAATTGTGCTTGACTGCCGGACGTCTGGTCCAGTACCCGCCAAAAAGTTATTGGACCTGCTTGAAATTTGCCAGATGGTCCAGCAACTTTTAGGAAGCCTGCTAAAAGAATGATTTCAACTTACATCAAGGGATGCTTAAAACTAATCAATACACACTTTCAACAGAACTGATATTATTTTGTTAGTAGTTAATAAAATTAGGAAAACTTATAAATTTATCTCAGGTAAGACTCTAAGAATTCATCAGACGTTTTAAAGATGAACAAAATTAAAAGTTAAAAATATGTCTATCAGTAATAATGGCACTTGAATTTCATTTAAACATGAAAGTCATTGGATCTACCTGACACCATTAAATATAGACAAATCATATGACTATATTGACAGTGTCAGATTATTAAACAATAAAACTCAACAACATCAAGACAAAATGAAGAAGAAATAAAAATCATGAAAAGAAGAAAAGCAGAAAAAAATTTTTTCATCAATATTTTTGTTTGGGGGATTTAACATTGCACCAACAGCCAGGGTCATTTGGCAACTTATCCAGCTTAACCGTTGGAAGAAGACCCAAGGCGTACACATAGGTAGAACCACTGACCTCCAGCATGCTGGCGGGACAGCTTGAAATTTGTCTGGTCCTGGGTGGGATTCAAGGTCACAGTAGTGAGAGGCTAGTGATTTCAAGTCTGAGACTATAAATACAGTTAAAGGGAAGACATATCACACAGGGCTTAGACAATGTATACATTTATAGTACATACCTTGGTTGCCAGCAGTCTGGTCAGATATATTTCAGAGACCATTTTGCTACCACGGTCTCCTTCTTTGGTGTTTTCCTGGTCATGCTGTTTGACCTAAAAAAATACATTTAAACAAATAAGTTACATTAAGAGTCCCCACAACAGTTTGTTTTCATACATATAAGGTTCCTGTTGACCTGATAACCTATTTTTTGTACCACCCTAAAATTAGTTCAGCCTTGAGATACCTTTTCTTGCCATAATTTTCACCCTCAAAACTATATTTCCGAACTAAAAATTATGTTTGTAAACAAAAGTTCTTCTAACCTATGGTACTATATTTTTGTGGGATATTTATTTCTGCAAAACAAGGTTTTAATACCATGAAACATGACTCATGGTTTCATTTCAATATCATCTGATTTGCATAAAACCAAGAATGTAAACATTATGATAATTTTTTCAGTTTGTCATTTTCTAAAAAAATACATTAGACCAGAACAATAAAGATATGTGTTGTTTTTTTTTCATAAAAACAATCAAAACTTGTTAGTCAGACAATAAAATTGGTTAGTTATTCTTAATAAATGAAGTTTGCCAAGTAGTTGAAATTCCCTTCCATTAAGTAAATAGTTTCCATGGTAACACATACCAAGTGATAATACTTTGTTCCGCCATTCATGCTGGAAGTTTCTATATCTAAGTTAACAGCTTGTGGAGACGCTGTTCTATTCAGTGATGGACTGCGACTACTGTATAACACGCTGCTATCTGTAAAAATAAAAATTAAACTTTTCAAACATTTCGCCTGTTTTCAAACAGTTGATCTTTAAATACATCTGGCCTCTTTTCACAGTCAAATTTAGCCTCTTTTCATATATTTGGACTCTTTTCATTTCTTTGACCTCTTCATGTATTTATTCTACTTTCACATTTGGCCTCTTTTCATTTCTTTGGCCTCTTCATGTATTTATTCTACTTTCACATTTGGCCTCTTTTCATTTCTTTGGCCTCTTCATGTATTTATTCTACTTTCACATTTGGCCTCTTTTCATTTCTTTGGCCTCTTCATGTATTTATTCTACTTTCACATTTGGCCTCTTTTCATTTCTTTGGCCTCTTCATGTATTTATTCTACTTTCACATTTGGCCTCTTTTCATTTCTTTGGCCTCTTCATGTATTTATTCTACTTTCACATTTGGCCTCTTTTCATTTCTTTGGCCTCTTCATGTATTTATTCTACTTTCACATTTGGCCTCTTTTCATTTCTTTGGCCTCTTATTATTGAAGAGGTTTTACTGTACATGACTATCTAAAATTATGCAAAACATATAAAAAAAACTCCACAAACTTACAATCTTCTTTGGCATTTCCAAAACGTTTGTAATCAAAACTTTTATTTGATTTTTCCGAGTTAGAGGACAGATCATACAAAGATGGCGTCTGCTTAGGCATCAGGGCCATGTAGGCTCCATCAGGGACCTGAAGGAGAGAATAAAAGGAGTTTGAATACAACATTTTAGAAACAAATCACAACAAATATCAAAATCTTGATACTCAGACCACCTTTGGTACCAAACTAAATGGTCAATATTTATTGAGTGAAATGACTGTAATGTCTACAAAATAAAATGGGAGTTTTCACATTTTGAAAAATTAACCATAATTCTAGAGTCTATTGAGTCTAGTATCCATGTGTTAATAGGCTGATAATAACAGAATTTTGATTTAACAAAAAAGCTCTTCATAATGGAAAGACCTAACCAAAAAAAGGTTTGTTTCCAGTTACATGTCCCCAAAAATAATGGGTCAGTAAGAAGGGATTTTTTTATGTTTTTTTTTTTACATGTATTGGCAACACTGTATGGAAATATGTGTGCTGTAATATTAATGAGTTGTGAAAATTACAATACAGCGCTAAGATTTGGATGCCGTAAAAACTTATGAGTCGGTAGGTAAAATATTGGATTGGTTGGGTAACCGGAAACAAAGCTTTTTTAGGCCAAATTAAAATATTTGAATCTATGGCAAGTAAAAGTAATATGTTCACCTGATAATGTGCCAAAGTGTTCAGTCTTTTAAAATCTCCCTCGTGTTTTGTGGTATTATCAACAGTAGATAGAATCATCTTCTGACATGACGACTGGTCATACTCTGAAGACGGTGATTGAGCAAACAATACTGTAAAATAAATGCATAAAATCATACAGTATATATATCAAGACAACTTTGTGGTGCTCCCTTTAGAAGACTTTGTTCAATAGTTCTCAAATATTCTTTTATTTATTAGACATTTTGTAAAATATAATTAATGCCTGTTTGTTTGTGAGACATTTTACAAAATTGTCCAAACTCAATGGATATTTTGACAAGTAAATGTGTGAATTCAACGAAGTGATAAATAAATAAAATATTACATGTTTATCATTATAAGGTTCCTGGTCATGGCAAGTCATACCCTTCTATGAAAATTTGAAAAAAGGTCAATTTTTTTCCAATATGTGGAGAAGTTGCCAGCGCCTTGTGGAAGGGTAAGTTAGTACTGGTAAGAATACAGTCCAGGAAAACTGGTTAGGTGAATCGGCTGCTGAATGTAACTGAAAAATTGTTGAACAATGGTGTTAAACCCAATGAAAATAATTATTATCATACGTTACTTAAAGAAGCACCTACCAAGGTCAACATTCTGTTTTGTAGGCCGGCTACTGAATGGTGCATTTTTATAGATTGCATCTAGAATTTTCTCCTTCACTTGTGATATAGTGTCACAGTCTAATATTTTCACTGGGTGCGACTGTGGTCCAAACTGTTCCTTATCTTGTACATATATAGTCTACAAGTAACACAGAATAAAAATCATAGTACATGAACACTTCAATAATTTACAAGGTTTTCGTAGAAAATAATTTATGAAATACTGAGTTTTTAGTTTCTAATTGTTTTTAAAAACTTGTCAGGAGTGGTTTCATTTCAATATTGTATTTCCAATTCCATAATCATTTTATAATTGAATCGAAAAAAATGAGGATTTAGAGCAATATGACTCTGACCCACTTAGACAAAGGTCAAGGTCAAACACATACCATTGGTTTATAGTCAACTTGTTGTCTAATCAGTTTATCTTCACTGAGAGAATAACGAGCCTCCGAGGTGATAGAATCTACGGGACCTTTTGATGTTTGTTGTTTGATGGCTTGGTACAACATAAACAACGGTTCACCAGCACATTCCTGAGGAAAAACAATAACATTATGTTAACAGATTAGGAATTTGTAAATCATTTAAATAAAAAAACAAATGGGGAAAATCAGACAAAATTTGAAATATAACTGGCTGGAAAACATGAAAAACTGAAGTATTTCGTTCATTGAGAACTGGTCCTTTCAGTGGATCACTCAGTGAGAAGGAAACAAATGAAGGAGTTTAATTAGTAAGTTTGAATAAAACATTAAAAAAAAAAGAAAAAAAGATTCCCATAGCAACACAAAGGTAAAAAAATCACCAAAAGTGTATTAAAATTTTGTCTCTTTTAATGAGTATGCATTATTTCGGTGGCTGCCCATGATTTCATGCTAGTTAAACATTCTAGTTCTTTCATAAAGGGGGATACAGTGTGGTTAATTCAGCCAGTTACAAGTATGTGTGTTGTCTTATAGTGAATAATAAAATTTACTGTTTTCAGTGATATTTCAGTGAAATTGTGATTATTGAATACTAGAAGGATAAAATCTTGTTCACTTTTTTAATGAGCTTATTATAAACGAAAACAGGAATAAAAGTGGCGTTCAATTGTGAGACATATCCTAATGACTTATTAAGGTTTTATACCCACACTATCAAAAATTATTATCTCAAAAATGAAGTGGCAAGATTTTAGGAACCTTTATAAGTTTTGTAGTTTTTTAGGATAGAAATTGATTTACAGAGAAATTTTTCAAACACATTGACAATTCTTTGAGTAATTGTCCCTTTAAATTTGCATTGAGGTCTATGGGAGTAACCAATTTTTTAAAAAATAATTATAAAAGGGAGACCCCTTTCAATATAAATGAGACATACATTAGGGACTTACCCTTAAGAATTTGTAGAGCAAGAATGTAAACCAGTTTGTCAACATCTTCTCAGCAACAGATTCTGTGCGTCTTAAGAGCAGTTTGGGGTGATTTTTGCCTTCAACCGATTTCTCGATCAATTCAGCTAAAAGCGTCTTCAATATTCTGAAAGAGAGATTACATGTACATGGGTTACTACTTATCCATTACAGTGCAACCTCTCCAGAGCGGCCCTCTCTTGAGCGACAACCTCCCTTCAACAACAGCAAACTTTTTTAACAGCAAACATAGTTTTAAGCCTTAATTCATCTAGAGGGCTTTCATGTTGTGTAACATATAAGTGTCTTCTAATTAACAAACAGAAAACCCTACATGATAATTTAAAAACAACTGAAAAGTGGAATCCCTGAAAACCAGAATTGTCTAAAAATTGAATGATTTTTCAAGTCCCATTTTTCTCAATTCTATAATCGACAGTTCTCTGAAACCCCGAATTCTCGGAAGACAAGACTTTGGGCCCAGTCCAGGAGGGGTCTGGTTTCCAGGGGTTATACTGTATATAAATAGAAAGAAAAACACAACAATAGTTCAACATGAACGTCAGTGTGACGTGAACATACTCAGTGGCATATTCCATACGTGTCTGTAAGGCCACAGAGATCAGCGAGGCTACGTTAACCCGTTCCCTCATACTGAACTTCTTGTTCGCTTCGAGCGTTCTCACAAACGTGAGAAGGAATGTCCGATTACCAATGAGTTGAGAAAACAGTTTCAAACCATGTTCTATGTTCTCTCGTTTACTTGGATCAACCTAAAAGAAAAACATAGAAGTAAAAGTCATATTTATTTTATAATAGATCCTAAAAATAGGTGGGTTAGTAATGTGCTAACCACTCACTCTGTTTTAGTTACTAATACATCTGTTCAATAAATCATTTGTTTCCAATAAAGCTGACTCACGATTGATAGAAATATAAATTTGATAAAACAAACTTTCTTGCTCTTAATTCAAGCCTTTTGTTTCCAGTAGAAGCATCTAATGTTAACAAAGAATATACCTGCCTACCTATGCACTGTTAAAAATTTGTGTCGCTTAACCATATACCAACATTTTTTAAGGATAGCCTTGGCTGGATAAAAGCAATTATAAAAAAATACATAGTTTTTATTAAAAAACTTACATCCAAATCTCTGATCACTGGATGTGAATCTTCATCTTGTGGGAATAATACCCTCATACAATAAGTACGGTAATCCCAGAACGGTATAGCAACCTGACCAAAGTGATCACTGGTCAATTCTGTCATGTCGGTCTGTAGCTCCGCAAAAGCTGAAAAAAGAACAAATTTATTACTAAATTATTATTTCATTACAGTATAGCACATGGTTATAATGAATTCCTAGGGATATGAATTACAAGTACACAATACGAGTTTCATTATATCCATTACTTTGAGATAAAGATTACTTTTCTACAGCCTAATATCAGCTGCTCCCCCTGGCCCAAAAAGTTATACTTTCCCCTAAAAATGCAATATAAAGAAGTAATAGTGTTTCAAATTTTCCCCTTTTTTCTGATTTATCGTACTATATTTTCCCCTTCAGAAAGCCACAGGTAGTTCTGAAAATTCCAAAAAAAATCATTGCACTATGTAAGAGTTCACTGTAACCATGTATATAAAAAGAAAAAGTCAAACCCTCATCAAACATTTTTTTTTTCATTGACTCGAGTTCTTATTTCATACAAGTTGATGAAAATAGTCCTAACAGCATGTATAGGATGAAACTACAATTCTTGCATTGATAACTATTTAAGAATATAAGAAATATTTAAGTACACAAAAATTTTAGCAAATAAAGCCAAAAAGGAAAGAATAACTGGCAATGGATAGTTTTGAATATAGAACTGAGCAGGTAAGCATTAATTAATATTTTCTCATGTTGCAGATTCAACTTACCCTCTTTGCACTCCTTCGCGACCTTGACCTCAAGGTTATCCATCTGAATCTGCCATTTCTTCTTCATACTGAGGTTTTCTCTAGACTTAATACACCAGAGAACAAAGAAGAATATGACCAGCAACACTACGATACCTCCACCCACTCCCAGTCCAATAATCACAGGCAAGGGAAGTAACTCTGGCTTCTCATACTTCAGATAACCAACAAGCTTGCTGTAGTTTCTTCCCACTTGTACCTATTTGAGAGCGGACATACGAAAAATATACAGTTACTTGTAGAAATAAATCGTACAAAACCTACATTCATTAAAACATCAACTTTTAGCAATGAAACTGACACTTTTAAACAATAAAGGGCTGTTTGAGGGTCAGTGGCCCCAAATATTCAAACAATTTTTAAAATATAAGACAGGTTGATCAGACAAAAACCTACTTAAAATTGTTCACTTTTTAGTTTCATGCACACTTATTAATGACACACAAACAGAACACAAGTCAATCCAACATAGAATTCAGCTTAAAGTCTAGTCATGCTTTTTCACTAAGTGAAATAATCGAGTTTAAAAAAATAACCAGATTATGAATAGTTGAAATTGATACAATCATAAAATTTTACAACAAAATCCTTACAATGATTTCTGGGTATCTGCTACTTTTCTCAGAGGGAGGTTGACTGCTTGGTGGCTTACAGTTCAACTGATTTCCATGTTTATCTATAGATGTAACGTTGCAGAAACCGACCCCAATCTTCACGACCACGTCGCTCGAGTTAAATCCATAGTTCAGATTTCTTCCCTGAAAAGATATCAATCACTTGTTTATTGAGGAGTAACAATTCATTTTACTTCCTACAGACCAACAAGCCCACCCACTTAGCTAGTAAGGATGAGTGCTGGTTCTACGGACCTCAGATTTGGGAGTTCAAACCCTGGGCATGGCAAATGTCCTCTGTGATGATTTGATTGAAGATATTGTGTACAATGCCATTTGATCCGAATGATTTATGATGAAAAAGTTTGTAGTTTCTTGCAGAGAACAAGGTTAGAACTGGTAAAGAATCCAGGAAAACTGGTTTGGTAACTGCCTTTTGGTACATAACTGAAATACTGTTAAAAAACAGGCATAAAAACCCAAAGTTTCTACAATGTTGGACTAACAAAGACTCTGCGAGAAGCAATAAATAAAAGATAATCAATAGCTCCAACAGTTTTAAAGTGTAGTAAATTCTTTTTGAATTCATTTTGAGTTCATATGATGTTCATAATATTCTGAACACCAGAACATAATTATCCTTTAAGAGTAATAACATCTGAATATCAGGAAGTTGTAGTCAAAAATCAGAAATTTCTCTAAAATGAGGTACAACTGTGAATCTACAAAAATTTGAGCTTTTTACTTACATTAATAGTTAGATAATTGTCCGTTTTACTCTGATATGACTTCTCCATGTTGCCAGCAAACTCCTCAAATATCGGATCAGGATAAATAGTGAAATATTCTCCAATTTGTTCTGTTCTGTTCACATAAATATTGTCAAGACGTAATCCATACGAGAATTTCACACCGCTAACGCTGTCGACAGGAACAGTGTTGTTAGGGATACGAGGAGAAGAACACACCATATTTAAATCTTTTCGTGGCGGAATCTCACACTCCTAAAAAAAGTTGATATAATAGACACAGCTGCCATAAGATAATTAAAACATAAATCACAAGTTTAAGTTTTTATTATATTCTCAAGTAGAATAAGATGCTGATTTCTGCTTGATGCAAGATAATATCAAACAATTAAACACTATTTGATAATTTAAGCAAGTTCATGAAGAAACTGTGGTTTTATATAAAATCTGTGGTGATATTCTGATAAGTGTTTATATTCACTGAGAGATCAAAGTATATGCTTGTAATCCAAAGTACATGCTTGTAACCCAAAGTACATGTTTGTAACACAAAGCATAGACTTGTGGCCTTAGTTAAGGGCTTTTAACCAAAAGTACATGTTTGTAACTCAAAGCACAGACTTGTAACTATAAGTTTAGGCTTGTAACCCAAAGTACATGTTTGTAACCTAACATACTGACTTGTAACCTAAAGCAAGGATTTGTAACCAAAAGTACGGGCTTGAAGCATGAAATAGAAGTGTAGTTCACAATTGGTTAAGACCAGTTGACAAAAAAAATCACAATCCAAAAAACAGTGACTTGGACAATATTAAAAGATGTTAAAACTTTTCTCTATGAACAATGCCAAAAAAAATACATTCAAACTAAACCATTAAATAGAGTAAAAGCATCTATACATATAGGACAAAAACATCAACAAGTAAAAAGTTGATATTATTTCTATGTTTTAATTTGTCCCCATTACTAGTTAATACCTACCCCTGAATATTCATTTACACTTCTTTTCCTTCTACCACTTGTGGCTTCTTTAAACACAACAAGACGAGCTTTCTGAACAAATTCTAGGTTCGTACCATTCACCATAATGTTGATACCACCGCTGACAATACTACGGATCGGAGCCACAGACAAAATGTCCGGATCATTTACGTAACTGAATTCTAGAAAGGGCATAAGATCCTGGTTGTCAAAACGAGCATTGATTAACTGTGTCACACTACCTGAGGAACTCGACGTGACACAGATAATAGAATTCCTCTGACGCCTGAAAAGCAAACACAATTTACACAATTATTACTTAGAAACAAAGACAGATCACACAGTTTTACATACTTACACACCCTTTTCTTACAAACTTGACTTCATGGACCATTTAAATAAGCAGTGTTTAAATCTCAATTTTCCATCCTAACCTCTTTTTACACACTCCATCTTTTGTTTCATACATTAAAAAGTAAATTTCGAGACCTGAGACTAAACTAGATGATTAGATTTGAATAAAATACTCCACGATTTATAGTGCAAATTAAACGAAGCAATTCAGCAAAAACTCCATAAGTTGATGAGAAGCAGAGATAGAGAGGCCCAGATGGTCATGGTCTGTCTAGCAATCTCTAACTCTCCATTGTTGTGAGTTCAAATCCCATCCAGGACAAGACATATGTCTCACATTGGGAAGCTGTACAGCTAGCTTGCGGAAGGTCAGTGGTTCCTCAGGGTCTTCCGCCACCATTAAAGCTTGAAAGTCACCAAGTGACCCAGGGAGTTGGCGCAATGTTAAACCCCAGTTAAAAAAATGAAGTTAAAATAAAACTGGAAAGTCTAGGAAAATTATCAAACAATTTCTTGCTTGATTCACTTACTCTTTTACAAGGCATTTAACCATTCCGAATGTGATATTCACTTTTGTACCAGTATCAAGATACTGTCCAGTAATGGTCACTCTAGTACCTCCAGACATTGGACCTTGATGGGGATGAATTTTCTCCAGAACTGGATCCTGAAAAGGAAGTTTAAATATACAATGAATACTTTTTTGTAAAAACTGCTTGCTTTCATATGAGTTGAAAACACTTTAAAAACCCTAAATAAGATAGTTTTTAATTAGATCCAAAATCAAACATGTTTTTTTTAAATTGGCATACAGCCACTACGTCTTATAGTACAGTGCAACCTCTCCAAAGCAACACTCTTTGACAAAAATGTTGTTGTTGTTGAGAGGGTGTTGCTCTATAGAGGTTAAATCAATAGCTAAATCTTACAGAGGGAAAATCATGCTGTTGTTGAAGGGAGGTTGTTGCTCAAGAGGGCCACACAAGGGAGGTTACACTAATGGAAATCAGAAATAATGGTATACAACAGGACGACTTTTATTTTAATTCTAGAATCAAGATTATTGACTAAAATGTCTAACAGAACACTTACAACATAAGTAAATCTTTCCGGAGCATTGGCGTATTCCTTGCCGCCAACGGTGACCCTAACAAGGCCGTTCTTGATATCAGAAGATCTACCAGTATAACACACAATCCTGGAAAGAAATCAACATATTTTATTAAATTCTTTTACTTAATTCTTTTACTATAGTCAGCTCAATTATTGTAGATTAATTTCAAAATTTTCAGTTTGCAACTATACATTTGAATATTCTTCACTATGTATATACGCAAAATGACATAAACCTATCTAAAAGGGGTCTGACAAACAAAAATTAGCATTCTTAATGATCTATTTCCCATTTTCACATTTCAACAATTATTTTCACATTTGATGTAATTACATTTTACCATTCATGTAATTGTAAATCAAATTATTAGGAGTCACACTTATATTTTTTTTTCATTTTCACATTTCATACAATTACATTGTATTCACATTTCATAAAATAATTGTTTATCAAATTATTAGGAAACACACTTATATTTTTTTTCATTTTCACATTTCATGCAATTATATCACCAAAAACATACTTAGTTGAAGCTTTAAACTCTTCTCTGATTGGATTACAGGCCACATTAGCAACTTCAATACCACCATCTATATCTTCAAAGTCCTTGCCTAGATTTTTACCCAAAATAGTAAGTTTGGTACCACCCTGAGAGGGACCTGTGGTTGGGTGAATCTGTAATACGAATAACATCAAGATGAATTACCAATTTCAAAGTTTACATACTAATATCAAAGTTTATAGGTCAATTTCAAAGTTTATATTCCAATTTCAAAGATAAATGCTAATATCAAAGTTTACATGCAAATTTCAAAGTTTACATGCAAATTTCAAAGTTTACATGCAAATTTCAAAGAAAAAATTACAAATTTCAAAGATGCATTGACAATGTCAAAGTTTATATGTCAATATCAATGCAGAATTGCTTACAACATCTTATATTACCCTTAATTTCAAAGCAGACTTGCTAACATTAAACTTGAATTCCTTATAACAATGTTGAACAGCCAATATCAAACTTCATAAAAACTATCAGCCCCCAAAAAGGTTGTTTCTTTTGTAAAGATTACAGAAAACTTGATTCATTTCTATTGTATACATAGCTATCAGGATAAAACTTACACTTGTGATAGAGACATCTTTACAGATCTCAGATCGTGGTCGCCAACCTATCTTACAGTCATTACTGATGGTGCATTTGTCTCCACACCAGCCACATTGATATTTACTATCCTGAGAAATACATTCACCGCAAGTCTCAGCCATTGCACTACACTTGTACATAATCACTGAAACAGAGCCATAAGATCATTATTTAGCAAAAAAAAGTGGTAAAAATAGAATAGAAGTCAACTTTTTTACATCAAATACAGCAAAACACGGTTATTGTAACCTCAGACATAGTGAAGAATTACATGCAGTTAAGTGTTTATTATCCTCCCCCTCCCACTTGAACAAGCCCTTCTTTATGTATAAGTTATAGTACCCTCCCCTCCCACTTGAACAAGCCTTTCTTTATGTATAAGTTATAGTACCCTCCCCTCCCACTAGAACAAGCCCTTCTTCATGTATAAGTTATAGTACCCTCCCCTCCCACTTGAACAAGCCCTTCTTTATGTATAAGTTATAGTACCCTCCCCTCCCACTTGAACAAGCCCTTCTTTATGTATAAGTTATAGATCCAGTCAAATATGGACACTATGAAGCAAATTATTCAAGTCCCAGGGAATTAACTTATAATAGCAATAAGTCAACATATATCATGATAAAAGGCAATATTTCTATGAATTTTAATAACTTTGGACACAGACGGCTATGGTAAAATTCCACCATGTTTTAAAAATCTATGAATCAAGTGTAAGATACAGATTGAAACACAAGCAACTGTCATTCCAAGTGGATTAATGCAAGTCTTAATTCAGTCTTGTTTCAAAATTGAAGTCAAAAAATCATTTGAAAAAAAGTTGCATCACCATGAATTCAAAATGTTGATTAATAATACTTCATATATATCATAAATCTTAATTCATTTGAACAATGGAGGGTGCATAATTTTCAAACTCTTGAAATGAAGTGTACGACTGAAAGCATCGCTAATTGTAACAAAAAAAAAAAACGTGGTGATTTGAAAAGAAGCAATTTTTTGGAAGAATACTGTCACCAAGGAAACAGCAAAGAGACAAATGTGTAAGACTCACATGTTGGTGGAATGAAATGATTGTTGCCTAATAAAATAACACAAATATATCCATTATAAATTTAGGCAACTTTAACCTAAAGCAAACAGTCAATTATTGATTACCATCAAATAAATTAGTTACTTTTTATGCAATAAATACAATTTAATGGACTAAATTCAAATTAATTTCTTCAAAGATAGTTACTTTGCCATATTGTTTGCACTTTAACAGGAATTTATAAATAAAATGGTCAGAATTCAGATTCAACATAATTGACAATAAAATTAAAAAGTTTCTGAGAACAATAATCATATTGATAGAAAGATATGATTGACTTTCTGGCTTTAATTTGCACACAAAACTGCCCCAAAATAATGAACATCAATTTTTCAGACACCGCAATAATACAGTTGCAAAAAAATATTTGTTTAAGTTGCTAAAATGTTGCAGACAGCCCAAACCAGTCAATATGACTTTGATTTCCTGTGCACAGTCAACTCTCATCGTGTGTGACATGAGAATCACTGATTTGTGATAATTACTTCATTTCTTACATCTTGACCAAATCCTCTTATATAATCACATGTTTGCATTGAGTTTAATATTGACCGTGACCTTGGGAGTAATTGTTTCAGACATTACAAAATATGTATTTGTCTTGCAGCCTGGTTAATTTGATCAAACACAAACATATTCCAGACCAAAAGATTGCCAGTAAAAGAAGAAAATAGTAGCTAGCTGAAAATAAGGAATTTCTCATCCAATATTTCCATACCTTGTATTTTCTCTGGGTTATCCAACGGCTTTTCTACAGTCTGCCAGTAAATATAGAACTGTACGTTCATCTGGGGTATATTCTCATTGTAGTAAAACTGAAAAAAAATGAGAAAAAAACCCTGAAACATTTAATTACCATAAAAATAAATAAGCATTCAAACAATGACCAAGATAGTTTAAAAAAGGTCATCAGCAGAAATACTGAATATTATAAATAATGCATTATTAAATAAACAATTTTTTTCAAACAAACATTTTTTCTGCTTTTGGAACAAATAAGAACATTGCGGTGCAATATTATATATATATAACAAATGGTTATTAGCCCTTCTTCTGAAAAACATACAATTAATTGCTGTCAAAATGTGCACAACGCATGAGCAATAACACGATTTGACTTCACTCTTTCAAATAGTGATAGAGTAGAAAATTCTGAAATTTTCCCTTGTACTGTTCAAGTCTATATAGTAGAGATTTTAGATCCAAGGGAATTTTATTTGAAATCTTATGGACTAAGTTTTCACAGTGAGACTAAGGTGAGATAAGCCAAAAAGCCTGCAGCCATACAGTTAAACACCTTGAAACAAATACAACGACACACACACGCAAAAAAAGCGAACAAACCTCGACTTCATCGCATTCTACAGCGAGGATGTTTGGGTTGTCCGAAGCTTTGACTCTCGCAGGCACTTCTATACCCTGTCCCAAACGGAAGAAACATCGAATGTTCTCGCTCATAAAATCGTGCAGATACAAGGCCTTCACGCTGATGCTTTTCCTAGAACCTGATGGTACGACGATCTTGTCTGGGCTACCATCAGCAAATTCGATCCTTGGACATTCTTGGGGACCACGAGGTGTCTTGCCATCCACAGACTGAAATAGAAACCAGAGAAAATATGTACTTCAAGAAAATACTATGCAATAGGGAAATAACCATGAGCATGTTAAATAATTCAGAACCTGAAATTGATTAACAAATCTTGAATTGTTCAAGATAAATAAACATACTATGTGACAACAGTTTAAAATGGTATTTTTAAGGACAGTGTATTTGGACTCCCTAACTAGGATTCAACTACACAGAATCAAAGTATTGAAGTCCCTTATGCAAGGGCTACTTTTTTAGGAATCCCATGATTCCAAAATGAACGAATGGCAGGAAAGATCACTTCATCCAGCCCCTTTATTAATGTATTTCTATTGATTGACAGTTGTTTTAATAGATGTTTACATGTACAATCAAACCTGCAAACAAAGGCCACCCTTGGGAATGACAAAATGTGGCCTTTACTGACAGATGGCCTTTATTTGGAGGTCAGTTTGTTCTAAATAATCAGTGAACATTTTTCACAGAATGGTGTTTATTCACAGAGTGGTCTTTATTCGGAGGTGGCTGCAAACCATAGTTTCCAGAACATTCAGTGAGATTTAAGTGCATTTTGAAGCTCTTTCACCGACAATTCCCACACCAGTCTAAATAAGCTAGTTTTTTTTAAGTCAACCCACCCAAACCCCTAAAAAATTGGCAAAACAATTCTTATCTTGCTACAGTCAATTCATCATTGTTGTTAATTAGGGCAACTACCCACAGTTGATACCACAGGACCCTGAAGTGAACCTTTGATACAATCTACCAAACTGACTGACTTTCTGATTAATAAGAAACCTGTATATTTGAACCATACAAATAATTGATTAAACAAATGCTAGACAAATAATGTAGCAAGTTCTATGACCCTACAAATATATCAACCCATTTAACTAATTCTTTTAAAATGATTTAAATTCCAAGAAACTTTTCTTCAAGAAATTCAATAATTCTAATTAGTTTGAAATAATATTAGTTTCAGAGAGCAATTAAGAATACAAACCCATTAATTTGAGAAAAACTTAAAAACCATAATAATTAATTTAACTTATGTGAACATTCCGCTTGCTGAAAGTACGACATTACAGTAGCACTTCAGACAAATTTTAACAATAAAAAAACATTACTACAGATATTGAAACAGACTCGATAATTCATACTTTTACAGAGAAACAAGTCAAAATTGAATTAAGCGAGAAACCCATTAATCAGACCGAGGCATTGTAATACAAACAAATGAGATATTAAATGAATTAATTAATCCATGCCAGGAGGGAAGACAGAAATCCATAGTGAATTTTCCATTGGAATAATTTAAAACAAAAACACAGGACCGCGGGCAATATATTCGTATATAGAAAAGAGTAATGGTACTGTTGAACAATATGATAAATTCTAGATAAATTAGTGAAAATTTTGTTCATGATAAATAAGTGGTAAATTGGCAGTAAATTCATGGTAAATTAGTGGGAAATTTGTGATAAATAAGAGGTAAATTCATGGTAGATTGGTGGCAAATTCATGGTAAATTAGCGATAAATTCATGGTAAATCAACAGCAAATTAATGGTAAATTTGTGATAAATAAGAGGTAAATTCATGGTAGATTGGTGGCAAATTCATGGTAAATTAGCAATAAATTCATGGTAAATCAACAGCAAATTTATGGTAAATTTGTGATAAATAAGAGGTAAATTCATGGTAGATTGGTGGCAAATTCATGGTAAATTAGCGATAAATTCATGGTAAATCAACAGCAAATTAATGGTAAATTTGTGATAAATAAGAGGTAAATTCATGGTAGATTGGTGGCAAATTCATGGTAAATTAGCGATAAATTCATGGTAAATCAACAGCAAATTAATGGTAAATTTGTGATAAATAAGAGGTAAATTCATGGTAGATTGGTGGCAAATTCATGGTAAATTAGCGATAAATTCATGGTAAATCAACAGCAAATTAATGGTAAATTTGTGATAAATAAGTGGTAAATTCATGGGAAAGTCATAATAAATAAGTGATAAATTCATATTTAATTCATGATAAAATAGGTTTTTTAAGTAGTAACACTACAAACAAGATCCTAATGAGATTAGTATAAGAATGTCAACATATACAGCCAAATTTGTGAACATAGGTCAACATTGGGATAGACAAACTGTGGCCTTTATTGACAGATGGCCTTTATTTGGAGGTCAGTTTGTTCTTAATAATCACTGACAGTTTTTCAAAGAATGGCCTTCATTCGCAGGGTGGCCTTTATTTAGAGGTGGCTGCAAACACAGGTTAAACTATAACTGGTATCATTTCTAACAACTTTTTGGTCCTAAAGGAACTATTGATACCAAAGTTTTACTGCTTTCTTTTAACAATATTAAAGGGTTTGATAGCAGTATTAAAATATCTGTAAGTATATATTGTAGGCAATGGAGCTATTAGGACTGCACACAAAATCTGGGTATTCCACAGGGAGCAGAACAACTGTACTTAATGACTAAGGTTAGGGGTCAAGTCCTTAAGGGGCTGGCCATAGCGATACTTACTTTATTTCCATATACAAGAGCATTTGCACCACAGCTATCTTGTGGATTGTGTCGACAAACATGATTCTGTATACACCATGTACACTTGTATTCACTCATCGTACAACTGCTACATCTGTAAACATACAAACATTGAAATAATAAGATACATGTATTCATATTTTTCATTCATGATTTAAAAATTTAACTTTGACTTCTTGTTGCTCACTTTATATATTTTCACACACACTGTTTTACACTGTCACCCTAAATAACTGCAACCAGGTCTACTAAACAGTACTTCTTGAAGAAGAACTACGAACTTGATGTTAACTTGATTTGAGCTGGTGACCTCTGGATCAGCAGCCAGGCAATGTATCATTTGACCAAAATGCCTCATGGTCTTCTGGTATCATAACAAACACAAATAAGGTACAGAACAATTAATATGAACTCCTAACAACATTGATCATGTCCCCTTAATGCAACATGCGACAGCCACTCCATAGACAAGAAATAAATTACAATCTTAGTGAGTTGCTGGCATATTGCTATAAGTAGTGGATATCTACCTATATAATTTCGTTTAAACTTCTCTCTATATTCAGAAGAGGTGACAGGACTGATATTTCATAATCAACGAGAAAACTAAATTTAAAACCTTAAATACATCTTAGTTACAACATACCAGACAATTCAGTTAATCTTTGTACATTTATATCGCCAAAAAAGTTATTCAAACTAATTTTATTTCTTTTTCCTCATTTCCTACAATCAATACCAGTCTACTAACAATATGAAGAACCAGTCTATTTGGAACAAACAATCTACAGAAAATCAATTCAGTTGAAATCAAAACCAGTCTGTCTAAATTAAAACTGTCTATCTGACTAAAACTGACTACAATAACATCATAATAGAATGTTTTGTAACAGACAATAGACAAATGTAGACAAATTAAGGCATGCCTGCAAGGATGAGAGCAGCCGCAGAAATCTTTGCGCTCAAACATTTCATTTCTATTAGAAACCTATCTTCTAGCTAAATGCTTTGTTATTTGAACTCCATCCAAAACAAATTATACAGTGCCAAATCAAAGAGAAAAGATGGTCTGAGAGTAGGTAGAATTGAAGAGTGTGGTTTAGATAGTGTAATGGATGACAGGAGGGAACAGAAAGAGGGACTAAGTATTGACAGAGGAAGGGAAAATGAAGAGGGAGAATGAATGGAGGGTGAAAGATTGGAGAGCGAGTCAGGGAAGAGAAAAATAGAGGGAGAGAGGTATAGTGTAGGGGATAGAGTGAAGAAGGGAGGAAGATGAATAGAGGGGAGAGATATGGACAGAGGAATGGAAGAAGGGAGGAAAAAGGAAGAATTCTTAAAATTCAGAAAATTGAATTGGGAGGTAGAGAAATATATGGGAGTGAGGTATAGAGATATAGGGTGAAAAGTGAAAATAAACATGTAGAGGAAGGGGAAATCGTTGGTAATGGAGGGAGACTTCCAATAAAATTGAAATAAGACTGTTTTGTATCATAGTTACAATAAGACTGTTTCGTATCATAGTTACAATAAGGCTGTTTTGTATCACAGTAACAATAAGACTGTTTTGTATCATAGCAAGTGTAACTGGAAGGTTTAAATATTTATGAGCCAAACAGAAGGTAAAGATGATGCTTTCAAATTGAAGCATTAATCTCGTGAGGAAATAAATGTTTTCTTACACCAAACAAATACATAAATATTTTATTTTGAGAATTTTTGAAAACTGTCTGCAGGAGCCTTGAAGTATCAGAGCAGTAAATATTTACAGGAGAATTTATGGTGAAGTAATAAATGTAATAAAATAGACATGTGCCACTGATAAAAACAATAAAATTGTTAATGCCAAACGAAAAAAATTGTTTATCTGTCTGTCTGCCTGTGTTTGCTTCCTGTCAGCTTCTAAGGTCTTGACGATAGAAAGTTTGTTTGTTTGTTTATTTGTTTGTTTATTATGTGTCTGTGTTACTGTTTGTCTGCATGCCTGCCTCAAAGGCCGTAAAAAAGCAAGAGCTCCGCACAGCGGCACAAACACATATTATAATGCCCCGTGTTTCGCAACTGTGCCTTGTCATGATAATCAAGTATTCCTAATGTCATGTTGATATCTTTAAAAGTGTTTGAGTAATGGGCTACATTAAAATTTTTGCATGACAACGATGACACTGCTGCAATAATAATAATTTGACTTTTCCTTCAAAACACAGATGTGCTAAAAATGTTTGTTTGCTTGGGAGGGGAGTAAACAGAATCATCAATGATGAACAAACATTGATGGTAATATATTTTGTTCAACTGCATGAAATTTAATTAAAATTGCAACAATATTAATTTTCTTTTATGGTCGTGAAAAACAAAAAAAAAACACACTTAAGTTTCTTTGCTTCAAGAATGTTGAGAATGAATTATCAAAGATACCGTATATTCCCTACTAAACGCCCCTCCCTTACTGAACACCCCCACTTTTGGACAAGAGAAAACAAGTGACTTACCATGACAGGCTATTTTAATCCAAGATGAACAACAGAAATTAGTAGAAAAGTACACTTTTAAATCCAAGGAATGACACAAATACATTTTCAATGGGGGGGGGGCGTTTATTTGGGAATATATGGTAGCTAGATTAACTCTCAATATAACTTAATAAGAAAGCTTAACCCAGCTTATTTTAATTAAAATGTCATTAATTATGTTTCTATATCAGTGACAAGATCTAATTATTTCAAAAATTTACAGACTTATAAATTATACAGTCTATCTTTTTATGTATTGTGTGTTAATTATTCGACAGATTTTCTACATAGACATAAGACCATATATGTGAAATCCCTTTATTATAACCACCTTTCGGTGTGAAAATGTGAGGTCTTAATGCAGAGGTGGTCTCATTATCAAGGTCAAATATATATGAAATACTGAAAACATAGGTGAAAGTTGAAAATTTTAAAAACACTGGGAATCTTAACCTCGGTGCCACAGAAAAAAAAAACTGGTAGAGTCCTGACCTGGGAAAAACTGGGGGTTCTGGAAAATTCCAGAAAAGTTTAACCATGTGAAAACCAGTCTAGAAATAAGTGGTCAATGTGATGTTGGATTCAACCCAAACTTCAGGTTATTACAAAATTTAAATAGATATAATGGATGCCATAGATTGAAAGGATACAACAACAACATTTCTATGCTGATTAATTATCAATACATATTTCAAAATACGGAAGTATGAGCAAAACTAAAAATTAAATATTCACATTTTGAAGCAAGAAGAAAGCTTTGTTTGGGACTATTTGAACCCACTGAATTGTTTCAAAGTTCTGATCAATCCATATTGCGATTTCAAAAAACTGAAACAGTAATAGCCCAACTACTTATACAACCCTATACTAAAATGATTAAAATCTGAATCTATTAAGATTTTACAAAGAAACTGAAATGACGGATCGAATTGTTTTCAAGTTTCCTTATACATCACACATAATCATAGAAGAAATATCTTATTGCAATACCTTGAACAATGAGAACATTACGGAAATGTTAATATATGTATTACCTGAAACCATTATAGAAATTATACTCAAACTATGCACTACAGCCTAGACAATATTCAAGATTCAAGACAACCACACATTTTCATTAAAAAGTTATAAGCCCGATAAATTAAGGTGTTTCCATTAAACAGTCAGAATGGATAAATAATTACAGAAATAAAACATTAACAAGGCATAACAGAAAACTTTGTGTGAATACATCAGATAGGCAGACGATCAGGATGCTATAAAAACAAGGTCAAATATTTTTTATCAGACGTGAAATCTTATAAAAACTAATGATTCAGGTGAGACAAAATCTTATAAATACTAATGATTCAGGTGAGAAGCAACTTCCTTGTGACAGAAATAGACAGCAAATAAAGAGCTTATTGACACTATATGAAACAAGGAAATTTATTTCAGTCTTTAGGGTTCATTCTTACCTCTAAATTGAAGATTTTAATCACTAACTTCAAATTGAAGAGTTTAATCAAAGAATTCATGAGAACAATAGGAAATTATGAATGTCTGTATTTGCCATCAAATAGAACATAAACAATGTATACAACTAAGAAATTAGTAATTTAACTGCTTAGAGCTCAATGTTCTAGCCTTCAAATTGAAGAGTTTAATTTCTGTCTGCAAATTAAAGAGTTCAATTAAAGGTTTCTTGAAAACAATTTGAATTGGACAACAAACAGGGAACTCAGACAGTATTTGTAACATGTAAAGCATTTATAGTATTCCTTTGAGGTTTGTTCTTATCTCCGAATTGAAAAGTTTTATCACTGCCTCCAAACTGAAGAGTTAAAGAATTTGAATTCAATCAAAAATTTCTTGAAAACAAGGAAATAATGAATAGCTCTCTAGAAATCATTACATTATTTAATTCTTTGACTAGAAGTCATAACATTGAACAACAGGGTTTTTTAGGCCATGTCCAAATTTCATACCCATATTGGTGTTCAGACCTGTAATCATCATTAAATCCATCAATACAGATTTTGGCATCTGAATTTATGAAAAGCCTTCTGATTGGACAGCTAAGTAAGACGGATTCCAAATTTTATTTCAAAAAGGAAAGGACATTTTCTATACTCACGATTTATGCTTAGAGCAGTCAAAATACGTGAAATTGCTGGTGACAAAATCTCGACCCATAATCTGTATAGAAAGGTTCATCTTGACATGATCTGAAACAAATGAGCAACAAGAATAAATAAACAACCAAAAGAAAATAAATAAAATAAAAGTATTAATAAACAGCCAAAAGAAAATAAATAAAAAGCAAGAAGATACAATTAAAATTGTCAAACCACTGTACAAAGGTCACTCAAGAGCCAATAATGCCCTTTAAAACAGTTGACCTTTACTTGGATGTTCATTTATTGCATTGTTTCAATAAATAAGTGCGAAAAAATATCTTTTTGCTTCTTGGCCATTAACTTAAGTTTGACTAAACACTTTGCTAAAAGCAGGAAAAATCTACAATCCATGTTTATAAATCATTGAATTTTTTTTCAAGCACTTCACATTTTCAGTGTAAACAAGTGGGCATATCTTGTTGTTATGTAATATAAGAAGGTAGTTAAATACAATCCACGATAAATAGCAAAAAAAATCCACAAAATTTGCATTAAAATTAAACTATTTACAACCTATAGCCTAAAATAGCAGAAAACCAGTCTAATAAATTTAATTAAACATTCAAGAAGACACTGAATGCCTGTACAAATCACTTAACTTCAATTAAAAACCAGGGTACGAGATTAATATAACTTGAGATCAATCTCCCAGCTCAATTTTGTGTTTTCGATAATTTCAAATTAATTATAAAAAGATTGCATCACTAATTAAACAGAATTTTGTATACAAAACAATAGGTAAAAATATGCACCTACCCATATTGCAAACAAAAAATTGGTCTGACATAGGTAAATTGAGCATCAAATGAGATTTGAATTGGGAGATTGATCCCAAGTTTTACTATCTAAGACCCAGAGCTTTTGAATTTGATATAATGAAGATCATATTTTGTCCATTTTTTCAATTTATTCTCTGAGTCAAATATGTCACAATGACGATAAAAATCAGTGAAACAGTCATCAATTTTGGTAATAAAAACAAAATCACTCATTAATTACAAAAGCAAAACATTAGACTTTTAACTCAAATCATTTCAGCCAATGGTACTGGGGTCCATCTTATAAACACATGTTAGCTAAGATAGCAATTTTATTTCCAGTTACCCTATGTTAGTAAGTAAAAGGTTTTATCCAATTATGTATGGGATCTTTTGTCAGCTGTTAATGGTAAATGTCTGAATTGTATACCATTAGTACGATTTTTAAGTTAAAAAATAGTTACCCAGCGCCTTGGCTGGAATATGTGTATGAAACTGGCCCTAAGTCATTAAGATCTTCATAGTTAAGACACATTATCAAAATAATCATACTTTTCTATGCAGGCCTTCAACAGGTGAATTATATCAAAGAAAGAAATGAATGTGAACCAGTGGAGAACAGCATACACTAACGCTCTTACTTGTGATGACAGACTTATGAGAGAAGAGGGTGGCAAGGTATGCATTTATTTCTCGGCAAATATTCTAAATTAACATTATCAAGTGTGAACATCAAACACGAAGGGGCCAATGATACTCCCTTAATCATCCATCATGTACATGTCTGTGGAAGTATTTAGCAACTTGATAGTATTGATGAAACGTCAGTGTATCAGTGATGAGTGATTGGATTGAGGGTGTAGGAGGGAGGGGAGGGGGATGTAGGTAGGAAAAAAGTAAAAAAATGTGAGAGTAAAATAATACCATGATACTATGGCAGAAACCCAATCTTTGAGAGCATGAGAGAAGACAGAAAGGTACCAGAAACCTGCTTCCTCAGTGCCGTCTGCTTAAATTAATGTCCAGGAAGAGAAGCGCAAAAAACCAAAGGCAAGAGTTCTGGTATAACCTCCACCCATCAGCTATAGATTAAACACAGAGCCAATAGATGATACCTCATGGTACCCCAAATAGAACCTCCATTTGATTGGTTGAGACAAAAAAAGGAACCAGAAAACCAATACTTCGTTGAAACAACAGTGTTAAGCAAAAAAAGGTGAAAGGTATTGGTGTAATTGATATGATATTTTATGTAGAACTCTCAAAATAAACATCACCACCAAATGCAGTATCCATCAAAATATGACAGCAATCAAACTTTATAACAACAATCAATGGTATCTTGAGATAAAAGCGAGAATGTTTCCTGTCAAAATGTGCCATATCGAACAGGCTAGCAAGACACAGAGAAGTCATGAATAATGATACAGCCATCTGGACATTCGTTTAAACTTCAGTAAAAAACAACAAACAATGGCCATCTTCAACTATAATGATGGGCACTAGGCAGAATAATTAACTAATCCCTGGATTTACACAATCCTAAGAGAATAATATTAAAATTCTTCAGCAATTTGACCTTGGGTTTAAAAAATATCTTGAGACTCTTCTAATACTGGTGTAGTGTCAACATTCAATTGACAAATCCAGAAATACAGTGTGGTTAAGTAACCTGAAACAATTTGTTCCAAAATGCTGCAAGGACAATCTAGCCTGACATGAATAATAGATATATTTCCAGTCAGTCACATCACAGAATGACCAATCAGTCAGCGAAGAGGAATAACAGCTTGTCTGAGGACTGATAAGTAATCAAAGTGACCTCCCTTACTTTATATATAATTCAGCTTGGTCAGTAGGTTACAGCAATATACACGGAGTGCAGAAATTCCTAAAAATTGACTAAAATTACTTAAAAGTGTGGGAAGATGGCACAGTATCAAAAGCCGCATTGAATTGTATGTGAAGTACATGTTGCATTTTTGGTGTAGTTTGTATTGTGGGTGAGGTAAGCATTGACTTTTGGGCAAAATAGGCATTGTGCTACAGGAGAATTCAGTACTGTGTTGAGGAGGAAGTAAGAATTGCATTATGGGTTATGTCAGAATTGCATTATGGGTTATCAAGTAGGTATTGCATTGAGGGTAAAGTCAGTATAACATTGTGGTTGAAGTTAGTATTGAATTATGGGATGTCTGATAAACCTGAGAACCATCCCTTTAGACAGTTAACTTGAGCAATATATCAGGTTCATTGAAAACAGATTTGAAGCGTATCCAGTATCAATACATACATTTTTTAAGATCCATTTTTTCTACATTAAAGCTCGCTCAGCCAATAAAAATATATTCAGTCAAAATTGAAGACATCTATCGAGTAATTAAAAAGTTATGAGTAAATTGTTTGGCACTAATTGTACATTTTATACATTCTGGTTCATATATCAGCCATTTTGCAAATAGAACCGACATAAAACACATTTTGATTAGCAATTAAACGCATTCAAGAGTCCAGTAAAAAAGTTTTACCATTCCATATCATTACTGATACAAATATATTTTCCATCTGGTATGTAACATATATATCCAATTTATAACTAGGTGCATACATGTATATATTATGATTACCAGTGATCAAAATTGGTCGAATCGGAGTTTTGGAACATTTTTTTTCACAGTTGGAACTTTTGATTGGTTATCTCAGAGTTAATTCCTAAAATTGACCAATGAGAAGGCTGTATTTATGACTAGTCTAATACATCAGACTTATACTCTTGGTTGAGAGAAATGAAAAATAAGCCACTTAATTGAGTTGAATGGTTATTAATTAAATACATTACAATTTTCAGGTAAAGTGGACACATAAAATAACTTTATTCAATAAATATTTCTCACACCTAATTTCAAACCATAGAGTTTCATAAATTTTAAGAAGCAATTTTCTCATAAAGAAAACAACTTTGTTAGCTATAAGTATCACTGGGATGTTGTTAATTTCTTAACTAAAATTGCCAAGTAATTTGGAGAAAATTATTCACGATCTAGTCTGCTTTCATTCAATATTGGACTGTAACATGAAGATCATGTGCTTATTAATCCAAAAGTTAATGTTTTTTAAGAACATAAAAAAAATGAGTTAATAACAGAAATAGTTCTTACTTCCTAGTATTACTTCCTGCTCAGAAAAAAAAGGGATCACAACAATTCTTAGAAATACGTTTCAAACCAGAAATATGTTGAATATTCATTACAACTTAATTATCCCATAAAATACTCCAAATGCCAGAAAGAAAAGACATTGTAAAAAAGACCAGAAAGGAATTTGGTAAAAAAGGTCCGCAAAATATGAATTGTGAAATATTCAAAAGTGTATCAATGTAAAAACTGAGTAAAAAAAAAGATTTCCGAATTTCATCTGAATATTTCGAGGCAATTTCGGGAATTTAATGGAAATGTAGCGTGATGGATTCAAAATGTTTTTTTATTACCGAGTAGTTTTTTTTGTTATTATCGAAAGGAATTACTAGATTTCGAACAAGTATCTAAACAAGCCTAGCCGTATGTAGAATAATTGCATCATACAATGTTGTTGCATTTTAACAAGCAATGAAGCTACATATGTTTAAAAAAATTATCCTGCATTGCACTTCAATTAAGCAAAACAATACAAAAGATAGATTCGAAAATCTTTGCTTAGTTATAAGGATTTCGAGCTTTTTGTCCTATATGATGGATTCCAACATGGGAAAATTTAACACACAAAGCATCATTGTCTATGGAATTTTAAATAAACGTGATATTGATATAGATTCAAATTCTCACAGGACGTAATAAATACTATGAATTAGGAGCTCTAGATCATAATTTCATGAAACTAAATGATAACCAACTCTCATGAGAAAACTTGCCTTCAATTATGCAGCAGAATAGAGCAGGTTTAGAAAAAAAATAAGTCACGTGTGTAAGTATTTCAAAAATAAATAACACAACTACAGCCAGGACTGCGTACAAGTACATAATATACAACCCATGTGTAACATAATTTTAGTAATGCATGAAGGTTTATTATATGGAGTACTTCGTATAACGTTTGATGTTCTGGTAATTGTAGAACCTATGTGCATATGAACGGTAGATTTTATCCATTATCAAAACTACTGCAATTTCAAAATGATTACAGAGCAGAAATAAAATGATACCAATCTAAAAACTTGCACTCAGCATAAATAATTTGGAATTTTGGTAATATTTTTGTTTTCAAAATATAACCATTCCATTAACATACACTGATATCAAGAAGTCGTGAAATACACAAAAATCAAATTCTTTATTTAACTTTATAAGGCTTTGACCATGGTCCAGTGGTTAGTGCACCGGACTTGTAACCCGGCAATCCAGGTTCAAATCCCAGTCACAGCAGGTCATATCCTTCTATGGAATTTAAAAAAAAAATGTTTTTTTTTCCACATGAGAAAAAGTTGCAGTTTTCTGGTGATTTTATAAATACCGTATATTCCCTAACATACACCCCAGGGGTTACATTTCTGAAAATGTGTTTGAGTCATTCCTTGGATTTAAGAAGTATTTTTTACTAATTTCTATTGTTCATCCCGGATTAAAATAGCCTGTCATGGTTAGTCATTTTTGTTTTCTTTTGTCCAAAGGGGGGGTATTTGGGGAGGGACGTTCATAAGGGCATATATGGTAAGTAAGTTAAAAACACACAATTACCGAAGTTTACCGATGTTATTATGCAGCACATAGAAACATTTGTTAACTATAGTGAAATAAATGCAAAATAGCTGAATGTAGCGTATTAACAAATATGACATTGACTAGAATGTCTCATCGGGGTATTAGTAGCACTTTTACAGTAAAATGACTTTCAAGGAATTTATTCCACAATGACTTTAACCAACATGGTGTTTGTTCAATCAATTTTACAAATAAGGGAGATGATATCAAAGACCAAAACAATTCAAGGGAAGTGACTCTGACAAAAAATATTTCAAGGTAGACAACTGTGCAATCAGATTCTCAGTCATTCTCAACACATGTTCAGGGTCAGGGATATGTAATCATCAAAAAATATAATGTCAGGAATAATAGTATCTTTTTTTAATAAAACCAAAATTTTAAACAGACTTTTAACTAAGATGGTGGCATAGTTCAAAAAGCTAAAGAATTTCAATTCTCCTGTATTTAATATTAGCATATTTAATTCAAGGCAATACACTAGCAATACTACAGAAAGTCAAGGATGAAAGTTGAATTGAGTTTGGATACCAATCTCAAAATGCACCCATCGGTCCATTTCAAGACTGTACTCAAAATTATCCAATCAATTTCTAGATTTGAGACTGGTCTACCAACTCAAAGACTGTTAATATTATACCAATATACCACACAACATTTAAGGTTATACAAAAAATTTACCGATACAATACCCAAACACCTTTTACCACAGGAGATCACTAGAGAGTATGTTACGTTGAGTAAAGCTATACAATATACCACAATGTGATACAAATACTAGTACTACAAATTGGGGTACATCCTGTGTATGTGTTAGGGGGTGGGGCACTAATACTGAACCAACCTTCACCAGTGGGGATTGGAGGAAGAAGATGCATTTCCGGAGTCTCACAGTACATCACTTCGTTCGTCGGCGAGACGAATGTCGTATTCGTGGTGGTAATCCTAATTGAACGTGGCATATAACTGAACACGCACTGATAACGTAGACCAGCGAAGCTCGGAAAATTTGTGACGTTAAGCCGGAGCTGCAAAAATCGTAAAATCAGATTAGTTAACAGAAGCAATAAAAATGTCCAACTTCAACAAATATTTAAGCCATACAAACTTTTCGTCCTAACGGAAATATTGGATTTGAGAACTAATGAATATGTAACAATATTTTATCAATTGATAAAATAGATGTACATGCCAAGGCTGATAAAATATGCATAAAAGAGTTATGGTTCTTGTATACTGCACTTCTCCCCATTGAGGTCTATCTACCAATAAAGTTTCATATTGACACCTGTAATAGTTTTTGAGTAATGTTCTGGACAAAAATTGATTACTAAACATCACTTGATGCCTGCCCACCCAACCCTCCACCGAGCTGGTTTTTGCCAATCTATAAGCCAAATTTTTTCGCTGAAATATCTGGGTTATTAATTTTAGGCAGGAGGTCAGATGTGTAAGAATTACATAGACACTAGAGTAAATACATGCTTTCTTGTGGAAGCGTGTACCAATTCTTAACTCCAAAAATTATAATTTAATCCTATATCAGTCAGCTTTATTTGGATGGGTAAAATGTAAGAACAGGTAAAATGTAAGAACAGGTCATGTTCTACCATAAAACATTGTATAAGTTAGTTACAATATCTATGCACTGAAAATACTGCAGATGGCGCTTGAATACCAAGGCCAGATTCAAGCTTATGCTGATACAAGACTGGGGAATGTAAACAAACACTTGACATCAGACTTATTTATAAATAATCACATTTATACAACACAAGCCTCATTAGTTTGGTCGAGTTGCAGTAGCTACAAAATCTATGAAACTACAATACTACACTAAAACCTATGAACAAAGGTCACCCTTGGAAAAGACAAAATGTGACCTTTATTGACAGATGACCTTTATTTGGAGGTCATTTTGTTCTAAATAATGTTGGTTTTTCACAGGTTAGCCTTTATTCAAAGGATGGCTTTTGTATGGAGGTAGCTATATACACAGGTTAGACTGTACATACTCTCGTGTACCCACAATCTTTAAACCAGATTCAAACTTGTAGGATTTTCTTTAATGTTCTAAACAGCAACAAAACTAATAGGACTAATTTTATGAAATCAACTTTATAAAACCCAGACAAATGCAAGCACTTATTCAGCACATTTAAGTCAGGTGCAAGTGCATGTGAAGCCAAAAGCCATGTGAACTGAGCGCAAAGCACGAAACAGTCCCATAAGACTTCATGAATGCCACATGCATTAAGTGGAAAATAGATCGAAATCTCAAATGCTTTCTCCTACTTCTCCATTTTACATTTAAAATAATGTCGAACTGCCTGAATTACTGAATTATACGAGGCAGAAAAAAACATGCAACTGCAAAAGTATCTGGATCAAATTTAACAAGGTCAACAAGTGTATATTGTTCAAGCTTTGTGCATTACTCTGCAAATTTTGCCACCTGACACAAAGCAGATGAAACAGAGCTCCGGAGATTGCAAAAAAATCTCGCTACTTGGCGAAACTTGACCTAAGACAGACAGTTGGTCGAAAATCAATCCATATTTGGAAGTCATAAGGGAGTATCAGTTTGTAAAAGCTATCCGCCATCTTTTACGTAAGCGATACATCATCATTGCTGGCTCGTTGACTCGTAGTGACACCTTAGCGGGATTGATGCAGTTATAACTGACAGAACTATCTCTGATATCTGAATCATACGACATTCTTCCATTCAACCATCCAAGCTAGCAATGCATCTCTTAGTGGTCTACCATCAAACAATCTAACCAAGCCATGAATCTCTTTACAGTCTACGTCCAGTAATATAAGTAAGCCATGAATTTCTTCGCAGTCTTCCATAATACTTTAAAAGTAAGCCATGACAGGGCTCTTGATTTCCCGAATTTGGGGCAAAAATTTGGCTCCTTTCCCCCACCTCTGGAATATACTTTTTTCCCCCCTATTTTTGGTAAAAATTCCCTCACCTATTATATTAACTAGGCTTTTGAAATTCCCCTTGAACTGAAAATGACACGAATTTTTTTGCAATTTACATGGAAGCCCCTACTTTTGCACTAACCCTGGAATATTTCATCATGAATTTATTAAACTCCATGGTTTTACAAGAGATGAAACGCACCAATCACTTTCCAAGAGTTATTTGTGAAATCCTAAATTAATGAACTCTATGCCGAGAAATCTAAATGAATTCTACAAAGACAATATAACCAAACTGGGAATTAAATTTCAAAGCTGGAAGTTTGGCATTTCGTAAGGTAAAAAAAAGGCAGCTACTTAACTTAAGATATCAAAGTCAATGCTGCACAGATGAATCAAGTGCAAATTTTATGCATCACTTGAAATTATAATTTCTATTGCAGGCTTAATTTATTAGATTGTTAATGTGGGAAATTAATGAAATTGAAATGAAGTAATTCAGCTTGAATGTCAAGTCAAGTGTTCAAGGTCATGAAACACTTGTTACAAAGACCATTCTAAAATACCAGTCTTGCCATTGGTCAATTTTTTAAAGGTGCTAAAAAAACAACCAATAAAATAATCAGTTAAGCACCTGGTCTCCATAAATGAAATGAAAGTTTTTTAGAGAGAAAGGCCAGTGGCTTGAGCAAGTAGACACTGCATTTCTTATGGAACGCTACCTATATAATGACTGATTCAGAAACTTTTTACAGTTAACGTAATATGAAGTATGTATTTTTTTTTCATAAAGGTATAACTCAGCACCAACAAGCAGGGTAATTTGGCAACGTTTCAGTTTCAACACCATTGTAGAACCACAGACCTTCAGTAGGTGAGCTGGACAGCTTCCCAACATGTGAAATTTGTCTGGTCCTGGTTGGGATTTGAACTCAGAAGACTATGACCATTTGACCATGTAGGTCACCATGAAGTGTAGTATACCCACAAAACAAAGCATACAGACATACCTAACTCCTGTCATGATGTCATTGTAACAAGATGCAGATAACTCTATACAAACCTTAGTTGTCTTGGCCTGTCTCTGTATCTGGCTTGGTGTCACACTGGTGATTGAGGTACACGACAGACCTCTGTATGCCAGCCACCTTAGTGGCTGGTCATTGTCAGCGCAATTTGCGCGTAAACTGCATCTGAAATATAAAACAGAATACTCAAAAAATGAACTCAAATGAAAAGATCATCATTAATACTATACAGTAAAACTTTCATACTAAGAGCACCTTTAGGACCTTATGATTTGGTCTCATCATCATCAAACTGAAATATGGAAGAACCTTAGACGACCGGTCCATAAATAAGTGGTTATTATGGTGAGGTGATTATTATGGTGAGGTGGTTATTATGGTGAGGTGGTTATTATGGTGAGGTGGTTATTATGGTGAAGTGGTTATTATGGTGAAGTGGTTATTATGGTGAAGTGGTTATTATGGTGAGGTGGTTATTATGGTGAAGTGGTTATTATGGTGAAGTGGTTATTATGGTGAGGTGGTTATTATGGTGAGGTGGTTATTATGGTGAAGTGGTTATTATGGTGAAGTGGTTATTATGGTGAAGTGGTTATTATGGTGAAGTGGTTATTATGGTGAGGTGGTTATTATGGTGAGGTGGTTATTATGGTGAGGTGGTTATTATGGTGAAGTGGTTATTATGGTGAAGTGGTTATTATGGTGAGGTGGTAATTATGGTGAGGTAGTTATTATGGTGAAGTGGTTATTATGGTGAAGTGGTTATTATGGTGAGGTGGTTATTATGGTGAGGTGGTTATTATGGTGAAGTGGTTATTATGGTGAAGTGGTTATTATGGTGAGGTGGTTATTATGGTGAGGTGGTTATTATGGTGAAGTGGTTATTATGGTGAAGTGGTTATTATGGTGAAGTGGTTATTATGGTGAAGTGGTTATTATGGTGAGGTGGTTATTATGGTGAGGTGGTTATTATGGTGAGGTGGTTATTATGGTGAGGTGGTTATTATGGTGAGGTGGTTATTATGGTGAGGTGGTCTTAATATTGAGGTGGTCACAAAGGAAAGTTTTAATGTGTCTGTTAAATTCATGCCAGTTAGTCAGCCAAGTTTTGCTTACTGGATACCCAAGTAGTTTGAATTTAACCCATAGTGAAATACTTAACAGATTAGTATGATGTGGAAAAAACCATAGCAACGTCCATATTTAGAATTCTGCAAAACCATTTGAATGTCTACCATTACTTTCAATGATATTGTAACAAATTCACATATCAATGCCAAGGTTTCAAATCTACAACCTTCAGATAAGTAGGAGAACTTCATAGTTTATTGAGCTGCAAGGCTATCACCGATTAACTAACATCAAAGTGTGAGTAAAATATACAAAATATAAAAAAATTTTGTATGTTAACAACTTATTTCGAAATCCAATCTCTTTTTTCATGAAAAAAGACCTGGCAATCAAAAACTTGTCAAATCCAGACAACGGAGAAAATGAGTCGAACAAATCTGCCCTTGAATTTTAAAATGTCCTCATTTTAACTTACAGAGCATAAATGAGTAACCTGTTCATAATACAGAACAACAAGCCATGTCCAAAAAAACGCTACCAATCAAGGAAACATTTCAATTTTCCCATGAACGCTGGATCAACAATTAAGACCAAATCAACAAGAAACAGGAAAGAATTGCAAAATTAAATGTTTGAAAAACACAAATCGGCAAATGGTTTCAACAGCATGTAACTATTAGATGCTGGATAATGATTTTCTACATCAAAATTGGACAAAAAAACAACAACCAGACATAACAGAGCACTGATAAGCATTTTTCAGCTATTTATAACATAGAGAAATCTACATTAATCACTGAATAGAATCAATCATTTTATTTTATCACACAACTTTACCACATTCTGACAAGCAAAGTTCAAGTAAAGTCAAATGTATATATAGTTTATACAAAAAAAAAATCAAATTTAATTCAGCAGAACATTTAAGAATTTCAAGGCAAAACCGTTATCATTGACCCTGACCTTGAAGGAAAAAAACAATCATTCTAGCATACCCTGCATGTGTGTGATACAGCGATTTTTTTCTTTTTTGTTTGAATCCCAATTGAAAATTAAGACCTTTTTGTTCCCAATTCCTGACCTAAAAATTCCCAATTTTGGTATCACACCATGCATTTTTCCACTGGACTGGACCTGGACCCTTTCTCATAATTGCCAAAAATTCACTGTGATAAGTCACGGATCCAAGTGAAGGAAATGCTTTGTTATTTGATAGGGCACTGATGTTACCCAGAATTCAGTGCCAATTATGACCAGAATAAGGTCTAAAATTCATCATAAACATGCCTCCAAAACCATACAGTCTGATACAGACCACTTGTGAAAGAATTGGTCATGACACAATGATAAAATAGACCAATCGGATCACTGAAAATAGACCAACTGTGCTGAAAGGCCATTTTTAAACTTCTCTCCATTTAATGTTTATTGTTGACAGGCCGGAGAGTATAAAAAATTAAACATAAAGGTCAATATATTAATAAAATATTAGATAAGGAATTCTTGATGTAATTTAAGAGTAAAAGTACAAAATGTAACAGATGTACTGTTTGTCTAGTCTTCGAGTTTCCATTTTTCATTGTCTGTATAAGTATTAGATTACAAGCATTGTCTCCTTATTCTACCACAAGTCTGATACAGCATCATAATATTTATCATACTTTCAAATGTGAAGTTCAACGAGAACATTTTGATGCAAAATATAAATTGAATTAAGACAAGTTTTTATGATGAGACACAAGAAATGATATTCTTATTCCACAACATCAGTCAAAAGATGCACTTCTAGTTTTACAGACATACGAATAGGGTTCTACAAGCGCAGAATTAATGGGCTGATATGATGAAAAATTTACAAGTGTGATTCATCCTCAATTTCGTTTCCCTGGCAGCAATAGCGCCCAAAAAGTTTTGATAAATGATACAGGCATTGTTGATCATGGTAAAAATCTCTATGAACATTTTTTCGTCAATTCCAATGCCTGAAATATCAGCCGAGCCTGAAACATCATCCGATTGCACTAGCCAAACCAATCTAGATTTCTCGGAGAAAAAGATAGAGAAAACGGTGACTGGTGTAGCACTCTTGGAATTGAATACATCAGATTGGATTTTTTTGATCTCTTGATATTAATAATACTATGCCTCAATGCAACTTGTTCCTGATCGGACAGATTTATTATAAGGTTGGCACGATCAGTATCTACTAACGGGAGGAATGGGAGAATGGAATAAATTGTGATCGCTTATTCATCAAACATTGATATTTCAGCTCGCTGTGTTTTTTTTATTGTATTCCGCATATTGATTCTCATTGTCTGCTCATATGCGTGTCTCTTCTTCATTTCCATGAATCTCGGTTTGGTAATTTTCAATGAGTATGATTTAATTATTACGCTTAAGCATCTTAAATAAGAATGATAATCAAAATTGTTTTACGGATGTTGCCAAGATTGTCTATGGCAGGAAAATTGAATTCAATTACATTACATTGTATTCACTTGTAAACTGATTTAATGTAAAGCTTCATGTCCATTGAGATCTACATCTGAATTAGGCTAGAATAAACAACAGCTGTGTTTACCGTTACTTGACAAAAAAAAATTACACTATTCAGGTACAACACTTCTTTTCTGGACATTTTTCTAAACATATATTTCACACTTCTAAAGAAACATTTTCCCAAAATTTTTTCTTAGTTTGAATTTTGCTATTTGAAACTTCAGGTTTGGCACAAAAATATAAAGTTGTTTCGGTAACCGGACATATCAACAATTTTTTTCCTGGCCTTATGAATATCACTTTTTCAAAGAAAGATTTCCTAAGCTAAAAAATTGACTATCAATACAAACAATTAGATTGAAAGTATCCTTCAATGGATCTTTTTGTTGGGAGCATGGGCTGACAATAAAGCCAGGTGTAAAAATGATTACATTCAGACAACTGATTATTCCACTAATTGGTTCATACAAGAATTATTATTTTTATGAAAATTTTTCTCTTTCTACCATGGAGAAAATGGAGTTTTTACTCATTACGTAATTGATTTAATTAATTGTTAACTAATTGATTCACACTTATTGATTATTTCATCTCGAATTTTCTCTTTGAATTTCAACTTAAAAGGGAGTTGAAAATATCAATTATAGAATAATAGGTTTTACTTTCAAATTCTAATTGAACAGCTGTCTTAGAGCTACGGTAAAAATCTGCCACTTCAAAAGCCTTAACTGCTTATCAGAAATAAATATTGACATTCAAAAAGATTTAGAAATCGTATCACTTGCTAAAGATGAGCAATAGAACAAACAATAAAATATGCTATATTTCCAATACATTAACACTAAAGTCCAAACCACAGCATGGGAGTTCACCGTATCTAATTAGTGCTGTAGTTAACAGTTTTGTTTAATTAAACCAATTCAAGTGGTTTATTTAATTGATTATGAAAGCACTGATGATTTCTGTGTTTAACAAATACTTCAAAAGCCTAATAAAAACAGGTTTGTCTGAGAATGCCTCTAGTCTATAACACTACCGAACATTCATTTTATGAACTAAGGAAGATGTGCCTAAGTATACAGAATAGAAACCAAATGTTGGCCTTTAAGTCTAGATGCTCCACAGAAATATTTAAACGCTTTTAAAAACACTTTTGCATAACTTTGAAGTATTTACAAGAACTGAAAGATTTGGAAAATTTGTTGTTGTTTTTTAATCCCAATGAATTCTTGAAATTTAGTTCAGTACTAGCCCCAAAATGCATTTTGAAATTTGACTTAGCTCTTAACTAAATTTTAAGAATTTGGGGTTTAACCAAATAGCGCCCTTGATGAATTTTCTGTTTTATTCTACCACAACAACTCTTATTTCTGTAAGCAAAAAAGAGAAAATTTTGACATTTTAATTATATCATTTCCCTCACAAATATCATATCAGAGATAAGACTGCAAACGATCCATTCTGCTAATCTTCATCCATGACTAAAGATCGTACAACATGTAAAACGGTAGCAACAGTAATAACAATATTTACCAACCATGATCAATTCTTGACAAATTATTTCCCCAGAAACTAGAAATACGAGAAAGGTTTTGTGTTTAGAATGAGTCAGAAATGATATTCAGTTATACAGAAAAAGAAGAAAAAAACACCAACATCCATCATCTAGCAGTAATATCATGCATAATATCATGGTACATGTACCATAGCTCAATTTCACATTCCTTATAAAGTGAACAAATGAGTAAGCATGCGGCATTGTCTCGCCCCAATGGAAATGAGTTATCGCAAGTATATTATATTTGCACGGAGAACATTTCACTGCACCGTTTAATTACCGAATTTGTTTCTTTCTGGCATTCTCGATGCATTTTCATCTGTTCCTTAGCAACAACAAAATTTTTGAAGTTTTTTTTGAAAATTTGAGAAGTTTTTTTTTAAATTTAATATTGACAGTCAATCATAATACTCATTGAAAATTCCAACACTTGTCCTAGACTCCAATTCTATTAGAATACAATTTTGTTTTCTGACTGATATTTACCCATTTCTATTCTATCACAACATTGGTTAGGATTTTTCAGTTTAGAACGACCAAATGTTAACTCATCATATACTTTATGAAAACGTTTTGCTCACTTTCTCCTTTAACCATTCTGAAGTGACAAGCAGTAATATACAAGAATAATATACTGGCAACCAATACATAAATACCATTACATAACCTAGAAGAATTAATGTAACTTTACATAACCATTAACTGTTTAAAGTAACTTTTTACATAACCTACTTACTTTTAATGCAACTTTACATAACCATTAAATGTTGAATGTAACTTTTACATAGCCAATACAAAACCAAACAGAATCAATACCTAAATAACACAGAAAACATTCACAGGCTTTATACAGCACAATTATGGTATAATTTTGTGGTATGATAAATGTGTGACAGTTCACATTGTAGTTACAATTATCCTTATTTATTTCTATAGATACAGATCAGCTCTGTTTCCATGGTATTCTCAGAACTTAACCCTTTGTCTCATAATACTGCACCCCCCCACCCCGCATCTGAAGCAGACGACTTTTGAAAACATTGTGGCAAAAGAAGCCATTGCTTGTAATGAGTAATAACTTCTTTTGCCACAATGCTTTCCACTCTGTCAGAGAAAAATAACCCAATTTTCTTAAATAAATTAATGTTTTGTATGCATTAGCTTTGAATTTGGAAGAGTGCAAAGTATGCTTATGAGGTAAACAGTTAAAGCACTGTGGCTTTTACAGGAACAAACACACTATCAACCTTCAGGTCATATCACTGCAACACAATCTACGCATTACCGTAAATCATTGATTATCACATAAAACTAATTGCTCAGTAAACATCATATTAACTACAAGCTTAATTGATAATGATCTCATAAAGTGCCATCCACATTACACATCAAAAGTGATGAACCACAAGTATATCATAAAGGGAGTAGACAAAATAATTGTCTAAATTAAGACAGTAAATAAGGCGCAACAATTAGACAATTGGATTAATGAAACATCTGAGAATCTTAAATCCTTTGGTGCATAAATGGAGTACAGTTAATTATGATACATGAGGTATACTCAAAATTGTGAACAAAGGGGACCAAAGTGAAAGAATATGGTCTTTATGCAGTTGGTCTTAATTAGGTCAATGGTTTTAATGGGGCCTCTGTGGTTATGGTCTCTGACTAGTAATCGCCAGCCCCTCACCAATGTGACTCACCAAGGAGGCCGTCCAGCTTAGCATACAGAAGGTCAGTGATTTTACTTGAGTGTATGCCAGGAATTGTCATCCACTTTTAAAGCTGGAATGGTTGCCAATTGACCCTTGCTGTTGGTTATAGGTTACATGCCAGAAAAAATAAAGGCATGTTAAACATGCTAAACATAGGTTTCTCTGGACCCAGTTGGTTGTGTGACCCTAAAATCCGGACAAATTAAAACACTAACACTACAAACATACACTTTTTTGGCCTCCTATTGCAAATATTCATTTATACAATATCATGAAAAGATAAAAACACAGATTCAGCACTTACATAACATTTTAAAGAATACAAAATCACAATTCCAACCCCCCCCCAATTCCTTGAACATCCCGCATTAGTTGTACTTAAATTTCTTCTATAAATTGCATGACTGAGCGTTAAATTATGTATTAAATGTACATATCACTTTGATATTTGTTGACAGGTCACGCAACCCATCAACAATACAACACAATGACCTAACACCAGTATTTCAAGCATTTTACAATCAATAAAATCTTTGAAAAGTCCCACACATAATTACTGAATCATAAGGCAGTGCTTTCAAACAACACCTCAATAACAGTGAACTTAAAATTGTGATCATCAATGAAATAATCAAGCCAACAATCATTTCTACCTGTACAGTACCGTCCACTCATACCACCCTAAGTTAAAATGCCAATAGCCCGCTCATTAATCTAGGGCTCAGGAGTCAGACGCTTGGGTCAAGGCTTGATTTGATTTGTTATGTTTTTATGTGACTTATCTTTACTGGGGTTTAATGCCATTTTTCAACAAATTTTCAGTTATACATGGCAACCACTTCAACTAACTAGTTTTCCTAGACTGTATACTAACCAGCACTAACTTATCCTTCCAAAAGGATCCGGCAACTTCTCCACATATGGAGGAAAATTGACATTTTTGTCATATTTTCATAAAAGGGTATGACCTGCCGCAAGCGGGATTCGAACCTGGATCTCTAGGTTACAAGTCCAGCGCACTAACCACATGACCACGGCCTTTGTCGAGGCTTGAGTTCACTGTGATAATTGTTGAAGACAATGTGTCTAGGGCCATTTTGTCTTCCACTGCTGATCTTTCATGTGGAGAAATTGGCAGTTACTTGCTGAGAACAAGGTTTAGTGACTGGTACAGAGTTCTGGGAAACTGGTTAAGTAAATTGCCTATTGGTTTATAACAGAAACTGAGACATTGCAGTTAAAAGGCTATAAACCCTACAAAATTTATAAATTTACAATATACATTAAGATAGCAGTATTTATGTGTGGACAATAAACACACACACTACTGGTACTTAAATTGAAGTTCTGTGTTTAAGCACTGGTTTAGTCACAAATGGGGCTCCTAAACTGTCTGTGAAGTTCCTAGTTATCAAACAAGCAGACAATGAAAGCCTTAAATGCTTCCAATAAACAATGAATGCCACAATCAGAAACAGACCCAAACGATATTATCAATGGACAATAAATTTGGTCAATATTGAGAAACATTGAAATTTTCCAAGATTTTGGAACATTTCCCAAAAATACAATGATTCAGACTACCCCACCACAATATAAATCATTCTCAAAAGAAAATCAATATCACAAAATTACATCGAGAAAAAAAAAGGAATTTTTCCATTTTTCCGGGAAATTCATATTTTGCACAGCAACAGGTTTCAATGAACAAGTTAGTACAAAGACTACATTGAATCACAGTTGTTATAAATTAAGGAGATGATGAAGATTATGTCCATCAGAATTTGAACAGGAGTATAACAGTTTGTTTCTCAAAGGCTGAAAATCTTGTATCTGAGCCATCTGACGGCCCTTATCAATGGTAACCTCATATAAACAACGATTTCACCTATCTTGCTCCAAAAATCTCTTTTCCAACTTAGCTGGAATGGTAAAATAACTATGTATCATTTTGTATTAACATTTAAATGAGGTGACAGAATGTCTAAGTATATTAACATTTGAGCTATTTGTAGCTAATCAAGTTCGTCAGTTTTCAATTCATTATTATGGATAAAAATCCAGGCTTCTACAATCAATCAACTTTTAATGCCTCCCATCTTTTTATTCACCTCTAAAAAAATGAGAACCAATTAATTCTATGTTAAACACATACAAATGATTAACAATGGGAATATTCTGGTTATAAGTAAATTAAATGTCTTAAAATAAAAAAGGCATTTTCAAATGACTGTAGAATATGCAAATAATGGTAAAATGAGATGGCCAGAGAGCATAAAATAGGTGAAACTTTTTGACACCTGAGTCTAGACTAATTTCAATGTACAAGCATCTCATTGGTCAACTCTTTGAGCACATGTTTTAAAAATAGACCAATGACAACACTGCACTTAGAATGTGGTCTCCAAATTTTGTCATTTAAACCATGGAACCTGACGGGGGTATCCTAACTCCTTAAATATAGAAATCTCCATAAGGCAGATGACAACAACCTTCATAAGCTCAATGAGTAGAACATTAGACTAGTAAGCAAGGGAGTTTGGAGACCAGGTCAAAGCAAATATTCCTTCATAATGATATCATGGAAAATATTACGCCCCAAGGTCATAATGTTCAGCACCTTCCATTCACACAGTATTAGGGGAGATAAGCAAATTATTACATAGTGGAGTGGGCAACCGTTTTGCACTTGTACACATGTAGGAAACCCAAGAATGCAGGCAATATATGCCAAATGTCTACCTTGCAGAAATGAAATGAAATTGATAAACAAAATCAAAAACAACACAAGGAAAATTGCATAAGATAGTTGGTAACCATGTCTTGTTTGACCAAACAAAACAAACATGTGAAATGCCAAGAAATTTAAACAAAACAGCAAAACCTTTTACTGCATATTGCCTAGATAACAATGTAGGAGCATGGGAAACATGCAATAAAATTATTACAGGAGGCCAGCTTGAAGCTTGCGTATGCTACCAGGATATGTTTAATATTGAGATTGATAGTCGAGTTAAAACCTCTCTAAGATAAGAGAACACAAGAATCAAGTGTTTGTTGTGTTATAAGGGTAGGGTAGAAAGTGATCTCAAGTTTGTTGATTTTCCATCAAAGTCACAGCCAGCTCATGATAACACTGACATTATCCATCTGTCCTATAAAAACATAAAAATAACAGATCTTCAAGGCTAAAATCAAGAACTACTTTACCTAAGACAAGGTAGTGCAATAGGAAATATGAACAAGCAAAATGGTCTCAGATATTATATAGACAAGAAAGGATTCCTAGAAAAAAAAACATATGAAAATCCCACCTCCACCACCCACACATAGAAACATACAAACTAGAAATCCAAGGACAACATGTTGAGCTGCCAGAGATAAAAAAAATATTATAACAGTCTGGATGAGCAGTTTTAGATCAAATTTTGACCATTGACCATAAAATATGACCTTGACCTTTGAGCTAAATACATAGATCTTAGGCACAACATGCCATTATTAGTGAAAATTTCTGGCAAATTATTTCAACCCCACCCCCTACACACCACCATATCATGACAAAGTTATTGTCCAGAAAAGCATAATCCAGATGGATGTCTGAATGCACACAAAAAAGCCATTCTGGTGACTATTGAGCTCATCACAAGCAGGCATCACAATAATACACAGTCTCCTGGAGAGTACTTCTTTGGAACTGTCAGGAGCAAACAAGTATATCATACAAATAACCAGCAATACAAGCATAGCGTGCTAGATTAAAAATGATCAACAAGAATGCAAATTCAATTGTATTTTTTTCTTTGAAACAAGATTAAATAAACAGACTGCGTTCTCACTTTCTGTGTCAAATCAATGGCTACAGTAAACTTGTTATTTGATAAAACATAATGATTGCTCATTTGTGTAATTATATAACCTTGTGTCTGGTGACAAAACTAATCATATTGAATGGTACAAACAATAATACAATAGAAACAATTTAACACATCTATTGGTGGTGCAACTAAACTTAATGTATTTTCTGACTGGTTATCAAACTGAATTTGAACATAACTTATTGACTGGTTGTCAAACTTGAACCTGAACATAACCTACTGACTGTTTATCAAACTTGAACTTGAACAAAACTTACTGACTGGTTATCAAACTTGAACGTGAACATAACTTACTGACTGGTTGTCAAACTAAAGCTAAAAGTAACTTATTGACTGGTCGCACCACTGAATGCCCCCCATCCCCCTCCAAACAGAATATATCAAAGCAACATTGAACATCAAATAATAAAAAGTGTGCAACTTATTACTGAACCATGAAATTATGTACAATCTAATTAATCAAACTTGTAAAGACTTGATTTGTAATTTATGTTAAATTACCCATAAACAATTTTACACATAAATATAAATAAAAATCATTTGACATTTCTATTAATATAATATATGACCACACTTATGAAGTAATAAATAATTACACAAAAATAACCCCACACAAAAATCAAAGGTGTGTCTAGAAAACGCAGAAATTCTTGGCACGTTGTCTTATTGACATTGGCAAGGCCAGAAGAGAAGCTGAGGATTTTCACTTTCATTCAAAAGTTTGAAGATTTCATTATAATCGAAAAGTTCTTGGCAAAATAAGTTGGAAAAACTGAACAGAAGCTTAAAAATTTTATACTCGTTTTTACTGTGTGATTAGATCATTATATGAAACACGCAATACAAGCTACTAGGTTTGAAAGATGGCGTTTATCATTTCGGGCTTAGAAAGTAATAAAAATTTATTATGTACTCATGAAGAGAACCATCTAAAAATCATCAATTCACAAGCTAGAAAATATTTTATCAACAAATCTTTGAAGAAAAAATTTGGTAATTTATCTAAGAAAATGTAAATTGTTTATATGAAGGTTATTTACGGCTAATAATGTAGATTACAAAACATGCTATTATAAAAGTAGCAGGATTTAAAGCCTTTTAATCAATTTAATAGCCATCAGTCCAAATTATGTTTGAACCCAGCAGAACTAACAATTTACCATGTTATAATGATACAGAAGGAAGTGGTACAGAGCGTAGACAAAGTCCATGAGTTGATCATTCTTTTCTCTGGACCAGCCACCCATCTTTATCCATGTTTAGCATTGAAACAAATCAGATTTTTTTTCAGTCTTTTACCCTGTTGTCAACAGTTGTACATAGCTGGGAAGATAATATAATCAGTTTTCATGGATTCTATAAGAGTACTTATAACCTCATCCTCTGCCAACTTCACATGAATAATCAGCAGTGGAAGATAAATGGCCTTGAGACGCAATGACTTCAGAAAAAAATGGAAAGCAAGAACCACACCTAGGGCTCAAACTCTCTAACACTCTACCAACTATCCTCAGTGGATGGGCTCCAGTTCAGCAATGAGTGACAACATACACAGAAGAAAAAGAGTGCTTGACATTGTATTATATGCAACAAATCTGGATTTCAGTACATTTTTTTCACATTTTTCATAATACTTACAACACACAAAAGATGCATCTAAGACAGGTGCAACATATACACCAGTGATTACAGGAAGCTATTTATAGAAAATATGAAACATCTACAATCAGTACACCAACTTGTTAATAATAACCAGCAAATGACAATTATCTAATAACCAGTAAGTATCAATTATCACCCCTGAATGATAACAAAACGAATCAGTCCAAGAGTTACCTAACCCTAGCACTGACCTAATTTCAACAATGAACTAATCCATTCTAATTAAACAAGAAAAGCCCATTTTAAGTACACAGGAATGAGTCATGACAAGTTCAAACACATTTTAAGCCCCTTTTGGGAACCATAAGTTTTAATAAGAGCATAAAATTTCCTGATTAACAGCATGTAAAACATCAAAATGATCCAAATATCAAATCTCTCATTTTAAAGAGAATTTTTTCAAAGTGAGCTTCAGAGAATTTGCAACAACCTGACATAGATTAATAGAATTAATCATAGTAGCATTGTTTCCCATTTCACTTCTTCCTTTTACATTGAATTATCAATTACAGGGTAGGAGCCAGCAATATTCCGTGGTATAAATCACTACACTGGAAAAAACGTCAGTTAATGCATTGGTTATTTCCATCAACTTAGCTTCTTGCAGTGTGTGTTACATAAACAATAACAGAAAAAAATGATCTAGTTCAATATTGTCTAGGGGAACCCCACATTAAGTGCAAGCCAATATCTTAGCCAAGTTTGTTTGTGAGTTGGTTTGCGATTATTTATCAATAGTATTTCAGTTATTTACGCCAGCCTGTTGACCGAGCCAGACTTCCTAGACTACCTGAACCAGTCTTCAATAATTCTTCCATGTTTTCTTGAAAATACAAACATTTTCCACTATAAAGTGGAAATAATTAGAAATGGGAGAAATAATTTTGGATGCAATGTCTTTCACGGAACAGTCTTGAACAAATATGTGCTAAGCCCGAATCTCGCACCTAAGACCAATGATCAAGTATAAGGGTATAGGTGAGATCAACTGACTGGATGAAGAAAACTCTTTCCACAGGATTAAAATAATTAATTATAATAGGTCACAAACTAATACTATGAAACAGGAAGTCCATCATTGAGAAATTTCAAAACTATTTTGGATCACCATGAAATGGTTCATGAATGTTGCTGTAACACGGAAATTATTGCAAGTTGTCCAATTTTTCATTTACACAAAAATATTGTTCACCATAATACATAGGCTTTTTTAAGTGAGACTTTGATGTAAAACTTCGGTAATTGAAGCTTGTCAGCCAAAAAAAAATAATACTGCAATATGGTTATTAGCCAAACTACAGTAATATAATAGGATCTTATGATGCTGGTATGGGTAATCTAATTAGTAGAAAAAAAAACATGGTCGATTATGAAGTGAGGTGGTAAAAGATAAACATAAGGTCTATTTACTGCATGGCCTACACTGGTAAAAAATGTCTTTTTAAAGCATCCCAAGCATGGTGCAACAGTTAAGGATTTTCTGCACTGACAAGTATAGCCTAACCCCGATATTGAGACCACCTTTGGGGCATGAAAAGTTGGTAAAAAAAATTAGTTGATCTTATCATCTAGTTGAATTATAGGGGAGTTATTGAAAGCCAGTCCGAAAAGAAAACTGGTTGTAATAACAAGGCAGTCATATTACTGAGGTGGTTGCTATGTGAGGTTTTACTGTAAATAGAAAATTATTATGATTTATACTGCAATTTTTTTCCCAGTTCAAATCACTGTTAGTTATTCAGGGCTTGAGAAAATGATTTTCATGCTGACTAGTTTCCACACCATTAAATACTGATAAGCCCATAAAAACCAACACCAGACTATTGAATATGAATACTTGATTGCACCATGAACGTGAGACTATAAAACTTACATAGTCTAAGTACAGATGCTTATAACGTGAAGTTTTAACTCATTACATCAATCATAACCAATCACATAAGCTCAAAAATAACATTCAGAAATAATCATCATTCCAACACGTATTTGGCTTCCAAAATCAAACTTTTATAAAAAAAATTCAGCAGAGCATCGCACAAAACTAACACATCCTTACTAGTGAAGCCTTTTTTCATCAATCTTCAGGGGGTTCTAAGCATTTTAAGCGTGAAAAATAAGCTTTTAATAGGAGCAATTACATGCAAATTAATGAAAGTGGTAATTTTGATAGAATGCGGGGTAATTGGTTGGAATGTAAGGCCTCCAGGCACTCCACAAATGCGCCAATATTCACAGCCAGCGAAAGTGGTTCTTCAACACTGCATGGTGAAAAACAACAGAGAAAAAATATTATTGGCAAATAATAGCTGAAACCATGGCAGTTACTCTGGAATGAACCATGTGATTATTTGTTAACAAATCTGTTGATATTTTTTTTTCTCTGCAGTAATAAGCCATATAAAATGTCAGTCACACCTGTTATTGTGTCTTTCATTTCAATGACATTTTAAATACTAATTTAAAGACCAGAAATGGTTGACAATCTTATTACATCCTCATTGTGCATCTGACATAAACAGGATGCACAGTCCAACTTGTGATAAACACCACCTGTGTTTAAAGACCGCTAAATTTAAAAACCAACTGGGTCTAAACACAACCCGTGATAAAAAAATCAGTGTTTAAACTCTGCCTTTATTTAAACTCACCTTAGTTTATAAACAACACTTGTGATAACAAGTCATTTGGACCAGCAATTTTGGTTCCATTAAAGCCACTAGCAGTTCATGTCAATATCTATATGAAGACCACCTCAGATACACAACTTTTCACTCTTCTAAAAGGTGGTCTATATACACAACTTTTCACTCTTCTAAAAGGTGGTCTATATACACAACTTTTCACTCTTCTAAAAGGTGGTCTATATACACAAGTTTCACTGTACAGTGAACAGTAATTCAGTCATAAAGCTCACAAATTGAAAGAATATGAAGTTGATAGCTTAATGTATTAAACGCTCAGTAGGAACTCCAACTAAATCTGACATTAGTCTACACGATTAAGCAACAAAATAGAACCGATAATTTCTTCCAACCAGTAAGTCCCATGCCAAGACAGAACTGAGCCATATTTACAGAATTAAGTACAATATATAACACAAACAGACATAAATTACTCAATTTATTAAACGACTTTTTAGAAAAAAACAGTAAAAAAGAGCTTTTAGTGTTATTACATAAATAGCACATGTGAATCCATTAAATTGCCGGCCCTAATTGAAACAAGATACTTTGAAACATTTGGTAACATCCAAATGCAACAAGCATTAACGGGATTTTCTTTAGCATAAACAATCAATTGCTCACAAACATCATCTTTAAATTGTCCGTTACTAAAAAGTAAGAACGGATCCTAATGACCCTTAATATTTCTATACATGTTAGTTTCTGAAAATCTTGAACACAGATTAATGAAGCAAAGTGTTCAAGTTATAGTCAAAACATCCCTATTTTGTACAGTATACAGCAAATATCAATGTATGATAAATTGAAGTCCAAAAATTAAATGGTGTTGCCCTATGTAACATATTAAATGACCCTCAAATTTTGTGATAGAAACCTTAACATCAACAATGACGACGACGACGACAAAAACAACAACAACAACAACAACCCTATTTATACTGTGGTAACACAAACAGTCTCATTTGTGCATTTTACAACATCAAACCACTTCAAAGTACACTTGCGCTGTCAAGATTAAGAATTCAAACTTTGCCAACGTGATTAATGAGTAAGGGCGTCTGTATATACAGAAACTAGAATTTTCTTATATTTGACAACAAATTTCAAGGGTCGTTACATTGCCTATCAAAATACTATACCAGTATTGGTTAAGCATAAACAGCAAATTGTTTTCCAAGCTATGCGCTTTGTGATTAATGATATATCAATAACCTTGTATATACAATAGATCCTAACTGCCAAATATCCGATACAACCCCAGAAAATTGCCAAGATTACAATAATCTACCGGAGAACTTTCCATATTGCTGTAATTGTGTTGTTTGAAAGAAAGGAAAAAATTTGGAAACCATGTTTGTGGATGAAAACAGAAGCTACTGATTAGTATACCTGAATATCCTTTGTATCAATGTTATTATTAATTAATTAAACATCTATGATTAAATCAACTGAATTATCCATACACAGTAAATCATATTCAATTTAAACAAGCCATTGTCTGTAAGCTTTGGTATTGGACCTTGGCCAGACATATCATTTTAACTGGCAAGTTATTTTATTTATGACCAAGGCAAGACATCTATAAATATATGAGTAGTTACTCATACAAGGGAACTAGACAAGGAATATCATTTAGCTGGTAAGTTAATATGGTATGAATTAATGCAGTATTCTGCTTGCCTCAAACGCCATTGACATGCATGTTGTTCAGTCCAATTAGGAACAGAATCACAACAAAGTATTCAACTCGCTCTTTGTATCTATCTAAACCCATCAGATACAAGCAATACTATGTTCTTCATGGACTTAATACAAGCAAACTGTTGTTTCAAATTTTGTTTCAAACTGGAGACAAACTTACTTGTTTTCCAAGGAGCACCAGCCACAGTAAGGGTCCTTCGCACCAATACAGGAAGCACAAGTTTTGTACTGTGAACACTCGTACAACTTCATCTTAATAAGCTGAAAATATACAAAAATAATTCTGTTAAAACACCAAAAAATATCGGCGAGCATCAACAATATGACTGAACATAGGAGCATTGAGTTTTATTGAATACAATGTTGCATGGATGAGATATGCATTGGTATTGGGTTGAGTTGTCATGGTTCTTGACTATTAATCGGTAACCCCTCACCACACTGAGTTAGAATCCCACCTGGGACCAAACTTCACAGGTGAAGAAGTTTCCCAGCTAGCTTCAGGAAGGTCAGTAGTTCTACTCAGGTGTATGCCTGAGGTCTTCCTTCACTGTTAAAGCTGGAAAAGTCAACAAATGATCCTGGCTGTTGGTGGGACATTAAACCCCGGTGAAAAAAAAAACTATGGTATTGTCACACCTAAAACTATGATCTCGGCACACCTATCACAAAGGAAAGGTCAAAATTGCAAAACATTCTACTAGTGGCATTTTCCAATTGTTATCCATTCTTTTTCTTAGAAAAGAGCTGTGTTTTCAGAAATTTTTAGTTCCAGATAATATTGTCCAACAAGACATTGTGGTCAGTGAACCAGCCAGACATCAACATTCAGTAAAATGACCTTAATAAGCTACATTGCCAGCAACATTTCAAGATATGTATCAACATAGAAAAACAACAACCAATTAACTACAGTAAGACAGTACAGAGAAAGAAGCAGACATCATTAAAAACCTATACTTATTGCAATCGTAACAGGAGTTGGCATTGCACCACTGATAAAATATGTAGATAGAAATTTAACAAAAACATGACAATGGCAATGCATTTTTAATGGAATGTAAACACCTTTGCTAGTAACTAAAATCATACTGTTCTTTAATGGATGCAGCGTGACAGGTACAAGATGGTGCTTCTGCAGACATTTTTTTCTAAAATAGCATTTTATCTTTAAACTGGTACCAGGTCAGGGGATGACAAGTCTTGTGGCTATGTAAGACTCACCAGAAACCAGTTCAAAATGCATACACCTCAAAACCAGTTAACTGAGATTTCAACTGTATCAAAATGAGGCTTTTACAGACACTGTCAAACCTGCGAAGAGTGACCACATACAAACGATGTGCAATAGTAACTGATCTTTTGCAACAATTCATAGATACAATATAGAGAATATAAAGACCATCTGGGCATAACAACCACATTTCCTCTCTTTCTTGGGTGACTTTTGTTCACAGGTTTGACTGTACATCATTTGTTTGGTATTCAATGCAATATGCGATAATTATTTACTTTCACACAAAAAAGAACATCAGGCCTTCAGGAAAACCTTATATACCATGTACAGACAAAACTAGAAAATAAAAGTGACCTTCAGGTCAATTACGTTGTGTTACCTATTATGCGTTCACTTGAAGTGTTATGATAATTTTGTTCAAAGTATTATCTACCGTGTGAGACTGGATATTGTCATCTCAATTGTGACTGATTGTCCCAAGCCAATCAGATTACACTGGCAGACTGGGACTCATAATGGCACTTTACTGTGGCTAATAATGAAGTTTTATGGAAGCCAAAGGTGTAAATAAAGTAACCAGTCTAGAAAATAGATGACAAGCAGAGACTTCAATAGTCAAAGAATGTTCCAACCTGAGCATGATGCCATAACGTATAAGCTAATGCACTTGAAGAAACAAGAGGAGATATAACTGTTCCTAAACATCTGTGGCAATAAAATAGACAATAAATTTTAACTGCGCAACATCTTGAAATATGATTCAAACCAAACTCTTTCCTGTCTTATATATATATTGATTGATTTAACAATTTCAAAGAGTCTGTATTGCGTAACCACAAAATCAAGTAATGAATATTCCTGAATAAATGTGCTTGGGGCATTCTTTAGATATTTATATATATATACACACAATATAGATTTTATCCAAAGCAATTTACTGTATTTTTGGATTATAGATACAATTCGAAGGGAGATTAAAGCATTTACGATAAGTCACAATGAGACACAATAGGGAGGCATTTTTTAGAAACTATTTGGTAACTTGAAAATATCAGGCTAAATTAAATGTGTAACTAAGGATGTTTGCAATTATGAAAATTATGTAAAACTTAGGATTTTTTTATGGAAGGCTGAGTAGTTCTGAGAATTAATTATAAACTTGACGGACAGGGCCTTCTTCATGGGGATTTCTACGAATGGACAACGCTTTGTTTGCAGTCACATGATTAAAAATTAGGGATCTTAATGAAAAGAATACAACAATGCCATGTTTACAAAGCATTAGGCTGATATTGAGGGATTAGGGGACTCATGCAGAGATATAAAAAAATTCCCAAACATTTATTTCTCTGTTAATCCTAAAATACACAAATCTAACAGGAGCTTGCATGCTCTTGTTTGTTTTAGCAAACGTTGATCCCAGCAAATGCTGAATTAGTTTACAATAGGATGCAACAAAAATCAAACCCCTCCTAATTTGATGCTATCTGAATCATGAATCTTTACAATGCTCAGCTGGTGTGACACAGGACTTTGTGTCAACAAGTCGAAGGTTTGAGACATGAGCTTGTTGGTAGCATAGCCAAGGTTTATCAGTTTACAACTTCCAATTGGTAATTCATAAGGCAGTAGTTGTCTGTTACTTACAAACACAACAATCTCTAATGAATATGCCAAATAAAACGAAAAATCTGGATCGTTTATTAAGGCACAAAATTCGTAGGCTGGTACCCAAGAGTGCTGATCATTAGGCTGGATTACACAAGAGCATTATAATACCTGGTCTGGTACCACAAAAATGGGTATAGCTTGTGTGTTCAGTGTACATATGCCAATTGTCTCTGCAAGTTTTCCAGTTTTCTGGGCTTCAATAATTCAAGCATTAAGTTTTGAGGTCATAAATTTGCAATTCAACACCAAGCAAGTCTCATTTCTTGGAAACATCACCTTATCAATTCATTCATCCTTAAAATGCGCCCAGAAACTAAGTAAATGCAAAATGAATAACTTCAAAATATTTGACTGCAAGATTTAATGCAAGCTCAATCATGGTTTTATTCTTATAATATGGAAAAAACATTATAAAGTTTTGTTTTATGCTATTGATCTTAAAGGGGGAAGTGGGAGAATACTTGCAGCACGGCTGGCTTAACTGAATTTTTCTTCCGCCAAGAAACTTTAATTAAACAGATATTACCTCATTGTATGTTGCGGTGTTTAAATAATTTCAATTTGCAAGCATGCTGGTGTTCCGCTCTATAATTAAACTATTGTCCATCAAAACAAGACTAAAATCTCTCCAACGGTGAGATCCTTCGATTTTCTTTCCGCTTAGAGACAAAATGAAGCGGATTCCACACATATTTTCTTAAGATTTCAACAAATGTTGACTAAAATGTGTATTTAGTTGACCAAGCCATGTTTTCATTTCAATATCACATATTACTATAATAATCAAAGGTTTCAGGGCAAAATTATGGGAACCGATCATATAAAAACTGTTATTATAACAACATCTATTGGCCTATAAATGAAAATTGCATCAATTATTGTATGTTACAGCAATTAAGGTCAAATAATTGGCCTTTATTTCCTACAGCAATATCATACAACAGACAATTATATCAACTCGGAGCATGATATGGAGATATGGATGAAAAAAAGGTGAATTAGCGGAGTCAGTAATTAATAATCAAGTTACAGCAGAAGTAATTGATTGCTAAGCCATCAGCATCCATTAAACAGCCCAATGGATTACTCGCTATCATCAATATCATATTTATACACAAAACTGTTAAATCCCAGAGCATTATGAAGTGGAAAGGCAAGAGATTGGTTCATTCCATATTTGCCTATCACCACAATCGTGATATTAAAAGCAAGTCTCAATATGAAGCATTGTGACTGGTCAGATTTAAGGCTGCTAAAATTTGACAACCAATCAAATGTTTGCCATTTTAGACTGGTTTAAAAATTGAATAAATTTCTTATAGTGGTCATCAAAAGCAAGAACAGATGAGCTTGAACTGATTTCACCCAGGTTTGAATTTTAACAGCATTTATTACAATGATGAAATTACTTCAAGTGAAAAAAAAAAACAACAACAATTTTTATAGCCAAAAAAGTTCACCACAGTAATGATTTTTATCATCAGCCACATTCCTCTTCAGTGATGTGAAATCATCATTTTAAACAGGGTGAATCACATCCCAAGAAAGAAAAAAAACACAACACAGTATCAGAGAGATACCACATCAACATGAAGTCCACATATCCCAGAAATTTGGCATTTACAGAAATAAAAAAAAACAAACAATTCTACAATGGCAGATAAATATTACTCCAATCAATCATATTACTAAATAACATTAGTCATAAAATGCTTAAGTTGAAAGTGAATAATTTTGCTGGACCAATTTACATTTGCATAAAAATGGGAAGGCATTTTCCGAGATAAGGCATTATACGTCTTTTTATGCTCATAATACCACAAACCCATTTAGATTGGTACCACTAACATGGAACTCAAGTGGAATATTACATGAGAAATTCAGATCTATTTGATTGTTTGTAATGCTGTATGCTGCAATCTAATGGCAGGATTTAAGACTAAACATCATTACCCACTTATTACAGTGTGCATACAATTTAATTGTCTCCTCAACTAACTTAAACTCTAAGTTTGCCCTCTCCATGAGCTGTGAGTTGTAATTTATTCCTTATGGATCCCAAGAGCAAACAGGAAATACACAGCCCTAGGGTTTATGGCACCATTACAGCATGCAAAAACAAACATGCAAAAAAATGTTATAGTTAAATTTAAATATTTCCAAAGAAATACCGAATAATTCCAAATAAATGCACTGAGACCAGTGCATTTTACAGAATCTTTTTTCCACTAGTAAGGTATTGTTTAAGTGATATTTCGATACACTGGACATAACTTTTAAAAATTATTCAGCTTTTATAACCAATTTTTTATCCTATTTTCAAAGGGAGGGGGTCATTAATAAGGGAATATATGGTAATCCGAAGCTTGAAGGTTGAATTATCGTTGCTGTGGAATATTATTACCAAAACTAGGAGGTCTCATAGCCACTTGCTCTGTCGAAAATGTCTGATTTCTTCTAAACTTACATCAAAATTTGAATAATTACTGCGCAATTGCAACAATAATAGGTGGGGTAAAATGCCTCAGAGCTCACAGAGCTCACTAAATGGTGTCTGGTTGTCCTGAGTACGTTGGCATAATATCATTCATTAAAAACAACAACAAAATAATGGAAATCCTTCTCCTTAACAATCAGAGAAGAAAATGTTTAGTTCTCTCTTATCTAAAAGGACAAGACTTTAAATTTATGACTACGTCTTGTAGATGTTCAAAACATAGCAAAAACATCCATAACATTACTGTCTTCACTTGTGTAATTTTAAGACGCGTGTCCATGGGGTCCAAAAATTTGGTGCGTCTTATACATTGGAGTAAAACTAAATCCCATTTTTGAAAGTACTTAAAACAGACAAAATCAGGTCAAATTTGTCATGCACTTGAAACATCAAACTTGAATTAAGCTGACAGGCGTCTTTAAGTGATATTTATAAAGTTTCCAAAATATAATATTCTGAAAACTAATTGGAGTCACGTCCCTTTAAAGACTGGATCAATTTTGGTGACAGAAAATGCAAGATAAGGCTAAAAACCTAATGCATGTTTCAGTTTTTTAAGCATTAAAACAGTTTCAGCATGTGCACACTGGGACTGGAAAAGAGATTAAAACCAAATTTATTTAACATCTAAGCCGCAATTAATACAATGTCGGGCAAAATTTAACGACAATTTAAAACTAAACCCTTTCAGTCAATCATTACAAATCACATTTAAAAACAATTTACTAAGTTTCACATTGAGGTTACTTAAAATTCCAAAAAAAACCAAGTCATTTCTATCACTCTTCAGATAATTCCAGACAGATATTATTAACCATTGGCATGATTTTTTAAATTGGAAAAAAAGTTTTTTCCAGATCTGGGTCAATCACAACAATCAGTTTTCACCCATTCAAACGCAGATAAAACATCTTGGCATGCATTATTGATATCGAAAAATCTCAAGGGGGCCATTAAAGAAAACTGAAGAATGTATTTTCTTCCATCATGTGACATTAAGTGTTCACAGCCTGGCAAACTTTAAAGGTGTCAATTTTACTAGAAACACCATCTCCCTGGAGAAGTTTCTAATGCTTTTCTAAATACCATTTCCACACAATAAGAGCGCAAGTGATAATTCAAAGACAAATAAGCTAAAACCTTACTTTGCTACCACCTCAATATTAACTATTCCTCAGTATAACATCCAATAACTTTCAGACTGGTTTTCAATATTTCCTCTGTATTCAAACTCAATAAAGAGACCACCCCCAATATTACAACCACTTAGTTTCAGACTGGTTTTCAATATTTCCTCTGTATTCAAACTCAATAAAGAGACCACCCCCAATATTACAACCACTTATTTTCAGACTGTTTTCAATATTTTCTCTACATTCACTCTCAATAAAGAGACCACCCCCAATATTACAACCACTTATTTTCAGACTGGTTTTCAATATTTTCTCTACATTCACACTCAATAAAGAGACCACCCTAATATTACAACCACTTATTTTCAGACTGGTTTTCAATATTTCCTCTGTATTCAAACTCAATAAAGAGACCACCCCCAATATTACAACCACTTATTTTCAGACTGGTTTTCAATATTTCCTCTGTATTCAAACTCAATAAAGAGACCACCCCCAATATTACAACCACTTATTTTCAGACTGGTTTTCAATATTTCCTCTGTATTCAAACTCAATAAAGAGACCACCCCCAATATTACAACCACTTATTTTCAGACTGGTTTTCAATATTTTCTCTACATTCACTCTCAATAAAGAGACCACCCCCAATATTACAACCACTTATTTTCAGACTGGTTTTCAATATTTTCTCTACATTCACACTCAATAAAGAGACCACCCCCAATATTACAACCACTTATTTTCAGACTGGTTTTCAATAATTTCTCTATTTTTTCCATCTTGATAATGAGGCCACCTTAATATAACAATCACTTAATTGGACTGGTTTTCAATGTTTTCCTCTGTATTACAACTTGACATTGAAACAATCCCAATATTACAACCATTTTTCTTCAGCCAAAAAGCTGGTCTTAATTACCACGGTTTCATTGTACATTACTATGAACAGGACACATAAGAATACAACCTTTTTTTTGTTTGTTTGTTTGTTTGCATGTGAGTTATTGTCACTGGGGTTTAAGGCTGTTTCTCAACAATTTTTCAGTTATGTACGGCGACCGGTTCACCTAACCAGTTTTCCTGGACTGTATTCTAACCAGTACTAACCTACCCTTCCACAAGGAGCCAGCAACTATGGAGGAAAATCGACATTTTTGTCAAATTTTCAGAGAAGGGTATGACCTGCCGTGACCGGGAACCTTGTTTTTTTACAAATGGAGAAAAAATTCCCGGAAAAGAATAGAATCATTTGATTGATGGGTTCGCAGAATCAATGTGCAAATTAGGACCAGCAGTATGATGTATGGATTAACCTTTTTGGACTGGCTAACCAAAATTTGAAAATTCTGTCACTTTATTATGAACTTTTATGAAAATTGATATCTCACTGTATTTATAACTTGTCCTGAATGGCAACTAAGTGGTTTCTTGTCATGCGCTGCCTAGTAACAGTATACACTATAATGAGTAAGTCTGGTCAAATTTTATACATTCTGTTCGCTTTAATGATAACACAACCAGGAATTGTCTTAAATTATGGTATCTCTTATAATATGCAACAGCTAGAATAATTATATGATAAATCTGACAACCCTATAGTCTAACTAAAACCTTCAAGGTCAAGGTTACATACTTAATTATAAAAAAATTATGTAATACTATGTTCTGGCTTCTTCAAGACAAGCCACTGTCTGGGCAAGACAATTAGCCAATTATCACACATCTTTAAAGAATATCCAATGTCATTGTGATACATGTAACAGTTTCTTCACGGTAAACCATCTATCCGTGAGAGGTCAAGGCCAAGTGTTAGAAATCAAAATGAGTAATCTGCATTCATCATTACAATATTGTGAAGCTATCAGTCAAAGTGGAGACAGTACAGGAAAATTGGAGTAGATTCAACCACTCATATTACCATACAAAAGTGTAATCCACACTGATTATTTCGTTCACTGTATGAATAATTTCACCTCTCAAGACTTCGAATCAATAATTTCATCAGAGAATGAAAAATACTCTCAAATACTCCTTTCGCCAAATTTCGTAATATTGAGCTTTTAGTGAAATTGGGGAACGATTCAACATGCATCTTAATTCTGCGTCAAGCATCTGCTATGAAATAATACAGTGGCTCGTTCTCATGTGTAACATAACAAGACTGGATCAGCTTCATTCTTCACAGTTCTATTGTCAAATAGTCCCATAGAGACACTTTTCAACAACTATAGAGTTTTAGTTATTTTCATCATCAAATTATTCCACAGAGACACTTTTTTCCACAACCTTATAGTTTTATTTACATATTAAGCTTCCCTAAACATTCCCATAATGCAACTGAGATCAGAATTTTCCCAGAATGCAATACTTGCAGAAGACAGGGCCTCAGAGGGAGGATGAAAATGCTTTGAAATATTTACCATTCAATGAAGATTAAACAGTAGTTTTAAGAAAATTGAAATCTACATTGTTTCTGTCATCAGAAACTTACCACATGTCACATACCCATGCAATAGGTCCTAAATGTCCTATTTTTTTGGAAAAAAATCTAGACTCATCATAAATGCTTTAAATTTCACTGAAATTATACCAAATACATAAACAAATTCAAACTAAAAACAAAAAATAAACAATAAAATTTGGTATGACAGCAGTAAACATTTTTGATCCTTAAAGTAGGGAGTCTTGTATACATCCTAGGTGAAAATATTGTATTTCTTAAATGGTCATAAATTATCCAGTGTTTATAAAAACCTGACCTAAATAAAAACCTCCACTAACTTATGAGTCCCTAAAGTGGAAATTCCCTTCCATCCCCGCTCTTCAACACCAAATGGATACAACCCTGATAAGCCAAGCGAAAAAAAACATGACATGGCAATTGAAACACATTTTGTTTTCAACCAATTTAATGGGCTCATTTATATTTTAAGGAGTTCATATATATTTTAATTGAATAAATATGATACACACAGTTACATTCATCATTAACACAAATCTATCATGTCGAGAACCAGCAAAAAGAACATTTATTCCTACTGAAGAAAATTTAACACAGAGAATTGATGTGCTGGGGTTAAAAAAATGCCCGTTCATCCACCCTCTTGATGTCAATGCAAGGATTATAAATTTATAGACTGCACAGCATGCTGGGATGTTTGTCTCCACAAGATATTACTTAAATAACATCTTGCAAACAGCTTATTTGTGTACAATCGGATGTTAAACACCATGTTTTTGCGTTAACCTGACAAACAGAGGAAGACATATGAATGCAAGAATTAAGACACTCAATAATGAGAATTCTTTTGTTGAGCAATTTAATGAAAAGCTCTGTATATGGTATATCTACCAAATTGAACTTTAACGATAACAATCAGCATTATGGAAAAACAAAACACATAAAAATAGTTAAATCTGGGATAATACCAAATATTCTCAAGATATAGACCCCTGGGATGTTACATTTTACCGAATTCATACCGAGTCATTATTTTCATTATTTTTAAAAAAGGTTAAAGGCATTTATTTATAAATGTTTGGTAATAATTATCATTGCTTTATACTAACTCCCAAAATCCCTCCCCCGGGGTATTTCATTAGTGTATAGAATATATACAGTAATTATTCATACTGGGTCCAACACATTCACTTTCATCAAAAAGAGAGGGGGAGGGGGCGATAATTTATGAAGGACATATATTAGGGTAAGTTTGGTAATATCCCTTATTATTGTCCCATACTTATTCCTAAATAGTAGCCCCCCCAGAATTGAACTATGTATCAAGTCTCACTTTTTTAAAAACAGGTGGGGGCATTAATTAGGGGGTAAAGGCATTTATTGGGTTAAGTCTGGTATTCATTATATAATTATAAATCATCTTTGATCAACACTTAAAGTCAATAAACTGTTAACAAAAAATTACAAAACTACAAAATCAGATATAAATTAGCAAATATTGCAAAATAGTTAATGTTTGTATTCACTTCAAGTATTCGTAAAAGCTCAACAGATTAATTGGTAACAAATGACCTTCAAATGTCCATTACTTTTTTTTTGATAATCAACAAAATTTAGGCAAATACGGAAATTTATCGGACAAAAGACTGCATTCTTTTCGCCCGAGCCAAATGACAGGAAATTAGAATTAAGGGCTGTTTGAATAAATGCATGAAAATTAGTTTTCCTTCGACTGAGAGTCCACACCAGACCATTTTAAGAAGCACGTCAGATAACCTTTTAAATACAAGAGCCAAGTGAAATCAATAAAATTTAATGCACAAACAGAGCTGCCAATGTCTTAAGCAACATGAATGAATGTAATTCTTTTCAGTACAGTGAACTATAAAACCGATTAACCTTACGGTACTGAGGTTACTTAAAATTTATGAATTAATTAAACTCGACACCCCACAGTTTATTGCGCAGGTAATTTAAACTGTCAGAAGCGAAAAGTAACAAATTCTTTTCACTAAATTTGCAATGTTCACACTTATTCTACATCACACTTGATTAGAATTATATATACAGAGACCATTCATTGTTTATTGGATGATAAAGGTCATGATCCAGAAATAAAGTGCTGATCCCTAATTAGTCCCAGATTAGGGGATGTGGGTCAGAATCAATTCTATGCCACATTATATTAGGGTCATGAAGGTACATGCACATTGCAGCAAATGCGGTAACTAATTTCATTGGATTAAGGATTATCTTAAGGGGACCATATAGACTAATGGTTGACCCCTAATTAGGGGCTATGGATCAAAGTCAAGTCAGAAGTATGTTAACTAAACATTGTCACCATAAGCCCTAAAATAGATTCAATTCATGCCATTTGGACCGAGTCTGAGCAAATGTGACTATTTTAATGGGATCATTAAATTAAATCTATATCAAGAGCCTTAAAATACACATTAATTGTTTATTAAAACAAATGACTGCCATGAAATACCCATTAAACTATTGTTAATGAACTCAATGAACTTTCAGTTGATTTTTTTTCATAGAACAAGAAATTATTACTGCATCAAATGATCTGAATTGCGTTTATTTCGTACCATACTGCATGGACTTTTGTCAAATAGCCAACAACGCATAATATTCCCTATAGGCTATTATTACTATTTCATTTCATTAGATTCAACGCATACAGGCCAAATACTGGGGGGGGGGGCTAAACCCCATGCTGCTTAATTATACAAGAAAAATTTCGAAACCATATAAATTCAAATCATTTATCTTTCACTAGTTTTGTGAATGAAATCATGTACACCCATTCTTATCAATACAACTCATTCAAATTCAAAATCTTTGCTGTATAGCGAATAGATTGAAGAAAAAAGCTCTCTAATATTCGTAACGGAAGTCGTAGCAAAGACATTACAAACAAATGGTGGCTTGTTATTTGCTTAGTCAATCGTGATGTTTGTTCAATGCAAAGTTTTCTTATTTGCCAAGACTGTCTGCGGAAAATCTTCCAGGCATTATGACATTTTTTTCTTTTTAATATCTACAGATGAATCATTTTCCGTATAATTCATAATAAATGCCCCTACATTAATTAATGCCCCAAACTCATTTTGAGATGAATGAAAAATCATGACTCAGAATACATGTTTTAATAATTCTCTATATTATATCCAATATGGTCAATCAGTCATTCATATAATAACTAGAAAAAAAGTGGGGAAAAGTCTGCAAAATAACACTCCTTGAGGTATTTATTAGAAAATATTTGGTATTCGAGTTAAAGGGTATTTTTAGCAGGTTTATCATTCAAAACAGAGAAGTGTTATACAAATGTGATAACATGTGTCATGAGTAAGCAATAGCAACTGTGTGTAGAATTTTTGATATTGAAGACAATAAATTGTACAAAGTCACAATAAAAATAGACACTTGACATATGACTAAGTGTGACCATGATAAAGCATTATTTACATGCAAAAAAAGCCCAGAATACAGAACTCTATCAATGAATTTCATGCACCACCATTAGATAAACATGACCAGAATCTCAAATTTAACCTATTGACATATCAAAAGAAGTTTTTGAAATGGTCAAGAGGACCAGTTTTTCAGAGAGACCCTCTGATATGTCCAAGGAGGTCCTCTGATAAGAAAAAGTTGAATCACTTGGCACACATTAGAAGCAATTAGGCAATATGCAGGTTAGACTCAGAGAAGAATTAGATATTGTAAGGACCATGATGTTAAACAGAACAGAAGTAAGCTGAGTTTTCCCATACAAAGGCTTTCTGTGTCCTTGCGTATAAAATTGGCTGTGGGACTAGCTTTTCCAAAACCTTGTGTCCCTTGGGATGCATATCACCAATATGTTTCTCCTTTGTGTAGTTTTTATCCTTTGATGGAGGGAAGTCACTGAAAAGACCAAACCTGGGACCCTTAATTTTTCTCCAAGGACACCAAAAATATTGTATTGCGAGTCCCTGGGACCTTTAAACAGAATCTCTTAGGGCAAACCCTGGCAAGGTAGGCAATAAGTTACATAATGAGCAATAATGAACATTCCATTAAAGACAGGAAGCAATCCAGATGTTTTAAGGATAAACAATAGACTAACACCTTTATAATAAGATCTGCAACATCAAGAATGCTGAGTGAAAAAACTGCAACTACACACTTTCATTTGAACACCATTGTGACGCCACACAACAGGGCAATGATATATAGAGTTAACAGGAGTATGAGAGAAATTCCACTACCTGAACATTCTTCTATCTAACAAGTCAATGAATTAACCAGAAGTATAATAAGTTGTATTGTAAGAGTCAGAACTTTTGTTAAGTAATCATGATGAGAAAATCTTAGCCTTGAAGTTCTGCTGAGTTTGAATTAAGACTCAGGTAATAATCATGGAATGTTTTAATAGTTTTCTTAGTATCCTGATTTTTATAGCAGACAATGTGATGAAAGATATACACCAAACTCCTGCCAAACACAGCCATTCTTTGTTACAGATTGCCATCTCCTCTTCATGACATTTTTTTACATCAACAAAATCAGAAACTTCCCATTGAGAAACAAACATCAATTAAAGATTGATGTGTTTTACCTGAAGTAACATTCTTCTACTATTTCAGGATTGCTAACGCTGATTGATCAGTTTACAGTAACTCAATAATAGGACTAGCAGCTCCGTGACAGTAGCTGCCACAGAGCAATTTCAAAATACGATGCCACCAAATCTCTAAGAATGCAATATTGAATCATAACACCTCTATCAAATCTTGTGAAAAGCCTTTTTGCACAAAGCTTTACCACAGTACACACACATTAAGTTCCTCCAGGCAAATTCAGACAATTATATACAAACAGAAATTCATCCATTATTACTACACTAGCAGAATCATCAACAGATGGCCACCCGTACTTGGATGGGATGTCAAAAAGCATACTTGTTATTTGTCTTGCTAAATGACAAAATGGATCTGAAGAGACCGCAACTTCAAGTGAGGACATAATGTTTTAAGGAGTTGAAAGAGCTCAGTATGGAATGTTAGCCATCAATCAACAAACACATTTGGGCCAATAAACAAACATTGTCTCATGTATCTTATACTTAAATAAAGGTTAAGAGCAAGGACATCCAGGATAGACTGGTTACAAATCTCCAAATGAGCAAGGATGGCATGAAGCAGGTTTAATCAGCAATTATTTTCTGTGGCAGGCTCAAGGCTGAATACTATTGGCTGCTTAAAATCTTCTTGGGTTCCATGATTTTGAATGCTATGAGCTGACTTACATTGACCCCCAAACCCAACTGGGTTGTACAGTTATATAAAATCATTCTTATACACCAAAAGGGTACAGAAGAAGAAGCGCTTTCAGGTGAAGTTGCCATCACAGAACCATAATTCTTTAACATTTTTACAATGCATATATTCTTTCCTAAAGCAGCCCTTCCTAAAAGAACTATCTTTGCTTATAACGGATATGGCCAAATGATCTTTTTGCTACTTTTTACAAGCTTTTGTGTCTAATTGTGAAATAGGGAACAATGAATTATCAACATCCAAAACAGAACAGGAAATAAAGTCCACATAAAAGTGTAGATTATTTCGGAGTGTGTTAAATCATGCCAACCACTTCACAGATACAACCAATCAGTTTGGAGATAAGTTCGAGTGTTGATTTATCTTTCTTCTCTCTGCTAATATTATTACATGATAAATGATTCATCCAGGTTTTGAGATAACGCAATAAATTTCACTATTTTCTACAAATAGGCATTGTATGCTTTTAAGACAGTGATAAAAACCTGCTGATTCGGCAGTTCCTTCAGCAAACTAATTCAAATGTGACATTTTAAATCACGCAGCACAAAGCATGATTTGTGTAAATTAGTTGCATAGTTACCGACCAATCAGAAAATAATTATAAAATAATTAGTATTTTAAACAATTTATCATGAAAAGGAAATTAGAATAATAACTTGTTACATAAACAACACAAATTAGAATCCAATTAAACAGTTTCTGATTCAATATAGGCTTCAAATGTAAAAATTTTCTCTCAAGTTACCAATTAAACACTACAATCATATTGTATACAGTTAATGTAACAAAATCTTAAAGAGCTGTATGTAACTGGAATATTGGAGTAACAATTAAAACACATATTACATAACAATCTAACAAACTTTATACTGATGATGATGCAATTTGCTACTGAGGGGAGGCAGATTCGGTTGCAAAAAGAACAGAATTGGGGTCCAAATATACAAATAGACCTGAATTAATGACCACCATTAAATATAGACTATCATGAGAGCAAAACTGCAGTGCATCTACAAAGCAACACCTTTTAGGAGAAGCAAAAGTATGTTGTTGAGTGGTTGATGCTACAGAGAGGTTAAATTAATAGTTAAATCGTACAGTGGGAAAAAATTATTCTGTTGTTGAAGGGAGGTTGTTGCTAAAGTGGGAGAGATGCATACTCACAGATATACAGTTTAACCTTGATATTAAGTCCATCAATGGAACCAAAATAATCCATCCTAATATTGAGGTGGTCTCACATTATCAAAGTGAATCATAGACGAATAATATAATTGGTCATTGTAATGAAAAAGAGGTTTTACTGTATTAGAGCAAAAATACACCTTAACTGTATATACTACTAATGCCCATACACTTGATTTAAGATTTGGTGAAAAAAATCCATTCTCAAATTTCTCCCAATATCACATTTAATGTCATCAACACCGGCACCTGTACATTTAAAATTAGAGCAAGCAACAAGATGGAAAGATTTAACAATTGTGCCATCAACCAGCATCTCTCTCCCCAACCACCCCCCAGGAAACATCTTAAATTAGCTATGCCGCAGTCATGCCAAATTCTTCAAGAATTTAATCCATCACAAATTAATTTCTGTAATTGTGAAATTATCAAGAACATGTGTGAAACATATAAATTCAAATTGGAACCTTCCTTTCAGTGATGAAATTCAAAAAGTATGGAGGACCTGCATGCCACTGAAATGACTCATTGCCATTAAAAGCATGGGATTTGATTTCAACTCCAGTTATAGTTTCTGTCCATTTAAACACATCCATTAAAACATTAGGAACAAACCTGCAGCTTGTTTTGGAAGCAGTGACTTATTATGGTAATTAAGAATTCAAAATTCTAACATACGAAACAACAATACAATTCCCTAAACCATTTATATCGGTAACTAAGCAACAAATCAAAATTCTATCAAAGAACAAGAGAAATACAATCCTGAGGGTGCAATAACAAAATAACGGGCACTTATTGAAAGTGCCAGAATTTAGATATCTGTTTGGCTCAGTGAATAATGCAATATCACTAAACGGGATGACTGACCCACAAACATTGGAAATGTTCCTCCAATGGGGACTCCCAAAACCTTGCATAAGATTCAACACTATTCTATATAAGCTCTAATTTGAAATTCCAAATCGATAACGAAAATGCACCTGGTTGACAAGCGAAAGGTCATAGGAAAGGCATTCACCAAAGGCAGCATTAAATTCAGTGCACTAAAACGCTTGCAAGAACAATTTCATGTCAACCAAACCACTTAACCTTGACCTCCTCATTCAACTCAAAGGAAAAAAACGAACAAATCTGATTGAAAGGACATTGTAACCTTAAGAAGAAGGCAGCATATGTTCACCATACAAAACCACAATTGTTCATGAAAATATACAGAAAATCATGCAATATGTTATCAGTGCTCAGATCTGCTTGCATCTGTAGGGGGGATTTTCATTACCTTTCCTTGAAATTTAATAACAACAAGAACTTGAGAAATGGCTTTGAATTGGCAAGTACACAATGAACTTCTCAATGCTGTAATGAATCTATGCAGAATATAATATGCATACACAACAATCATGTAATCAAGATGCTGCCAGTGTTTGTGTAGTGTTAACATCCGTAAAAGAAATTTTAAGTCATTTGGAGGGGGTGGGTGGGGTATTGCTTTAAAGCAGATACAGTGCAACCCTTGAGATGCCATACTGGAGACAAAAGATATGAACTAACGCTTAGTCACTCTAACCTGTCGCCGAGTCTACACAACACCCCATCAATGTGCTACCACAAAGCATTGTCTGGGCGTTATTTCATAGAAATAATGTCAAAATGAAAACCAACATGGATTCCATGCAACAAGCACATTTTAATACTATTATTTAATACAGTTCCTTGCTTAATTTCATTTAAATGAGACAGAAGGCTACAGATAAACCATGATCAGTCCTCAACAGTATGACTATTAGTTTACTTGGGTAAAAACTTATAAAGACAACCTTTGGTACCAAAGAAAATTGGTCTTAATTTTTAAAGTGGTCTTGTTGTTAAGTTAAAAAATAGAGGAAATACAGAAAACCAATCCTAAAGTTGTTGTTATAATGAGGTAGTCTCAATATGGAAGTGGTCACAAATAAAGGTTAGCCTGTATTTGTTTCATTTAAAACTCAGAAAGGGGCAAATTCAGTCAGTTCTCATAACCATCAAATAAATGCTAACGTTGTACGTTGTACGGAAGAAAGCCTGCTAAAAGGCATTGGTAATACATTCTTGACAAACAACAGTTCCCGCCCTCCCAGAGGGATGTAGATAATCTATTTTGTTTACAGACAGGACAGTTTGTGTTCCTCCACGACATTAGTCAAGTCTGGGAAAAATCTATTCAAGTTAAAGATGCGTTGCATAAAGTAGACATCCAGAATGATCTAAGTTCCCCACCACTAAATAATTAACCAATTACATTGATGTTCATTTCTTCCAATATCCAGACACAATATCTTGTATGTATACTTGCAGCTTGGCATGGTCTATAATAATACGTAATATAGATTATTTATAAATAAGGCAATTGATTTGTGAGCATATTTACAGTCATAGAATATGCTGCAATATTTCTCAGTGAAATGTTTGTTTCTAGAGACAAGCACTTTAACTCCCAACTGATTCCAATCAAGCCAAGTTTTCTCATGCTCAACGCCGTCATAATGTAGTTTATTCTACTTTGTTTGTCATAGAATTGTAAGGATGAAGTACAACTTTTATATCAATTATTGACATTTTACATTGGAAGAAACAATATAAGGTTTTGTCTATTCACACGTTTTTAATGTAATTTATGCCTAATAATGCAAAAAGGCTGGAAGTTACGGAACACATAATGAATGTGTAACAATCACAGTATACAGATTAAGGACATTTTGACATAATACCAAAATTGTACACCCAGATAGTAGCAAAATCAGTGAAATTGGGGGGGTGGGGAGGGGGCGAGAGGGGGGCGAGAGCCTCCATGCCTACAGACTAGAAATCATAAGCCCCTCATTACTGGGAATTCCTTCATGTGACCAGACAAATTTCACAAGCAAGGAAGCTGTCCAACTAGCTTTGGTTAATGGTTCTACCCAGATTTTCAAAGTTTTCCTCCACCATTAAAAGTTCGAAAAGTTACCAAATGACCCTTGCTGTTGCTGCAGCATTTAACCCCAGTGAAAATAAAAGCATGTTTGATGGTTTTTGGTTTTGCATCGTGTTATATTTTTCAGTCATGATTATGGAGAGGGTGCTGAATGTGCAGACAATGATACAAAATGAGCAATCGAAAATAATTCTGTGAATAAATCAAGCAGTAAAAATAATGTTCAGTCCCCTTGGAGGTGCCTGGGAGTCTAAACTTATTACTAAAACATCTTGGAGTAAATATAACAAGTGATGTTCATGACATTGTACATCTATTTAGCATATCAATACATACAGTTTCCTGTTGTTTCCAGCAAAAGCGTAAAATATTCCCCTCCGCTTGTCTGTAGTAATCCATGGGAGTACATCCAAGTTTGTGATTTATTGGACATAAATGGAGTCACATGAGATTTTGAGAAATAAGAAAGATAGTAATATACTAGGACATATCATAGTGTTATAGCTACCAAGGGAACACAACCAATCATATTTCCCACCATTGTTTTCTGGCTACTTTAGACACAAAGTAGCCGACAATTACTTTATTCATTGCTTCATGGCATGAATGATTGTATGACCAGTTTGTGAGAAGTTCTCTATGTGGTACGATATCAAGTACAAATTGTCAGAATCCTAATGCTAAAAATCAACCATTTTTTTATAAAAAATGAATCTTTTTTGTGCTCTTTTAGTGTAACAGTAAAGAACAGTGAACTGGGGCAGGCAAAAGGATTTGTGTTTGGGACAGTGGGTGGGGGAAAGGACTACTATGTAGACTATAAATCGGGTCTGGAACTGCTTGTATTTCACAGCTAGAGGGGAAAAGGTGAACCTCTGAATGAGGTTTTTTCCTCCCTAACAGCAGATGTCCAATAGACTACATAACTGTACATTATTGATGAATATAGTCGACCACACCCTCCCTTTGAAGAATTTAGTTGACCACACCCATCCATTAATGGTCTAAGATTTGTGTTTTCATCAGCAAAATATCTATGAAGTGCTATAAGAAAACTATAAAACTGTACATTTAGAGCGCATCTCACCAGGTAACACCTGTTTGGGTGGTCATGATAAGTAACATACCTACAGGGAGTTCACGCTTAAATCTGTCCAATATACTTTATCCAGCCCATAATAATTGGCAGAATTACGACCTCTGCTTAAAGAGATAGCAATTCCGTCCAATCTGCATCCATCATTTACTTCCCTTTGTATAGTTCTAATAAATACATGCAGATCCAAGGCATGGCTATATATAATAGAGGTGAAACGATTCAAAAAATTTCGATTCGATTCGATTTCGATTTTTCATCCCACGATTCAATTTTTCGATTCGATTTTCGATTATAAAAGGAATTAAATAGGACAAGAATAAAATAGCTATCCCACTAGTTTACGATGGAATGTATTTTCTTAAATACTGTAAACACTGGAACAAACGAAACATAAAACTTGTGAATAGGAAAAACTGAAACAGTAAAGAGCCTGACGACACGAGAAGAATGCTGATCTCGTTAGATTTCAGTCATTTTGACTCGCATACTACGGAAAATGGAAGTAGGTATTACCAAAAAAAAATCGAATCGAAATTGCCGTTATTGAATCGAATCGAATCGAATCGAGCATGAAAAATCGCGGTTCGCAATGGATCGCGATTAATCGTTTCACCTCTAATATATAACCAAAGAGAAAAGTGTAAAGATTCAGTCAGCTCTGTAAGTGTATCTTAATGAATTAAGATACCTCTGTTATCAAAGATCCTGCTATTTAATAATCAAGATAAACAAATGAGTCATTCCCTTCCCAATTGTAATGATCAAATGATTGATTTAATTTCCTTGAAATTACCCAAGGATTACCTCCCTTTGGTATAAAATAAGGAATCAGTAACCTCCCTTTAAATCTTAGGATGAATTTGACTGCCATGTCAAATAATCTCCCTCTATGTAAGGCAAATAAATGAACAAATTTCAAAAGTTTTGACAATGTACGTAATGACTGCGTTGAATCGATAAAATTCTTTGTCATATTATTTCATGACAACACCAAATAACAACAAAGGGAAATAAACCCAAGTATATCAGTGTATAAAATCATCATTTAAATGATTAACATCCAATATGATAGAACACCAAACTAATCAGCGGGTGATGTATTCCCCAGCGTACTGAAACAAAATGCCACGTTTACACTAGATTAACTTTTAATTGCCAAAGAGGTGATAAAAAGAGTAAGCCATAATTTAATGATAATAAAGTAACATCAGTTTGCATCATAAAATATCAACAAATGACAGTTGAGAAACTAAACAGACACTAATACACACTTATTTTCTTCTTTGTACATTCTGCACTACATACCAGATAACTATCGGGGATGAAAGTTAGGCCTACATTCCTTAACTATAATACCATGACCCTAACCTTGTATATTAATTCAAACATACAAGACTTAGTGTTAGTACTTTCTGAATACCATGCTACTGAAGCCTTGGAACCAAAGATTTTAAAGTTGAATTCATTATTTAAAAGCAATTCAATTAAATTCTGATCAATACATCAACATGATATGAATTCCTGCATGATAACTTTCCTGAATAATTTTGTAAACCAAGAGACCAAACATTGTTCAAGAAGAGGGTGCCTGACTTTCAATCGGAATGTTGCAAGTTGAAGTCTCAGCTAAAGAGGGGGGTTCTCAACATTTTTTAAGCCCCCTGATTTCAGGGATGGTACTTTTAACCCCTGGTGCACAACACCTGGAGTGTTCAATCTAATATCAATGATAAAAAGTACAAGTTTACTTAAAACAACAAAGCAATGATCAGTCTTGTTTATACTACATGTAAAATGTGAACCTTAGTTCACACTGAACCTGAAGGGTCCATAGTATGAGATATAACTGTATAAACAGTCAAGTACCACATAGAATTCTTGACATATTTTATCATCTGACACATAAATTATTTCCCATGAACTCACATCATAAGAAACTGGGGTCATGATTTCATAGACATACCTTAAACTTAAAAAATCTAGCTATCCCTTGTTTTCCAATGAAGCATTGATTGGTTAACGTCTGATATGTACAGTAAAACCTGTGAACAAAGGTCAAACATGGGAAAGGCAAATTGTGGCCTTCATTGACAGATGGCCTTTATTCAGAGGTCAGTTTGCTCTAAATAATCAGTTTTTTTCAAAGAATGGCCTTTAATCACATGTGGTCTTTATTCAGAATTGGCCACAAATACATTACCATTAGCAAAGTTCTTACGTTGAAAACTGCAATTTTAGCAAGGGTATGTTAATGAAAGGGCCCCAAGAGTATTATACATACAAATACATCAAAACCAATCAATCACACACTCCTATTGTGACAACAAAAGTGGACTTTCATTGAGGGGTCCCTTTCAACAAAGGTTAAAATAAACTGAATATGACTACATTAAAAGAATTAACAACAATTCTCCGAGGCTATTCCTTTTAACTTTAGTGCCTTAGCACATGTTTGACTGAATTAGCTACAGTGCAACCTCTACAGAGTGGCCCTCTCTTGAGCAACAACCTCCATTCAACAACAGCATATTTTTCTCATAGTACAATTTAACAATTAATCTAACCTCTCTAGAGCAACAACTTCTTAACAACAATGTAATTTTGCTTCTCCCGAAGGATGTTGCTTTTGAGAGGTAGCACTGTATATAGATAAAGTACTTTTTGGGGTCAAATATATAATAACCAAGTACAGATAAACATTCAGACTATTCTATTCTCATTTAGGTAAATATCCCCACAAAACTAATTTAGCAGATATTTTAATCATAGATAAGTGTTATTGACTAATTAATGAAAACATTATCATTATATGAATGTCTTTTGGTTGCCATGATTTAACTCAATTCCTATGATAATATAATCAGGCCTGAACAAAAAGTTTGTTTCCGGTTACATGCCCCAAAAAATATGGGTTGGTAGGTAAGGATTTTTTTAATGTTTTTTTTCCCACATATCGGCAATACTGTTGTGAAAATTACAATATAGCACTAAGATTTGGACGCTGTAAAAACTTATGAGTCAGCAGGTAAAAGATGGGTCGGTTGGGTAACTAGAAACAAACCTTATTTTTTAGGCCTCAATATTAAGTGTGAATGGTGTGTGCTTCATCAGCTAAATCAATGATAAAACAAAACAATACTTGAAAGTGGTTAACAATAAAACTTGAGTTAATGGCCACTGGTGTATAAAGGCCCTGTTTTTCCCATCTCGGGATTACCTTTGTTCACATGTTTAACAGAATAGGAATTGAATAGAACCACTAATTTGAGCCCTTAAAGGTAACCATTCCAGACAGGTTTGAACACAGAGTGTTGTTATTTGACCCTTAAAACAGCATTTTCACTCTTGAAATCAGTAAAATAAAGCTTCTGACTCTTGTGAATTTGTACCAGGGGGTCAAATTAACAATAAAATTAGAAATAAATTCTGTTGACTCTTCAAATTATTATCAGCTTGGGTCATTTTTGACCCTCAGCTTCCAGTTAAGACCCTGGAATATAAACAAACCAACAAGATAAACTAAGCAATTTTTGCCATACAACCATAATGATATTTATTGGAATGGTCTTCCAGGGGCTGACCAGGAACTTCATTGCAACCTTGATGAAAATAGCATTAAAAAATCTAATTTTCAGATTGGGTCAAAAAGATAAATAACTGTTAATATGAAAATAAAAATACAGGCAACAAAAAGTCAGAAAGAAAAAAAAAATGTGTAGGTTGGTTAAGTGGAAACCATGAACTTTTTTCATGGCTAATGGTTTTCTCGAAAGCTAATCTTGAAACTAGTTTTCTACTAAAATGCAAAACAAACAATTGGTCCGACTTTAATCAACATTTAGTCATTGAAAGTGTCTGCATCTCCAAACCAGGTTAATCTTGCTTTAAAAAGTTTTTTTTTGGTGAAGCAAAAATGCCAAACAACTAAGCAGAATATCAAATGGTGGGAGTCTATGACTGCATGCGCCATTTTAAGAATCATTGCGAGAAACCTCAATCGAAACAATACAGATCCTTGAACGTAACGCAAGTATTGGAAAAGTATATACATTTCAGAGACCTCTGGAAAACCAATCAATTCCTCTATTGTACAATGCAACAGTTTATTGATAAAAGTCACTAAAACATGTGTGGAAGCCATCATTTATCTTGGCTCAAGATAATTAGTTCCACTGTTGAAAAGTAAGCCATAAAATATGAACAAATCAAACCTTACATCATGAGAGATTTTTCTCAGTTGTTTTGTTTCCTGTCAACATGTTGTTTTTTTTTTTCGGTTTAAAATCTAATTCAATACATTATTCCAAACCCATGACCTGACAAACATGAGCATATAAACACTTTTATATATTTGTTTTCCCTGGGTTTAATGGCGTTTTTCAACTTTTTCAGTTATTTACCATAACTGGTTCTCCTTTCTAGTTTTCCTGGGCTGTATACCAACCAGTATTAACAAACCTTTCTACTAAGCTGGCAATTTAACTTCTCCACATATGGAGGAAAATCGACACTTTTGTAAAATTTTCATAGAAGGGTATGACCTGCTGTAGCTGGGAATTAAACCCGGATCACCAGGTTACAAGTCCAGCGCACTAACTACTGCACCATAGCCGTGGCTGCATTTTTATCTGGCTGGCAATGAGGCAATGTAAATTTAGAAAAATATTAATGCTTTAATAAGATTATGTCCACATAATTATGCATAGTTTTGATTAATGCTTCAACAGTTTTCCCATCATGATCTTCTAAATTATTCTGGTAATCAACAATATATTAAGCTCAGAAGAGCTGGTTTAATTCATCAATTCCACAGTTAATACTGGAAATGTTAACAATGGCAATGACATGGGTAATAGGATGCCACAATAGCTGGACTGAGAGGCTCCATAGATGATCTATTTATTGATAAAACTGATTAATGTCGTGCCTTTTTCTTAATCATGTTAACAACAAAACACTTGTAGAATATGTGATTCTGTCTTTGTTTGCTGTCAATAACATTAATCACCAAATATCCTCTTCTAAGGATTTCATCTTCATGACTTTTATCATGACGAGGCCAAAGGGACTTAAAGCAAGATGGAGGAAGGGAAGGGACTGATGGAAGGGGCTGAGCAAAAAGGGGCAGGATGTGGTGGCGCATAAAAACAGAACGTTTTAGAGTTTCTAAGGAAACTTCTAAGGAAACAAAACTGAGCATAAAGCCTGTTTTCAATACTCAATCATCTGATTGGATGTTCATCAGAGCTCAGTTTGAAATCAACCAATCAAAAAAAAAAGAAAAAAATATTCTTCAAACACATTTACAAAACTGGAGGATTTAAGAATTTAACAAGAGTAGGGAATGCTTTGAGTAAAACCACCACACAGATTGCTGTTAACAAACATATGAGGCATAAAATTCTTCAGATTTTGATTAAAATCAAGGAGTTACTAAAAGATCACCCCAAGATTAGCAAACATAACATCAAGGTGCATGAAGCAGGTAAACTTTCAAACATCAAAAACTACAAGAGTCTTGGTTTCAAGTAAGCAGAAAATTGTCCAAGTAATGGTAGAATCAGATTACCATAATGTACCAGGGTAATTAAGTAAGTCTTCCATGAAATTTCATGATTTTATCACAGTTTATGAAAAGATATAAAAGAGACATTAAAAACTCCAGGACAAAATCGCTGAACTTTAATGTCTTGGTTCATGATGGCTGTCATAGCGGAGAGGGATGATTTAAAGAACAGTACATAAACATCACTTTCAGTACATTGATGATCGATGCACTTTGCCTGATATTACCATAAGATAGCAACAAATAAAATCATATTTCTGGTACTTATGTAATGAAATCGTTTCATAAGAGATACAGAGATGACACATATAACACGAGACAACAAGACTGTGAGTGTAGCAGTGTCAAATGCAACCTCATATTAAAGGCGGAAAGGACAATGCACTATCCCAAGGTGAATAAGTTCAGAATTTAGAAGATTACATAGATTACAAAAAATTAGATAATTCAAGTCCTACGAAACATATTTTTTGGTACAGAAAACAAAGGATGCTAGTACAATCCAGTCCTTGCACACCATTGAAGCACTTAGAAACACTTATAAAACCATTAAAGATTTCTCATCCACTCTTGACACAACCATATTCAACTCAATAGTGTCACAATTAAAACATTACAATTAATAGCATTATTGTTATTCATTGGTGACAAATCAAGTATTATTGTATATATAGTGCACCAATGTATTATTCTGTACAACTATCAGTTATTATGACTTAAATTTCCGCATCATATCAATTTTGTTCTTAAGATTTCGTGATTTAATTTTCCACATAATGAAAACCATTGAAGCCATGGTCTAGAACACCTTGGAACTCAAAGCCATTTGTTTCAGAAGTGTTCATGTGTGCAAGCATGGACCTATGGTTATGCTCTCAGATGTGTTTGTTATAATAAGTAACAAGAAGTTAGGCCTAAATTAAATTATTATTTGTTTGGTGTTGCTGACCTACCCACCAAAAAAAGCCTGTACAAAAAATTATCACTACAGATTGACTGCATATTATTTTTGAAAATTTCCTCTATATCTTATTGAAAATATTAACTCTAATTTCATGGTCAATTTACATGTGTCTAATATAAAAAATAATACACTAACCAACCGACCCAGTCCAAAAAAGTGTGGTCTGCAACAGCAAACAAGCAATATTTTAGGGGGGCCTAAGGGACTTATGTTTCACATTAGGAGTGTCCCGTATGAGCCTACACACCAAGTGTCAACACTAGGAACCAGGAAGTACCACTATTTGAGTTAAGAGGTTAACTAAAAGGTCTAATTGGGAGGGTTGATTCTGAAACATGAAGTGATGTAAGTATACAATTAAATAGTCAGACCTGTAAATAAAGACCACAAAAGAACAGATAAAATATTACCTTAATCAGGTTTTTCCCTAAAATTTTTCACCCGAGGATCCCAAGGACTCCCATATCCAACATTTTAGGGGTCCCTCGGGATTTTTGGGGGTCCCACACAGAAAATGCCAAGGGCAAATTCTGAGTCGGGCGGGGGTCTCGAGTATGCGGTGGTCACTCTCAATGCGAGTCCCCCAGCTGAATATTGTGTCAGGGATGCAAAAAACCTGCATCAGGGAAATCCCTGTTAATGCACAGTTAACCTTCATTCAGAGTATAATAAGGTCAATTTTACCAATATAATGTATTCTGAAGAGAGACTGTGGTTCACATGGTGACTTATTACTGATGGCTGCCAGCTCAAGTTTGACTGTAAAACCAAATTTATTTTTTGTATTACATTAGAGTTTGAACTACACTTTAAGCCAATCAGATGGCTTCAATTTTCAAATGTTCTCTTTTCTAATCCATGAAGTAGGTTAATTCTTCATGAAGAATGTTCTTCATGATTTAGTGATGTGTCTGATAGTTCCTTCGTAATTGACCAGTTAAATAGCAGTGGGTGGGTCAACACTAAGTGGGTTTAGAAAATTCTTCCAAATTCTTCACTTAACTTTTACTTCGACAGTCAAACCTCCCTAATCAGAACCTTTCCAATCCGTAGTCATTTCTAATCCTCTGGTCCAAAATTTTATGATGCATTAAATACTAAAGAACTTTTGGAATCCATAACCTTTGTACTCCGAAAACTTCTCTAATCTGAACATTTTTGTCTATCTGAGCAAGTTCAGATTAGAAAGGTTCTACTGTATATAGTACTGAATTCATTGCATGGAGCTGATATTAACTGTTAGACAGGGTGTGAGTACAATGCATGTCTTAAATGATAAACAGGTCCATAGAGCCAACGCTTAAACAAATAAAAATATTGTTGATTCATAGAAAATGAAAGCATTCATAAGAAAAACTGAACTATTCAACATGGTAAGCCCAAGATAAGCCTCCAGATTTCAATGCCAGATTCATAATCTTAAAATGTGATTCAAGTTAAAATGAGACTTTTCGATGTGTTGACATTATAAAGCTACATGGTCAAACTTCACTGCAGACACCAACAAAAGTTGATATATATGTTCCAGAATTTGATATTTTTTGGAATAATGCAGTATAAGTTTTCATTAATTTCCTTCTAATATCTTTCTTTAAGCATTGTAAACTGGGGTTTATTATTTAAATGTTTTGCTCTAGTCAGTTAAGAAAAGTAGAATCAAAGAACTGAAAGCAAATATATTAAAAGATTACTAAAGATGAATTACTTAACCATATCGTACTGCTTTTCTGTGCACTTTTAACCTTTGAATACGACAATAGACAATTAGGAGACACATAAGATGAATGTGGCTACAGACATTTTTTTCTATATTAAGAAACCTGATGATATTACAAAGTAGATATATTTACAGAAAGTAGCTATATTTACAGAAAGTAGCTGATTAGCTAATTTACAGAAAGAAGCTATATAAACAGAAAGAAGCTATATATACAGAAAGTAGCTATATTCATAGATATCCATAAAATTCAGCCTTTCAATCACCCAGAAGCATTGACATACTTACAAATATATTAACAAATACTACAACAGGATTCGTAACTATTTTGTTCCAAATGAACCTACCAAAAATGTTCTAACAATAACCCTCCTATAATTAATGCCCCCCATCCAATTTTGTGAAAAAGAAACTTGTAACTCTCAACAAATTCTATAAAAAAAACCTCTTCAAATTGTATCCAATGTGCCTGAAAACTTTTAAAAAAAAACAGCATTCCATATTCAAAAAAAATTGCAACCTGTAATTCTCCTAGGGGCATTTATTAGAGAATATCTGGTAGTCAATAGTTTTACAACACCTAAGCTGGCACCAAAAAGATGTGAAGCTGAGGCTGTACTGCTCAGAAGATACTTCCTTATGCAGAGCTGAAATAAACAACTGTTGGGGAACCAAATTTCCTGTCAAATCTATATCAATTTTCCACTCTGCAAAACTAAGACTACAGCCTGGTCCTCATGGGGCCAACTCAAATTGATTTTGGGCAAATACTGTTCACTTTATTAGTTAGCATGATGGGAACCAATCAATTTCAATCAACATTAAACACAGGAAAACGTTGGAGAAGGGAACCGCAGGAAGACATTGATACAAACAAACAACCACAGGAAATGATTAATGCAGGGAACCGGCAATAGATGATTAATGTAACATTGGGAACCAGCACTTGATGTGTATATGTTAGCTTTTAAAAATTATATTTTTATATTCTTAACACTAGACAGACTGCAACTGATATCGTGCCTACCTGGAATCATAAATCTGTTTCAAATCTTAAAATATATCTAGCAGATTGAATGATTGGCTAGACAAAAATACAATACTTCATTCATTGTAATCTTTATTTACAGCAAGCCAAGATTGAATTAACTAGACAGTTAAACATTAGCACTTCGACAGCTCATCTTTTACACCAAGTGTATGCAAACAACAAACAAGTCACTCCATTATAAGATATGATTGGATGAATGATGCAAAAGACGAATTTATGGACAAAACTTTTTTTTTCCATTGACAGTCTACGATATCTGTCGAACAAACATACGTAAAACTCACAGTACATCGCTGAAGAAGGCAAACTTAATTTACTTTAACACAACCCAAAACACTTAAAGCAACGAACAGCACAAACATGTAATTGTTTTCAAAATCAGATAAAAATCGAATGTACTTCAATCCTAACAATATGAATTCTCAGAGTTCACAATGTTCTATGACTTCCTGTCAAAAAAATAAATTTATCGTTAACGATATACACCAGTATCTCAGGCAACAAGACATCGCCATGGGAACACATGTCAGAATAACTCAGTCTTAAAACACGTTACAAATTAGACACTCTTACCAAATAAGGCAGAAATAGAAAAGACTTCAATGTACCGCAACATGGTGTTAAGCTATGAATATTCATGAGTATAAGACTTTATTCACTTTAATAAAACATGTAAAAAATGCTACAACATGGATGAATATCATATGACATGGTGGCAGACAAGTCTGTGTAATATGTAACTACTTGATCATTATGATCATGCGTTCATTTTTTTTCACTGGGTTTAACACCATTTTTTAACAATTTTTCAATTATATATGGTGACAGATTCACTTAACTAGTTTTAATGGAATCTAATCTAACCAGTACTTACTTACCCTTCCACAAGGAAATGGCAACTTCTCCACAAATGGAGAAAAATGAAACATTTTTGTCAAATTTTCATAGAAGGGTATGACCTGCCATTAGTGAGATTTGAACCTAGATTGCCGGGTTACAAGTCCAGTGCACTAACCATTAGATCATGGTTGCGATTATGCCTTCACTTTAACTAAAAATAATGCAATATGTCCTTTCATTATAATCTTATCGCAAGAAAATAAATGGATTCTGTTTTATTTGCATAACCTCAAGACAATTGACTCTAATGGTAAACCAGTAAAATCAAAAGATCAAATAAAAAGTCACCAAGATTAGATTTTTTCTAAGTCATCCAAGGTCAAAGGTCAAGGGCAATTCAGCAAAAACATTTCACAAGGTTGCTAAAACACAAAAAAGAAAACGATCAGCTATCCATACATAAATTTGTTTAACTCAATGTGTCACTGTCAGAACAAGGTTAATTCTAAAATATTTGTCCTTCTCTACTACCTCTTTTCCAACAAAACATTCAGACAATTTATGACACCTGTGTAAATACTGTGAGTTACAAACCCACCACATCATCACAACACTCCCTGAAGTTTGATGTACCATTAACTCCGTGCACTCCCCTGAGATTTGATTAAACATTAAATTTAATATCTAAGGTAGTAAAATGCTTCAGTGTGCTTCCCCCTCCAAACATCCTAGTTTTTGTTCTATATTTCAGATAAAAATCATTGTGAACAGCCTGGGGACTGATTATGAATATTCTGGTGAGCCAGGGAACAAAGTTTACTCATGGAAGAAGAAAAATATGAACTTTATCTACAGTATTTTGATTAAAAAAAAAGAACAACAGTGTGATTGTTCACATGGTGACTGTTAAATTAAGCCTGACTGTATCTAGAGCCTTAGGTTTTAAAAGAAATTCATAATTCAAGGCTTTAGAGATACAAACACCTCTAAGACTGTGTACACATCATTTTATCTCACCTTTTACAAAACTGCAGCTCTACACGTGTGATAACCAGTCTATAAAACCAATGGCTTTTGGTCATGTTTTCTTTAACAAGTACAGTAATTTATGACAATATTTTATTATCCTGGTAAATATGGCTTTTTTTAAGGTTGACTGATTGCCAAGTACATTTTTGAACATCAATGATTTTTAATTCATCATGTTCTTTCATTGGTTACCCACATGATAATGTTCATTCATTCAAATGTTTATTAATAGATGGGTTGTCAAGGAAGTCAGTCAACAGTTTTAAAAAAATCATGAATTCAACCATGAAAAAAATGAAAATTCAGTTTACACATTAACTCAATGATGGTATAAATATCTTTCACACTTGAATAAAAAGAAGGGACATTGACCCACTTAAACCGTGAGCTTAAGATCTCAGTTTGATGTGAAATATATGTCAAGTTTAACTCAGTGGTAAAGATAGGAGAGGCCAACAATAGAACCAGTTTTAACATTCTTTTTAGAGAACTTTATAGTCATCATCCCTTCCCAAAATGACTCCTCAAGTGTTTTCCTCTTTCACAAACAGCTGCTCTCTGACATAATCATGTAAAAAGAGTCAAAGAAACAATACCAAATGAGAAACTAAATTACACTCAAACCTCTACATTAAGCCATACAAGAGAAGTATCAAATAATACAATCAACCAACGAATTAAGACCATCCAAAAGAATGATAAGACAAATACAGTTGTACAAATGAATAAAGATCTGCCAAGAGAAAGCCAGCAAGGCATAAATGCATAGTTGGAACTTGATTCAGGGCCTGTTACACCAATACACCTTTGTACAGTAGAACTATTTGTCCACATTGTAAGCTATAATTCAATGGGCTTCCATATTTATTAAAGTTTTACTGTATCTATAGCTAAAAAAATATCAGTCAACAAGTTTGATTACAGTACAATTACAGTAATGATTATCATATTAACAATCATCAAAGTAAATCGCTGTAAAAGAATTAAAACAAATGAGACCATGTGGTTTTGTTGAATTAATCTGACTCATCCGTACATAACCACACCAAAGTGAAGAAAATGAATATTTAACATCAATTTATCTTTTATCTCTCTCCATTTCATTTCCCATGGTTCCAAGAATGTTCAACACAAATAGTTCCAATAGCAAAAAATTATACAGTCAAACATACAAAGGTTACAGAGGAGGGAGACAAAATATGGCAGTGTTAAACTTGACTCATACCTTCATTATGTCAATTATAGTACCACAAATGAGAGACCATTGTTCAAAGGTGACCATTTTCGCAAGTGGCCTTTAACCAAAGTTTGACCATATATTAAACATTAATAAAATGTAATCAATAATTGAATGAAATCGTGAGAAAAATTAACAAATGAATGTCCAGACTTTGCCGGTTTTCTAATACAGTGCAACCCTGTCAAGGTCACTGGATCAAGTCAATGAAAACGAGACATCTGAGGTGATCTGTACGGGGCCTTTCAATTCATCAATTCCACTTAAAGTAAATGAAGTTCTAGAAACAGAGTTACTGAGTCAAGAAAAGTGACCAACTTAGCCAATACTGAGTAAAATAATACAGACAGATATATAAGAGATAGGGAAAATCCTGTTAAATTCTACTATACCCATTAAAAAGTTATTAAATTAAATTTAATGGTCATGAAAACATACAAAGAACAATTTTAATGGGTTTTTAATTGGTATTTTATAATTTAATGTGCATAAAACTGCATTCAAATAGGATTAGAAATTGCAATTAAATTCAAGTTTTAGGCCATTTAATCAAGAAAGTACAGTAAAACCATATAAAGGGCCACTTCAAGATTTCCCTGATATTTCAACATGATAATCTCATAGACCATCCCAATAGTGTGACCAATTTCATTGATCTGGTATGTAGTAACCAAGATACCAATATAAAACAGTCAAAATAATCAGGTGGTCTCTAAATCAAATAGAAACTGGTTAAAAAATGAGTGACTGTTATAACGTCTTGATGTTGAGGTGGTGAGGCAAGCGAGGTTTTTCCGTACACCTCTAACAATCCTCAAACGAGGGAGTAAAAAAATTAGGTCAGAAATTAGGATGATGAAAAAAAAGGTAATATAACTCACATTATATATAAGTTTTATGACCATGTTATTATTAACAGGGAAGAGATAAACTCTACAAATCTCCACAATCATAGCGGGCAGAAACATCACAAACTCTGCTCAAATCATGAGTTAATCAAATGAATCATGTTCAAAACTATTCACTAGATAAGTGATGAAAAGATGAATTCATTTTACAGACAGCTGATGCTGGAAGAGCAGTGGTAGACACATATCAGTCAAAGAACACGTAGGGCTGAGATAAGATCCACAAATCTGAATGACCCGAATCCATACAGGATATCAAAAGAAATGATTAATATTTCTTGGAAGTGTTAAGCGCATTGAATACTGTTAATACGTTTCAATGTAGTATGTAAGACATTTTGTTATGCTAAATGAACGTAAGATTAAAGTGAATTTAGTGATTATGGGGGCCTGCTTTATGCTTTCACTATGAATTACAACAATAAATCTACATCAGGTCTGAAACACATCTTTAAGAAATTCATTGCAAAAGATCAAATACTGCAACATAAAAAGCCAATAAAAATTGAATATTTTCCATATATTTTACAAATATTGCAGTATCAGCACTTTAGACTTTCACAGTCCCAAAGAGTACTTTGACCCTATTTTTATTTCATAAACAGACATAGTGAACACAATGGAAACATACAAACAATGCTAGAGAAGGGATGGGACTTTGACCTATGTGACCCTAAAACAGGTGGATAGGGGAGTCTTGTATACAGAACCTTTAAAACATCATAACACAGCACTTCTCCTAACTGATGACAATTGTTCAAATCATTCAACTTCAGCATGACAAGTGCCGAAATATGTGATGAATATATAAAGAGTGTTGAAAAACCAACATAGTGCAATAAGTTAAATGCCTGGAGCAAAACCATCATCGATGTAACATGGTTAGGTACATGCTATATGTTTGTATCAATAAATTTATCAAATCAAAGCAACAGATAATAGTAACCAATATCCTGTAGTATCATGGTGGAAACTTTTCAAAGACTGAAGCCAAGAAGATCATGTAAGTCATATAAGTTTGCATCTAAATACAAAGGTGGTTGCTAAATGAGGTATTACTGTATCGTCACCCTACACACACACACACAGAGCAAATACCATACTGACCCACATGCTGACATCAAGTAGGCCACATAAACCCAGACGGAACAAACCCAGACGGGTGACCTTTCAACTTAAGCAGAGATAACAAATCACCAGGCTTTATTAACATCTTCATTGTAATCTTGATGAAAATTTAAACAAAAACTTAACACACTGTTATTGTTCATTCCTCAAAGTAAAAAATGCTGTGACACAAAAGCAGTACTATTACCCACAATTCCTTGATACGAAAATAATAACAACCACATCCATAATTGGGCATTTTATGATTTTGGGAGATTATTATAAGATATTGTAAAGGCATTTGTCATAATCGAGATACATGTGTCATGCATTAATTTGAAATGCTAAACCAGCAAATAATACCATTCCTTTTTACCATTCATTTTCTGTCAATCTCAAAAACCATTGACAAAAAAAATATGACAAGCCACGCCGTAAAGTCGTATCCCTCCAGTTTGGTGGTTAAAAAATCAAGAGTATTTTATTTGAAAGAGAGAAATAAAACTTTCCGAACCCAGCAATTTAAAGCGGTATTGAATTCAATTCTATTGAATTAGAACAATGTCATAAGTGGTCCGAATCAATGCAGAATCTCGATGGGTTTGACAATATGATTGTATAAATACCAAATCTAAAACAGAGGCAGCCTGAAGAAACAATAGAACATTATCTAATAAAACCACAAGCAGGAAAATAGTAACCCAGTCCTTACGAATCAAATGTGAACAAAACCATTCATTATCGTGGGAAAATTATGGAGAATCACTGAGCATCTCCGGCATCAAAACAAGGAGGAGAATCAAAGACTGCCAGCTTAATGATTCGTAATACTTAGAAATGACAACAATTTACAGTAAGACGAATAGCTGGCCTTGAAAACCTGTATGGCCTTGACCTTCTTGCAAATACAGTTAAACCTCAATATTGAGACCAAAAATTGGTCATAGTAATGAGGTGGTGTCATAATCAAGTTGATTGATTTATAGGGAAGTTATTGGAAGCTGGTCCAAAATTAAGTGGACACTACAAGTGACGTGGTAGTAATATAGAGGTGGTCTTAATGTGAGGTTTTACTGTATTACCTCGATGCTAAGAAATTCATTAAATATTCCATATCAAACAAGAATATCCTATACAGGTCCAAGATTGACGTTGTATCACACACTGTACCTAAGACTTTTTGACTGATGCTTTGATTGTGACAGTATTTTATTGTCAAATAATGTATAACATTACCGAAGCTTCTATATATAGATAGACATAATAAGAATATAATATCCGACAAACCCTCTCCTCAACTACCCACATCTTGTCAATTCCAGGGGGAAATACAGATTAACATTTCTAAAACAAGGATCAATCAATCATGGCTGTGTAACTGAAGCCTATAAACGGATGTATACCTTCCTGTTGTTTTATGGAATAATTCCAGCTTGCTTTCTTTCCTTATTTGGTAATACTATGCAATTTATAAGTTCAGAATAAGAAATTGAGCTGTTTGCAGGAAATTTGACTAGAAACAGAATTACTGTAAATCACTAATTTTCATAGCAAAGTTTCATTTTGAGAATTAGTCCATCTTTTGACTTCTTGGCCATGTTTTCTATGTTACAGTACAAATACAATAAAACCTTACCAAGAGACCATCTCGATGTTACAATCACCCCCATTACAGTGACCACTTATTTTCAGACTGGTTTTCAATATTTCCTCTATATTTCAACATAGTAATGAAACCATGCAGTTAAATACTAAGACCATTTTGTTCCAAGTCCCAAAGTTGGTGACAATAATGAGGTTTTTACAGCATTTACAAGCAAGACCCCAATGACATAAGCCTCAGTCACAGACTGTCCAAAACTATTTGAGAGGGTCAGTCACCAATCTAACAAGAATATAGAAGATGCTGATTCTAGATAAACTTTGTCAGTCTGAATATTTTTTGCCAGTAAGGATTGGAAGACTCGCGATTACTGACTAACATCAGTTAACTTCTATGACGGGAAAAAAATCTACACTAAAAATACATGATCTACAATATTGCAAGCATTTACTGTTAACATCGCAGAAAAAAATTTCCACACTGCACCATTTTCACAAAAGATGTGTGAAATTGAGGATGTATTACATGTGAATCTTTGACAGGCCAGACAATCCCGTAGGTGGTTAACAAGGCAACATCGTACACATACAGTTGACAGGCTAGCTTTCTGTCTCTGACAGCCATATAATAGACATAGATGGCAAACTCCTTAGCAACAAATACTGCCACATTGTCAGACAGATAAAACACGGTGATAGAACTTCTAGTCTTAGAATTATTTGCCAACCTTTCAGTGGTTTCCATACCTGCATGTATTGTGTAAACAATTTCTCAGAACAAATAACATGATCCAGGAAAACGATCATAAAAGAAGTGACTGAAGTAGGAAACATTGAGCGTATATTCTATTTGCATTTCTTTTCTTTTTTCCACTGGGTTAAATGCCATTTTTCAACATTGTTTCAGTTGTGCATGGTGGCCGGTTCACCTAATTTCAGTTTTCCTGGCTTGTATTCTAACCATTACTAACTTATCCTCCCACAAGCAGCCAGCAATTTCTCCACATATGGAGGGAAATCAACATTTTTGTCAAATTTTCATAGAATGGTATGACCTGTGGCAACAGGGATTTGATACCGGATCGCAAGGTTACAAGTCCAGTGCACTAACCTCTGGGCTAAGGTCGCCGCTTTGTATTACTTAGTTTTTATATATGCATCAATACAATGGCATATTATTAAAATCTTTTATTGGGGCCTCCATGGTCCAGTGGTTATGGCCTCTGACTAGCAATAACTACCCTCCAGCCACTTTGAGTCCGAATCCCAAACAGGACAGAATTTCACAGGTGAAGAAGGTGTCTAGATAGCTTATAGAAGGTTGGTGACCCTACTCAGGTGTGTAACTGGGCCCTTCCTGCACCGCTAAAGCTGGAAAGTCACCAAATGACCCTGGCTGTTCATCATTAATGCCATATTAAACCCCAGCTAAAAAAATGGCACAACATGTGGCAGCTGTAGCACCATCTGTATTAGAACCAAGGTTTAGGGTTGAAGTCCACACTAATGTTTTAAGCTCATGTGATATTAAAGGACTGCAATGACAGGTGACTGCTAAAGCCACATTAAGTCAGACCTCAAGGAAAAGCCAACATTATCTAAGACAAGCAAAAAAATAGCTACTTTTGTCATTCAGTATGAACAGTAAGACATAAACAGCAAGACCACATTTGGAACATGAATAATCAGTAATAATAGTGGGGTGGTTTTATTATCAAATTGACTTATACATAGGAGAGTGATTGAAAGCTGGTCAAAAAATCAGTTGTTATAACAAGGTCTTTGTACTACAGAGGTGGTTGCTATTTGAAGTTTTACTGTATGGCATTAGACAACCAGTTCTGAAATCATATAAACTCACGCAACAATGAGATTGTCCAAAACATCTTCTGAAGATTTCATAGCATTGACTGAAAACATCATTAACTCATACAATTACAATCAGGAAGTCCATTGCATAACAAGAACCACTTGTATGAAAAGTCTGATCTTGAAGAGGTTTAAATTGGTCGGTTCCATTATCATGCGCACACAGACACAAGACAACAAAGACCACAGGCAACAATAACCCTTTAAATAGTATCATTTGTGGAACAAATTAAGCACAATTCAGTAAGTTTGATTGTTCGGAGTAAGATGACCACTTATAAAGCAGACGCCAAAAACCAGAGTACTTCACTCACACAGTGGTTGAACAACAAAAATATTTGACAACCGCCATGCACTAACTTGTTAAATCTATTAAGTACTTTATATAACAAAAGCCAATTAATGAGGTTTCAACATGCGATTTATTGACATTGGTTCCCGGCTTTCATATTTAGTTGCCCACTAACACGACCCATACAAAGATTATCATTCATGGTACCAGGTACTGGACTACTACAACAATGGACAAATAGGAAGAAATTCCTGAGAACAGAAAAACTAAACAAGACTTTTTTAACCACAAATAACTACTGGATACAATTAACATACACCCAACCATATGTAAAAAAAATCCAATCAGATGCAATGACATTCAAAAGTGACATTCTAACGTTGTAGGAGCTCTTGACCAAAAACCTTTGAGCTTGGCTCTTGGCAGTTCACAAAGGTCTTCAAAGCCAAAACCTGTTGTCACATAAGACAAGACAAAAGACTACCAACTAGGAATAACTTTATTGGATGCAAGCAGTACACAGTTGACAGTAAATTCTCCTATTGTATGAACATAACATCAAAAGAGCAAATTGTTTTGATGCATCAAGAACACATATTATGTGGAATAAACCAATAACGTGAAAAGTTTATATGATAACCATACCACAGAAAAACTTTATTATAAAACTTCAAAAACAAAAAGATAACCTCACTATAAAGATCACATTTCAGACTAATTTTCCATATATCCACTATAATCAATATATGATAATGAACAATTTAACTATAAATACCATTTTTTTGGGGGGGGGGGAAAGCTGCTCATAAAATTGAGTTTTACTGTATTGGGGGGGTGGGCAGGGCCTCAACTTTCTGTTATACAAAATCTCATCTCTCATCTCAGTATAATAGATAATCTCAAATTTCAGAAAAATAAGATACAAGGGCAGAAAAAAGCTATAATAACCAACAAAAGCAGTAGTGGAGGGTAGCCAAATAATACACAATTATATGTCATTGATACAGAGTAGTAACGGATGAAGAATGGTATATCTTCAGTTCATCTGGACTGTAATTACATAATACAAGAAATAATTCAAAACCTGAGAGGATTTGTATCCAGTCTTTCATGCTGTTAGTTAAGTCAGATAGACATTATCATCTTATCATGATTAACCGATCTGTCTGAATTTCATTGAAACCCTGTACTCTGCATTTAACACAATCACCCCATTGTGATAAAACTGCTGTACCCATAATTGACTGCTCAGACTACAACTTTTCTTCCTCAATATTGTTATAATGCAGAATTATCACATAAACATTGCTATGCATTTTCACTCAAAATCTTTTCAATCCAAACAGAATTGTTTTTTGAAAATAGGAACAGAGCTTTTACATAAAACTAAACCACCAGACTAATAATAATACATGGTAACCAAAATGAATAGTGTAAAATAATTAATTAGAAATTAGTTTTTTTTTAATTTTAAAATCAGTCATATTCTTGTCAGTCATACTTTACATCGTTCAAAACAATAGCATTCAGGCAGAATCATGAGCTTTTCAAAACTTCATTTTCTTAAAGACTTAAGCAGCTCACCCTTGATTATGAATCGATCCACAACCCTCTGGAGATCTCAGGACAAGCCAAAAACTTGCTATTCAGCACTATGCAATCTTTACATTGAATGGATTAGTACACATCCATTTCACGATTCCTGCAGCCATATGTCTGGTATTCTCGAGTGATTGCAGTTGTGTCATTTTTGAAAAGGGCACAGTGTAACGGGGCCATAAAATGATATGGAAATGACAGTGTCTGACATTTAGTGCTCTCCCAAGAGCAAGGATAGTTGGATACTATTTACGTCTTCAACCGTTGTTTTCTCCAGAACTATGAATAGGATCTGAGAATATGAAATTTGAGATTGGACTTCATGCTCAAATCTCAATTTTTCATTTCATTCGTTCTCAAGTTTTATTCCTCATACAATATCTTTTTATATTATTTTATCAATGAAAATATGCACTAATATATCTGGCAAACAAGTATTTGGATCTGAAATCAGTTGAGATTGTCACTGAGATTTGAGATAGAATACTGATCTCAAGTTATGTGAACTTGGATCATGAAACCTGACTATGATAATGGCATAAATATACTATTACAAGAGGTATTATTCATGCATTGAGGTAGAGGATAAAAGAAAAGCATGACCAAGGCCAGTTGCTATTTAGTAGATACAGTAACAGCTTCTCAAACCTGGAGGCTGCGAGCTTGAATACCATAAAGTTCACAAAACAAACACACACTTGAATAACATTCATAACCACTTATGACATACTCTTAAACCTAAGTGCAGGGGGGTCATGACCCTGAAAACCTGCAACCACGCCACATTAAAGTACTAGTTCATTTTCCCGATTTAATTTTTTTCGAGGCAGTGGATAAGAACTTTATCAAGCAAGTTAACCTTTTGTCTCATAATACCGCATTTACCCCAGCATCTGAAGCAGACATCTTTTGAACACATTGTGGCAAAAGACACCATTGCTTGAAATGAGTAATGACTTCTTTTGCCACAATGTTTTCCACTCTGTCAGAGAGAAATAACTCAATTTTCTTTAATAAATTGTATTGATGTATTGTATATTAGCACTGAACTTGGAAGAGACCAAAATATGCTTATCTGAGGCAAAGGGTTAATGATTTCATTAAAATTCACACAGCTTCATTAATTGATACACCAAACACAAACTTAAACATAAGAAACAATAAAAGACAGAAAAGTATTACAATATACAGTTCGCATACTTTAAGTATAAACATTGTCACAAAATCCCTAGGGCTTAAATTATTATACAACATTACACAAATTTAGTTCACAATAACATAAGATATGGTTTAAGCCAAGACTACTCAAGTTTCCGACGACGCCAACGCTTTAAGCTATATATCTCTATAAGATTGACATTCCTACAGGTGATACAGACCTATATACCCCCCCTATAGTATGTAACAATACACTGTAATATATAACTTATGTGATATATTACTACATAACAAAATACCTGCATATTGTAGTACTACCAATAAAAAAAACAAACTGGAAAAATACCACACAATAATGTTCTCTATTTCAAATTCGATGCCTCAAAATATGACAAATAAAAACTTGGTCAAACTTAAGTAGGTCATCTTTTCAATTTCAGTGTTTAAATTGTGTTCAATGCAATTTCCCAACCCCTTTTAATGTACAAGGATTATTGAACAATTAACCTGACACCTCCGATGTTATCAACGTGGACATGTCCTAACCCGCTCCCCTGTACCCAACACCCATTTGGTAAGCAACTACCTAATATTCTACCTGATGTGTGGAAAAATGACATGATTAATGCAAAATCTTCAATCAAATTATCATCAAGCAACATGTATCTGGTCCGACACTTGAACCTGTGACCTCTTGATCAACAGTCCAACCCATTTCCACTTCACAGAGCAGACTCAACAGTTTGAATTAAGTTATCATAATCACGCAATTATCAGTACAAAATAAAATAGGACAAAACAACCAGAATATTTGAAATTATTAAGTCCTTGAGTTAAATATAAAATACAGTCATCTTATATGTCATTCCATAAAAATACAGAAGTATCACATTCTTAAGGTGCGCCTCCCGTTTTTATTAGGACCAGAGTATTTTTATTGAATTCATGGTCCTAAAATGTTAGTATAAACTTCCGGCTATTATTCTGGCCACTAACAAGGTTCAGTGAAACAGCATTCATCTATATTTGATGACAAGTCATGGGAAATCATTGTATAATTAGAATATGTATGACAAATAAGATATACAACACTTAAAGCATGTGTTTCAGAATTTATGATGTTGAAACAAATTGCAAGATTGTACTAAGTGTCAACAAATTAAGGCCAAATTCATTGTTTGTAACAAATTTCCCAAGAGGATTGGGAGATTTTAGGGAGGTAGATACCTTTCCTACCTTTTTTTAGAAGTTTTCAATAAAATTGAAAACCGACTTGGTAATATTACGCACCGATTGGTCATCAAGTGCCGCCAAGATCTATGATAGATGATAGTGTTTATTCTTACTTAATCATTTAAGAAATTCAATCAGCAGTTTCGATAACTGGAATTTTTTTGTTAATTTCGATTTAATTTGAATTCAAGTAAACACACAGATAGCTACGTTTATGCTTTTCTATGATGTAGATACTCAATGTAATTATATAATGTTATCTCACCATCAAAATTAACAAGCATTTAAAATAACAGTAACGCAATCAAATTCCTCATATAAAGAACAAAGCCGTGTTTTGTTATCCCAACAAAGACAATAATTACATATAAAGAATGTTTATATCATAACATACAAGATTTATTCTCCCGCTTTTGATGTAATCATATGATAAATACTACGGTAAATTGGTAATAAGACCAGATAATGGGGACATTTTTACACCCAGTATCAAAACACAGCCCCTCCTTCCTTCCACTATGAACAGATTATTGCGTATTAACTAACAGGATACATCTTAATTAGTTTTAAGTAAATAGGTGTAACAGTATTCTATAAATATTTCCAAACTGTTCATTGCGTGAGACAAGAAAATAATAGCGGGGAAACATTTCCTGGTACTATTGTTTATGACAAATTTCCATGCCTTAAATTTAGACACAGTCGGAAATGAGTATTTCCCAAATTCATTGTACACACGTACAACCACAAAAAAGCCACAACAGAGAGGACAGTAAGGCTTTCATACAATAACACAGTTTTTTTTAGGGACTGATTTAGGGGCTGAAATTCTGTCCCATTCCCCTGTCTGAAAAGTATGTTTTACCCCTATAATCATAAAAAAAATTCCCTTCAGTTGAATTTTTATTTTTCTTGAAGACATTTTTGGTAAAAACGATTGTTAAACTAACAAGCCGTATTTTGTAAATACCTAACCTTGGAGAACACTGAACGCCTCAGTAACAAGCCGAAGAGTGGCTTTTCTACAAAGCTTGCCATTAACTTTTTACTGTATATAATATGCCACTTATAAGTTATACGGTAGTGAATAATGACTCAAACATTTTATAAAATTATATTTCAGGTTAGCAGTATGAAACATCCATAATATGCAACAATTGCGCACCATTTAAAATTATACTAAAATGCATCCATTACTTCAAACATAAAATGCCGAGTGGTTTACTTTGATCAGCAAGCAATGCACTGAAAACTAACAATAAATAATTAGCCGCTTAATAAATTAGGGAAATAATTATTAATTACAACCAAAGCCTAGACATTACATCACCAGACATAATTATATTTAACCTTTGATTACGAAAATAAGGCAAAGCAATGAGAACTTAAAAAATAATAATGCATTGTTTTCACCAATTACAAAACCTGTCAACATTACTGTACCACAAAGCCAAATTAAATGCCTTACATAAGAACACAGAGATCGCAATTACAAGACCCTAACCTACCAACCGAGGAGCCGACTATATCAAAATGTCAAGAAAGCTGCACTATTTAAAGCTAAAGCAGTGATTTTTTTTTAAATTTTGAGAGAGGGTCCAGTCCTATTCAGTCCTATGGGAAAAAATGTGCTATGTGATGCCAAAATTGGGAAATTTTAGTCTTTATTATCGATTGGGATGGGTCCACGTACCGGACCCTAACAATGAAGGAAAAAAACGTTGTAAAGTTATACATGATATTTAGTGACAAAGCAGTAAGTTTCTTGGAAACACCTGCATCCATGCTGTTACAATAAAGGCACAAAAATAAGATGGCTTCCAAAAACACAGAACATGTTTTGACCTGTGTTAAGATGTGAGAGATGCTCCCTCCATTCAAAGAACAAGCCATATTACACTCCAGGACTGGACAAATTATATACTCCAAACTGGGAGACAAATGCTTTGAGAAACAATTTCCCAATAAGAGTCATATGACTGTCGATTAAAGTTGTATTTCACTTGAATCTCAAACCCTCAACCTCCATCAACCGTCCTGTCCATAAGCAGGTGGGCAGAGCAAAACTGACAGGGGGGGGTGAGACTAAGGACAAATCATCTGACAGGGAGGTGGAACTAAGGACAAATCATTTGACATGGGGTGGGACTAAGGACAAATCATCTGACAGGGAGGTGGAACTAAGGACAAATCATTTGACATGGGGTGGGACTAAGGACAAATCATCTGACATGGGGTGGGACTAAGGACAAATCATATGGCTGGGGGGTTGGACTAAGGACAAATCATCTGACAGGGAGGTGGAACTAAGGACAAATCATTTGACATGGGGTGGGACTAAGGACAAATCATTTGACATGGGGTGGGACTAAGGACAAATCATATGGCTGGGGGGTTGGACTAAGGACAAATCATGAGCCATTTTGAGAAGTTCAAGATCATAAATATAGATGTTCAGATTTTTACAATGTACAAGGATTATAACATACCTTTCTGTCTGTCAACACATACAAGTATTGAGCATCAACCAATTTGTCTATGAACATGCTTGGCAGAATACTGCTCCCAACAGCAAGAGGTACATCTTCATAGATTTTACCGTCTGTCTGTGCTTCCAAGGCAACCTGAAAAATGAATTATTAATACATTAAAAACAAATCAATCAGGAATATGTAAATTAAACCATTCTATAACAAATATGTGCCATAAAGATTTAACATTTCAATAGATATGTGGAGATCAAACACAACATAAAGGCAAAAACACTTAGAAAACTAAAAATGACCAAAAACAAAAGCATTGAAAAATAACAATAGACAGGGGCAACAACTCTGATGAACCAACAGACAATGGCAACAACTCCAAAACAAACAGTAGACAAGGGCAACTACTCAGAAAGAAACAATGGTCAAGAGCAACAACTCAGAATTAGCAAAATAAGCAAGGGCAACAACTTGGTAGGCAAATATAACTCATAACTAAATTATTCAAAAAACACTTTTTGTCTTTCTCTTTCATCATATCAATCATTAAGGACGTGAATCAGATGGGGGGATACATTTTATCAGTAAAAAGAAGAATACAAGAATTCAAAAATCATTCCTAAAACAAATTATGTGGATTTTCAATGTACAACAAAAGCTTACAAATCAAGCATATTAGAAATAGAATAGGTAACTGCAGAGTTACAGTTCCTGAATAAAATGTAGTACAAATAAACAAATAATGACCGACATTTTAAGAAATTTTTTTCCGTCAAGAAAAACGCTAGAATATTAGTGAACTTCAAAACATTTTGTGAATTCTTTTAAACTCATGACCTCAGTGGGAGGTAATCTTTCTAACCAGAACCAACTGAACACAGTATCAAGTTCCAAACACACTCAGTAACCCGCTAGACAAGAATGAATTGGGCACAAAATGGAAGAAAAAACGCAAGAAAGTCATAATGACAAATACATTACGCAATAAAGACTAAAAACAATCTAGTACTTTGATCATGCTTTTAAAACACACAAAGTAACATTGTTTTGTACTTTGGCCTGTGTAAAATATGCCTTACTTCATAATCAGGTCAAATCTACATACAAATTCTTGGTAATACAATATTTTATAGTATATGGTTAACTAACAGTATGTATGTATATATGAATATTTACAAAAACAAAGAAACCAAAAGAACCCAATAAAACCAAAAGAACCCAATGAGTGTTGATCAACCAAAAGGCACAAAAATTGAAGAATCAATTTTGGAATAAGAAATATATATAATTGTATTCAAAATAAACTATTAACGACAATGTACTGTGATTTTGCAGTATGTAGAAGTACCATGCTGTTGTTTTTGTCAGCACATTTAAAATGGACCAAAGCAGTCAGCTGACAAGGACATTGACCAATGAAATTTGAGTTCTCATAATTCAAATCAGATGTTACTACAGTCATCATGATAGTCATAATATTAATGATTATATCAGTAACATCTCATGACTCAGATAAAGAAAACAAAATGGTGCCATTCAGACACAGACACGCCTCATCCCTAAAATAAACTGCCAAATAACGAAAAAAAAAAAACAGCATTCAATCCAAATATTTATATCAAAATCATGCATGTCAGGCAGTAACTCAACCCCTAAATGTTTCAATTATGCGGTAACTCAGCCACCAAGGGGGCTGAGGGAGTTAATGCATGAACAAAACATCTACAAACAAACATGTATCACTTGTATACCAGACTGTGATGAACTGAGATAAGGGATATTGCAGAAAGACAGCCCATTCATAAAATTTCTTGGATAGATGTCAGATAAGCTTAACAGAGAGAGGTCAATTTTCAAGCAGCTATGTCGGTTTAACTAGATAAGACCACAGCTTGAAATTTCGTGCATAACAGTCCCAGTGAGAGATCCGCAGCCATGAGTGAGCAACAGACATATACTTTTTCAGTATGAATGTATCAAGTTTTGGAAACATTCGATATATTTCAAAATGATGGCAAAATTTGTCAGGTCAGGCAGACAGACTTAATTCTTAACACAACTGCACATGAAGGGTATAATTTATTTATACCAAATCTTTGGAGACACAACGATTGATGAGATCAGTCACATAGGAGAAGAAAAACTCGGGCAACCTGACCAGACAAGGAGGTGAAAGATCATGAAATAAGGACTTGTCAGTCAACTTCTCAAACATAGACAAATATAAATACCAAAAATATCCTAATAAACATGCCAATGTTTTCTGTGTGTCCAGTTATTGTTTCAATGATTGTTGAGAAGCACTGGATATAACTTGGATGACTTTCTGAAGCATTTATCTTAAGGCCGTCCCTAAAAATTGTTGGATTGCTGTTACATGACCAACTCCTTCGAAAATCCCCCCTGACCCCAAACATTTTAGCCATTGAGACAAAAAAAAAATTGTAACCTCTATTAAAGATAGTCTGAGTCATATTTTTTTTCATTTCTCAAAAATGGTGGGAGGGGGGAAAGTGATTTGGGGGAGGGGCATTTATTGGGGGAGTGTTCTGTAATAAAACACTACATGACCTTGTGATATAGACTGAGAGACAGACTTTATGACTTATATATTGCACTGATATGAACACAGTCTAATTTGCTCAGTTTGGATACAGCAACAGGGGAATTACAAAAAAATTTTCTCATTAAACCGCTTGTTAACTCATTTCATTGCACACATACATAATTACATGCATATTATATTATCATAAACGACTGTTTTGATGTGTAGATCGTAATTAACGAACAAATGTGCATGTTTAAACAGCAATGTACTGTACCACAAGTTCCCTACACTCATGTATAAATTATCCATTAATAATAGCATACAGATAAATAAGGAAGTCCCTAATATGAGGTATTTAGTAATTCATGCGTATGTTGGCAAGTGATACAAGTACAGTAAAACTTCTTTATTACAGACAGTTGTGGTTCTAGTGAAGTGTGTCCTTAACAGCGAGGCGTCCATAATAGTGGGGTTCAGCTGGGGATGAGTGGAATGTACACGTATTAACGTACAAGTTGTATGCGCAGGTTTTTTTTTCTTTTTTTCCACGATTACTAGATTTCTTGAATACAGTAAATATGACTGATAAAATTGTAGTAGAAGACTTATTGTAAATTAATTCAAACAATTAATGCTCAAAATTGATCAACCAACTAATTGTTTGGACATCTAAAATGAAAGACAACTGCAACCAAAATCTTCTTGTAGAACCTTTTCCATGGATTAATGAAGAACATTATCACCTGTTGTAAATGCCAAACACACACATTCCAATTGACATCAGTTCATATTTGGTTTATTCACACCAATTGGGGCCAATAAACTCTAAGAGGCCATAACAGTGGGTTGTACATTAGGAGAGGTTTTACAGTATGCAAGCATTTCAGAGAGATGGCAAATGTTATCTTAGAATACCTCAAAATAATTTGAGTAATTAGTAATAGTTTTAACTGAAAGGCTCTGTCCATTGACCTCCCAACCTGCGGGTACTGTCCTGGACCCACAGGGAAAGGGGATGGCAGCAAAAAATCCCCTGATCCCAAATTCTATAACAGCCTAATATGTACCTCCACCCTCTGAAAATCTAGCTGACCTAAGTAACAACCCCACAAGCCTAAATGTCCTTGACCTTAATGTTCATGATACCACAGCTGATGCATGTCCTTCATTGGCTAGAGCATCCAGCCAAGCATACTGTAGTCCAGTCTATAAATATCAATTTACACATACTATCAACGGGACAGGTGTAAATGATGATAGAGACCCTAATTGATCAGAACTGAGAGAACAGCAGACAGATGAAAAGATCTACAGATAATACAAAGGGCATTAAGTAATTACAGTGACAGCTTGTGTTAATGAATGTGGGCCAACTGCAGAATTAATGGTAATTAAAACACAATAAAAGACTCCAAAGTAATTACTTAATGAGAAATTAGATAGTATTCAGTCAGTCAATAATTTGACTGGGAATGTATTCATGTTAATATAGATACAGACACAAAAGCATTCCATTTCTTTGACACCAAAAACAGCATCCCTGAGCAGATGGCACTATATTTCTTTTCATTTTGACTCACTGTAATATTTTGTGTTGAATTGTTTCAATTTTTACAGTAGCTTACACTGTGTTTTTTTCTAAAACATTCCTTTGAAGTACTCCCTAGGAACAGTACTTTCAGTCCTTTGATTGCAAAACTTCAGCATTATCTGATTTCACGGTAAAAATCAAGCAAGTGATCAAAATATTCAACCACCAATTATTCCCTGTAAAACATCCCTCCCAAAATGAATGCCCAGCCCCTCCATTTCCAGAAAAGAGAAAAATCAACATTTACCAAATATCGTATATCTTTAAAAAATGACAAAACAAATTGAAAAAAAAATCTGCAAAATGCAATCTTCATAACATTTATCAGAGAATATTTGGTATATTGTGATGGCATTCTAAGAGAACCACTTTCTTTGTACACCTGGGTTATACTATGAAATGGCTCACAACAGACCAATGACGGCTGGCACGGCTGGCACGAGAAACTATTATAACTCATTGATCAGCCAGCAAATGAATGCGAAATTAACTGACCACAAAATCTTATCTTCACTCTGCCAAGAATTATTTTCTGTATCTATTTTGATAAGAAATCATAAAATTAGCACTTAAGATCTCCCGGTATGCAGGTGTACCAAAAAATCTAACTATCTTATATACAGATGTTGCTTGATATATGATTGCTGAGCAGATTAATGTACATACCTCGAAGACTTCAGAATTAATTAAATACCTCACAAAAAAGATAAGAAAAGGTACAGAATGTACATTACACAAACCATGGCTGACTCACTTTTGAGCTGTAATCAAGAATATTGAGCCAAAAGATATGCATGGAATCTCAAATAATAATACTTGATTCTGTGTTTGTATGCATATTATTTCTAGAAAATAGTCCCAATCATGCTTATCCTCAATATCAAAGGCAAAAATTCAAGTAAGGCCAAAAAAAAATTGTTCATTGTGGGTAATAGTCTGCGTACAAATATTTGGTGGAGGCAATGGAAAGTATGGTTGGGAAAACAGTTAAGTAGGGGAGGCATCATGAATTTTTTTTTCAATAAAATCATTTCACTGACTTTGATCATTTATCAGTTAACAATAATCAAACATGTGAGAATTTTTACCAAGTCTAAGGTTGCTTGGGTTTTGTTAGCTAGCGTCAAGTTCCACAAAAACACAATTTTTTTTCTGCCTAATGAAAAGCACTGAAATAAATGGAAAAGGGATTAAAAACGAAGTTTTTCTTTATCTTTTTTTAGCCACAGTGCAAGATACAAAATATTCAAATTCCTACTGGTGGATCCCATGTTACCAAACATTTCCTTGTAAAAGCCCTTTCCCATTAGACATCCTACTTCTGAGAAAAACTGTATCACCATTTTGTGCCCAAAAAATGTTCAAAAAAAAAAACTTGACCAATAAAATTAAATTCAGTAAAATGTAATTCTCCAAGAAGTGTTTATCATTTAGGTAATTATTATTTCCCCAAGAAGTGTTTATCATATAGGTAATTATAATTTCTTAATAATTAAGTTAACATCAATGATGAACTCATCTAAATATGTAAAATATTGCTACATTTAATACTTCATTATAAAATGATGAACAACCAAAGGCTTTTAATATTTAGGCCTAAACAAAAAAAGGTTTGTTTCC